>OZ035838.1:4550807-5249557 GCA_964034765.1 Knipowitschia caucasica | reverse complement strand
CTGTCTACTGTCTACTGTCTGTCTACTGTCTGTCTACTGTCAGTCTACTGTCAGTCTACTGTCGGTCTACTGTCTACTGTCTGTCTACTGTCTACTGTCAGTCTACTGTCGGTCTACTGTCTGTCTACTGTCTGTCTACTGTCAGTCTACTGTCTGTCTACTGTCTGTCTACTGTCTGTCTACTGTCTGTCTACTGTCTACTGTCAGTCTACTGTCAGTCTACTGTCAGTCTACTGTCAGTCTACTGTCAGTCTACTGTCAGTCTACTGTCGGTCTACTGTCTACTGTCTGTCTACTGTCTGTCTACTGTCAGTCTACTGTCTGTCTACTGTCTACTGTCTGTCTACTGTCTGTCTACTGTCAGTCTACTGTCAGTCTACTGTCGGTCTACTGTCTACTGTCTGTCTACTGTCTACTGTCAGTCTACTGTCGGTCTACTGTCTGTCTACTGTCTGTCTACTGTCAGTCTACTGTCTGTCTACTGTCTGTCTACTGTCTACTGTCAGTCTACTGTCGGTCTACTGTCTGTCTACTGTCTGTCTACTGTCTGTCTACTGTCTGTCTACTGTCAGTCTACTGTCTGTCTACTGTCTGTCTACTGTCTGTCTACTGTCTGTCTACTGTCTGTCTACTGTCTACTGTCAGTCTACTGTCTGTCTACTGTCAGTCTACTGTCTGTCTACTGTCTACTGTCTGTCTACTGTCTGTCTACTGTCAGTCTACTGTCAGTCTACTGTCGGTCTACTGTCTACTGTCTGTCTACTGTCTACTGTCAGTCTACTGTCGGTCTACTGTCTGTCTACTGTCTGTCTACTGTCAGTCTACTGTCTGTCTACTGTCTGTCTACTGTCAGTCTACTGTCAGTCTACTGTCAGTCTACTGTCTGTCTACTGTCTGTCTACTGTCTACTGTCTGTCTACTGTCTACTGTCAGTCTACTGTCAGTCTACTGTCAGTCTACTGTCAGTCTACTGTCTGTCTACTGTCTGTCTACTGTCTACTGTCTGTCTACTGTCTACTGTCAGTCTACTGTCAGTCTACTGTCAGTCTACTGTCTGTCTACTGTCTGTCTACTGTCTGTCTACTGTCTGTCTGTCTGTCTGTCTGTCTACTGTCAGTCTACTGTCAGTCTACTGTCTGTCTGTCTACTGTCAGTCTACTGTCTACTGTCAGTCTACTGTCAGTCTACTGTCTGTCTGTCTACTGTCAGTCTACTGTCTACTGTCTGTCTACTGTCTGTCTACTGTCTGTCTGCCTGTCTGTCTGTCTACTGTCAGTCTACTGTCTGTTTGTCTACTGTCAGTCTACTGTCAGTCTACTGTCTGTCTACTGTCTGTCTGTCTACTGTCAGTCTACTGTCAGTCTACTGTCTGTCTGTCTACTGTCAGTCTACTGTCAGTCTACTGTCTGTCTACTGTCTGTCTACTGTCTGTCTACTGTCTGTCTGTCTGTCTGTCTGTCTGTCTACTGTCAGTCTACTGTCAGTCTACTGTCTGTCTGTCTACTGTCAGTCTACTGTCTACTGTCTGTCGACTGTCTGTCTACTGTCTACTGTCTGTCTACTGTCTGTCTGTCTGTCTGTCTGTCTACTGTCAGTCTACTGTCTGTTTGTCTACTGTCAGTCTACTGTCAGTCTACTGTCTGTCTACTGTCAGTCTACTGTCTGTTTGTCTACTGTCAGTCTACTGTCAGTCTACTGTCTGTCTACTGTCAGTCTACTGTCTGTCTGTCTACTGTCAGTCTACTGTCAGTCTACTGTCTGTCTACTGTCTGTCTACTGTCTGTCTACTGTCAGTCTACTGTCTGTCTGTCTACTGTCAGTCTACTGTCAGTCTACTGTCTGTCTACTGTCTGTCTACTGTCTGTCTACTGTCTATTGTCTGTCTACTGTCTGTCTACTGTCTGTCTGTCTGTCTGTCTGTCTGTCTGTCTGTCTGTCTGTCTGTCTACTGTCTGTCTACTGTCTGTTGTTAATATTAGATAGCAATATGGCCTACGTGCAGGACTGTACAAGGTCACGTCACACAAGGATGTGTGACGTGACAATGACTATATAAACTGTGTACTGCCTTTATTCTGTCTGAGAGAAAGAAGCAAGGGAAACCACTGGAACTTGAGAGAAACTTAAATAAACTTCCAGAGTTTGGCGCACCACGATCCGTCTCTGTCTGCTTCATCCCTGATTCTGTCTGCTGTCTGTCTGTCTGTCTGTCTGTCTGTCTACTGCCTGTCTACTGTCTGTCTGTCTGTCAGTCTACTGCCTGTCTACTGTGTGTCTGTCTGTCTACTGTCTGTCTACTGTCAGTCTACTGTCTACTGTCTGTCTACTGTCTCTTTACTGTCTACTGTCTTTCTACTGTCTGTCTACTGTCTGTATCGGGTTAGGGTCTTTATTTATCCGTCTCTCTATCTAGTTATCTATCAATCTTTAACTGTTTATATATCTGTCTCTCTGTCTGACTATTTGTCTGTCTCTCTATGTATCTGTCTATCTGTCTGTATATTTATCTATCTACCTCTAACTGCTTATCTATCTATCTATCTGTCTCTGTCTGACTATTTGTCTGTCTCTCTATTTATCTGTCTCTCTATGTAATTATCTATCTACCTCTAACTGTTTATCTATCTATCTATCTGTCTCTGTCTGACTATTTGTATGTCTCTCTATGTATCTGGCTGTCTGTCTGTATATTTATCTATCTAGTAATAGTGTTGATTTGAACTGATAAAGTTAAGGCAGTTTTCACCAGTGGGGGCGGGTCCCAGCTCAAAATTGTCTAAAATGACGTGCTCTGACATGCTTGCAAATACCACCCCGGGCCAATGGCGGTGGACCCGGAATAAGAATTATTCAATGCTAATGTACGCATCTTCTTACCTCTCAAAAACAGGTTTACAGGATGGTCCAAAAGCCGGCTCATGGCCCAACGCTACGTTCCAGATGTGACAATAATGAGGGGAGTGAATTTTTTTGGACCACTATAGTTTAGCTGCATTGAAATTTTCAAGGCACTCATCAAATGAATGGGGCTCGTGCAGCTGACGCATGCGCATATGCGTTTTTTACCATTTTCCTGCCCCCGCGGCCATTTTGAAACTGCCCGTAAAAGGCAGTAGTGATGGTCATGTGGTGGAAAGGGGGAAGGACCCAAAACACAATACTGCAAAAATATTATAATTTGAAAAACCAAAATCCCAAAAGCAAGAACAAACACTCAATGGACTGACATCAAGAGGGAAAGAGCTCTTGGTGTTTCACTGGGAGACACAGGTGAAGCACATGGGGGTGGGGCTATAATGTCCATAATTGTCCTCAGACCCTCCTTCATCTGCAATACATTGAAACTTCCTAACTCCTGCGGGACAAATAAAGGTTCTATTATCTTTCCTTTCCCTGTAACACGTCCCAAATCCCAAAAGATTAGATTTTGACATAAAACTCCCTCGGCAGCAGACCCTCCTGTTTCTCCTGTTGTCGTCGGGTCATTACCACAGCTGTAATGAGGCAGGGGGTGAGGTGATCAATTAGTCCCAATCACTGTCCCATTCACATGTATCTGACCATGAGAGGAGGGGTCCCACTGAGGACAGAAGGGGGGGGGGGTCCCACTGATCTCTCTGGGCTTTTGTTAAACAGCCTTTCACATTCACTGGACACTCCCACCCACACTCCGCACGGCCTCTGCCCCACGAGGGTCATCGGGGGCAACTTGCACTTCAAAAGGAAAGGTTTTTGGACAAGGAAGTAAGTTGATTTTTTTTAGAGTAAGTGAAAGAATATAGATGGATCAGATTTTCAAATATATAACTGGGACATGTTCGTAATCGCCCCATAAAGATTTACCTGAAAAACTAATAAAAGTGGCATTTGTGCAGCCAACAAGGTGGGTCGGGCAGGTGCAGATGGAGGGGGCCGGTTCAAACAAAAAGCCTGTTCGAGCTAGCCCTCATCGGCCTCTTCCACATTACAGTTTTAGCTATCTGTAAATGCTGTATCAATACATAGATCTATCTCTATCTACTGTATATCTATACATATGTAGTGCAAAGTTATATAAATAAAGAGTGGGATAATAAAAAGATAAAGTGACATTCAGTGGACATTCTGAAATTTCAGTATTGCACATTGCACATGATTACAGTGTTAGAGATTAATGACATGTACAGGCTCAGCAGTTCTCATTGTACAGGCTGACAAGAGCAGGAAGGAAAGACCTGCGGAATTTCTCCTCCTCCTTCACAAAGCGAGGGTGAATAAGTCTGTCACTGAAGCTACTCTCCAGAGCAGACAGAGTGTCCTGCAGGGGGCGACAGTCACAGACCCTCCAGTCCCCCACCTTGCATACACGTATAGGCAGTGATGGGAATAACGGCGTTACTAGTAACGGCGTTACTAACGCCGTTACTTTTTTCAGTAACGAGTAATCTAACTAATTACTTTGACAGTAACTATAACGCCGTTATCATTTCCGACATCCCGTTACTGCGCGTTACTCAAGACGCACAATGAACGTGTTGTCATGAGAGAAGGGAGGATGAGAAAACCTCTCAGCAATTATTGGCTGATGTAAATCATATTTCCTTTACAATCTACATGTCTACAGTTGAGAGGATGGCTCATAAATTGTGTTTTTGAAACAAATATGGGTCTTAATCGCGCTCAACCACGGCTTGTATCACCGTGAGGTCAGCCACAGAGGAGCTCATGTGAGCGCAGAAGTCGGCTGCATACAATTCCATCGATAAGCTCCTTGCTCTTCCTGGTTTATCTGCTAAGGACAGCAACAGGTTTGGCTAACATACATATAAACACATTTTTACATAATCTAAAATGCACATAGGGTAATTTTTCAATTACTATAGGAATGATAAGAAAGAGAGGTGAAGTGTAAGACGGTTGATTTTAGAAATTGGATGCAGCCGGCTGCAGCAAAACAGAGGAGTTTACGGAGGACACACGCGTTTTGTTTTACTTTTTTAAAACTCATTGGACTCATTTCCAAATGGAGGATTACATATCTACGCTCAAACCATTCACTGGATTTAAACAAGGAACTGGTCTGAACCGAAGTGGACTGTGCAGGTCATTTATAAGGTATAGCTATAAGGTAAGACCCATAACTCATAGTTTTGCGTTTTGTATGAACACACAATGCGGGCATAAAACATATTTTGCTGTAGCCAAACAAATTGTCCACTTGATTTATATGATGTATATGTTCATCTGATTGGACTGAAGTCAGTGCTTCACCAGCCTCACCGCTCGTCACCGGTGTTTCCACATTCACAGTGTCAGGTGTTGGTGTTTAGTGCTTACAGAACAGTGAGAGATGAAGAGTGAACAGGACTTCAGCAGCAAAACAGCCTTTTCTAGATGGAAATATTGGCACTGTTAAAGGTAAAAATGCGCACGTCGGGTGCACATTATGTTCCAGAACAAAACGAAAAAGTAACGCAATAGTTACTTTTACTGGTAACTAGTTACTTTTATAGTGGAGTAACTCCGTTAGTAACTCAGTTACTTTTTGGGAGAAGTAACTAGTAACTATAACTAATTACTTTTTCAAAGTAACGTGCCCAACACTGCGTATAGGTGACGTCAGCACTCGTTCAGTTCATTCTTAATATACAGTCTGTAGTTTGGACTTCTACTTTGTATGAATTCAAGAACCTTTGGCCCTAGTCATCATCTATAAGACATTAAACATCAATATTTCTACAGAGAATCTTAGTGTTTTTGCCGTGATTATGCATAGATATGTGAAAGCTCCACACTTGCTTTAATGCTAATCTTGTTCAACTCCTCTTCATACAGAACCAAAAACTTTTACCACAAACTAGTGTCTGAACAACTTCATATATTCTGTATTTAATCATGTGCAGGTCAGAGAGAGGAGGAAGTGATGACAGGAGGGCCCTCATGTGGAGAGGAGTGGGCAGAGGAGCCGAACGAGGAGGTAGGAGGCGACTCAAGGATCCTTCAGGACAGGAGGAAGTTAAGGCTGGAGAGCTTTGTCACATGCATAATACAGGCCTGATCAAGCTGCGCTCATTGTCAAATCCTCGTTATGGAAACCGGCCTCCCACTCACTCTCTCTACGCAATTAGACCTGAGCGTGTGTGAGGTAACGGCCCGGGTTTTGTTAAAAGATGTAATTATTTCTCTTGAGCTGCGATCAAAATTGGAACTAAAGTCTGTGTCAAAACCAATACGTGATCCAATCCGCATCATGGGTCTCTGTTGTTCAAGTGCTGTATTACGCAGAGCAAGTAGAGATGCAAAAAGTAGTAAGTATTTCAGGTTGTTTTAGTCCAGTTCTCAGGTCTCTGCGCTGGCGTCCTGCAAACAACGACAAAGTATGAGGTAATTATTGCTTGAATAAAGTGTTTTTATTAGTTTATTCTGACTGTCGTAAAACAAGATTTTTGAATGAGAATAAGACTAATTGTGAACCATTAAATCTTTTTTCTAGAATTGTGCTTTTATTTTCTCATTCCAAGGGAAAAATGTCTTGTTAATTAAGATACATTTTGCCAAATTTGAGCTATTATTCAGTTATTATTCACAACTTTTTGCAAGAGAATGCGACATGTTAGTGCCATATCAACCAACTCAGACTCTGAGGAGCACAGGGACAGGCCTTCTGCTGGGACTCTGAGGAGCACAGGGACAGGCCTTCTGCTGGGACTCTGAGGAGCACAGGGACAGGCCTCCTGCTGGGACTCTGAGGAGCACAGGGACTGGCCTCCTGCTGGGACTCTAAGGAGCACAGGGACTGGCCTCCTGCTGGGACTCTGAGGAGCACAGGGACTGGCCTCCTGTTGGTGCCCAGAGTCAGGACTAAACATGCGAGACAGGCTTCTTCTCTGACAATGTTGAAATCCAGATTTTAAAAAACTGTTCTGTTGAGCTTAATCTTGTTTTTCACCCATTTTAATGTACTGAGATTGTTTGTGATTTGAATGATTTTGATAATTGTTTTTTTTCTCTTCTGTTGTTCAGCACTTCGAGCTGCCCTGCGTATGAACTGTGCCATACAAATAAACTTGCCCTCTCTTGTCCATAATGCTGTCCTCAATAGGTCACTTCTGCTTGCTTACGGTTCAATAGAAGATGAAAAACATGTATGTAAATATGGAGTGAGAAAGACGGCGAGTCTGGAGGTTTGGAGTCAGACACGTGCTTTTCCTGTTCATAATTCTCCTTCCTGTAAGTTACCGCCACTCGACGCCTCTCTGAGTGATTGCGGCGGTTCCTGCTGATGTTCAGATGGAGGTGGAGCTGAGAGCACTTCATTACAAGGAAGAAAAGAGCGGAGGAGACAATATCAGGACAAAGTGTCTTGAATGTACGGGGGGTTTAATGAGCACCTGTGTTCCAACGCACCACGGACGTCACTCTGGACGATTAACACCTCGGGCAGAATCAAGAATGATACTGGTACTGTCTCACAAAATACTAATACAATCATAATATTAGTGGCTTTTCATGCCTTACAACAGTAATTCATAGTTTACTTATGATTTTTTTTTAAATAACTGGAATTGCTAATGATAGAAAAGTTGCACGCTAAAATTCAGACACAATAGAAGTCCAAACCAGACATTGTATATTAGGAGTCACCTATATGTGTTAGCCTTATACATAGTTCCCACAGACCAATGCATGTCACATGACCTCGTCGGAGACGCCATCTTTGATGGCACGCTGCTGTGTTTACAAAGTTGAATGAGTTTCACTCGCAAATTTCGAATGTTTAATCCTGTTTTTAAAATGTTACGAAAATCATGAAGAGACAAAGTGCCAGAGATTATAAAGAGACTCTATTAACACAAGATAGAGAGAGGTACGATGCGAAAATTTCAGTCATTAATTGTGTGGATCCGTATACGCTAACGAAGGAAGCACTGAACGCTGATTATGCAGCTTTGCCTCAGATACAGTATTATCATGTGTACCATTATCTGGTATTGGCTAGGAGCTTTTACACATGTGAGAAATTCCGAGCATGGAAATCGCTGGAGGCGTACAATCAATTTGCCGAGGGTTGGGTTGGTGCGTTTGCTCAAGTGCAATCAATGGAAAAGTAGTCATCATAGCGAAGGTATGAACTTTAGATTTAATACCAGTTGGAGCTCCATTTAATTATTTTAATTATAATAACAATTAATTTAATTAATGCTAATGCCACACGGACACTCTGGATTGCTGTTATTGTTTATTTCCGCGTTTTTGACCGTATGTTTTGGTGAATGGTGGGCAAGTGATTTTTCCAGGCGTAAAGAGCAGTTTATTTTATGACACAGATCTTTTTACAGAAGCAATGCTGTTTGTGAACATTGTTTTAGCCCACCATAGAACTATTATTATCTATTTAATACATTTACGTTGCCCTCGAGAGCCTCGGACGCGACACCGATCCTCCTCATAATAAAGTAATCTAAATAATGAAACTTTCAAGTTACCAGCTATCAGCATACACAAGTTAGTACTGAGTAAATTACGTCTGTCAACACATTATAAGATACGATACGCACCTGACACAAAGTGCTCCGAGCATATTCTTGCGTGTTTTGAGGGAGTTTCTTGCCTGTTTATCTTCGCAAGCCATAACCTCTGTTGAAACTAGACAGATAATTTAACACACAAAATGCTCTATAAATGGTAGATTAATAATAAAGGTGACATTTACAATTATCAGTGTTTGTGTCAACATGGAAGGGGAGCCTGAGGGCCGAGACACACAGCTCAGTGGACCACAGTCTACCCTGGGGCCATAGTTTGGAGATTCCAGCACCATTGTTTCCACCTGGAGCCTGCTGCCACTGGCTCCCTGTTCAAATAATGAGTTTGTTATCAGGCTTTTGTTCTGAGGATAAAAGTACCACTCCCTGTTTACTTCTTCAAAACGACATCAAAGACATCTTCCTTTATAGTCTCTGAGTTCCGAGCGGTGTCAAAATGAAAGCCAAGGCAGTGTTGGAAACAGCAGAGCAAGATTAACCTGAGTTTTTTGGAGTATTTCAGAAAAATGCAATGTTTACAGGACTTTTTAACACTACATGGTGCCTCATTTAAAGATGCACAAACAGAGATATGAAAACTGCTATGAACAATGGCAATAAGATAATTTAAGATAGATTTTATTGATCTCACTGGAGAAATGTACATGTCACATTTGACACAGATAGAGTTTGAACATTGTCAGAGGTTGAAGTCTATCTCACATTTTCAGGAAGACTTCCAGATTTTAGTAGCATTAATCGGAACCGCTGCCTCGACATGTTTAGGCCTGACTCTGGGACCAGCAGGAGGCTAGTCCCTGTGCTCCTCAGAGTCCCTGCAGGAGTCCAGTCCCTATGCTCCTCAGAGTCCCTGCAGGAGGCCAGTACCTGTGCTCCCCAGAATCCAAGTTGGTTCATATATATGCACTAACATAACACAGAGGCCATGGAGAGACTTGACAGTCAACAAGGTAAATGGATAAATAAATACTATACATACTTACTTTAGGCTTTTAGGCTCTATACACTTCCCTTGTGTCTTTTTCATGTGGTCTACACTCTCCACCTGTTGCACTCTCTCTGGCTTGGCCCTCAGCAGCACCCTCAGCACCCATGGGCCCCTGTCATTCCCGTAAACAGCATCAGCACCTCCTCTCTCTCTCCATGGAAACAAGGTGACGCGGCGCGCGAGGACAGAGCGCGAGGACAGAGCGCGAGGCGACAGCGCGCGCGGCTCACGACTCTCTCTGTGGAGATCGTCTATGGAGACAATGCGCTGCAATGTTATGTCACTCTGGCATTTCGGCCCCGGGGGAACAGACGGGGACCAGAGCGAAAAGAGCCGAAAGCAGGAGGTGATAACAAGCAGCCTTTGCGGAAATGTCGTCAGAAAACCAGAAAATAATGTGTTTTAAAAAAATAAATTATATATACAAACATTTAAAAACACTCTGTCATTTAAATCACAAGTGTCAATGTACTTATCCGTGCAATAATAATTGTATTATTGTCAGAACGTGCAATATAGAAGCATATGTGTCCACTTGTCAATGCTGAAGTTATAGATTTTATATTGCTTCTTTATTATGCCAAAGTTAGAGATTTTATTCTATTTGAGTATAGAGTTATTGTTCATCTATCTTGTGCTGTGTGCTCTTCATTCCTACTGTTCTGTAACCGGTGATGCAACACTGACATTTCCCCACTGTGGGACGAATAAAGGATGTCTTCATCTTAAAGCCGGGGTTCATAATTTTCAAACTACAAACAATTGAACTATGTCATAGAATCCATAGCTGTATAAGTCGCTTGTTTTCACATGTATGTATTTTTGGCCTCTTTTCACTCACTCAGCCAATCAGCTCTTCCCCCGAAGTTTTTTACATATATTGATCTGGTTTGCTCACAGCATTTCATTTTTACAAGACTCTCACGGATTCCAAGCACTACTTTCACACACATTAGCATAATATCATAGCCTAAACACATCTGCATGCACAACTAAAAGTTAAGTTTTTAAAAGTTAAGTCTCCCATTTGTGAAAAGAGCCAAAAGATGTTATAGTTATTATAGAGAATTTATAGTTTGCAGCATATTATTCACCAACATTTTGTTTAAACCTCGTGGCAATTTTCAAACTCTCAACTTGATTCTCTAAGAAGGCAGTTTTACCGTCAGATAGACTTGTTTTAGATATCTCCGGCCATTAAGCAGCTCTATATTCTGTACACACTCTGTCTTCATAGCTACAGTCATTAATAATAGGACATTTAGACCTTTTTTGTATGTTTTAATGTTTTTTTTGTTTTTTTTACCTTGCGTGTCATGGCTAGTCTCCCCAGTTCCATTGTACATAATATAAGTTGTATAGAAGAAACCGGAGCACATGTATGAAAACCGGAGCACCCTGAGTAGACCGAAGCACCTGGAGGAAACCTACACAGACAGACTTTGAGATAGACACAGGGTGAACTTAGCTAAAACGATAAACTTCAAATACACGCCGTTTTTTAATATTGTGATAACTGCGCAGAAAACACAGAAGCACTTAACCTCTTCCATATGCCTCGATGAGATTATCTACAGATGTCTTCATTAAGCCGATTATATTCAGTGCATTCACAGCTTCTATAGCTTCACTGCCATCTGTGCTTTCTCCAAAATACCGCCAAATCGTTTAGATCTACCACAAAAGGTTATGTAAGGTTCTTTATTATGTTTTCCCAACTTCCGTTCCATTCACCTGATGCTTTTAAATGTTTTGAATATGAAAGCCTAATGTCTCATGTCCTCACACTTTATAGCTTCTTAATTATGCAGACGCTAAAGCTTATATACTTGCTTCTTTTTAATGCTAAAGTTTTAAAGAGATTTTGATTTATTTTATTTTATTCAGTATAGAGTTAGTCTTTCTTCTGGTCTGTAACTGGTGATGCAACACTGAAATTTCCCCGCTGTGGGACAAACTCTTCATCTTAATGTTTGCATGTATGTATGTATCATGGATCGATTGTTATTGTTATTATCGAAACAAAGATCTCAGCGAACAACAGTCAGATGTAACTATGGCAACGTGGGCTCTGCTTGTAGACAAGTTTAAGATTGGATGAACAACAAAACACAATAAAGTTAAAGCTGGGATACTGAACTTTCAGACCACAAAAAGTAACTCACAAAATCCTAATAAGTTCTAAATGAGTTCATCCATCCATTTTCTTCCCCTTAATCCATTTCTGGGTCGGGGGGGTTGGCAGTCAGAGCTGCACCCAGTCCACAGAGCACCAGCCCCTCACTGATCCTCCTGCAGGTGGTGAGTCCACAGGAGCTGAGATCTTTCAGTGGGAGCTTCAGGCAAAGTGGGGTTAAGTGTCTTGCCCAAGGACACAACGACAGCAGTCATCAGTGGGAGTCGTGAAGTAGGTCTTATGGTGGGATCGAACCCACGACCTTCAGGCCCAAAGGCCAATGCTCTACCAACTGAGCTACTGTCGCCCCGAGTTCCTCACTCTCCAAAACTGTTTGGTTCTATCATAGTTTTCAAGTATTTTTGGCTCCAGTTACATCTTTAGATCACTTTTTAAAATACAACAAAGACAAAGAGGACCCCCCCCCCCCCCCTCACTTAGCCAATCAGCTCTCAGCCCAAAGCGACAAAATGTGACTCACAGGGTTTCTTACATGCAAAAGTAGGATTTGTTTTTAAAAAAATTTACTCATAAGATGTAACAAATAAAAAAGTCATATGTGGAGTGTTTTCATCTTATCTAAAAACATGTTATAGTTTGTATATTAGTAAGAGAGAACCATGTGAGTCACTATTTGACGCTTATGGCAGAGAGTGGGGTGCTCCTCTCATTTTCACTTCTCTGTCCGAAAAAGCTGAGCTAAAGAAACATATGTAGCAGGAGTGGGGTAAACGTACAATAAAGTAAACTTAAAGGTATATATGAGTATTTTCTTCTTCCAAGTAGATCTTCAAGGCTATTGAATGTTACCAAATTTTAAGAAAAAACCATTATTTTTGACCACTTTTTGAACAAAACTCTCTGATCTTATTTGACGAGCATGTATCACCAGAATGATTGACAATTAAGAGGCCCAATAATCTAAATGATCCACCCGAAAATCCTTCTAGATATCTTTAATCAAAAGGCACACAGGAAAGTTTACTGATGGAGGCAGATGAACTATTTTTATTTAACAGTACAAATAGCAGTAATGAAATGTATACATTCATCATCACGCACTCTACACATACAGGCACGTGGTGATAGAACAAAACCGGAACTGCTTTTAGATTGCATTTCTCCAGTTTATGCGGTTTGAAAATTAGGTACCAGAGCTTTAATCTTCTAATAAAACATAGACGATCTCTGGCAACAAGTGGGCGTTTGGTTCGTGGCGTCCTCCCTCCCTCAGTGGGCCAGCGTGGGCGGCCCCGTGTGGCAAGAGAGAGAAGGACTAGACCCGGGCCAAGCGCACTGGGGAAGGCGAGGAAGGAAAGGAAGGGGGGTCGAGACAGAGCACACGAAAGAGAGAAAGAGAGAGAGAGTGGAAAAAGAAAAAGTCGTGGAAGCTGATCTAGTTTGTGCACTTTTGGGCTTTTTGTTGTTGTTGCGCGGAGCTGTGTTTTTTTGCCAGAGATGTCGCGGTGGATGGAGCGACCATGCGACATTGCTGCTTAAGTCAATGGACTTGTGAACCCCGGATTCCAGCACTGCAAAACAGACCCAAAAAACTTCGACCCTCGTCCGATCGCCATTCAAACCCGAACCACCGCTCTTCCCCCTGGGCAACTTTTTCTCCCCACACGCCCCTCTCCCCAACAAGCCTGCGTCTCTTTGCAAAACTTCCCCCAACGCGTGTGGATGTCTTTCTCGCAGTTCAGAGGGCTTCTTACGCTGAATTAGCGAGCTAGCAGCAAAGAAATTCACGTCTTTTCAAAAAGCGTCGGTGTCGCGGCTAAAGCTACTGCGTAAAAGTTCCCACTCCGACTGAGAGAGGTGAGGAGAAGTGCTCGAAGAGAGAGATCCAGAGAAGAAAGCTGCAAACATGAAAACCCCGTCAGATCCGGGTGAGTACGAACTGCATGTTTAAACGCATTCTAGGTATTTGTTATCCGGACGAAAACACAACCACACTTACTAGCTAGCTCTCGGTGGCTAACGCTAGCACGCTCGGCTGCAGCGAAAGTGTGACCGAATTATGGCGCTAGGCTCTGACCCTCCGACTCGTCTAAATGCTTTTAAAGTCATCAAACTACACAAGACTGGACGAGAAATGACTGATTTTTGTCATGGATGTGCATAGGCATTGTTTGTGCATTGGGTGAACTCTAAATATAACTTTTTAGCAGGCTTGTATGTTTGTGTGGTAACTTATTTTATTGTTTTATTAGCAAAAACGTACAACATTTCCTATTTATACAAAGCATATAAATTTTGTATCTATCGAGACGACACGAGAAATGAGTGATTTTGTCATGGATGGGCATAGGCATTGTTTTTGCATTGGTTGAACTCTAAATATAACTTTTTAGCAGGCTTGTATGTTTGTGTGGTAACTTATTTTATTGTTTTATTAGCAAAAACGTACAACATTTCCTATTTATACAAAGCATATACATTTTGTATCTATCGAGACGACACGAGAAATGAGTGATTTTGTCATGGATGGGCATAGGCATTGTTTGTGCATTGGTTGAACTTTAAATATAACTTGTGTGTGTGTATTTTATTGGTTTTATTAGCAAAAACGTACATTTCCCATTTACACAAACCTACATCAATGATACACAATGGCAGACATTCAGACATACAAAAACGACACGAGAAATGAGTGATTTTGTCATGGATGGGCATAGGCATTGTTTGTGCATTGGGTGAGCTTTAAGAACAACTTAACTTAGACTTGTGTGTAGTATCTTTCTATTTTTGTAATAGCAAAAAAAGGTATACATTTCCCATACATACAAACCTACATAAATGAGACTTGCAGACTGACATTCAGACATACAAACACTTTCTTAGGGGCTGCTTGACCTAGTTTTATAATTTAAACACGAACCATATCATTGATGCTTATAAATGCAAAATGAATCTGTAGATTGGGATTTTAGTTGTTACGAGTTAAAATTCAAGTTCCTGCTCCCTGTGGACCAATGGCTCCTATGTGTTTATTATTGTATGTCCAGTGTTTGAAAAGTTTGATTCTCTGATCTGTTGGTAAAGATCAGCTATTGCTATTTCAATAACCACTTAATTTAATCTAGTAACTTGTTTCAACACTGCATATACAAGTCAGTCAAGACATTTGTAAAATTGCTCCATCTTAAACACAACATTAAATACAGACAAACCTCCATAATTACCTTAAATTCTTTTCTAAGAGTGCAGTACCAAAGGATAGCAACCTAGTTTAGATGTTATGGCAGTCCCCTGGAGAATACCATAAGATTAGCATTATATGTATAACCCTGTCAGCTTTGAAATACTTCTATTACTTAAATCTACTTCTTTTGACGTGGAACTATACTGTAACCTCTTTCTTCCTGGAAGCTGCTCATGTTTTGTGTCACAGGCGCATTCAGCGGCTTTACCCTCTGACCCCAGAATCTCCCCTTCTCTTCTTTGTTGTAGCAAAACTCTTTTAAGCTCTCCTCAGACTCGGCCTCGGGAGCAAGGTTTCTCTAAACGCCGCCGAGCGCAGAATTCCTCTCATTTTCAGACCTGTTTGTGCCGTCATTGAAATAAGTATGATTTCGGTGCCATAACTTATCATTTGGCCTCGCCGTGCCCGGAGAGCCTCTTAGATTCAGTTTAGTTGGAAATGCTGTGTGGTCATCTAAAGGGAAGGCAATGATCCAGCCTCCACTAAGAGCTGCAATTATCCTCAGACCTCTGCATCCAACAGGGCCAGCACATTCGCTCAACTTTTTCTAAATCGTGCTGCAAATTACCCTCAAAGCACAGTTTCAGATTGATGTTTGCCGCTTCCTCTTGTATGCAAATCCGCAGTTCTAACTTCTACTTTTTCACGGATGCGCTGGTGTCGATATTTGAATGGTGTTTGTTCATTGCCGCATAATGATACACAACATTTAACTTGTAAATGGTCGTTACCACATCCTCTTTACGATGAAAACAATCATGTTTTCTTTCCCCTTTTATGCAACTATTTTATTGTCAGGCAGAGAGCGTGACCTTGCGATGGGTCCTCAACACAGCCGTACAAGCAGCGTTAAGTTATAAAGGATGTAAGTGAGTGAGCGTTATTTGTGAAGCGCTTGGTAATGGGCTTTATACATTTCTTTTGGAATACAGATAATATTCACTCCTGTTAGACTCCAACTACACTATATACAACATCATTTAACTTTGAGTATAACATGGTAGTGTAGTATCCTCAACCGCTGTGTTTTACAGTGTGTGCACGACTTTTGACAGCTGCAGCAGCGCTCAGTCCTACATCACGCTGGTTTGATATTCCTGCTATGTGAGGGGTTTTTATAGGCTTAAAATGTAGAGCTGCTACTCTACGAATTTCCTTAATCACAGGTTATTTTTAGAACGTAACCCCGTGAGCCGTACTGCAGAATTATATAAAATAACTCGCATGATATAAATATGGAATTTGCTTGCTTTTCGTCACTAATTGACTAATTGATTTATTCAGGGGTCAGGAACATGTTGCTCTTTTGATGATCGTTTCTGGCTCTCTGACAAATCACAGTAGGCATTAACAGTCAGAATGTTTTTATGTGTTGGATTTCTTCAATTTAAAACATTTAAACAAACATTCTGAGACTAATATCTCACTTTAAATGTGTTGTGAGTGGCTCCCACAGAATATACAGACTTAGGAGATGTAGGAGACGTTTGGGTCTAAAAAGGCTCCCAACCTCTGGATTGATTGAAAGAATAATTATTGGTCTAATCCACATCTACCAAACTGCAAATGGAGGCCATGATGTGTCCTGTTTATGACATGAAAGCCCCTCCGCTGTCAGTCTGCTGTAATCGTCTGTCGCTCCAAACTTTGATGGATGACGTGCAGGAAAAGCCCCGACAGTGGATCCTGGCAACTCTGGAAAAATCTCTGAAGTCAGAAAATATGTTGTCCCACCATCTGTATCCTCCGGGCAATGTTTTTCTTTGTAATTATTGATCTCGATACATGACAGAAATGGAAAGTTTTCTTTTAAAATTCTCCCAGAACATGTTTATTTTAAAAGGACTTTGATGATGATTGAAAGAATGATTAGTACTATCTACAGTTTTCAATCAAACTGTTCTCCTTCAGAAATTGATCCACAAAGAAAATCACTTTATTCTCTAACACTGGTATCCTGGTTTGTTTCCTAACTCTGAGGAGCACAGGGATTGGCCTCCTGCTGGGACTCGGAGTCAGGACATAACATTGGGAGGCAGCATTTAAGATTCATGCAGACCCTAAACCTAAATCTCCTGTGCAAGCAATTAAATTGAAATGGAAGGAGTATCATACCACTGCAAATCTTCCAAACTTTCATCTCAAACAAGGAGAAGACTGATCAGAGATGCAGGCAAGAGGCCCATGATCACTCTGGATGAACTGCAGATAACTACAGCTGAGGTGGGAGAGTCTGTCCATAGGACAACAATCAGTCGTGCACTGCACAAATCTGGCCTTTATGGAAGAGTGGCAAGAAGAAAGCCATTTCTTCAAGATATCCATAAAAAGTCTCGTTTAAAGTTTGCCACAAGCCACCTGGGAGACACACCAAACATGTGGAAGAAGGTGCTCTGGTCAGATGAAACCAAAATCAAACCTTTTGGCCACAATGCAAAACTATATGTTTGGCGTAAAAGCAACACAGCTCATCACCCTGAACACACCATCCCCACTGTCAAACAGGGTGGTGGCAGCATCATGCTTTGGGCCTGCTTTTCTTCAGCAGGGACAGGGAAGATGGCTAGAATTGATGGGAAGATGGATGGAGCCAAATACAGGACCATTCTGGAAGAAAACCTGTTGGAGTCTGCAAAAGACCTGAGACTGGGACGGAGATTTATCTTCCAACAGGACAATGATCCAAAACATAAAGCCAAATCTACAATGGAATGGTTCACAAATAGACGTATCCAGGTGTTAGAATGGCCAAGTCAAAGTCCAGACCTGAATCCAATCGAGAATCTGTGGAAAGAGCTGAAGACTGCTCACAAACGCTCTCCATCCAACCTCACTGAGCTCGAGCTGTTTTGCAAGGAAGAATGGCAAGAATTCCAGTCTCTCGATGTGCAAAACTGATAGAGACATACCCCAAGCGACTTGCAGCTGTAATTGCAGCAAAAGGTGGCGCTACAAAGTATTAGCGTAAGGGGGCCGAATAATATTGCACGCCCCACTTGTCAGTTTTTTATTTGTTAAAAAAGTTTAAATTATCCAATAAATTTCGTTCCACTTCACGATTGTGTCCCACTTGTTGTTGATTCTTGAAAAAAAGTTTTTTTTAAATCTATGTTTGAAGCCTGAAACGTGGCGAAATGTTGAAAGGATCAAGGGGGCCAAATACTTTCGCAAGGCACTGTACATGTATGGCTGCATAAATAGTAGATAAAGTGACATTCAGTGGAACCTCAACACTTGCTTTTGTATAAACTGCTGCCACTTTATAACCACACACACTTTGTCTTTGTGTAGCACCATGGAACATTTACATTTCCCGGCATTTCTGGTAATCCAAAAAGGTGTAACGTTAATATAATAATCTGTGAGGTAAGTGAGGCTTTAATAAAACCACAGTGTCGGCACTTTTCGTTGTTGTCCGCTCCCACACTGCCCCTTTGTGCGCATTTCCCGTTGTGCTTGGAGCTGGGTTCAAATATATATATGGGTCACACTGCATTCTCTCCTGTCAGGAAGTCAGCAGTCTGGACCTGAGCTGCCTCCCAGTTTTCCACTAGTGCAGCGCTCCTTGTATCAACACACACACACACACACACACACACACACACACACACACACACACACACACACACACACACACACACACACACACACACACACACACACACACACACACACACACACACACACACACACACACACACACACACACACACACACACACACACACACACACACACACACACACACACACACACACTGGGAGACGTCACAGTCGGCCCGGGACAGGACCCGACTCTGAAAGGGCCCATACATCCACACAGCTACTGTTTATGGCTGGAGATGTTTATGCATTTCTAAGTGCTTGTGTGTGTTTTCCATTCAACTTCACCAGCGCCTCCAAATGTCACTAACCGCACACCGTAGTCTCAAAAGCTCATGTGGTGACAGCAAAGCCAGTACTTTTTGGCTTTTTTACCATAACACCAAAACTCCTTGAGGAAGACTTTTCAGCCGTGGTGCTTTGACTCACTGCTTTAATGAGAGGAACTGGAAAGCAGACCGAATTTTGCTGATCCTAATGCGTGAGTGACTTCTGACAAAAGTTAATGGAGCCAATTTTTCAAAGTGGTACATTTCAGTTCCTTCTATTAGATTCACAAATTGTATCTTTATCTTCCTTCATTTTCAGTGGCACAATAAGCTCAAGGGCTAACATTTGAGATAAGACTGGTGCATTTTGTTGTTTGTCTAAACTATAGCTCAGAGGCAAATTGCTCTTTCACAAAATCATCCCAAGAAGTATTTCTTTAGGCAAAGAAAGGCACATTTATTTTTATAACACAATTCCTATGTCAGGCAACTTTTAAGTGATTAATGAAACAAGATAGAACAATGTCAATCTTTTAGATATTACTATGCGTTGCAAATGTGATAATAAAAAAACTTTATTTACATTCAAATAATAGATAAAAGATACAATCCTTCAGTTTAAACACTGCTAAACAGAACTGTTTTAAACCTGCATTTGAACATTGTCAGGGTAGAAGCCCGTCTCATATATTCAGGAAGACTGTTCCAGATTAGTTGCATGAATCTGAAAAGCAGCAGTAGTGTTATTGCATCAATAATACACAAGTTGGTGTTGTATAGCTCAGATATTGTTTAAAACTGGTAAGTATCTCAAAATCCTACCAATTTGTGACAGCCTGTTTGGTTTGTTTTAAAAAGAGCAGCACTCAAAGACCAATTATGTTTGCAGAGGACAAATCGCTGCCCATGAATCTAATTGTGGATGGATTTTGAAAGCAGTGTGTGAGTGTAATATGATTTCAGCTTTACTTTTTCTGTCTAAAATCTTATTGTCACATTTTGAGATTTGTGATTACCCCAATCTTATTTTTGGTGGCTGTGGTCTCACTTCTGACATCCTGCTTTTGATTTGCTGGATAGTGTTTTAAGGCCACACGCTAAAGGCTGCCGTGGATATTTTTGTACAAGTCAATAAAGTTAAAAGGAGAGTGGGATTATGGGAGAATACAGTAGTCCTTTTGTACTCAAGGGTCACTGTTCTTTTAAACTCGCAGCAGGAGTTTGACCCTCTCCGCCTCCAGGGAAACATCTGACAGTCCTCTGTAAAGACCCTTTAATATCACCACCAATGCTACTTTATGCATTGGATTCTGCACAACACTAAACTTTTTATTTACATTGTCCTCCCTGTGTTTCTCCCATTACAATCTGACTATAGTCTTAAAATAGTTTCTCAATTAACTTATTGCCACTCCTAACTTGTTCCTCATCTCTGCCACTTTGTACAAAATTATGCACATTGTGTACATTTGACTTGTACACAAATCCTATACTACGTTCATTCATTCATTAATTCATTCATTTTCATCCCATTTAATAGTCAATGTTTGGGTCTGGGGTGTGGCAATCAGAGCTGCCATCCAGTTAACTTTGCCCCTCTCTGATCCTCCTGGATGTGGTAGGTCCTCTCTATAATATGAGTCTTCTCAGGATAACTATTTGAATATCAGAACTGGTACAATTGTTGGAAGATACTATTTCCGTCCCACAGTGGGGAAATTGCCTGGCACATACTTTCATTACCTTTTACATGTACATTACCCGTCCCATAATCAATTGTATTTGTGAAAGTGTTCGCTGGTGGCCTCTGTGGGGGTGAGCCCTGCTGCTGGTGGCCCCCATGGCCCCTCTTTTCCAGGAAGTGTGTTTGTACAGTGGCTTTAGTGACCCATTCAGGGGTGGGTGAGTGGACAACAGGCACTGGGACGGGACACGCTGGGCACACACACACACAGGAAAGGCCCCTCTGTGAATGTGCACATAAAACACGTATGAAGCATGTGTGCTCTTTAAACAAACCCGCAGATTTGGTCGGTGAGAGTGTGGATTGGCTCGCTGCAGTCTCTGATAGGCAAATGTTTCAACTTTATCTCATTTGCAGTATTGATTTTCTTCCCTCAGTTGCAATAAAGCACTGTTTTTAAACAGAAGAAAATAATTTACAACTCCCAGAGCAGAGGACACATTTCCCTACAGGGTCAGTAAGGGCTAATCTTATCTCATTCTAATGACTGTGACATACTCATTTTGTTAACAGTGTAGCCTGTAGTATTTAAATCATTAAAAAGATATTCAATTTGATGGAGCCAAGACTGAAAAACTTTTACAACAAGGGACTTTTAAATTGGGAGCCAACATACAACTATATGCCTTCAAGATCCAATCCAAATGAGTGTGCAGTGATCTTTCCTTCTTTATAGCAGTCTTCTTTTCTTTTTCTTTTTGTGCCTATGAAGCACTATGGGCCGCTGGTGTTGTACATGTGGATACAAATAAAGCTGACCTTGACATATATTTAAAATCATGTAAAAATACACGTCTCCCTGCAGACTATTTCTGTCGATTTAAACAATAAATGAAAACATGGAAAAGTAATGATTCAATTTAAAGGGTTTTTTCCGTCATGGGAAAAAAAGAATTTCTACTTTCCAGGACTTGGATAAGTTCTGGAAATGTAGTATTTTTTTTAAAAAATTTGGAGCACCCAAACACCAAATGAATGTAAATGTATGTAAAAGTCTAGAGAGCTATATATTATTGCAGGAAAACGAGCCGCACAATGCCAAAATGATATATAAGATTAATGTAGTTTCAGGAATACAGCAGTCTTGGATCTAAACCTGGAGCTCACCGCACGCCCCTCTTGTATTTGGTCAATGTACGATCATTGCTAGGAATATCAAAGTGGTTACTCAGTTTGGTGCAATAGACTAGCTATTACCCAAAGTTTAGACTTGTGGTTTAGGTGCCAGTTCCTATCAATACTTGAGTTTTGAGATTGCGTCATCATTGTTGTCATAAGACGGTTTTTACTCGAGGCTGATTTGAGTTCAGAGGAGGTCGAGTGGAACCAGAGCTCACTCCAGCGAAGAGATAAAAGAGCATCAGAGAAACACCTGACATACGGCTTTACGCTTCAGAGACCAGAGATTTCACATGATGCTTTATCAACACACTTGGTAATTGAGGACGTTTGAGTTGCCATCTGTATGAGCAATGCTACACAAACTTGCCTTGTCTTAACTAAACTCTACAATAATAACCCGGGCATGAACCAAAAGAGGATTCCTCACGCTTATAATTTGGTCCCTATTTAAAAAGCAACACCAATAATAGTGTATAATTGATACCTGGATGGTATAGACAAGGACAGAGAAGGCAAGCTAACCAGGGGAATACTTGTAAGGCCTTTTAGATTGAAGGACTTCTATAATAAGACTGTTCCTTTTTGTCAAACATAAATCTCAAATGGTTTTTGGCCGAGGCATTTTTTCCCTCGCGATTTTCCCGTAAAGCTGAGAATAAAAGGCTGGGTGCCTGAAGTTGTCGACTGTTTGGGCTAGAATCAAAGGGTATGCAACGTTATGGCTAACTCCAGTGGGTCGTGTTCACTCCTTGAATAGAAAATTTTACCATTTGTGCTTTGCCTTACAATGTCATGTTCTTGAATATTGTGTTTTGACATTACTATTATTAGTTATTATTATACAATCAGTCTAATACTCAGATTTTTTCTCCCCATTTCACCAACCTATTCACTGACTGTCTTACTCCATCTGATTGGAATAAGTGTCCCACATAAAAATCCTTAACATCTTTTGGTAAAAAAAAAAAAAAACACAACTCCCAGCTAATGTTACCAGCTGATTTTATTTTTTACTTGTATGTACATTTTAGGTTGTATTATCCTACCAGCTGCTGTATGTATGGACTGTATCTGATTATTGTATACAGAAATCATGTTTATCTGAATGTAGTATTATTGTAGGGTGTGTGTTAAATGTTAATTGTTTGTATTGTGTTATGTATGGTGTTGTTTTATGTTCATGGGACCCTCTCGAAAATGAGATCCTATATATTATTTTATGAAATGTCTATAATTGTGCTCTTTACAGCTATGACTGGGTGTGTCCCTTATGTACTTATGTATATTACCCTTTTAAATAAGTGTGACAAGTTGCAGTTATAGCAAAATTTCCTCCTAAGTGTTTACAAAGTGGTCCGTTTCAGCCAAGTAGAAACAATTTGCCAGCCCTTTCCTGGTAACGCGAGAGGCCAAGGTGGCTGTGTCTTTGAAACGTAAAATACTCAGTTTGCTGGCGTATTTATTGGCCGTTGGAGTGGAAAGTATATAGAAAAGTGCAAAATTTAGACCCTGTTGTAAAACGAGGCTTATGGGGACCACCAGGACTCGGGAGGAAAGCCCTTTAGGACGTCCCAGAGAGGGGAAAGAGGACACCTTTCGTGGGCTTTGTGGTTGTTTCGTTTGGGCGAGTGTTCCCAGATTTTTCCTCATCCTAAACCTGTTGGAATTTACCCTGCAGAGCCGAGCTAAAAATACATACGCTATCCTTAAATGTTTTTTTAACATGCACATGGAAACAAAAGCCCTCTGGTTGGAAACGTCTGCATTGGAGAAATATAGTTTTAAATTAGTTCTTATCTGCTTATACTCGGACTTTGGTCAGCTGTACAGTTGTTCAAGATTGAGTCTATGAGGAAATTCGGGTCGATTAGGGTTATAATACTGTCAGACTGTCACCACACGCACTTTCATTTTTCACCGTTGAATCGTGTATAGCTCTTACTCTACAAGGGTTCAATCAAGCTAATTGAGTAATTACATCTAAGAGATAATTCAGATTGGAATTTAATTTAATATTTTTGTAACCTTCCATGAACTTGCCAAGAGGAGCGTCTATGACTCGGATGATTTCTATGACTGCAGAAAGACTTTAAAATGGGTTTTACAAAATATTTTTAATCAAATAACCCAACGTGCAACAAGTCTTCTCTGTCACGATGGTCTCCAGGGGCATCAGTTGAGCTTTGTTTTGTATAAAAATGTCCCATTTACTTTTTCCTTTCCTTTTGGGAAATGTTTTACTTTATTCCCTGTAGAGATGTGTGTCTCCTGCATTTGACCCATCCTGATGCCACTAGGGCCAACGAGCAGTGGTCCCCGCAGTACTGGACCAGAGCTGGAGGATTTAACCTTTTCTACATGTTTTTAGCAGTAGGGGAAACGGGAGCACCCAAGATTCAAACCCAGGACCTACCCAGGGCAATGAAGCCTCAGATGTAAACAACACATTTTAGTTCATTCACTTAATTCCAAGAATAATTGTTAAATACAGCCCGAGTTAATACATTTGCCATGACTTGTATCTATTTTCCCCATTTCACCGGAGTGGTATTGCAAGCATGTCAGCGCACGTGTTCATGGACCTTTTGGGGCCGGGACCCAGCTCCATGGTAAAACTACACAAAAGTCAAATTGACTTGTTATGCCTCCCTAATCTGAACTGTGATTAGCTACTGAACTAGGAGTTCCCACTGATCTCAAAGTTTAGAAATCAACTTTTATTGTTTATAAATGCCAATCTTAACCTTTTGCGATGTGATTAATAATGGATTGGCACTCATTATGTGTCCACAAAAAAGCGTCTGTCCCATGTAACAAAGTGATGTAATGTTATGGCTGCAATCAGAGTGGCTCATGGGAATGTTTTGTGCTTGACCTTCACAGTGAAATTCTGTAAAACCCTGGAATACTTCACCTCGCTCTGGTCTGCAGTCTGTTTGTGTGTACAGGCCTTTAGACGACTCTCTATTTGCGTTGGGCTTATTACATATAAACTTTTCACCCCTCAAAACCACACAGACACATTTATGTATCCGCTCCACTCCCCCGGCTGCACCTTTGCATGTCACTAACGGATAATGGCGGAAATATGGACACTGGAGCGTTCTCGCGAGATTCATTATTTTCTCTTTTACTGGTAATACACTTTAGAATAAGTAAGCAATGTTTATTTATACAGAACGTTTCGAAGACCATTACAAAGCGTTTTACAATTGTGCGCATTTTTCCTTTGTCCACATACAGTGGTAGTAGCAGGGTCACAGTACAGGAGGCACATGCCTGGCCTAGGGGAAACCCAGAGTGCCTGGAGGAACACTTCAGACACGGGGAGAACATGCAAACGCCAAACAGTAATGCCCTGTCTGTAGGTGGAATCCAACCCAGGACTTTAAACCTTCAACATTGTTCAGTGTTTTTATTTTTTGATCCTGTTCCTTACTTATAATGGCAATCTGTGACATCATTTTGTAGTTTTAGCACAGTTTCAAATCACAAGTGATTAGAAACTGTGCAACTGGCGCGCTGTAGTCAGACCACAGTAGTTGACGATCCAACAACATATGTATCTTTATGACATGCAAAATAAAAGCAGAGGAAGCAATTCTAAATTTAAAGATTTGGTCTGACATTGCAAAACTAAATATTAGGATGGCGAAACTGAGAAAAGATTAAATTCAACACAGTAAAACTTTGATATACATACTTATTAATATTTAAACCCATATGCAGTCATACAGGAGCAAACACTCTCTGACCATACCCCTGTCTCCCACTATTTCTGAACAACACTACCAAATCAAACTCTCAAAGACTGATTTTCTATTGCAGAACTAAGTAAAGTGGTGGCAGCGGTCAGAGGAGCCAGGGAAGAGATGATAAAGATGAAAAACCTTTTAAACTTCATTTGAGGAAATTGTCAACATGAAACATGGTGAAAAGCTGTGTAGTCTAATAAACCTTTTTTGTCTCCTTTAATCCTATTCGTCCAATTGTTATCATTGCTAGAGTATTTATTAATGGAGAAATTGTTTGTACTATATGTCTGTTTATAAAGAGTGAGCAAAATGCACAAACACACACTGAGGATGTGAAGAAGGAACTGTGACAACTGAAGGAAAAAAAACTTATTGTGACAAATCTGGAGTCCACTCATTCGAACGTCCCATTTTGCGGAGGAATCACCATGGGTACATTTTTACATGCTAGAGTTATTAATTTTCTGGTCGGTTCTTAATGGTCCTTTTCCTGCTCTTGACACATTTATGGCCTCGGCTTCTCGAGTTGCAACAGAATTTACGATGATTGAATTGTTCCATCTGACCACTTGTTTAGTCATTACATTTTTACACTTCTGATCTGGGTTGTCTGTTTGACTCAATTCTCAACTCAAGTCTTTTTCCATGTGTTTGAGGTCTGTTGTTTTTTCTTGCATAAGTGTGAGCTCTGGGAGGTGAATAAAAGTCTTTGACACCTTCGCTTCTCAAACGTCCCGCCTCCTAAAACTTTTTATTGGTCTTTTTGAAGTGTCAATCAAGCCCATAATGAGTGACCCCACACCTGGGCTCTGCTCTCCGTCCCGTCACAGCCACAAATGGCTGCAACAGCAAATTTAAAACTGCAAATTTAAGAAACAAAAGTTAAACTATATTGTCTAATGGATTACTTTGGAGTGGCATGAACTTATGAGTATTAGTAAGTTGCTTTTTATTACAACGTTTATTTCTATAATTTCTTAAAATCCCTGTATACTTAACAATGATATAAATACATCACTTAAGTCTCATTTCCACCAGCCTGACTTGGCCCTACTCTACTCGGCACTACTCGACCCTGATAGTGAGCTTTTCCATCAGGCAAAAGCTTTCCCCAATGTTGAGCAACAGACTGTTGATATTTGCTGTATTTTAAAAATGTTTGTATTGAACTTTAATGAGTACCGCTTTTGAACTTTCATGGAAAGGGTCCATTATAAATAAAATGTGTTGTATTGTCGTGGTTCAAAGCAAGGTCAGGGCTACTGTATCAGAGTTACATTCTTTCAAACTCTAGTTAGGAAATAAGACTGAAAGCTATCACCCTACTATTCAACTTATCAAAATAATTAGTTGAATAGTAGGGTGAGGGCTACTACCACTGGGTTACCCGATATTTTCTTATCCGTGTATGCACTCTCTCCTGTTGCATATTTGCTATAGAATAACTGCTTATCTTGCCAATTAATCATGTATTTTATCTGAAGCTTTTTCTCTACGTTGGCCCCTTCCCCATGTTGAGTTAGTTAGACTTTAAAGCCGCTCCTCTTTTGATGTGGAAAGGATTCGTGACCGTGCTGTTGTCCTGACTGTTGTTTTTGAGTCTGCCGTGATGGATGACTCAGGCCTGTGTCAGTTTTATTGAAATGTGAAAGTCTATTAGTCCCACCCACACCCGCGCACTCATGGCTTCAGGACCCGCGGACCCCCCACCGTCTCGCTAAATGGAAGAAGTCTGTTCAGGATTAACACGTGCGCAAAAACGCTTTTAATTTTCGGTGCGCTTGGCTTCGGTTTGCCCTCGTTTGGTGGTGACGCCGTCCTGCCTCTGTCTTTTAATGTTTTTTTTTACACAGGCAGTCAGCCATTTGCCCCAGTCTTTTCATGTAATAGACTTAAAGACTGCGGGGGTGACTGCTACTGACGGGAACCATGCACCAAAATGTGAAGATCAGAAAACATTTGCACTAGGCTAAAAATACTTATCCTAATACTTGGGCCTCTTTACTCACAATTCACTTCAAAAGCGTTTCATTGAGAAATCGTTTAAAGCTTTATAGAGCCACAATGGTAACTGTTTTGCCTAGTGACTCAATGGGTGGGATGTTTGTGGATAGTATGACGCCACTGCAGCTCAAATATGCTTTGGCGATGTCATATGCCTTGCTTTATTGCAAATGTTAGCGTAGCTGTAAAGCTCTGTAGTAAACACAGCTAGAAACCTCGTCGTTTGTTTGTATTCTTAGTATTTTTAACGAGGGAGTGAACATTGCTGAAGACGAGCACTGTTTGGACCATTACTGTATATAAGTATGTATACTGTATATAGAGGAACATTGCTAACCCCTAGCTCAATGAATCTCAATGGGGAAGCGCTAATGGGTAATGTTTTGCTCCAACTCGCTCTGGCTCTTACTGACTTAAACTACAAAGTACACTCCTCCTAGGTCAATCCAATGTATCTGTGTGAAGCCCTAAATCAGCACTTTTCTGGTAGCCTCAACAGATCAGAGAATCAACCAGTGGATGTGTTTGCTTGGGTCTTATTGGTTAAGCTGATGGCCGTAAAGATGGCGCCGTGGCAAGAGCTCTGGTGTGTGTCGTCTTCTCTGTCTGGTGCACACCGGGGTAGTCTTGCACAGTTTTTCCTATGTGGTTTTACTGCAAATGGCAAATAAATGAATCTGAATCTGGTTGGGCCTTTCATACTAAATATACTGGTTGATGGTTTTAACCGACCATAAGTTCTGTACTTATTTGCAGGATAAATGTTCAAATCACAGCCAACTGGTTCCACCAATTCTGTCAAAGGGGAATGCTTTTCAGCCCTTCACTGAGGGCTGTTCATATTTGCAAAAAAGGCTGGATTTTGATGCTAAATTTTGGATTGTGTGCTGAGCATAAAGAATCTGAATTACGCTTTCCTAAAAGTGTTCAAATTCAATTTATTCTTGTATCACCCTGAATCACAACAGTAGTCATCTCAGAGGACCTTACAAAACCTTTGAAATCGTCAACACAGATCAGAGTATCAAACCGTTAAGACACAAAAAATATAGAACACATATTTGGTCCATAGGGAGTTGACCAACGTCCATGAATGTTGATAAATGTCCATAAAAGTGAGAGGTTTTAGATCTTATTACCCCAATGCTAGAAATGTCATACATACTTCTTTAGGCTAAAGTTAGAAATTTTATTTTAGTAGCTACTGTTAACTTCTCTTGTGCTGTGTGCTCCCTCATTCCTACTGGTGATGCAACACTGACATTTTCCCTCCGTGGCACGAATAAATTATCTCTTAATCTAAATCAAATAAACGTCTGCCTTTGTCTTAAGCCCTGAAACAAACTCACAGGAGGAAATAGTTCAGCAGAGAGTGTTGGAGGAATCTCATAAGCTTAAGCCATTTCTTAGTCTGCATGAATATCTGATGATTTAAAATTCACAGCTAGTTGCCATTTAGAAACACAATCCGCCCCTGAATGCATAAATAATTGAGTCAACTAGATCTACCAGAGTCTGTTAAGCGCCACAAGCTGTAAATCCCGGTGCCGAAACCACACTTTTGGCAACTTTTTCCCCAATTACTGTTTTGGGATTTGAGGCATTTAAGTCAAACGCAGTCGATTTCCAGTAAAACATTAAAGACAAGTGCATATGTCACAGCCTCTTCTAACTCTAATCAGCTGTGGAGTCGTTTTGTCTGCACTGGAAGACGCTGAAAGGGAAGTTTGGGCGGGGGAGGGGTTGGCAGATGAGACGGTGATTGGCAGCAGTTTTGCCGGAGTGAATCATTCCTAGTTCCCTGGGTTTGTTTTTGGATGTGCAGGGCTTTTTTGGGTCTATTTTGGGTCGGTCCTGGGTAGCAGAGGCGGCAGGCGACACGTGTGTTTGTAAGTGGTTTTTGAAGAGACCGCCGCTCTGGAGGGGAATGAAAGTAGTCTGGCTCCGAGACCACAACACAGCAGCCAGCGAGCAACCGAGAAATTTATCTCCAGGCTGTCCCTCTGTCCCAGCTCCACCCCTCTTCACTTTCACCCCTTTTTACTTTTAGTTAATTTTATACGCTGAATTAGTTCTCCCACACCATATACACATACGAAATAATACAACAATACAGCTCCTTTGATTAAGAGATCCTTTATTCGTCCCACAGTGTTGAAATTTCAGTGTTGCCTCACCAGTTACAGAACAGCACAAGACGAGTGAACGATTACTAAATACAATTCTCTAGCTTTAGCACAGTAAGGGAGAAAAAATAAAATCTCTAACTTCAGCATAACTATAAGAAAGTATAAAATGCGGCATATTCTAGTGCAAGAAATATATAGTTGTATGTGTCTGTACATGTTGGCAGCATGAGGGTATGGAGCAAAGATTGTAAAGCTCTGGCAGTTCACATGAAGACGCCATCTTTTGAATTATCATTGGTGTCATTTTCAAGATAATTATGAAGCAATGCCTAAATAATCAAGAAGTGCCGCTTTTCTTGACGTGCAAGTTATAAACTCTACAGGGAATTTTTTTTAAGGTACACGTTCTCTCCAATTACTTTTTCCTCTCTTTGCCCCGTTCAGAGTCGCTCTCAAATGCCAATAATCTTTTACATGTTTTCCTGAAATCTGAAAGAAATCAGTTGGATTACAGTTTTGACAACGTCCTGCTGCTCCTTCAGTGAGGCGTGTCTTCTGCCAAGTCTCTTTTGGAAAACTGAAACTCCTCTCTCTTGGCTTTTTCCCACCGAAGCGATTGCCACAGGCGAAACTTCTGCCTCCCAGTGTGCCGTCGTATTTCACATATTGATTTGCTGAACCCTGGCTAAACTTTTTAACAGTTTGAACACAAGTCCATAGCATTGACACAAAAGGGAGTTGCAAAAAAAAAAAAAAAAGCTTGGTATGCTGCTCATGAAGTCATTTACATTTAAAGACAGTGATTTATTAGTTTTGAACAACTTTGTAAATGTTTAAAGCTGAAGAAATGGGCAATGTTTGACAATCCTAACAAAGACACAATATACAATAGTGTTTAATAGAATTTCACAATCATGAACGTGTATTTACATTCAGACAGTGTGTTATACTCTGAAGAGCACAGGGACTGGCCTCCTGCTGGTGCACAGAGTGGGGAATTAACACAGGGAGGCACGTTTTAGATTTATGCACATAAGATCCGGAACAGTCTTCCTGAAAATGTGAGGCTCCTACTCTTCTAGACTTCTACACTGTTCAAATCTAGGTTCTGTTCAGCTGTGTATTCAACTGAAGGATTCTCTTTTTATTGTACTGTGATTATTACAATTTGAATGCGTTCTGTGATCAGTTCTATCTTGTTTAGTGAATCACTTTTAGTCTCCTTGTGAATGAACTGCTACACAACTTTACTTGCATTACATAGTGATTGATAAAAGTTTATGATCAAGTTGGCTCTTCTCAGAAATGTGCAGCTGAAGAAAATGGATTGGTTACTGGTCGACACACTAGTTTTTTATTATAGACCTTTGAGCAAATTGTCCCGGCCAATAGCACCTCACACCATGACTCGTATTCAGTGCATTTCTTCCAGGAGACAGTTTGCTTGTGACACTGACTGCGCCACATTCCTGAAATTCAACTTCATGTTAAAAAAAATACAAAAATAAACCAGGTTTTGCATACAGCATTCTTGTGATAAACAGACCTGCTCTCTGGCTTTTGGTCATGGTCTGTTTTCAACCAGGTTTAAGCGGTTTTCCCTCAAGATGCATCCATCACCTGGAGCTGCTGAACTCTAGACAATTACAACAGGAAAATGCACTATTTAAAGAGCATTGTGTTTTAGAAATTATCTTTACCAATCACAGGATCACACATTTCTCTTACAAGATTTGTTTTCCGAGTATTCATGTTGTAATCTTATCCACGACTTGTAACACAGACAATTTGTATATTGCAAGTTGCCATTTATGAATAGACGATGGATAGAGCAGGATTTAAATGGTATTTCAATTTAATTTTAGCCCTTATTCACGGTTTTACAAAATTGACTGAAGATTATGAAGAATTTCAGAGTTTTTAATGTTAAAAAAATGTCCAAACAGGCACAAGGCATTCTCCTTCTCATATGTTGTACAGCAGGGGTGGCCAACCAGTCAGAGACTAAGAGCCATTTTTTTTACTGTGTTACAGCAAAGAGCCACATCATACAAATGTGCACTACATAAACATCACCCCAACCCTTACACACGCACGCACATGCGCAGACACGCTCACAGACACACACACACATGCAACCGGTCTGAGCAGAGAGAGGTGTGCTCTGCTCAGATAGATGTATTGTAAATGTCATCAACATGATAATGACAGAAATTGACTCTTACAGTACTAAAGGGCTGGACTCGACTCTCCCTGGTTTGCGGGCGCTTCTACCGCTCGCTTCAACCGCTCCCCGGTACTTTTTATTAATGGTTTGGCCCTGGTTCTAACCGGGCGAGTCGATACCAGAACAATCTCACGTCAGCAAACATCAATTATGATTCCGAAATGAATGCTTTCAATCTCTAACCAAGAAAAAAAATCAAGTTTCAACCCAGTGTTCAGCAAAAACACAACTGTCTTTATCGAACCATGATTCACTCTGACTGCGTTTAGTAAAATATATAGATGTGACACATAACACCAACACCACTTTAGCTGATTTAGAACCACAGACACATGTTCAGTATAAGACCAGATACGTTTGCATTTGATTGAAGACAGACACTTACCAGGCAGAGTTGGCTTATCTCCTGGTGTAACGCTAGCTGGTGTTAGCTGGTTTTAGCATGTTAGCCGGTGTTAGCCGATGTCCATCCATCCATCCATTTTCTTCCGCTTTATCCGTTGCCGGGTCGCGGGGGCAGCAGTCTAAGCAGAGACGCCCAGACTTCCCTATCCACACACACCTCCTCAAGCTCGTCCGGGGGGACCCCTAGGCGTTCCCAGGCCAGCTGAGAGACATAGTCTCTCCAGCGTGTCCTGGGTCTTCCCCGGGGCCTCCTCCCGGTGGGACGTGCCCGGAACACCTCCCCAGGAAGGCGTCCAGGAGGCATCCTGAACAGATGCCCGAGCCACCTCAACTGGTTCCTCTCGACGTGGAGAAGCAGCGGCTCTACTCCGAGCTCCTCCCGTGTGACGAGCTCCTCACCCTATCTCTAAGGGAGCGCCCAGCCACTCTGCGGAGGAAGCTCATTTCGACCGCTTGTATCCGCGATCTCGTTCTTTCGGTCATTACCCACAGCTCATGACCATAGGTGAGGGAGGGAACGAAGATTGACCGGTAAATTGAGAGCTTTGCCTTTCGGCTCAGCTCCCTCTTTACCACAACGGTCCGATACAGAGACCGCATCACTGCGCACGCTGCACCGATCCGCCTGTCAATCTCACGCTCCATCCTCCCCTCACTCGTGAACAAGACCCCGAGATACTTGAACTCCTCCACTTGAGGAAGGACCTCTCCACCCACCTGGAGAGGGCAAGGCACCTTTTTCCGGTCAAGCACCATGGCCTCGGATTTGGAGGTGCTGATTCTCATCCCAGCCGCTTCACACTCGGCTGCAAACCGTCCCAGTGCATGTTGCAGGTCCTGGTTCGTTGGAGCCAGCAGGACGACATCATCCGCAAAAAGTAGAGATGAAATCCTGTGGTTCCCGAACCGGACCCCCTCCGGCCCCTGGCTGCGCCTAGAGATTCTGTCCATAAATACAGTGAACAGAACCGGTGACAAAGGGCAGCCTTGGCGGAGGCCAACATGCACCGGGAACAGGTCTGACTTACTGCCAGCAATGCGAACACAGCTCTGGCTCCGGTCATACAGGGACCGAACAGCCCTCAGCAGAGGACCCCGGACCCCGTACTCCCGGAGGACCCCCCAAAGGACACCCCGGGGAACGCGGTCGAACGCCTTCTCCAAATCCACAAAGCACATGTGGACAGGTTGGGCGAACTCCCATGAACCCTCGAGTATCCGATGGAGAGTATAGAGCTGGTCCAGTGTTCCGCGACCGGGACGAAAACCACACTGCTCCTCCTGAATCCGAGCCGATGTCCGTAAATGTAATCCATTTGGTCAAACCACCAAAGACTTTTTGGGTCTGCCTCTACTTCTGCTGCTGCGATCTTTCATTTCACGGTTGTCACGTTTAAGCTTTTTAACTTTTCTCTGCATTGTCATGTTTGTGGGACTCATTCTGCTCCGTCCTTAGTGCTACCTCCACAAACACCTTCTGGTTTCTGGTGGAACCATCGAGCTCACGCTGGTGTCCTCTGCTCAAACTGAGGAAGGTGTTGCCCTCATCCAGCGACCAAGGAATTGTTTTCCGTACGGACGTCATGGGTCGAGGCAACGTGTTGTTTGTTATAATATTTGCAACAGCTGAGGCAGCAGCTGCAGAGTGACTGACCAATCAGAATTGACGTTCGCCGACGTCAGATTGTTTTGGCGGCCCGGCTAGTGGAGTGAAGTCGGCCTTTACTATGGGTCAGAACTACATAGAGAATGAATGGCAGCGCCACCACCGACGCGTTTTTGACGCTTGTCTTGTGAAAGCCCGAGAGCCGCACGGAACCGGCCAAAGAGCCGCATGCGGCTCACGAGCCGCGGGTTGGCCACCCCTGTTGTACAGTTTCTTGACCATTTAGTGCATCCTCATTACTTGAGGATGAGCAAAGTGAATAAAGTCATGATGTTGTTAGTCTTCTTTCCTGGTTCAGTGGTGTGCTTCCAGGGGTCAAACAAAGGCATCAGAAGTATGTCAGTGTGATTTTGAAATACCCTGGACAAGTACTGAGAAAAGTGGTATTGGAGCCTGTGTGTTGATGTTGCTTTTGGCTTCAGAACATCCCTTTTGAGGTTAAAGGTATCAGTTCATTAGCAGGAGGTTTAACCTACACTTTCAGAGCCACTATCGTTAACAATTATTATTCAAAACTAAATCTACCTACCTACTAACCTTCTAATGACGACTGATGAGCTATTGGCTAAAACAAGGTACAGTTGTAGAGTTGTGTTAAACATTCTCATTTCTGTATAGTATCTGCCGGAAGCTGGTAGTATTTGGCTGAGAGGCAGACGGCTCCAGTCGTTGTTATAATCTGTGTTTCAGATGTCATTTTGAGTCTGGGACGTGTTCAGACGAGTGCCTCTCACACCTGTATGTGCACGTCCCTCCAAACACTACAGCTCAGGGGACACCACCTGAAATGGCAGCTTTTGAAGGCTTGCGTAGAGAGAGAAAAGGCTGAATGAGTAATATGTAAGATTTGTCTAATTGTAAAAATTAGACACCAAGAGCACATTGTTTGAAATCATGATAAGGATTCCCCTTGATCCAGATGACTTCTCTCGATCCCTCAGCAAAAGCTTGTGATTTGGAGGAAAGTTGTGCATATAGTAAATGAGCTTCCTCCGCAGGGTGGCCGCTCTCCTGATTCTCATTGATAGGAACCAGTTGAGGTGGCTCGGGCATCTGTTCCGGATGCCTCCTGGACGCCTCCCTGGGAAGGTGTTCCGGCACGTCTCACCGGGAGGATGCCCCGGGGAAGACCCAGGACACGCTGGTGGGACCATGTCTCTCAGCTGGCCTGGGAACACCTTGGGTTCACCCCGGATGAGCTTGAGAAAGTGTGGATAGGGAAGTCTGGGTGTTTGGTTGCGGAAGATAATGGATGGATCGTGCATTCAGTATGCCACATTGATGGTACATTCAATGACATGTGTTTACTTTATCAACCTTTTATGGACATTGGTCATCCGTCCCTTATGGATAAATGTGTGTTTTTTATCATTTGTATTTCTTGTGTTTGAATGGTTTGATTTTCTGATCTGTGTGGGCGAATTCAATGGTGTTGTAAAGTCCTCATTCCTCCTGATTTAAGGCTATACAGAAATAAATTGGAATGGAATTAAATGCTACAAATTGATATGCCGTTAAAACTTTTAGCAAATTGGCTTTAAACTTGACAGGGGATTTGAGAAACTTGTATAGAAACTAGAGAGTAGCCATTCAGTAAACCATGTCATTCATTCATATGTAGCTCTGCATTCAATGATACAGATGGCCCCAGGAGGTGAACGACTCGATGAGTGTGGGTTTTACTCTGATGCGTCTCTACAACTCGCTCGTCCATAACTCCTCTCAGTGCCACTGTCCTCTCCCACACGCTGTACATCCTTGGCTCTGTCCTCTTCAGACGTCTCCTCTGAAGCTGAAGTCTTTTTCTAACACATTTGTCTCCCAAGGCACTGACCCTGTGGACTCCCGCTGTACTGTTGTGTCTGCTGGAACTGTGCTTCAAAACAAACAAAGCTACAAACGGTGTCTCACCTTATCAGGATTTTGGTGGGAATTTTTGCTTCTGGTTTTGTCCGGCCTTTCACCAACTTTTTGCTCAGCTGCTTCTAGACTTGTTTCAATATACCAGTTTTACCACATGTTTGTCGTTTAGTATTTATTTGAACCACAGACAAATAGTGCTCCCCCTCTTTAGCTTTTTATGCGACTTTTGTTTGTTTTCTAAATATTTCTGGATGTATTGCTCTGAAATGTCCCCACTGTGGGACAAATAAATGTTTTCTTATCTTAGAATGGAGCTCTCTAAATGCCACTACTCATGTCAGAAAACTTCTTTAGTATTTATGTGTGAGGTCTCATATTTCCACATATTTAGATGAGAAAATATAAATGGCTGCATTAAATAATCACAATTATTTCTCAATGGAGCTCGAGGGTTAGCGTTGTCTATGTACAGTATGTGGTCTGTCTGAATTAGCTGTTTAAATGTTATCGGGCAGTGGTTGTGCACCAGTGGACTGTTCAGAGCTGAATTAATATATTCTAATTAACATTAATCAAGAGTTGACCATCAGAGCCTTTTGTAACAGAATTATTTGATTGTTTTGAAGTTATTACAAAAACGTTATGGTGGGGTGGAGTTTTTGAGGTCGGCGAGAGCAGAGAACGTGAAAACACCAGAAGAATGATTTCAGAGGCTGCACTTGGCATTTGGACACTGAAATACTGCTGTGCTGGTGCTACACTGACAAATACATAAAAATAAAACAATGTATTACACCAAAAATCACTAATGGAACCTTGAAACTATGAATTAAACTTGTAAACATGTAAACACTCTTTGAACAAAACTCTGGTCTTATTTGACGAGCACATATCACCAGAATGATTGACATCTGGGAGGACCAATAGTTTTCCTGATCCAAGCGGAAGTAGAAAATCCTCCTATTTACCTTTTAATTGGTAAGGCCAATTTATTTATGAAGCACCTTTCATGCAGAAGCAACCCAGGGTGCTTAACATGCACAGAAAACATTGGGAAACAATAAAACGTAATACTCGATAATTACTCAAAACACAAGAAGGCAATTATCACAACTGATCTAGCCCCATATGTCCACTATAATATTTTCATTTTTCATTGCTTTTTACCTTGATTTAATCAGAAAAAGCTCTCTAATATGGACTTGAGCTGTAGCCTGTATGGTGGTAGACAGCCATGTTTTGGGGTCACCTGTCCCATTCCCTCTATTGGAGTATTGTCTCTGTTACCCCCCCCTCCCTCCCCTCTAACTCTTTGGCTCCTACCTCATCCTCCCATCATCCTTCAGTGCCCATTAAGAGCTCAGCCGAGTCTCTTAAACACTGCTTTTGGAGATGAAGGGATGAGCCCATGTCTGAGTCTGTTGTGGACTGTATTTATAGAAATGGAAATCCACCGGCTTAAAACTAGGAACACATAATCATTTATGTTCGCTCTGAGAAGACAATGAGATTAACAAAGGTCTGGGTGAAATTACAGCGTTTGGAAATGTTGTTATGGATTCTGACCTACTTTTTTGAATAATGATTTCTTAAATGATTTATTTTTTCGCTTCAAGGTGTAAAGGGTTTGAGGCGCAGTTTAAATTGTGAAATGACAAGCACAACATAATAAAGTCAAGATTCTTCTCCTTTAATTTTGAGAATACAGTTTTTATAACAACGGTTTTATGTTAATGTTCCTGTCAAAAGCAGCAGCAACTAAAATATTTTTACTTTTAAAAATGCAGCGAGGTTTTTAATGCAAGCACCATACTGTAAAGATTCGAGTGTCAATATTATGGAGAATGAAGTTGCTCAAAGTGGCTTTAAACGTGAGTGTAAAAAATCTACTGAAGTTTAATCTTTACATACTATTGATTAGAATTAACTCTGAATCGGTGTAAAATGTACTCTTTGGTCAGAGTTAAATATTCAGAGTTGGAAAAAATATGATCTGAAACAGTTTAATTCAACGTTCAGCCACTCTGTTTCCTCATTGGACGAAATCAAATCCTCAACTGTCGAGCTCTCTCCCCATTGGTTCAACCATTCTCCTCTAGCACATGTTACTTCTGTTGCTTTTGACAAGGGGAGAAACAACTTGAAATGTGTGGCCATCACTGCGTGTGAAAGCCAGATCCCGTCAGACCTCTGAAGCTAAGCAGCTCCTGGTTAATACTGTGATGGGAGACCTCTAAGAGCACCATACCTCTAGGCGCACCTGCAAAGCGCCTCACTGTTGTTCTGTCCGTAGGCAAGACACTTCACCCGCATTGCCTAGAATTATCCTGGTCTTTGTGAATGGTTGCGGGTGGTCAGAACGGCCAATGGTTGCTCGCTTCTGTCAGTGTGCCCCAGGGCAGCTGTGGCTACTGTAGTAGTTTATCACCACTGTGTATGGAGTGAAAGAATGACATGTGAAGCGTCATATAAAACCGATGCAATATTATTAAAATACTTCTCTAATATATATTTTTAAAACACAATATTCTTAAAGGCACAGGGCTAGGTGGTTTCAGTATGGTTTTGAAGTACCAGTATCACCTTTTCAGTCATCTTTGTTGTATTATTGTATTGAGTGACAAACCAGCAGTGTCACCCTAATCCCAACCAACAATGGTTCAGTCACACCTTTTTGTCCTTTTGTTCGGTCAGTTTACTGGAAATATCATAGTTTCCCATAACCCACAGCACTATATTTAATGCCACGTGTTTACGCCCAGTAGTGATCCATTTCCTCTTTGCGCTTCTGTTGCATTTCCCTTTTGTGTCTTATTTCTAACCTCATCATTACACCCCCCCCACACACACATACAGAGCTGGTAGGCCGCATTCAAAAGGCAGGAGCAAATCGAAGTAGAGACACAGCGACCTTTCCAAGCGTCTAAAAATAGTCCCAACATAGAATGGGAGGAAAGGAGTGAGAATGGACTGCACGATGATCTGTGGTTTTACAATACCCCATGATGACTATCTTGAGTTTAATGGGACTTTTCGAACAAGCCAGACGTCATAGGGTCCGAAGAAAAACCTGAGAAACCCTTAACTGGCTCGGCTCTGTTGCTTTTGGAAAGTTGAACGCAGGTGGCTTGGCTCGAACTGGCCCTAATGGCAAAATAATTTTTTTTTTTTGTGGCATTTTTTGCGGCTAAATTTAGACGTGGTCAAGTTCTGAAATGGTGCGTTTGGCCTCAGTTGTTTCCTGTCTGGAGCGGAGCCTGCCAGATCAGACAAAAGACTTAGACTTTTTACACACTCAAAGATCAACAGTGGGATCCACGTGAGCCAACACTAACACATAATAGTATTGTGCGGCTTAAAGCAACATTAAGCTGTGTCCTTGTTAAGATGGTAGAACTTTGCCAAAAAACATGTTTTTATAATGGGCTTACAGTGTGAAAATCAACAGTTCTAGTTGTTGGAAGTTGGAATTTTAAGCATTAATATATTTTTTGGATCAAATATTAATTGTGTTGCGCTGCATTCAGAAAGGACAATGGTTGTAAAGCAGAAAATAAATGCGCACAAATGTTGGATTTTTTTTCATCACCTCTCCTCCCTCTCACACTTCCCAACAAATACACACACACACACATCCGCACAATCCCTCTAACCCCCCCACCCCATTGTCCAGGTATTAATTTATTACGGTAATTTTAAGCATGTTTGAACATTTTATCAGACATTAGTTATTAACAAATGGGGTCACATGTGATTACTGTGGCGTAATATTGAAATGTTTATACAGTTGCTTCTGTTAGTTTGTTCTGAATACCAGGTGTGTCCAAACTGTCACTGACACAAAAGAGACATTGAGGTACTTTAACAGTAGTTTATTTAAATATACTGATATTTGTTTTTGATTGAGTCACACAATTCTTTATATGACACTAATGTACCTGGTGTAAATCAATATGGCCCTATCAATTGCATCTTTAAAGGCCAGAACAAGTCTGGTGTCTATAATATACTAAAGTATAAACTTTTGGTATAATAAATAAGCATTAGCTTCAACCAACAACTCTTTAGTCTTTCTGCTAAAGTGGAAAGTTATTCTGTAAGTGTTGTCAGTGTGCCCCAGGGCAACTTTTTCGATACATTTCAAAATTCGAAAAACCTGTAATTCGCAAAATTTCCGGCCGTTTCCATTAAGACATATTTGTATAAGTATACACTATTTTCGCGCGTTTATTCACTAGTTTCTAGTACGTCAACATGGCAACAGAAGTAAACAACACTTTGATTTACGTGAGATATATTAATGTCTTGACTTCTGCTGCGGCTCTCATCCTTAACCGGATTAAGCGTCGGCGGCATCTCCTTCTGAGTGTAATGGAGCGGCGATCTCCGTATACTTGGGAGAGGATGCGGATGAGAACCTTTTTGGGAAGTCGTGGTACATGATTTCACAGAGGAACTATGGATCCAAAACTTCAGAATGACGCGCACAACATTTGAGGAGCTGTGCGAAGCGGTGGGACCGCTTGTGGCTCCCGCTGCACACTGCCCTAGAGAGGCAGTTCCCACAGAGAAGCGCATTGCCATTGCTATCTATAAACTGGCTACTTGCGCGGAGTATAGAGTAGTGGCTGAGACATTTGGAGTGAGCAAGACCACAGTCCATCGGTGTGTTTATGGGGTGTGTAAGGCGTTATGTAAAAAACGAATGAAGAAATACATCGCATTGCCAGATGTGAATGAGGCAAAAGAAATTGCCATGCGTAATTACGCAGCGCAGGGCTTGCCACAGATTTATGGAGCAATAGATGGATCACACATCCCTATTCGTGCCCCGAAGGATGGCTACAGGGATTACGTTAACAGGAAAGGGTGGCCGTCAATTACCCTGCAGGCTGTTGTGGACGATCAGCTGATGATCAGAGATGTATGTTTTGGGTTTATCAACACCCGGCTTCCTCCGCTATATCGAAATAAGTGTTTCCATTGCCGTTTTGCGAAAAACTTAATTTCGATACGTCCAAAAAACCACCGATTTTAAGCGCATTAACTTTTTATCGAAAAACTGTGGTTTATTCAAAATTTGCGCATTTCCATTAGACATTTTATGATGCGCAAATTCAAATTTCGAAATTTGATGCTCAATGGAAACGCAGCTACTGAAACTTATTTAGCAACTTGTGGGCAGCAATGGGAGAAGTTGGAATTTTTAAATTTTAGATATATGCACAAAACAAGAAATGGCTTTTTATTTTTTACATAACATGAAATAACATTGACAAACTCTGGAGTGTCTTATAGAAAGTTATCCTAAAAGACGTCAATTCCCCTTTCTAGATTACAATGATCTTTTTACTGTTAAATATCCCACACAATCCAATGATTGCTTTGTTCAACTAATTAATGAAATGTGGACAATTACACATACAATTTTATAATCCAACATGTGTCCAACCCAAATAGTGAATAACCGGATCCCAGAGGTTTTCAAACTTGTCAACATTCAAAACAGTGTTGTTTTTAACCAATTCATCGATCAATATTTATTTGGAGATTGTTACAGTTTGTATAAAAAGCAATGTGCTTCAGTTCATAAAGAAACGTTTAATAATAACTTTATATTTCTGTCACTTACCTCTAATCTCAGACCTCTGGATACTTCTGTCCTAGTAAATGTCTGTTGTGTATATTTATATAAAGGTTTTTTTGTATGCCTGCTTTTTTTCTTCTTTTTTAAACAATTTGTATAACTTGTGTGCACCATATACCAAGGCAAATGCAGTACGTACTTTGTAACTTCCTGTTACTCACAGTGGCAATGAAACAAAATCCGATAAAATGTTTGTTGTGTTCATGCTTTTCCTAATGACCAGAACAAGTCAAAGTCTGATCTTTTTGAGGTCTAAACTTTTGCGTTGTTGATTTTATGTTTTTGTCGTCGTGACTTTGCTATTTATTTTTAGCGCTAAAAGCTTTTGTTGCTAGGAGACTGTGACCGAGGAGGCGTGTGAATGAGAGGATGAGGAAGAAGGTAGAGAAAAGCGGAAAGTAATGGGGATTAAGGGAAGGGTGAGGTTTGGGAAATAAACATGGCAGCTTTTTAGAACCAAAAACTCCGATCGGTAAATTTTTTTTTTTGTTATTTGGAGTTTTTTAGCATTTGAAGGTAATTTTTGTTTTTTCTTATACCAGACCAAATTACCGTATTCTACTAAGAAGACCAGGCGAACCTTCCTAATGCATACGTTTTGTTTGCCCCTAGGGATAGTGTCCCAAGAGGTTTACAAATCTGACCCTCATGCTGTCTTATTCTATGTATCTTTATTCTAAAACATTGTATCTTTTGCATGCTGAGATCTGAAAAAGCAGATCTAAATATTTTTTAACAAAGGCCAAAAATTTACAAAAGTTTTTTTTAGCTCCAGCTTTAATTTGGTTTAGTGAATTTCTCTTTTCAAATTACATTCTTTACTACTCTTAATCTCCCTATGGCAGTATGGGTCTTGAAGTTGGACCTACCACGCCATGTTGGATTTAAATGTAGTAGCAGGATTTTACTTCCTCCTTCTACCGCTCAATAGGTGTTGGCACATTCCAGATTCTAGTGGTGACTTACTGTTTTTTCATTTATTTTATTTTGCCCACAAATTCTTGTCATTTTCTAAAAGTCAAGTTTGAAGGTCTAAATTAACACAAATCACAACCATTATTGAACTTGTAGTTAACTAAAGTAGCATTTGACAACCTCCCATCAACTTAAACAAGCTGCAAAGAGGTTCTATGACTGGTAAATCTAAACTTTTACTCTTTTACACAACAGAAATGCAAGAAACTACAGGAAGTCACTGAGAAAACACATGTAGAATATATTGTATGACCTTGCATTTGTGAAAATATTATCATCAGACTTTATTTCAGACACATGATCAATAGACGTAAAAAGACAAGGCTCCTGTTTTATGAATTAAGAAGAAAAAATGTGTGTTTTGTTTATTAAATGATCCAATATGTACTAAATTTTTTTTTTCAGGGGTTTCACTTGATCTTTGTTTTGGTAAAATGTAAAAAAAAATATCCCTTACAATGTTCTTTAGATTCCAAAAAGTCAAAATAACTTACGGTAACTCTCTTCACTCTAAACATAGGCACCAGAAAACACTGGTTAACTGCGACACCAGCAAGGCAAATATTGAGTATCTGTATCAGCTCAAAAAATCTTTTATTTGACCATCAAGGATCTGTGGTTTGTAACGGTTGGAGAGATGGCTGCTGGTTGAAGGACAGATGAAGCAGCGATGACTCAGCAGCGTTCAGACTGTTATGAACGGTTATTTCTGTGGCCTTTTGTTTGCTCCCACGCACAAACTCTCTCACCTCCGCTCTCTTAACCTGGGCCCAGAGAGGAGACAGGACACTGGCTCCAGAACTCCTCGTCCACCACACACTGCGACGCGTGCCGGCTCTAAAATGAGATATTTGGATTTGTGTTTAGAAGTGACAGAAGGCATCATCGTCCACACACCCAGGATTGCGTAACTGGATGCGATTGGATATCTGCTAGCACCAGGACACTAGAAACTACTAAAACTCCCATAGCTTCCATTCAAACCAATAGAATCCCGGAAAATTCCCCCCCAAAAACGGTTGTTTGGAAAATGTTTCTCAAACCACACTCTTTGTGTTGGGACAAACATAATATTGATGAGTTATGATATTTACGAAACAGAGTTGGCAATTACAGCTTAAATCTCTACTGCTTTTCACTGCAAACACTTACCATTGACAAGAGACAAAGTAGCCAACGATACCAAGGATTAAAGTACATCATTTCCATAGACAAAAAACACACACGGACACACACACACCATTCGAACACACATACACCATTCGAACACACACACACACACACACACCATTTCAATACACACACCATTCGAATACACACACACACACACACACACATACACCATTCGAACACACACACTTGCTTGGGGTCTGTGCAGTATCTTTGCTGCACATTTCTGGACCAAGATTTTTGAGGTTGTTCCAGGGATCTGCTGTGACCTCCTCCAGCTTCTACTGCACTGTCACCTCCACCTTCCAGGCCTCGCTGAGACCTTGGTGTTTCTCAAGCTTTTCGCACACATTGAATGCAATATTATGGAAGAATACCGCCAGTCTGAAGAAAACAGAGAAATGTAGAGATGGCAGTCCTCTCAGTTAGGACAAATCATTCATATAAATATATATATATAAATTTTCTAGTTCAGTGTCATAAAAGTGAAAAACGTGAATTTTTTTTGTCTGTGAAATCTATTATAATGGCATCCTTGTGCTTTAAACCAAAATTACCCAACTCAATGCAGTGATCCAGTTGACAGACTCTCACCTCTGAGGCACAAGCCGATTCAATTTCCCCCGAATTCAACAGGAAGCAACTTTTTTCAAGTTATGTCATCTGTTGATATTTATAGCACCAGTAGCACTAAGCAAATAGCACTACAATTCTGATTTGACATTTGAATTGGAATATTTTCTAATCTCAAGCTGGCAAAACAACATAAATTCAGTCCATATACTTTTTTTTTCGAATGCCTCACACAGCCCTATTGTACAGTCTGTTTTTCTCCCATTATCCTTTTTTGAAGCAGTGACATAATGCGACAGGCCTCCCCCCGTCCCCATAACAGCAGTGTATTGTGAATCATATGTCTGTAGCCGGTGCCTTCAAATAGCCAGATAACATGTCTTTCTGTGCCTTGGCGCGTCTCTCATCTCTCCATAGGACATCGGATAGCAGCATGTGGTTTATTAGTCACCGCTATCTACTTGTTTTTCACAATTCTTTCCCTTCCTCTGATCTATTTTGTAGCGTTTTTAAAGGCATTAGCGGCCAAGTTTGGGGGAAAAAACAAGGAACAGAATTCTCCCAGTTGGAAAGTGACGGTCACACTTCAGCCGTAAACTTTCAGAGCCAATTGCATGTTTTTGCTGTTATTTAATTGTGGAAATGGCTCTTAATGAATGCTGAAAGGTGTAATCTAGTTAACTAAATGAGACTCATTTTGTAATCGTTGAAATTTGGGGGAAAATAAGTGTTTGGTCCCAATGGGGGAGGGAGGGCTGGTGAATGAAGACTTTTAAAGATTATTTCATTTTGTTTGAGGTCAATTTAATGCTTTTATTATTTTTTTATGCCTCAAATGTATAAGATTCTTCAATTTTTGTTACTTTTCTAAAAACTTGTGCTGAGTTTAACAAAGCAGGTGATGACGAGAATAAAGATCACTCAAACTTGCAAAAATGGCTAAATCTTTGAGCGTGATGTCATTCAATTCAATGCAAGTGTGTATAGCCCTAAATCCCACAGTAGTTATGTTATCTTAGAGGACAAGTTGCAGTGTTTCCCACAGGTTTGAAGGCAATGTGTGGTGGTCGTCGGCGGGGGGGGGGGGGGGAGTGGGGTACAGTGGTACAGTGGTAGAGGACAATCTTGAGGTCATGAATCCAGTGAAATTAGTCGCACACCTTTTTACAGTAATAAGTTACAGTAGATCAAAAGTGACATGTTTTGACTATTTTGGAGGTATTTTGGACCAAAATGGCTACTTTACCTCAATATTTCTCAATATTTCTACAGTAAAAGTGTCTGGTCTTTGGTACAGTGGTAGAAGGCAATGTTGAGGTCATGAATCCAGTGAAATCAGTTGCACACCTTTTTACAGTGAAAAGTTACAGTAGATCAAATGTGACATGTTTTGACCATTTTTAGGCTATTTTGGACCAAAATGGCTACTTTAAATCAATATTTCTACAGTAAAAGTGTCTGGTCTTTGGTACAGTGGTAGAGGACAATCTTGAGGTCATGAATCCAGTGAAATTAGTCGCACACCTTTTTACAGTAAAAAGTTACAGTAGATCAAAAGTGACATGTTTTGACTATTTTGGAGGTATTTTGGACCAAAATGGCTACTTTACCTCAATATTTCTCAATATTTCTACAGTAAAAGTTTCTGGTCTTTGGTACAGTGGCAGAGGGCAATAATAAGGTTATGAGTCAAGTGAAATTAGTCGCACACCTTATTCCAGTAAATAGTTACAATACTTGAAAATTGCACTAGCGGACCAAATTGTGTACTTTATACATGTAAACAATAGAGTGGCTATCCTCCTGAGGACTCACAATCTGCCGGAGGAATCGTAGGGGGCTGGTGCTATGTGTGCCGGGTGGCATCTCTATAAGGTTTTAATCACAAAAACGTGTCTCCCTGACCCCAGCGCGCTTTCTGTTCGATAAAAATGGGTGACTCCGAAAGGACGTTCCGCTGTTACCGTAAGTTCTCAACAAAACGCGCACCGTCTTTTCCCCGATGCGGGCCGCATGTTCATAGAGCTGAAAGATGCGGGCCACTTTACCGCGGTAAATTAATAGACACAGCTGCTTACAGCGATGATCGCTGATGGAGACGGAGACACGCGGTGTGCACGAAGGGGAGGGGCTGTGTGTGTATAGGTCTCTGTATGTGGGAGAGACGCGTAGCTTGAGTGAGAGTTACGAAGGGCCGCCACATTTTAAACCCCCCTCCCCGCTGTCAAATTGACCGCTGCGGCGGCACTAGACGATGCATGTTTTAAATAGCGTAACAAAAAAAATATATATATAATAATACGAAACGCAATTTGTGGCGGGCGGTCTCTAATCTGTGGCGGTGCGCCACAGATTAGTCTATGTGTGGGAAACACTGAGTTGTCAATTTGCTCAACACAGATCAGAGAATCAAGTCGTTCAAACCGGAAATTTAATGAAAACTACTGTAGTGATTTGATTTATTTTTTGACCATACCTGAATGTGAGAGCCAGATCTTGTCAGAGCTCTTCCGGCCCCGTCCCCTAAGCAGGACAGGGCCTGGTTAGTGCTGTGATGGGAGACCTCTGGGAACACCAGGTCCCACATCGGGGCGGCTGCAGAAGTAGTTTATCAGTGTATGGAGGGAAAGAATAATGACATGTACTGCGTCTTTGAATGTCCAAAGAAAGTGGCACAAAGTTCAATTGTTTTGGGCTATACACAAATACTTTGAATTGAAATTGAATTGGTCCATAGGGAGAGGGATGACCAGTGTCCATAAATGTTAATAAATGTCCATAAATGTCCCGGATTATTACTGTCCTTTGACCCTCCTAAATCGACAAGGAAAGACTATCTTGATGTGGTTTTTTTAATGTTTTTTCCCCATAAACGGAATAGAAACTCTAAATGTTTTGTAATGTTTGTACTTTTACCCTTTTCTGTTGGGTAAATGCACCTGTAACAAAACTAGTAACTTCATCTTCTCTGACTAATCTCCTCTTGTCATTGCTCTGATTTTTATCTTCAGGCTCATATTTATGTAACTTTGTTTTGTTTGTGACATGGGTTCGGTTTCTGCGTTTTGGCACAATAATGTGGCGTCCTCGCAGCTGTAGGCATCAGAAGAGAATGGGTTATATCAGAGTAGGCCCACATTATTAATAGTGGGTGTAAATGGAGTTAAAGTTGAGTCATGGAAACTCAAGGAGATGAGGATCAGGTGAGCAGGTGAGTCAAACCTCCTGCCTCTGCCGACGACAAACTGGACTTATAACACAACTTTGCAAAGACTTACACAAACCTATGAAATACTGTAACACACCACTGGGAAATCAGCGTTACCAAAATGCTAATGTTTCCACCCAGCAGTTAATTAGATTGAGAGTAGGGCTGCATAATTTTAGATAAACATAATTGTATGATTTTAGGAAAAATCCTATAACTATTACTAGGGGTGCAACGGTTTGAAAAAATCACGGTTCGGTTCGTACCTCGGTTCAGAGGCCACGGTTCGGTTCATTTTTTGGTTCATTTTTCAAAAAAAAAGTGTTGTCTTTTTAATAAACACAGCTCATGTGGACTCGGCACCTGCTCTGACTGCCCCCCCTGACCTAGAAATGAATTAAGGGGAAGGAAATGGATGGATGGATGGATGGAATATTCCATCCATCCAATTATGTCTATTTAACATAATTAATGAAAAACAACACAAAGTGCAACATAAGAAGGCACTTTATGAGGATATTTACCCTCATATATTACACCACCTTCCTGATTCTCCCGAGGAGGGGGTCCATTCTGGGCCCAGCCGCATTCACTGCATTTATTTAATTTTTGGCATTATCAGTTGTGACTGGGATATTAGTACTGGGCCTTTGTCTTCCATTCCTCCGCAGTACCTGCGCTGTGTGACTGTGTGACTGTCGTAGAGGGGGCGTGTCTTCAGCGCCAGACTTTTCATCTCCCAGTCTGCGGTGATGAAGTGAGCGGTTCTGCTCATGGATCTATTATAGGTTCCGCGGGACGTCCAAGCGTCAGTCGTGAGCGCAGCTGAGGATGCGCGGGAGAGTTGACTTTAGCCCGGTCTGACTGTGCGTAAAGGAGCTGCTTAAATGCCGCGACAATAAGCGGTCGTTGAGACGCTTTTTTCACTCATGTCTTTCTTGTGCCACAGTGCTTACACATCGTGACAGTTTTGTCGAATATTAATTATCAGTGTAGTTACAGTGAAGCCAAAATGCTCTCATACTGGGGATTTAAATGACGCGGGGCTTTCAAGCATCTCCGTTCCTCCGCTCGCAATGACCGCGCTGTGTGTGGACTGAACAACGTGCGCACAACTTTTTTTTCATAAATCAAACCGCGGATAACGTCTGTACCGAACCGAAGACGTTGAACCGAACGGATCACGGATCAGTGATGAACCGTTGCACCTCTAACTATTACTGATTATGATTTGCTTGTTCATTGTGCACTTGGAGAATTCAGATCACTTACAAACCTCAGAAATTAGTATGTATATGAACTTGAAGTTTTGTAAATAACGAGATTTTAATTGATTTAAAGCTGGGGTACCCAACTTTCCAACCACTAAAAATCTATCTTGCTCCTAGCTCTAAAAACAGTTTGGTTCTATCACTAGATTTCACATGAATGTAGTTGTTGTTGTAAAAAACCTTCAGATAAGATTTGTCTGACCAAAAGTAAAAAATGAGCTCTCAGCATAAAACTTCAATAGTGACTCACAGGGTTTTCTTAAAAGTATGCAAAATGTAACGTGATTTCTAATCATCGCTGTCCTTAGGCCCTTAGGCCCTTAGGCAAGGAACGACTCAAAACCAGGACTGAGGCTGTAGAACCAGGACCGGGACCTTTTTGTGCAAGACTGAAGTGAAACTGAAGTGTTCTTCAGTAGTAATATGACATAATTTTCTTGAATTAGTGATAACAAGATTCACATTTTCAAAATTATTCTAATTCTGGTTTAATTTTTACTATTGTCTCCTTTTAAACCAGATTTGTTTTATGACTGTTAAAAGTTGAAGTTGTTGAAACTGTCGTTCAAAGATCCTTAGGTGGAAACAAATTGTACAAGTCAATAGAACAGCTTGGACTGCTGCCCCCGCGACCCGACAAAGGATAAATAGAAGAACAAGGATTTATAGATAACAAGTCCTATGATTTTGGACTAACTCATCATTCTGCTTCCACTCGCCACCGTTCCTCGCCTGTTTGGACTTTGGGTCAGTGAGAACAACGTGCCTTCTTCCTACTCCCTGCCTGAAGGAAGGACTTCTTACACAAATCACTTCCACCTGCTTCTTTTGATACTGTGACCGTCTCTGCGGGGAATCAAAGAACCTCCAGATGTTCCACAGCAGTTCCTAATATTTTCTACACATACATTAAATTGGCTCTAACCGTGACACATCGGCTGCAGTAAAATCGCGTTACATAAAAGGTTTCTAGGATCACATCTGGGCGCCATCGCTCCTCTCCAGCCCAGGTGCACGGCTTTATAACTCTCATCTGCGCTTTTGTGTGGTTGTTTTTATGTCTTATTGTCTTTTATGAAGTTTTTATGACACTGCCTCAAGCTGTTTCCTTCTCCTCCACCGACATGGAAACACAATAGCGTTACTATCACTTAGCCATGTCAAAGAACTGGAGAAATGTGAGGGTTTGGATCTAAGGTCTCATTTGCTGTGCCAATCCTATACTTCAAAATGGAGCTTAAAATACACACTACAAAAGCTTGTACAAAACTATTTGGTAATCTCAATATAGCCATGCTGTTCTTGGCTATATAGGGAGAACCTTTAGTATATTGGCAGTATTTATTCAAGACTATGTAATGAAAAAGGCAAGTCCCCACACTTTCGCATTCTGTCCGACAATATCACTCTGTGTTCTGCCCCTTTTAATGAGACTGACTGCGGAAAGGTGGTCACATTAAAGTTATCTGAAACTCGTCTCCGACCACAAGGGTTAGCCATCCAGACGTTAGCCATGCAGACATTTTCTTTGAGACTTTGCGATGCTGTTCAAGCACTTCTGATCAATTGTAAACCAAAAATTTGAATACTCGAAAATAAATAACTGAGTTGATTCCAATGATAAAACTTGTTGCTCTGTGGTTGGAGTTGTAACCTTTTAAAAATAAAAAATAAAAATTTGCCTAAACGGCTGGTTTTGACTGGTTCTTACTTCTGAAATGCCCCCACTGTTGGACCAAGTATTATTATCTATTATCTATCGGAATTTTTTGCAAATTGAAATAAGATAATTAGCGCCGGTTTAAAAATGCATTTGTTTGACTGCAGAGGCCAGTCAACAAAATGAAAAACTGTCTGGGTGGTGGTGGATAGAGGAACCAGGGGGATCAATGGTATTTGGGTTCATCAGAATTTCAATTACTCATGCATTAATCACGCTAAACACAACGTTGAGCTTTTAAATTGCAAAACAAAAACTATGACAGTAATGTGTGCACGTAAATACCTCTTTAAGGCAAGGCAAGTTTATTTATATAGCACGGTTCATACAAGCCAACAAGCTCATCCACAAGTGCATAACAAAAAGATAAAAGACAATACAAGGCGTACAATCATAAATCAAACAAGATGGAAAATCCCGCAGTCAGCTAAACGGAACTATTTTAACCTCGATTTGAACATTGTTGGAGAATAAGCCCGTCTCACATTTTCAGGAAGAGGTTGATTTTAGCTGTACATCTTTCCCAGACGTATGCACTGTATGGATTGAGGTGAGAATGGCGTCACTTCTGGTCTGATGCAACAGCAGCGGTGTTATCTCATCCACGCTGCGTCCAGACTTTACCCCTCAACCTCACCACATCATCAGCCCATTTTCCCATGAGCCACTGCTCCAATCCGCTGTTCAAACAAGTACCCAGGACCTTTGCCATACATTCTTGGCCTCAATACACCTCATAGTCTAATAATATTGCACTGGTGGAGTTTAAAGCTCTGGCACCTAACTCTTCCTCCCATAAATGATATTGTTTTTCCCCCAAAAGAAAAAGTTTGAATAAATGTGACCTCTACATGCTCTTTCACTTGTCTTTTCTGTCTGCTGGTGCCCCATATGCTGAGAGAATGCCAGTGATAGCCCTTGTTCCTTTTGTTGTACCACAGTTGTATGAGGGCATTCTGAATGGTGATAACTGTTCTGTGAATTTTGAAGTGAAACTGGAGGGATTTAACGTGTAGTTTTGTTTTATGTACAAGTGATTTTAGTGGAAAAACCAGTGCCCATCGTCTTCTGAACAGTTTTCTTCCTTTGTTGTCCTTTTCTTTTCTTTTTTTAAGCTTGGTTACTTGATATTGAATTATGACGTCACTATGATGCCGTTCACTTTCCGCCTTTTGTCTGTTATTTTGTGCCACGTGTATATCAGCATGATATATAAAATCATATAACCACTAGTTTTTAACGAGTTACCTTTAGTTATAGTCATTTATTTCAAACACTTACCGATAACCAGCACTAACCAGTATCACTAACTAAGTAATTATCAGATTATAAAGAATAGAATATTTCTCATTTGAGGCCTCAAGTGACTCAAACGGCCCTTCCACAGTTTAAAACAAACATAAGAAAAGATGAGATATTCCTTTATTCGTCAGTAGTGTTGTTACAATGCTAAAATTACAGATGATTACGACAATTTTTTTTTACATTTTCAGTGAAACAGTGATAACTTAAAACAATCCATGTTTGGGAAACAAGCCGAAAATTTTTACACGCATTTTGATACAATTTTGTAAATTTTTGGTAGGTTTAAAAAAAATCTAATTTATGTATATATCTATCCTTACCTGTTTATGCAATTTAGCTTTGTCAGTATCAATATTTTCAAGACTAGTTTTGTTTTTTGTTGGAAAATAGTATCTGGTTTTCAATACTTTTGACAGCCGTAGTTAACATTTCCCTCTCTGGAGGATTTTGATCCAATAAAGATGGTTAATCCCAGCTGTTGTGTGATTTTTGAGAAATGTAATTTGGCGTTCTTCTGCGGTGGTTTTTTCGAGGCAGTTGCCGCTTTGCACACACAGGAGTTTGGAGTGTGGGAACATGATTGTAACCTTGGTATTTCACGTTGTGTGTTGCTTTACAGTTGCATAAACAGAGAATAGCTCATTGTTGCATGGGGCCCATATGTTTCCCAGCCTCACATCTGGTCCTAATGCTGCCTGTGTTATGTGTCATTCGGCCTTGTTTTAAAACGCTGTTGTTGAGTCTTTTACTGCCACCCACAGCTCCGCACTTTTAACTGTAATGGCGAGAGCGGGTTGGAGTTATTATTCCGCGATAGTGCTTATAAAATCAAGCCGTGTGTTTTGTCTCCTCGTATCTCAAGGCTCTTGTAATCTGCTAAAACTGTGGTCTATCTCTCGCTTTGATGCTGATAGCGTGACAAGTTTTTGATACACAACAGGCGTGGGAAAAGTTTAGAAATCTTTAAAATGCAGATAAATGTTTTATTTATATGGGGGAACTTTTAACAATGTATTTATTTGAACATAGACAATGCACATGAATTGGTATTTTTGTAAATGTGACCAGTTTTGGCTACAAAGTTAGTTTTGAGGTGCTGTCCCTAACCGTATAAATAAGTGTTAATGTAAACTACAAGAATAGTATAAGTTAGTACATTGTGTACCTACAGCACATTTAAGAACAGGTCACAAAATGTGTTCATCATGTGACAAGCAAAGGCAGTATAAGAGCAGCAGTAAAGGCAAGTTTATTTGTATAGCACACTACATAAACAAGGCAACTCAAGCAAAGAAACAAGAAATTAAATCATAAATCTCTATACATTAAGGACTGTAAAGATAAAATCCTCCAGTCCATTCAGATTCCCCCTATTTTAAATGTATGCACATTTATCACACCTGTCAGAAAGGGATCCATCCAACTGTTTTGAGAGTTGGATGGATTTTATTACATAGAAAGTCACGTACCCCTGCTACAGTAGCTCAGTTGGTAGAGCATTGGCCGTGGGTTCGAGCCCGACCTTCACCATCGACTCCCACTGTCTGCTGCCGTTGTGTCCTTGGCAAGACACTCAACCTCTGGGAACACCAGCCACAGTGAGGTGGCTGTAAAGTGCTAAACTGCCGTTGTGTCCTTAGGCAAGACACTTTACCCCCATTGCCTAGAATGAGTCTGGTGTGTGTGTGTTGGTGGTGGTTGGAGGGGCCGATGGCACAGACTGGTTGTCTCGCTTCTGTCAGTGTGCCCCAGGGCTGCTGTGACTACAGTAGTAGTTTATCACCACCGTGTATGGAGTGAATGAATGATGACATGTAAAGCGTCTTTTGAGTGTCCAAAAAAGCGCTATATAAAATCGATGCATTATTATTATTCTCCCGGCTTTATTCCGTCATCCGATATTTGTGTTTTGTGTGCGAGACATAATGACTTCTTATGGACTCCTTTTTTCTTATTGCTTTTGGATGAAATGTTTAATTCCGGTTGTTGCTTGTGTCCAGGGTTTGCGTTCCCGGATTGGGCCTACAAGCCGGAGTCCAGTCCTGGGTCCAGGCAGATCCAGCTCTGGCACTTCATCCTGGAGCTGCTGAGGAAGGAGGAGTACCACGAGGTGATTGCGTGGCAGGGAGACTACGGAGAGTTCGTCATCAAAGACCCCGACGAGGTGGCCCGGCTGTGGGGGGCGCGCAAGTGCAAGCCCCAGATGAACTACGACAAACTGAGCCGAGCATTAAGGTGAGAACAGAACTGAGAGAGACCCGGTTCAAGAGGGAGGTCACTAGTACCTTATTGGTTCTGGACTAGTTCTGTGCTAGTTCGGACATAGCCTGGCCATAGCCATCCGTAGCCATCCGTACACTCCGCTCAATCATCATCAAGAAATTGAAGCAGGAGCAAGAGGAATGTTTAGAAAATGTAATCGCTGGTCAAGATTGTGGCGCTACACTCCACGGGCTCCGTTAGCAGCAAAGGAGATGGCTAAAGCTAGGCTAAATGCTAACAAAACACTCGCGCGCATTACACATGTCACGGTAAACTCAGATCCAATCGTTTCAATCTGCAAAAGGAGTTAACCCCTCCCACCTGTTCACCGAGCTCAATGGAGCAAATCCAGACCTTAGTACGAAATAAAATTTGTACTAAGGTGTGGTACAACCAGGCTGGTTCGGACATCCTTTTGAGGTCATTTCGAGCTAGTTTTGGGCTAGTTCTGGGCTAGCTCTAGGTTGGCTCTGGGTTAGTACTGGTTCAGAGCTCTGTCAGTTCAGTTTTCCACCATTGCCTGTTAGCCTAGCAATACGTTGTTTACTAGCAGCAATTAGCATCCACTAGCTCCTCATCTAACGGTTTTGGCTGCATTTCAATCAATACTAAGGAACACAAAAGCAAATAACCAAATGGCGGTTCGGAAATGGGAATTGACCAGAACCAGGATCAGCTTGGTGGAAAAACTGAGATTCAGTTTGCCATTTTCTGTAAACTATTATTACCATTGCATTAATACCATAATTCTCAGGCTATTGAACGCAGACAAAAATCTGCAACATTGTAAACAAAAGTACATTTTTATAAGTACATACATGAGCCACCCTTGGATAGTCAACAGCTCATGACAGCTGATAGAGAAAAACAAAGTAGGATTTCCTGGATAGGAAAAGGGTATCAAATTAAATATAATAAACATTTGAAGTTGTGTCTGTGGAGAACATTGTCCATGTCTTGGTAACTTTGTAGTGCTCCATTGGAACGGACTGCTGCATGTTGTGTGTTGGTCGTATATTTTTAAGCCGCGTTGATGAGAGGCAGAAATGTTCTCATGAGTGTGTGACCTGAAGGTGTGAGACAGGGTTCAGACCGGATCACCGCCACAGTCTTGTGTTACCGGATTTGAACTTTTGAACCTTCAACTTCACAACTTTGCCTTTTCTCTGACCCGGACACGTAGATCATGTTAATGTTATATGGTTAGGTTAGGTGTGTGTTATAACAATAGTCTAATTGTTGCTTAATATATTAGGTATAAAGAAATTACATTTAGAATAGGATCTTTTAATGACCCTAACAATTACAAGGTGCACCCAGAGACAAAATAAAAGAAACCATATCTATTAAATAAGACAAACCTTTATTTGTCCCTTAGTGGAGACATTTCAGGACACCTGGTGGAGAGGGGCTCTGGCCTGTTGTTACATGGTGTCGTCAAAGAGAGGGTCTACCAACAGAGAGACCCCCTTGTAAATTGCTCCATTGTGAGATCAATAAAGTTTCTTATCTTCTACATTTTTATCTTATCTCATATATCAGCCAGGATGTCACCCACATGTCACCACACTCGATTGGTCGGCCAGATACCATTGATTTGTGCTGTTTACACCACGACGCTGCAACAGTAAACCAATAGTGTTGTGTATTAATTGGATTGGCCTTTCGTTTACACAAAGACAGTGTTTCAGGTGAAAATGCTGGCGTTGAGAAACGGCGTCCAGAGTGGAACAGAACACTCTGGAGGTAATATCAATTTCCATTTTTGCAGCTGCTGTTAAATGCAGAATGATGTTGGCTGTTTCATGTCTTTAACGTGGCCTGAGGAGGATGTTGTTGAAGAAGTGATTGTACTGCTGGGGGGGTCGTAGGTGTTTTGTGTTGTAAAGTTCCACTGCCCACTACTGGCCGTGTGTTAGAATTACATTGTTTACTTCGAAATACGGAGGATGGTCCTTTTTGCTGATTTCTTTGCAACGTCTCCGCGGCGTCTCCGTCTAAACAAGGCCATAGCAAAAGATAAAAAAATCTTTATTTATTTATTTACATTGTGAATGTTTACTCTGTAGTCTTTCTAATTATATACTGATGTACTAATTTTGATGCCACAGTGAAGATAAAAGGCTCTTTTTGGCAATAAGAGGTTAAAATACTGCTTGTAGATAAGGTTGAACTAGGTCCGATGAAGATCAAAGCCATCCTAAAACTGCAGAAGAAAAAGTTGAACGTCTATGTAGTTTTCTCACTGGTTTCAAATACTACTTTTTGTATTGATTCATTTGTGACTTTCAACACATGGTTTGGTCACACACTGAGGACATGTACACAGAATCCTTCTGAGTTTATTACTGGTTTCAGCTAGGGATGTAAATCGGCGACCGGTTAACCGGTGGTTGACCGTCACAGCGTTAACCGGTCAAAGCTGTCGGTTAAAAAAGAGAAAAAGGGGAGAGGGGAGGTCTCTTAATAACGCTATTTTAAGCCCTATTTGCACGGTGTGACGAGCGGGTCTGTATCTAGCTGTGTGCGCCCATGTATTATAAACTCCGGAACAACTCTCACGCCGCACGAGCCACATATGCACACACGCACACGCACGCGCGCGCGCGCACACACACACACACACACACACACTTTCCCCCTCTCCATACGTAACACCCACACGCATCATCTCTCCCCTCTGTTACCGTCAAAGTTGCACACTGGCGCGGGTCAGAACTACATTGGAGCTTACATTTACACACACACACATATACATACACACACACATACACACATACACACACACACACATACACACACACATACCGGTCTGTCGCGCTCCTCTGTGTCACGGAGCCCAAAGGATTCGCGCAAATACGCGGCTTCAGTCAAACCACATGGAACATGTTTGTGTTTATGGTCCTCGGGATCAGCTCCACACACATCACTTGTATTTAAACTTTTGTGAAGACCTGTGAGACGCGGCTCGTCACTCGCTGCTCTGGCCATGTGAACGAGCCGTCGTTTGCTGCTAGAAAGTTTTGGTATTAACCCGCAGCACAGCAGAATGGGAAGATTAAAAAAGCAGTTCTCTGTGCGCAAAGGTGCCGGAGCTGTTGCGGGTTTGGGCGCCGCTGTCTCAACTCTGATCCAGTAGAACGCAGAGCTGCACTTATGAAAAGTACGGGGCTCGAAATGGCTGTTATTTCAAAGAACGTGGACTATTTTAAACTACGCGGTTAACCGGTTTCAACCGGTTAATGAGGCTCGGTGGTCGGTCATGAAAATTCATAGTTTTTTACATCCTTAGTTTCAGCACCAGATCTGGAGGTCATTCTTGTGTCCAAGCAGATCTATGCATCTATCATACCTGCAACCTAAAAATAATACATATTCATTTCGATATTTCAATACTGAGTGACGTTTATTAATCATTTCCAAAAACATGCGTACTACCTTGTCACGCGAGCCACCGTGAATGGCTTGTTCCCATTATCACATTTTCTATAATTGGTCGAATGTTAAAAATATAATTTGCTTTCCCCTCATGTATGAATCCCCTCGGACGTCACAGGAGCACATGGCAAACGCAGGTGCCAGTTCTGAGACGTCAATCCAACTCATTCATTCTCAGTGGCACAGAGCTTAGTCACTCACAGTCCACTTCTAATTAGAGCAAAATCTAAATAATTGTCATGATTTTATTTAGATCGAGCAGCTGCTGTGTGTAATACCTGCTTTTGTGTCCTCTGTGCACGTGTTTACATTTTTAGCCTACATGTATGCTGTTAATACGTATGCCTTTCATCTCTGCAGATTAGATTAGATTGTCACTTTGTCCAGACCCTCATGCTGCTAACATAGATGTACAAATACAACTATATATTATTTATTATGCTAAAGATGGACTTTATACCTACTTATTATTACGCTAAAGTCTAAGATGATGTATGTAATTCTTGCTTAATTTTTCTAAAGTTAGAGATGTTTTTCTTGGTAATTTTTTATGCTAAAATTAGAGATTTGATTTGATTTAGTATAGAGTTATTGTTAATTTATCTTCATTGCTACAAATGCAGTTCAGCATCTAACCAGTAGTGCAATAGTTCAAGTATAGGATATTTACAACACAGATAAATAAAAATAATAGATATATGCATATTTATGGGACTGTACAAAGCCGTTATTGCGTTATATTGTGTATACTTTAATTACATCAATTACACTAAAGTGCTTTAATTGTGTGATTTGCAGATCTTATTTTGAGACAGTCAGAATGTACTCAATTCAAGCAATTATTACCTCATATTTGATCATTATTTTTCATTGTAGTTCAGGTTTGGTTCTGTGCTTAGTCAGTTCCATTTGCCTGTAACTATAGCTACACTTTGTTTACAACCATAAACCATTTACTTTACTGCTGGTAAACAACCTCCACTTACATAGCAACGTTGCCAAGTGATATATTAATTTCAACCAAAGTCCTTTATTGAATAATTAGTGGACTTTACAACTGGTCGGATCTTGACCCTTTCCTATTTCCACGCTGTCAATTCACATCAGGACCTTGTTGCCTGTCCTTACTTTAATTTATTACTACTGTTAGTAGCTTTTAAGAATTACATATTTGTTTTGTATGGATGTGTTTCTGCTGCTGGACACCTGAATTTCTCCTACGGCAGATCAATAAAGTAGATCAGGCATGTCCAAACTAAGGCCCATGAGCCAAATTCGGCCCGCTCAGTGGGGGCCGGTCCCTGCAATACCACCCCGGGCCGATGGGGGTGGACCCGGAATAAGAATTAGCCAATGAATATAAAATATAGCATTGGCAGACCTCTCGAAAACAGGATGGTCCAAAAGTTGGCTCCTGGCCCAAAGCTCCGTTCCACATGTGTGTCATTGCTGAGGGGGGTGAATGTTTTTGGTCCACTCTAGTTTACTCGCTATGAATTTTTGAAGTCTCTCGTTCAAATGAATGGAGCTCTCGCCGGCTGACGCATGCGCAGATGTGTTTTTTCACAATTTTCTTGTGGCCGGGACCACTGGCGGCCATTTTGGATAGCTCCAGTAGAGCACTATTTTTGGCCCATTAGTTAGAACGGTGGAGATGGCGTGACTACGTCCGTTTATTTTTAGTCTCTGGGCCCGCTTCATCATTGTATGTGGCCCTCTGCCTTGCTATGACACAATAGTCGTTGAGGTGCATTTACAGTGACATCCTGCTCCACCAACATAGTCATGCGAAATCTCAAAACCTTTGAATCCAATTGTTACCTTTTATGTATATATTCTAGATAGACAGATCCTCTTTATTGATTTATTGAAATTCAGTTGTCCAGCAGTAGCAGAAACACACCCATCCACACAAACAACGAATACACTGATAATTCTAAAAAGCTAACTAAAGTATTAGTGAAAAGAAACAGCATTTCATGGCACAGCAACTGAGATGGAGCAGCTGCTTGGTTTCGGACTATTTTCTCTGCTCTGGTCAAAAGTAAAATGCTAAATACCAACATTTGCTTTGGATTGCGTCACATTTTTTATACACTGTGGTAATAGCTGTGGTGTGAAGTTGTATGGACACAACTTCATGCCCAAGTTCAAACCCCAGAACAGCCTGAACCTGAAAAAGTGGACAAGTCTGGTGAACTAAAGCGGCCCTCCTACTATAAAGTTTGGACACCTCCTGAAGTAAATCTGTTTAATCTACATAATTATATCCTGCACAGACTATATTTTTAACCTTTAACATGTTTGCACACTGAGTGACTATATATGCTCAATGTGACATGTGAATTTCTCCAGTGTGAGATCAACAAAGTGGCTTATCTTAACTCTATCTACATTGATATCGGCATATTTTCGCTGTTCCCAATGGTTCCCCATGACTGCGGCTGGCGTGGGCAGGTAGGGAACCATATGTCGCTGATCCAGTCACCCCCAGAGCGGTGTGGCACATGTGGGAATCATGTAGGGACAGATTTAGCTCGCAGTCTGCTCGGCCCATGATGTAGTCACGGCCTCGTTAGTCTGGTCGCTCACACGCTCCCCCCGGTGAAATGTCATCCTCCTCCAGCCCATCTGCAGCCTGTTTGTGCGGCTTTACACCTTTTCGTACCCGCCGCTCACCTCAAGAACGTCTGTGTTTGCAGCGATTAAGCTCAACAGGAGACCAGACGTGAGGCTTTGAAGAGATTCCCAGAAATTATACAATCGTTTACTGGTCACGTGATCAAAGCGACGAGGCTGTGATTAACATAATGACTTGGAGGGCGGCACATGGATAGTATTCCGGCTTCTCTGCGAAAAAAGTCCTGGGTTCGAATCCCAGTCGGAAGCAAGGCCTTTCTGACCTTCTGACAACCAGCTTCAAGCAATCTATTGTCCCAACATCAGGGGCCCTTTTAAAGAGAAATAAGTAATAATGAATACGTTCTAAAACTGTAAGAACTATTCATGACTTATTCATGTTGATTCGGAATTGGACCAAACGGAGACTTCAGTGCACAACTGCACTTCTGTTCTTTTTCTGTTCTGTAATATTCTTTTGTTTTAATCTTTTTTTTTCATTCATGCTGATCTGTGTAGCACTGTATCCCACAACACATTTCCATTGGGACAACAAAGTTTATCTTTTCTTCTGAGTGGAGTTGGCATGTTCTCACCATGTCTGCGTAGGTTTTTTCTATGGGTGCTCTGGTTTCCTCCGGGTGCTCCGGTTTCCCCTACCGCTGAACACATGCACAATATGTAAATCCTCCAGCTCAGGGCCTGACCAAGCCGAGCACCAACAACATCTGGAGATGGGTTCTCAGGTGCGTTACTACAACGACCACTGCTCCAGACAAAGACCCTGTTGGCATCAGGATGGGTCAAATGCAGAGGACAAAGTTACCTACGGGGATGAATATAAAGTACATTGATATATTGCCACGGATTTTGTATTTGATTTTTTCGATTTTTTTTTTTTTATTTTATATACAGCTTTCAATTGAAGACAGACCTACTGCAAAACATTATAGCCAAAACATGTTTGTAAAAGGATTATGGCATTGATTAAAAGAATGTCTAACCTATTTTTTTACTTCAATATAGTATTGAACAAACTGGCAGCTGAGTGGATAGCACTCTCGCCTCTCAGCAAGAAGGTCCTGGGTTCGAATCCCAGTCGGACCAGGGCCTTTCTGAGTGGAGTTTGCATGTTCTCCCCGTGTCTGCGTAGGTTTCCTCCGGGTACTCCGGTTTCCCCTACCACTAAAAATATGTCCAATAGTTCTAGTATGCGCCTCCTGTACTGGCGACCCCGCTCCCATCTCTGTGTGGAGTGAGAGACAAATGCCCAAAAATTAACAATTGTAAACCGCTTTGAGACTCAGATCTGCAGTGAAAAGGCGGTATATAAATAAAGATTACTTACTTACTTACCAGAAAAATGTGGCACTGTTTAAACAAATGAATTAATGTATGCATCAGTTGTGAGACAATTGTGGCGCCACCTGCATGTGAAAGCCAAATAATGTCAGACCTGGTTAGTACTGTGATGGGAGACCTCTGGGAACACCAGGTGCCACAGTGGAGTGGCTGCAGCTGTAAAGTGCCAAACTGTGGTTGTGTCCTTAGGCAAGACGCTTCACTCTCATTGCCTAGAATGAGTCTGGTGTGTTAATGACATCTGAAGCGTTTTTAAAAGGCCCTAAAGCAACTGTTGTGAAAAACATCAGGATGACTGCATTGTAAACAAATGCAACCACTACTTCTACGACACTTCCCTCCTCTCCTTTTGTCTCGGGTGTTGACGTTAGCATAGTTAACAATGCCATACAAAACAACTGTTGGCACAACGTTAATTTATCTCCACAATTCAAGCCACGTCTAACCTTTATTCTATTCCCACTTCTGTTTGTACTGTGTTCACTGGTTCACACATTTAAGGACCAAATAAATTGGGGTCTGTCTTTCCATAAAACCTATTGGGATTCCAAAACCCCCTCCATTCTCACCTCAAAGTTACCAAAACAAAATACTGCTCTCTTCACCTTTAAAACACAAGATCGCAGGTGTGTCAAAGTAAGCAGTACTGCAGGGCTGCTCTGTGCACCTTTTTAGTAAACTTTTAACAACTTTTTAGCGCGTTTTTATTGTTCAGTTTTTTAATATATCTGAGTGTTTTATCTTTTTAATTCAGTGGTTTCAGCAAATAGCACTTAGTCCCGACTGAAACCCACTAGTAGCACAGAGGCTAACACAAGCTAACGAGGACATGGAAAGTGACAATGAAATTGGCTCAAACATGCACAATATTAGTCGCCTCACCTTGGAGCTCCGTGAGAGCGACCGTGCCACCATTGCAGATCTACGAAAAGAAGTCCTTCGTCTCACCGCAGAGTTGAATGAGAAACAATCTCTGGTATCCAAACTTTTTGAAGTCGCTGGTGGGCAGCACTCACGGCTGATGTCACTGAGCGCTGCATATTGTGACACTGTCGTGTGGGAGAGATCCGTCAGCTCCGGACCCTCCTGTTCTACACCTAAGCGCCCGGTTCCGAATAACGAGCCCGCGGATTCCGAGGAGCCATCCTGCGCCGTGGCCCATGTCCTGAGTCTGGCAAACCGCTATGCAGCCCTCTCCACCGACATCCCGGCCCCCTCAGCAGAATCCCTGGACACTGCAGCAAACTCTACTGCTCGAGGATCCAAGTCCACTGCGAGGAAAACGCTCCTAAAGGAAGCAGTCCTCAGGCGAAAGAGCGGTCCACCAGCCATGTTGGCCTGTTCCCCTTCTTTGACCCCAGTGCAGCAGCCTCAGACTGGGGTAGCGAGCCATCATCACCACCGCTCACCTCCACCGGGTCAGCAGCAGCGCCCAGAGCCAGCCCCTCTCACCGCTCCAGCGTCCCCGAGCACACAGCGTGGGTCGCCTGTAGCTGAGAGTCAGCACCCCCGCTCCTCCTCTCCATGTGTTCAGCGGCGCTCAGGCTCCGGTCCTGCTTCGGGTGAACCCGCTGGTTCCGTCCACCGAGCTCCTTCTCCGAGGCCACTCTTCGCCCCGACCACTCTGATTATTGGAGATTCCATCGTGAGACACGTCCGCTTCTTTAACGCGGTCACTCGCTGTATTCCCGGAGCTACTGTACCAGACCTGCTCATACGTCTCCCTCCTCTGCTTCAGTCCCTGCCTGATACCGTTTCCAAGGTAGTCGTGCATGTGGGAATTAACGACATGAAACTTCAGCAGTCAGAAGTCACGAAGAAACATTTTATGGATCTGTTCCACCTCCTTCAATCCTCCGGACTATCTGTTTTTATTTCTGGTCCAATCCAGACTGTAAACAGAGGTGACTGCCTCTACAGTCGTGTTGTGGCGCTGCATGTGTGGCTTCAGGCTACATGCAGCTCTTTTAACTTTGTCTTTGTAAATAACTTTGCCCTTTTCTGGAAACGTTACGAAGCCTATCGTCCAGACGGATTACACCCAAACAGATACGGTAGCAGCCTGTTGATGGATTACATACGTTATGTTGTTCAGTGCTCCCCGAGGGGGGCGTGACTGTTTACATCTGAGCCCCCTCGGACCCCACCGCACTCCCCCGCCTCCTGCTCACCAGCACCGGGTGAGTACAACGGTGCAAACACTGCTCCCTGTCCGTCTGGCAGTGCATTACCAGTCCAAACACTGAACTGTGCTGACTCCCTTCTGACTCTGGGAGCTAAAGAACAACAAGGGTTTTCACATTTTAGGCCAATTGAGACTGTGTGTGTTCCTCGCACCAGCTCAAAAATGTTTTTAAATTCTAAAAAACGAAATCAAAACAGGACAGCAGTTAGACGGTCCAACTCTGCAAATCTAATTTCTGTTCCCTGTAGAAATCAATCAACCACATTAATCGACTCTGACGTTATTTTTAAACTTGCTATGCTTAATGTCAGATCTCTATGTAACAAATCATTTTTAATTAATAATTTTATCACTTCTTATGATCTTGATTTTATGCTTATGGCTGAAACATGGCTGGACCAAAATACAGGAAATGCAGTTCTAATAGAAGCAACACCACCCAATTTTAAATTCGAATCCGAAATACGAGAAAACAAAAGGGGGGGAGGCATAGCTGCAGTTTTTAGAGAGCACTTTGTCTCCCATAGAATGCCCCTTGGAAATTTTTCATCGTTTGAGTATATTTCTTTTAAAATGGAACAAAAGCAATCTTCTACTCTTTTCATTGTCCTGTACAGGCCACCACAGTCATGTTGCGATTTTATTGACCATTTTACTGAACTACTTTCATTCGTGTGCACAGATTTTGATAGTTTAGTTATTACAGGTGATTTTAATGTACATGTTGATAATGTTGATGACAGAAATGCAAAGGAGCTGGCTTCTGTATTAGAGACCTTTGGTTTCATTCAGCACGTGAGTGGCCCCACCCACAGCAGGGGGCACACTCTTGACCTGCTAATTACAAAGGGGGTTAATGTATCAAATGTTAATGTAGTTGATGTTGCTTTGTCAGATCATTTCTGTGTATTTTTTGACATGTGTTTTGCTAGCAAACCACCAGCTGAATTTACAACTGTTAGAAGAAGACACATACATGAAAACACAAGTGAACTGTTCATGGGAATGCTAAATTTTGAGAAAACTCCATGCTCTACGGTTGATGAATTGTATAACTCTGTCACCACCAGTGTTCTGACTGTTCTGGACGCCATTGCTCCTGTGACGGTTAAAATAGTTACCAGTAAGAAAAAGGCCCCATGGACTAAGGCAGACTCGGTTAGGGCACAGAAGCAAGAGTGCCGGAGGGCCGAACGGAAGTGGCGAAAGTCCAATTTCCAGGGCGATTATGAAATCTTTAAAGATGAGTTGGGTGAATTTAACCGGGTTCTACGTAGAACAAGAGAAATGTATTTTTCTGACATTATTGGAGGTTGCAGTAACAATTTTCGTGTTATGTTTTCAACAGTTGGTAGATTAACGAACCCCCCTGTAAAGTTGCCCCTAGAATTTTCCTCTAAATCTAGGTGTAATGAGTTCGCACAGTTTTTCGATGACAAAGTACAAGGAATCAAAAACACTATCACCTCCACAGCACGTATAACAATGCAACAGCCAGAGAAGCTTTCTGAGCTAACTCACTTTGCACCTGTGGATACTGAAACTGTCAAAAAGATAATCATGAGTCTGAGCTCCTCCACATGTAGCCTGGATATATTGCCCTCTAAATTTCTGAAGTCCGTCCTGAGCAGTTTGTTACCTTCACTGACACAAATAGTAAACATGTCTCTGTCGTCAGGAACATTTCCTGTGGCCCTAAAAACAGCAGTCATAAGACCTCTCCTAAAAAAGAGCAGTCTGGATCCTGCAGGACTTCAAAATTATCGCCCCATATCGAATCTGCCATTTATTGGAAAAATTCTTGAAAAAGTGGCCTCCCAACAACTTACTGAATTTTTAACAATGAATAATTCTTTTGATATGTTCCAGTCTGGGTTTAGACCCCACCACAGCACTGAGACCGCTCTAGTGAAGGTAACAAACGACATTCGACTTCACACTGCTGCAGGTAAAGTCACAGTTTTGGTCATGTTAGATCTTAGTGCCGCGTTCGACACTGTCGACCATGAGATCCTCATGCAGAGACTGGAGGACTGGGCTGGTGTCACTGGCACAGCCCTAGACTGGTTTAGGTCTTACCTGGAGGATAGGAAGTACTCTGTGGAGATTGGAGACTGGTCTCAGATGATGTGGCCCTGACCTGTGGTGTACCACAGGGGTCGATCCTGGGACCTCTCCTATTTAATCTCTACATGCTGCCGTTAGGTCAGTTAATACAAAGAAACAAAGTGTCCTACCACAATTACGCTGACGACACTCAGATCTATGTCTCACTGACTGCAGGAGAACATGGACCACTGGATTTGCTCCTTCACTGTATCCAACAGATCAGTGACTGGATGCAAAATAATTTCCTCCAGCTAAATACAGACAAAACCGAAATCATTGTCTTTGGTCCCCAGAAACAAAGAGAGGGCGTCATTTGTCAACTTCAGTCTCTCTCCCTACTTCCTTCAGACAAGGTCAGAAATTTGGGGGTAATACTGGACTCAGACCTAAATTTCAATAGCCACATAAAATCAATAACATCAACAGCTTTTTACCATCTGAAGAACATTGCCAAAGTTAGAAATATAGTGTCCAGGGCAGACTTGGAGATTCTTGTCCATGCATTTGTCTCCAGCAGGCTAGACTACTGCAATGGCCTGCTTACAGGTCTGTCCAAACAGACCTGTAAGCAGCTGCAGTACATCCAAAATGCAGCAGCTAGAGTCCTGACAGGAACCAGGAAGTATGACCATATTAGTCCGGTCCTCAGGTCTCTGCACTGGCTTCCTGTGGCTCAAAGAATAGATTTTAAAACGGCTCTGCTTGTGTACAAGTCTCTCCATGGCCTTGCACCAGAATACATTAGTGACATGTTGGTGTCATATGAACCGGCCCGGACTCTGAGGAGCACAGGGACTGGCCTCCTGCTGGTGCCCAGAGTGAGAACCAAACATGGGGAGGCTGCGTTTCAGATCCATGCAGCTAAGATCTGGAACAATCTCCCTGAAAATGTGAGGGAGGCGTCTACTCTGTCAATGTTCAAATCCAGGTTAAAGACTGTTCTGTTTGCCTGTGCATACAACTGAAGGATTTTATCTCCATTTTTAATGCACTGCTGTCATTTATTTATTTTTTTAAATTTCTTGTGTAATTTTGAAAGTTTTAATGGTTTTATTCTTTTGTGTGATTTTAATGTTTTAATTGTGTTTTAATCTTTTGTGTGATTTTAATGTTTTAATTGTGATTCTGGTGTTTGTTTTATGTGATGATTTGTGATGTGGACTGTGAAGCGCTTTGTGTTGCCATGTGTATGAAAGGCGCTCTACAAATAAACTTTGATTGATTGATTGAAGATCATTAGTCATTAAAAATCCTGCTAAATGTTTAATACACATTCTGACAGCGTTTAGAAAGACGTACGTCCTAAACGTCTCCGTATGTTCGAACACACGTCTTCAAAAGGCCGTTTGATGCTTGTGATTTACTGCTGGAGTTCCTCAGGTCTGAGTGAGGCCTGTGTTGTGGTTTGGTTTGATTTTTATCAATGAAAGTCTTTAACACATTTTCTTAGTGAAACAATGTGTAACCTTACATCCACCAAGCATTTTTCATGTTACTGTGGTTCTCCTGAGTCAGAAGAAACGGATCATTTTGAAAAGATTTTTACAAAAAATTGCAGACAACGTATGCTGCATATTTAAGTCGGGTAAATTATTGTTCATTGTTTGCTGTTGTTGGCCTTTTACTATAATTTGAACTAACTAAACTATAAATGCTAAGCTACTAATTAAGTTGCTACACATCCTGCTTCATAACAGACCTTTAAAAGTAGCTTCGTAATTTAGAATTTCAGTTACCAGTTTACGTTCAATCTCTAACTAGTTTGAGGTGGAGGGATATGGTACCTGTCATTTCAGGCAAGTTTGTTTGTGTCGCACAGATCATGCACAAGGCAAATCAAAAGTACAAAATACAAGGCATTAAAATCGTACACCTTTTTAACGGTAAATTGCATCGGAAACCTCTGACCAAGAGATAGTTCCCTATGATTTCTCGGTGATCAATAGTTTAATAAATCCTTACGTTCTGAAGTCCAGCTGACTGTTCAAAGTGTCGACAGCCTCTCGTGATGTGAGTTCCATTTTGCGGCAGCTTTGCGTTGGCCTGTGTTCAGTCACATGTTCGCGTCTCATCGTCACCCATCTGTGAACATTATGTCTCCTCGCGCCTCTTCACGTCCACAAATACAGCTCTGAGTGTCTGGAGGCGAGAAGGGGACCGCGGCACCCACACTGTAGAGCACAGGCCGTTCCAACGACAACAAAATAAACAAACTTGGTTTTTTATGCAGGGAGATTGCTTCAGAATAAAATTATACCATTAAAAGGGAAGATGAGTACAAAGGATTCAATTTATTTTTGTTTAGCCCCAAATCACAACAGTGGCTGTCTCTGAGGACTTCCCAAAGTTGACGATTTGCCAACACAGATCAGAGAATCAAATGGTTCAAACACAGGAAATGAAATGACAAAAACAAATAGAAAATGGATCCATAAATGATAAATGTCCATAAATATTGTTAAATTTCGAATGCTCTGATCAAAGAAGTAGTTAAACAGGTTGATTAAAACAATTAGCTAGGGTTGGGAAAAGTATCCAAAACATATCTATTCCAGGGCTAGTATTGAGTATTTAAACTATTTTAGCAAATAATGATTCAAAGGCACCATATTCTGACTAAAACATATGAATGTGCTGAGAGGTGTGGTTTTGCAAACAAACGGGACATTTGGGAACAGCCAGTCCTTGTTACTAGCATTAATTATTTTCTCAACTTTTTTTCTGTAACTTCATTTTGTGTTTTAAATCACTTACTATTAATTTACTTTGCTAATAGACTGGAACTGGAGCTGAGGCAGGGACAATTTTTTTATAAATACACACATTTGCTAAATAAGCTTAAAGTAGCGGCTTATAGTCCAGCGTGTTCTGTGAGTGACCATAAACAAGATGCTACGTCCATTCATCTCATCTCATTTTGTATAGCCTTAAATCACAACGACAGCCACCCCAGAGGAGAACTTTACAAATGTGTCGCTTCACCAACACAGATCAGAGTCAAACGGTTCAAATTGAAATGCAATAATAACAAACTCACCGAAGCCATTTGTTCATAAGGAACAGATGACCATTGTTCATAAACGTTTATCAATGTCCGCTGTCCTTAGACCCTCCTGCATCAGCAAGTAACAACTCAAAGTACATATAATTGCGTGTATTTGTTAATGATGTTCAGGTAGTTGCTCAATTGTCATTGATGGACACAATATACGCATGAGGAAGGTGCATCTAAAGGAGCAAGAATAGTTTGTGCTTTTTCTTCAGTTGTCGAGTGTGAAATTGCAGCCGATTCACATCCAATCAACAGTTACTTTGCATTTGTTCAAACTATAATTCCCCTTTGAAATAATGCATGTTAAACACCTTTGTTATTCAGGTTATTCAATACTGAAGAGGCTTAAGTGGAGATAATTGGCCTGAATGAACGTTGAAGCTTTTAAAATATGTTTTACCAGGAAGCAGAGATGCAAGGCCTTTACTCAGAACGAAAGGCTGCTCAGAAATAATGGTTTTAAACTTGTATGACTGAGACCTTTTTTTCTTTTTTCTTTTTCTTACAAAACATTAAAACGCCTGTTCACGTCTGTAAATGAATTGAATTGGAGAAAATCAAGAACTCCTGCTTGGGTCCTGTAGCTTTGGTCTCTCACTCATTTGTTCTAGTTTTAAGTGGAAACTATTTCTGCAGAGAAAGATCAAACATCAAATTTCACCTGATTTTTTTGGTAAATATAAAGTGTATCGCTGGTGTCTGGACTGTAGACTGTAGAGACCTGCTGGTTTTTAACGTGTCCCCTTGCTCAGTGGAGAAACCTTTCAATGAGAAATTAGATTTAGGGACCTGACTAAAAAATCCTGGCGAAATACATATAAAAGCACCTCATCCTGGCCCTGATTCATCCCAGAAGGTTGGATGATATATTTTAATCCTTCACTTCTCCTAGAGTTTTTTTTTTTTTTTTTTTAAGAGTAAAATCCATTTGTCCCACCAGTGTCGGTTTTGTTTATGAAATATTAGTCATATTTTTTGTCACAAATATAAAATTATATAATTGGGCACAACAACAAAAACGTTGGTCTTGAATAAAAGACTAGATGTAAAATTTATCATGACAAAATCCATTCAGAAGAAGGGAAAACGGCAATCTGCTGGCCGGACTGGATGCGAAGAGGACCAATCAGGGCTTGCCTTATTTAGCACCAGTGGCGCCAGCGGTGAACAGAAGTTATTCCTAACGCTAAACACAACACTCCTCTTGTAAGCTTGTTAAGTGTCCATTGGTACCAGGTACTTTATAGTACCTCTATAGGCCCTGGTTCTATCCAAACATAGCTGGTACTAGCGTGTGATTGGCAGTGATTGGCCAGAGTGCTACTGGAAACCATGGTTACCAGGGAATTTCTCTGGATACTGCTTTGTTGTGGGTAGCTTTCTGGGATATGGTACGAGATACTAATGGTGCTTTCAGACCGAAAACGCTGAAACGCAGCAGCCCAGCTCACCAGACGCGCATTCTCTAGTTTTCAGACGCAGAGGCTTGCACACTGCCAAACGACGCACGAACACAAGCACGCCCACCTCACTACACTGATACTGAAAAAACTTACCAGGGAGGTTGAGCTGCTGCGCAATGGCCTTCCATGCCGAATCTTTCTTTGCTCTGTCGCTATATTCCGGAATGCAGACTTTCCACAACTCTGGAAAGTTTGTAACAGCGACAATGAGACTATCCACAGCTTGATCCTCCATGTTTAAATGACCGGTTCCTGGCTCTCAATGGGGAAAACATACGCCGTGTAGTGGCGTGATTACGTCAGTGGTGTGCGTGCTCTCTGATTGGTCGCTGCACGAACATCTCGAGGAAAAGTTGAGCGGAATCCATCTCCTGTGGGCGTTCATTTTCCGCTCCTTCTCCTCCCCTTTGACTTTCCCGCCAAGTCCGTGCGTTTCTACTGGGCGGTCCGTGCGCGTGTGCCGAGAGGTCCGTGCAATGCGACGCTGAAACGCGCCACCCCATTGACTTTGCATTGAACGCAGACGCAACGACTGTCCCGGTCTGAAAGCACCATAAAGCGGGTAGGGTAGTTTTATAACTGTGGCTTTAGTTTATTTTATATTAAAATAGGAGCACCGTACAACTGCAGCTCCAAACCAGGTCCATGAGTTTTCGAGCCTCGTAACAAACCCATTCGACAACAATGCATACGGTACATGTTGTTCCACTTGCTCCATGAATATGGGCAAATCTAAAGATTGCAGCATAAGAAGTTGTGTGCTGTTGGCAGAAATAATGGCATCTCTCAAGTGTATTATTACCTGGTTACTATGGAGTCCTCTCGTGTCTATTTGCGGCGGTCGTGGTCCTTCAAGTCACTGCTGGAGAAGAGTGCTTTCAGTGCCGTTTGTGAAGGACAACTATTACATCACATTCATCTCTATTCACAAGATGCAAGACTTAAAGTTATGTTCAATGTCGTACTCAAACTGTCATACTGCACGACCGTTTTTAAACCAAATTTACGGGGGAAAAGACTGCAGTTTTGAATACAGCATCAACTTTAGCTGTAGCTTTTGACTTAGCTGCTAAATAACTTTGTTTCAATCACACTCAAGACGGTGTGGAAATGTTTTGGTTTATTCCAATATGAAGCAATTGGAACCAGTTAAAATGGGAATGAGAAAATATATTCGCCAATACATATAAAAGATATGAATTTGCCGCATCGGTATATAGTTTGGCAAGTACGATAGCTTGTTTGTCACTATAACTGCAGCAGCTTCAGTCCATATATAACCAAGGAGCATTGTGGGAAACTGAACACTTCCATCTTTCAAGGATCAATGCTTTGTGTCTAAATGGAGCCCAAGTCTATTGTGGCTTTTCACATGATGTAATATTGAGGTCAACTAATTGTTATATGAACTTAAATTGAATGGATACGAGGTTAATTAGACTTAAATGGTTATGAAAAAAAATCAATGTATCCTCTTGATGTGTTCTGTGGAGGAGAAAAGAAAAGCCAGTTGTAAACAAATTAGTTTGTCTCAGTTTTGACTGAGGTTGACTTAAGGAAAGGTCATTTCAAATATTGAATTCCTTTCTTTGAATAAGAAAAACAACTATTTACTGCAAGTCTCAATTTTGATTTTAAAACTAAAAAAAAATCTAAATTTGTCTATGCTTGTTTGATGCTGGTGTAATCAACGACCCAGCACCAACCACAGACAAAGTTGGCAATCAGCAGATATTTTTTTCTTTGACCAGAAGTAATGGTGCAACACTGCCGCGCAGATGGTCAAACATGTAAGAGAATACATTCTAATTAAAGCTGCACTAACTGACTTTGGGATTTTGAAGCAGCAGACTCGCTGGCCTCTCTCTTCCTGCTCCCCTCCCCGCACCCACGAAGCTATCGTCCCCCACACACACTCACTGTTGGGACGAAGCTAGCGTCTCCCAATATGGATAATACATGGACATGGATTTGCACGTGGATGGCGTGACCATAGAACGATAGAACCGGGAAGCGCGGAGGAACGAGACTTTCTTTTGGATGGCTGTCTTGCTGTGTAAGCAGTAACCGGTGATGAAGAGACGAAGCTTCAGGTTAGCTCCTCGTCTTGTTGTGCTAACTCAGCCGTCTATGCTAACGGAGACCTGTAGATTTCTCACAAAAGTGGGGGCCAGTGGTCCGCTGTGATTGGTCACAATCTGCGACCCGAAACACATTCTCTTCCTTGTTTCATCAAAACTCGATCTAAAATATAATGTCACGCCAGCACAAATCTGCGCTACTTTTTCGTCAAAAGGACGTATATCCCAATGCCCTACACGGACATGGATAGCATTTTCGTAATGAATACAAAAATAAAGTCAGTTAGTGCAGCTTTAAGCTGAGAACCTCCAGTTCAAGATTGATGTCCACAATATCAGCTTTTAATAGCTAATATTATAATTTTACATTAAAATAAATTGAGCAGTCAAAATTTCTATTTTTGAAACTCACATTTATAAAATAAGATAATTTCAAAAACTTGATACATGGAAATAAACCGTTTTTAGAAGCAGAAAGACTAATGAAGACTAAAAACTGAAGCCATCAAAAAGACTGGTCTGGGAGTTCTGGTATTGACCCCCCGTCCTTGACTCTGAGGTTCACAATAGTGCCCTGTTCACAGGTGTGCGTTTCCTATTGACCTGCGCTGACTCACCGTCTCTGAGCTGGTTTTATGTAAAGGAAATGAGATGTTTGTGTCTAATGGCCGTAGGTGAGTCACCAGGAGCCATTTTCTCATGTTCTGATTGAGTTTGAGCTCCATTCTCTCCCGTGTGGAGGAGACGTGACTAATGCAGCCGCACCTGCCCTCGTGGACCACATCCTCAGGCCATCACTGAACAGAGCCATTATGTTCTAGTTGAATTGATAGTTTCACAAATGTCTGAATGAAGATATTGATTTGGATTTTGTCCTGTTGTAGCTTTTCCTGTTGAAGGAGATTGAGGACAGAGGACGCTCATTGTCTTCATTCTGTACTTTCAAAAACCGCACTCATTACAGCGGGATTATCAAACCAGTCGGACGAGTTTTGGCGCTTTCAAAGGCAACTCGTAACTTTCCCTTTATCACTCAAACTTTGTTACTGTACTTGTAAATAACAAAGCTATCACGCAGTCAAAAATGTGAACACGTTTTTTTTGTTCATTTTCATTGAAAAACGCACCATTGGATTTCTTTAGTTTCTGCTTTGTCGATCAAAACACAAGAAAACACAGCGAAGTGTGTTGACCCCAAACAAAATGTGTGAGACTCTTATCCGTCCAAGTTCATACATTTCTAACGCAACCTTGGCTTTTCCCTGTGCTCTTAAATGCATCTCTGTCTGATGTCTCACGAGGATCCAATTGACTTGTTTACGTGTAGCTCAACAGCAGCAGAATTGGCACCAGCTCCAAATGGACCAGTTTTTCACTCAGTGCAGTTTACGTGCATCTTTATCAATCGCATTCAATTTGAGATGGTAGAGAATCAGATTTTCACTAAACAGACACTCACACACACACTCACACATATACAAACGCACTCACACACGCACAACTAACAGAGGTCACCCACTCTCCTCACATGTATGGTTTCTAATGAATGAATGAAGTAAAGAAAAAGTTAAAACGGTACAAAAGGTGGAGGTAGATTCCAGCCAGTGCTCGTGGGGGCTTTGTATTGAAAAGTATATTTACCCATTTCATTTATTTTCAGATATTACTACAACAAGAGGATACTCCACAAAACCAAAGGCAAACGATTCACCTACAAGTTCAACTTCAACAAACTGGTTCTGGTCAACTACCCCTTCATCGACATGGGCTCAGGTATGTGCCGGTTTCGGGTTAGAAATTACGATAATTGAAGATAATTCACTCAAGTATGATCTCAGCCTATGATGTCATGCCTTTGTAAAACGTTCAGCATTTTTGGTATGATGCCAAACATTTTTAAAAAGGCTTGCCATAGGTTAGTTGATATAATATATTGACTTTTTACATTTAAGTAAAGAAATACATGAACTTCTGAGAAATATTCCCATTTTCAGACATCAAATAGTTTTTATGTTATTTCTTATATGTTTGGTGATTGATCACAGTTGGTTCCATATGTTAAGTATAGTGTATATTATTTTAAGCCGTTTTCTCTACTTTTTGTCAACTCACATTTACATTATACACATGATCATTGTCCATGTCATAATGTCTGTCTTCTTTATGTCTATGGACGTTTTGTCTGATAATGATCCTTGTAAACGCTAGGCTTAGGGTTAACCTAATGCCATTATGTGTGAATTCTCCTCGGCAACAGAGAGCAGAGGTTTTCTAGAATGTTGAGGTTGACTGACCCGGTGAAGGCTTTCGTATTGTAGCGATAGTATTGTTCAGCTGTTACATCACCTCAAACGTAACAAGGTTATGTAAGACGGACTCAAACAGTTTGAATGTTTAACGTCCTTCATTTCTTGTATTTTTATCAAACTTGATTATGACACTTTTACCTTCAGCTTTAGAATATTAGAAGGCAAGGCAAGTTTATTTGTATAGCACAATTCATACACAAGGCAACTCAAAGTGCTGAACAAGATGGCATTAAAATCATAAATAATTACAGAACATTAAAACGAAAGATAAAAATATAAAATCCCTCAGTTGTATGCACAGCTAAACAGCACCGTTTTTAACCTGGTTTTAAACATTGTCAGAGAGGAGGCCTGTCTCACATCTTCAGGAAGATTGTTCCAGATTTTAGCAGCATGAATCTGAAAAGCAGCCTCCCCATGTTTAGTTCTGACTCTGGGCACTAACAGGAGTCCAGTCCCTGTGCTCCTCAGAGTCCGGGCTGGTTCATATGGGACTAACATGTCACTAATATATTTTGGTGCGAGGCCATGGAGAGATTTGTACACAAGCAGAGCTGTTTTAAAGTCTATTCTCTGAGCCACAGGAAGCCAGTGCAGGGACCTGAGGACCGGACTAATGTGGTCGTACTTCCTGGTTCTAGTCAGGACTCGAGCTGCTGCATTTTGAATGTACTGCAGCTGTTTTACAGCCTGTTTGGACAGACCTGTGAGCAGGCCATTGCAGTAGTCTAACCTACTGGAGACAAATGCATGGATAAGAATCTCCAAGTCTGCTTTAGACACTATGTTTTTGATCCTGGCAATGTTTTTTAGATGGTAAAAAGCTGCTGATGTTACTGATTTGATGTGACTATTAAAATTTAAGTCTGAGTCCAGTATTACCCCTAGATTTCTGACCTTGTTTGAAGGTTTTAGGGAGAGAGACTGTAGGTGACAGATGACGCTCTCTCTTTGTTTCTGGGGACCAAAGACAATCATTTCAGTTTTGTCTGCGTTTAGCTGAAGGAAGTTGTTTTGCATCCACTCACTGATCTGTTGGATACAGTGAAGGAGTGAGTCCACTGGTCCATGTTCTCCTGCAGTCAGTGAGACATAGATCTGAGTGTCGTCTGCATAGTTATGATAGGAAACTTTGTTTCTGCGTATTAACTGACCTAACGGCAGCATGTAGAGATTGAACAGAAGAGGTCCCAGGATCGACCCCTGTGGTACTCCACAGGTCAGGGCCATATGATCTGAGACACAGTTTCCAATCTCCACAAAGTACTTCCTGTCTTCAAGGTAAGACCTAAACCAACTTAGGGCGGTGCCAGCGACGCCAACCCAGTCCTCTAGTCTCTGTAAGAGGATCTCATGGTCGACAGTATCAAAGGCAGCACTTAGATCTAACAGGATTAGGATTGAGACTTTGCCTGCGTCAGTGTTCAGCCGGATATCGTTTGTAACCTTAACGAGAGCAGTCTCAGTGCTGTGGTGGGGTCTAAAGCCGGACTGAAACATATCAAATGAGTTGTTGATTATAAGAAATCTAGTAAGCTGTAGGTAGACAACTTTCTCAAGGACTTTCCCCATAAATGGCAGATTTGAGATGGGACGATAGTTGTTAAGTACCGTAGCATCCAGACTGCTCTTTTTTAGCAGGGGCCTGATGACTGCAGTTTTCAGGGCCTTTGGGAATATTCCAGAATCAAGGGACATGTTTACTATCTGTGTGAGTGAAGGTAACAGACTGCTCAGAACAGACTTTAGAAATCTAGTGGGTAGTACATCCAGGCTGCATGTGGAGGAGCTCAAACTGGAGATTATCTCTTGGACAGTTTGATCATTTACAGGTGCAAAGTAAGTTAGCTCAAAGAGCCTTTCTGGCTGTTGGATTGTTATCTGTGGATTGGAGACAATGGCGTTTTTGATGCCTTGAACCTTGTCATTGAAAAAATGTGCAAACTCATTACATTTACGTTTGGAAGTTAGCTCTAATGGCATTTGAACAGGGGGGTTTGTTAATCTATTAACTGTTGAAAACAGAACACGCAGATTGTTGCTGCAGCCTTCAATCATTTCAGAAAAATACCTTTCTCTTGTACTACGTAGCACCTGGTTAAACTCGCACAACTTATCTTTGAAGATCTTGTAATCAACCTGGAGGTTGGACTTGCGCCACTTCCGCTCGGCCCTCCGGCACTCTCTCTTTTGTGCTCTGACCGAGTCTGCTTTAGCCCACGGCGCCTTCTGCTTATTTTTCACTATTTTAACCTTCACAGGAGCGATGGTGTCCAGAACTTTCAAAACACTAGAGGTGACAGAGTTAAACAGTTCATCTACAGTAGAATACGATGCATTCTCAAAGTTTATCATTCCCATAAATAGTTCACCCGTATTTTCATTTATGTGTCTTCTTCGTACAGTTGCAGAGTCCACTGGTGGTTTGTTAGTGAAACACATGTCAAAAAATATACAAAAATGATCCGAAAGCGCAACATCGACCACGTTTACATTATATATGTTCGCCCCCTTTGTAACTAACAGGTCTAGAGTGTGCCCTTTGCTGTGGGTGGGGCCACTCACATGCTGAGTGAGACCAAAAGATTCAAGAAGAGAACTCAGCTCTTTAGCATTTCTGTCATCAACATTATCCACATGAATATTAAAATCACCTGTAATAACTAAACTATCAAAATCTGTGCATACAACTGAAAGCAACTCTGTAAAATTATCAATAAAACTGTGACATGACTGCGGTGGCTTGTATAGGACAACGAAAAGTTGTCCTATACAAGTCCAAAGAATAGTGGACAGAGAAAGGAAAATGTTTATTCAGAACATGTACAACACAAACCCGTATGTTCGATGTTATGAAAAGGGGTTAGATAAAGCCTGTAAATAGCTGGAGCTTCAGTTTTGCTCCAACTCGCTCTGGCTCCCACAGACTTCCACGTTAAAGTAAACTCCTCTCGCTCAGTAATCGACTGCGTCACACTCACCAGTTTGGGCTTAGAAAACTTTCTTTGGTTTAGCTCTCTCTAGGATCTTTAGGTTTACATTGAGATATCACTTCCAAACACTCTCTGACCCAACACCCACCCCCCAACTACTTCTAACTACTGTAATCCCAGGCAAGTGTATTAGTTCCCAGCCCACACTTTCACTAAACTGGAGTGTGAACCCAGTCTAACTTGGATAGTTCTTTGTAACTCGGTCACTCTCTCTCTTTCCCAGTCTGTCTCTCTCTTTTGTTCTCTCTCTCTCTCTCTTTTGCTCCCTCTGTGTCTGTCTTTCTATGTGTCTCGCTCGCTCTCTGTGTCTGTGTCGCTTTCTTTCTCTCTGTTTGTGTCTCTCACGCTCTCTCGCTCTCTCTCTCTCCGTCTGTGTGTCTGTCTCCCTCACTGTGTCTCTATCTCTGTCATTCTGTTTCTCGCTGTGTCTGTGTATGTCTCGGTCTTTCGCTCCCTCCGTGTGTCTGTCTCTCACTCTTGTATCTCTTTCTCTCTCTGTCTCTCTCGCTCTGTGTGTGTCTCTTTCTTGCTCTCTGTGTCTCTCACGCTCTCTCTCTCTAATTCTGTCTCTCTCACTCTCTGTCGCTCTGTCTGTGTCTCTCTCTCCCTCACTATGTCTCTATCTCTGTCATTCTGTTTCTCGCTGTGTGTGTGTATGTCTCGCTCAGTCACTGTATCTGTCTCTCTCTCACTCTCACTCTCTCACTGACTCTCACTCTCTCACTGACTCTCACTGACTCTCACTGACTCTCACTGACTCTCACTGACTCTCACTGTCTCTCTCTCTCTCTCACTGACTCTCTCTCCCTCCATCACTTTTCTAACATTCAACTTGTTCTTTAACTTTTTCCTTTCATAAACAGCCTCTCCAGCTTGAATCGCGCTCTCTCAAAGCCACATTTGTCGAACCAATTTCCTACAGGACATTAATTTTAGTAGCTTTGTTTGTGTCTATAAACCTCGCCACGGTCTCCTCCCTCTGAGGTCTCGTCTGCCTCCCCCCGTCCCGGGCCGCCCCTCCGTAAACACGACTCGTATGCAGCCATGACATAAGAGCAAACTCTTAATTATACCGTCTGTCTAATGCGGCCCACACGCCGTCACGCTTTGAGTCAGTCTGGGGTTTGATGCAGACTTTCACAGGGATCAGTGGTTTCAAACTGACTTTAAAAATGACCCCCTTTTATTACTGTGCAATTAATCACATTTAAAGTGTTTGTACTTTGATTAGTGAATTATAATCAAGCACTAATTCAATTTAGAACGGTATGCTTCTTCTGGCTTTCAAAACATGTTCTGTGTAGGTAGACCTTAAAAAGAAATTAAATGTTATGTTATGTCTATGCTATTTCTACTCCACCCATGATGTTTTAGCCTCTTCTGTCTCTATGCTCGAGGCTACTGCTTCGACCAGCTTCATCAAATGTGTTTTATTTTTCTGATAAAATAGTCTTGCGTTGATTGCTTGTCTCAGCAATTGGACAGTTGCTAACGCTGATACTATGGCAACTATTATTCACCTGCCACTCAGGCACATGAGTAAAACGTCTCATTCTTGTTAACATGTCTAAATAGGAAGTTAAGTTTAGTCGTTTGATGGTTGATGTTTTTACATATATATGCATTTTTCATAAACTTAAAGACACAGAACAGATGAACCCAGATCCAGTACAGAAACCAGACTAAAATATGTACCAAAAAATAATGATTCTAAATACTTTCTGAAGTCTTAACTTGCTGTTTATACCGATAGTCCTTTTATAGTCTGTTTGATAGTGAGCCCCTGTTCACTGATTTATTTAAACACAGATTATGTAATTGTAATAATAATTTACTAAACTTTAGCAGTAATATTGTGCAATACTCCATCATTCATAATGCTAAAGAGCGAATGCTAACTGCTGGTTAATAAACGTGTGTTGCTATAGTAACTAGCATTTGCTCTTCTCCAGTGGAAAACCAAGCCGGTCCAGACCCGGACCAGACCCAGCACCTTGAAAACTAACTGCCTCCGAGAGAAAGCTACCAAATATTGCCACATTTGAAATTGAAGATAATTGTCATACAAATAATGACTTGACGGACTTGAAATAATGACAGAAAAAGTCAAAACTTATAAAGAACAAATAGGTACATACAAGAGTAATACGCTTCCCAAACTAAAAGTGCTTCCTCAGAACTCTCTGTTCTCCCAGAGTTCACCCACAGTGGAAGGAATAAAGGTCCTCTCTTACACCAGACCTCCACACAGTAGTTAATTGCCCCGACCGACTCCCCTGGCCTCCGCTCTGCTCCAGACATGACTCTGGTTCAAGTTTAGACAGCGCCACACACACACACCTACACGCACACATACACGCACACATACATGCACACATACACACACAGAGGAAAAGTAGGAGGTCCCTGTTTGTGATGGCACACACTTTTCCAATATTTTACCAGCAACAACACAGACTCCTGGTTCAAAAACACACAGCATCGGTCTCAGAAAGCAGACGACTGTGGCTCTGTCTAAACTCTCTGCTCTTTCTCCGTTTGTAAAAGTCTCGCCACAATCCCGTTTTTGAGCTTTTACTATTGTTGATGTGTGTTTCCCAAATTTAGAATGGATTATTACAAGAATAGTAGCCCATGAGAAGCGCCTGGCTATCCTCCTTTAATAGTGCTGCATCTCTATTGTGTGTATCTACAAACATAGAAGGCACTATTTGAATGTAATCTATATAATGTAAGTGTTTTAGTTTCAAATTAACTTCTATTCATAATTAGTTTCTGTATTTCAAACAATACATATTCTAGTATTTGAAAGAGTCCCAACAGTCGACAAGCTCTGTTCCACCTACTGCAGATGCCTTTTATTTTACACTATTTGTTTATATTAACACTGGTTTGCGGTCATTTTATTTATTTTAGTAAGACATGATTCGATTCTACTAGTACCACAAGTACAAAGTAGCTTTATCAGTAAATGAGTATTAAACAATACATTTAAATACTTAAAAGATTTGCCAACACAGATCAAAGAATCAAACAGTTCAGGCACAAGAAATGCAACAATAATAAATGCAGAGCCATTGGTCCATAGCGGATGACCAATATCCAGGACATTTATGATTGGCTATTTATGGATACAAAATGATCTGCATCAACACTGTCACTGTGGCCTGACCCTCCAACAAGCAACAACTAAAAAAACCTAGTAGGAGAAAACTGGAGAATCTTAAAGGAGACCTACATTGAGGGATGGACGGACCTGCTATGGATCCAGGACTCGAGCGAGAACGGAGGCTGTGCGTTTCAAAATACATTAAAAATACCATAAAAATTAGAGCTATAAATTAAACCACACAGAAGAAAATAAAAAACTATTCCCCAATTTTGCCTGTCTAACCCTAATCTGTGAAAAACTAAAATCTCTTCTTTCTTACTCTTATGGTGTTTGTCGTGTGTCGCAGGTCGTGGCGTTCCCCAAAGCGCTCCTCCCGTCCCGTCTGGAGGCTCTCACTTCCGCTTCCCGCCGTCCACGCCCTCAGACGTGCTATCATCCAGCGAGGAGCTGCGCAGCCCGGGCGCCATGTACAGCGCCGTGAGCCGACGCATGGCCCGCGGCTCCGTCAGCGACTGCAGCGACGGCACCTCCACCAACTCCGAGCTGGAGGAGGCCGGAGCCGAGGAGCGAGGCGGCGGCGGCAGTGGCGGTCCGGAGCGCGCGTACAGAGGCCTGCTCCCGCCGCGCCTCCCCCACGACTCTCTCTTCAGACTGTACGGCCCGGCAGGACTGGCTCGCCCCACGCCCAGAGTCCACGGAGACCCGCTCTCGCCTTTCCCAGTGTCTCCTCTGCCGGGGCCGGGTCTGCTGCCGCCCCTCTCCCCTGCTATGTCCATGACGCCCACCCCTCACCTCCCCTTCACGCCCTCTCCCTCCTTGGCCTCCCCGCTCATGGGCTCTCACTTCTCCTTCAACGCGGAGGACATGAACCATTACCTGCAGGCGCACACCCAGTCCGTGTACAACTACCACCTGAGCCCGCGCGCCTTCCTGCCCTACCCCAACATCATCGTGCCGCAGCCGCACAGACCGGCGCTCGACAAGCACGCACTGCTCCACGGCCTCTCTCACCCCCTGGGGCAGTCGCTGGGGCAGTCGCTGGGGCAGTCGCTGGGAGCCGCCGACGAGTTCAAGTTCAAGCTGCAGCCGCCACCGCTCGGAAGGAAGCACCGCGAGACAGGAAGTACCTCGTCCGCGTCCTCCTCCTCAGCAGCCGCTTCTGGACCGTTCTCTGGGTCCAGTCTAAACATGAGCGCAGGACCCCCAAAGATCAAGGTGTGACCAGGGCAAGATTTGTCAAGTTTATTAGATCCAATCCACTTTATCTATATAGCACATTTTATAAAACAGTTTCCAAAAGATATTTATTTTTATTGATTATTGCAACACTTGCTCTACTGTATCCATTTAAATCCGTGCACTAAATATCGCAAAAGAAAATGTGTTTTTTCCCCATCACTAATATTTGAAATCGCTGATATTCTGAATTCTCAGGTGGAGCAGATCTCAGACATGGAGTCGGACGAGGAAGTGGAGGTGACGGACATCAGCGAGGAGGACGAGGATATGAATCACCACGACGATGACGAGGAGGAAGACTGCGGCGGCATCTTCACACCACTGTCCCGTCACCGCCTCCTGCTTCACCACGGCAACGGCGGCGTCCTGCGGCACCACAGCAGCGTCAGAGCGAGCACGCTGCCGCACGCCAACGGAGCCGCGGAGGAAGACGATGACGAAGACGTGTTCAAGACCCCGGCCACGCCCCCCGCAGGCGTCATGCCGTTCCCCGCGCTCAGTCTCAAAGCAGAGCCGGGCAGCAGCGCCCCCGTGAGTCCTGGAGGAACACGCTGCATCCCCCTCAAGCTGAGGTTCAAGAGGCGCTGGAGCGAGGACCAGAAGACAGAGGCCGACGGCAGAGGTGGGTCTGAAGTGTCATTCCTGCAGGGAAAGCCAGAGTGTGTCAGACCTCGAAAGCTAAGTAGGGCAGGGCCTGGTTAGTACTGTGATGAGAGACCTGGGCCAAACTGTCATTGTGTCCTTAGGCAAAACACTCATTGCCTAGAATGAGTCAATCAAATGATTCAGTTACAAAACAGCTTTTTTTTAGCAATTTTGTTTCCTGGGAATTGTGTAATCTTTATGATGACTTAGATTCATGTGAAAGAGAACAACAAGTGAACAGAACTCATTTGATAAAAGCAGAAATGTTTTCAGTGTTGAGAATATCATATTTTTTATTATTATAATTAACTTGCAGCATTAATGGTAATGGGGCGACAGTAGCTCAGTTGGTAGAGCATTGGCCTTTGGGCCTGAAGGTCGTGGGTTCGAGCCCACCATAAGACCTACTTCACGACTCCCACTGATGACTGCTGTCGTTGTGTCCTTGGGCAAGACACTTAACCCTACTTTGCCTGAAGCCCCAACTGAAAGATCTCAGCTCCTGTGGACTCACCACCTGCAGGAGGATCAGCGAGGGGCTGGTGCTCTGTGTACTGGGTGCAGCTCTGACTGCCACCCCCCTGACCCAGAAATGGATTAAGGGGAAGAAAATGGATGGATGGCATTAATGGTAATGGACCACCAAGGCTTGTTGTACATGATATATTTTCTCAGTAAAATATCCACATTGAACATTGATACTATTAATTATTTAATCCAACACATCATTAGATAATATTAAATGTAAAATGATGTGTTAAATCTAATCACATTTTGTTTTAAGCAGAAATATGTGTGTGTCGCTCTGTTGGTGCTGGTGAAGAGTGGGATCCCCGGCACAGAACCTAATAACAAACTGAAACATACATATTAGTATAACATTCCCACGTTTTCCCATTTCAGAAGCCGAGCGGGACGGTGAGGCTGAGGACAAGAAGGTGCGCGCTGACGGACAGGAGCGTCTGGAGGAGGAGCCGAGGGGAGGAGCGCAGGAGGAGCTCGCGCCCGCCAGAGGAGCAGTGATCCTGGGCCTCTCTCTGCCACCGCCGCCCCCCCCCACCCAGCGCCGCGCCAGCTCCGAGCTCCAGAGAGCGACGGCGCAACTGTCTCTGGAAAACCCCAGCTGCTGATGCCCAGCGCACACAGACACAGAATGTACGGCCTCTTCTCCACGCAGACCGCAGAGGAGACCATAGCGAGGTTTACCCATTTAAAACCCACACCGTTAGCATAGCATCATGTATTTTTGTATATGAAATAGTGGCTTTTTTAGCAAACGTATAACAGGCCATGCATCTTTTATTTTTCACATTTTTATAACCAAATTTTATCCCAAAGTTTGATATGGGCATTTTAACAGACAAATCCACGTTATTTTACCTTCTGCCCCGTTTTTTTTGGAATGTTTTGCATACAAGGGCCTCTCTCTCAAAGCACAGACTGTACATACCGGTATGAAATAGAAAAAGAAATCGCTCGCACACCCACAGCGACATTTTGCGTTTCAGTATTAGCTTTAGCGTTGCAGTTTCTCAGTGTTTGGCTCCTGGTTTGCGTGATCTCTCGTGGAGCCATTTTAACCCAGCTCTACATTGTGCCTCTGAAACAAAACGGACACTTTCACCAAACTTGCAACACTAAAAGACTGAAAAGAGACTGGAATCTTCAATATGAGGGATTCACACACTGCTTTCTTCTTCTCCGGTGCCTGTTTGTGCCAGCGGAGCCTTGCCAGCCTCTTGCAGATCACCATGTGCCCAGAATATGTTTTAACACAATCTACTGGCAGCGAGCAAAAGCTTTGTTCCTAAAAAAAAAAAAAAAAAAAAAAGATGGATTTTATTTGCTCGGTTTGTCATTTAAGCCCATCCCTAGACATTGTTTAACACGCAGACGTTGCTTGACTCCAGGACTCCCAGAATTCTGACACTAATACAACTCCCAGGGCCGTCTTTTTGACACCTCCCATTCAAATCGTTCTCACAAATGTGTTATAAACTAAGCAATTAATATGGTTTCTACCTTTCATACATACTAAAGCTGCTGGATATAACTTGAAATACAAAAAAGCAGTTTATTCAAAAGCTACCAAATACTAACTGCTAGCATCTAAACGGTGTGTTGCTATGGTAACTAGCCCCTGCGATTCTCAGGTCGACAGCCAGGCTGAGCAAGAACCAGTCCAGGACCAGCACCTTGAGACACAGGGTTTTATTTACTCACATGAAGTGTTGTTTGGAAAGCAACAGAACAGGGTTTTTGTCTGTTGAAGTTTGAATTTCACAACAAAAAATAAATGGAGCCGTCAAAAGCTTCTTAAAAATTATAACACAGAATTAAATTACATCAAGGAACTAAGAAAATTCACAAAATTAAGAAGGCCAAAATTCAAAATCATTGTAATAACACTGAAGAAAAAAAAGAAATCCGTCAAATTGACTGCTCCTGGGAGTTCTAGTGTTAAAACCTGCCTATGTCTATCTAGAAACGCCTTCACTCTGGACTCCACCATGCAACAAACTCGACCAATCGTCTCTTTCTCCTCTTTCAAAGTCGCCCTCTCACACACTACGATGTCGGAGCTCAGAGAAGCGGCCGTGATTGTATAAAAACGTGATTCCAAACTGCAAAATACTGGCCCTTTTTTAACCATCGGACTCGCTTTGCTGTACAGATTTGCTTGTTGTCGGAGGGTGGACATTAGGAAGCAGCGACTTGGCAAACCTGCAATTACTACAGTCGTCGTTCGAACTGTCACGGATACAAAAGGAGGCGTTTCCCACCCCGCGGAGAGAATATCGTTCATTCCCCTCGTTACTTTCATTATTATTATTTTGTTGTTGTTGCCTAAAGACGCTTAAACAGTGCACCTATACATGTATTACTCCTATGGGCATTGCAGTGATTTTCTATGTACTTTTCTTGTTTATAAATATCTTTGGGAACAATGTCACACGAATGTCAAGCATCCACTCAGGCAAAACCTTTACTGAGAACTTATTTTTATGTATTTCAAAAAGACTTTTCTCCTCTCCCTCCCCCACACACTTAAACATATATACAGTAATGTGTGCCTTTTTGTAAATTGCCAATTCCCTGCACCATCACCGTGCAGCCATCATGCCTTCAAGCGTTTTGTAAGAAGACTCAAAGAACTAAACGCTTGTATATTTTATTCAAATATATATATATATATTGAATTCAAATGGTATATTTCAAGTAAAGAATTTGATACAAGAAATCAGGAAGATGCTATTTTTCATGCTAGAGACCTGTACATATTTTAATGGCCATGTATCAGCCTTAGCAGTTCACCTTAGCCTTCGGAGCGGTCCTAGTCTTAATGATTCAGGGGAGATTCTGCAAAGATCTCGGTCAAAACTTTACTTTTGTTTCCTTTTTGTTCTGGAATTCTTAGGGCAAGAGTGTCAAACTGACTGCAGAAAGGGCAGGTGTGGCTGCAGGGTTTTATTCCAACCAAGCAGGAGCCGTCACGTTCTCTGGTCCCTTCCTCTCTCTGGTTGCTCTCCGGTATCTCTCTGGTCTCTCTCTTCTCTTTCTGTTCTTGGTCTCTCTCTCTCTGGTCACTCTCCGATATCTCTCTCATCTCTCTCGTCGCTCTCTCTAGTCTCTCTCTCTGGTCTCTCCCTGATCCATCTCTGGGCTCTCTCTGATGTCTCTCTGATGTCTCTCTGGTCTCTCTCTGGTCTCTCTCTGGGCTCTCTCTGGGCTCTCTCTGGTCTCTCTCTGGTCTCTCTCTGGTCTCTCTCTGGTCTCTCTCTGGGCTCTCTCTGGGCTCTCTCTGGTCTCTCTCTGGTCTCTCTCTGGGCTCTCTCTGGGCTCTCTCTGGTCCCTCTCTCTGATCTCTCCCTTAACCTGGACTCAGTTGAAATGGGTGAAGTCTACTGTGCTCCTTCTTTGTTGGAGTAAAAACCCGCAGCCAGCCCTGCCCTCTGAAGACCAGTTTCACGTCCCTGTATTAGAGCAAAAGTAGTCAGTGCCAGAGAGCTTTTGTAAAAGAAAAAAACACATTTTGCACTCTCTTTTTGTTTTAAAATCTTTCCCTATTGTAAAACTAGGGACAGTTTTGACCCAGGTTTAGTGAGACTGCAACAAAGTGGTGTTTTTTGAAAGGGTCACAGGTTTTCACCGTATTATAAGGTTTTTCTCTGTCAATGTTGGTTTTAGTGATACGCACATGTTTGAGCCACTTGTATTTTCTTGTATATTTTTCCGTAACATTGTTTTACACAAGAAATTAGATTTCTTTTTTTCAGAGGATAGATTTCCCCTTGGTTTAAGAATGGATTAATACGTTTTTATCCTTCTAAAGTGCAGATACAAACTTAAAGCTGAGGTACCTGACTTTTGCCTCATTAAAAAACATGTGCTGGTCCCAATGGAAAGTGTTTAGTAATGAACAAATCGTCTCATTAGAAAACATGTTTCATTTTCCATATTCAAGAGCCCGTTGAGTCACTATTTGACGCTTTAGGCTTCAAGCTTTTCAAGTGAGAGCAGTCCTCAGTGGAAATGTAGGTACCCCAGCTTTAATTTACTTTAAAAATAGTGTAAAACTTTCCCCAGTTGGACAAATTCACTTATTCCAGTAACATTTTTTGTCAATTTTCCTGATTTAAGTCCTAATTTTGGAATATACAGTATTTTTGCTTTATTTAAATACTAAAATCATTCATATTTGGGTCACGGCTCTGTGTGTTTTGGGAACTCACCAACATCAACGCAGATTATCACCGTAGAGCAGACAGAAACACTTTGACGCCACAATCAAGTTCCATATACTCTCACTGACCGCTTGTTTGGATAGCCTATTACTCTGAATCAGCTGTAACCATCTTTATTTAGTTTAAAGCCGCTCTGCTCCAGCTCAAAGACGTAATCACTGGATACTGCACCGACAATGACGTCAGAAAACCTCACGTAGACCGGGGACTTCCCACAAGAGCAGCTTTGGTCTGAACCAGTGGAAACGTGATCCTGGATTTGTGTGAGTGTGTGTGTGTGTGTGGAGACATGGAGACTGTTAGCATTTAGCATTTAGCGTCCTGCACCACTCAGTTTAGATTGTTACAGTGTTTGCTGGACGAGTAAGTGCATCTGTGTTTAAACCTCACCAGCAGAAATTGGAAAGTCAATTTTGTTCACATATAAGCCACACTTGAATACACGGCAGAGGTTTTCATGTTGTAGATAAAGTCAAATCTACAGCTGATGGAGCAATGTTGTGCGTTTTTATTTTATTATGGACAAAGTTAAGGTTATTAACGCAATTTGGGACAAGGCAAACATTAGCTCATGTTAGCATAAAACCCTAAATGTTAGCGTCCTGGTCTAGGACTTATCTTAGCAATTTTCTATTTTGATAATACAGCTGATTTACTATAGCGACTATAACTAGGAGTCAAACTTTAAAAAGTAGCCGCTTTTAGTCCAGCAAATAGATACTTTATTGATCCCTGTAGGAGAAATGAAAGTGTCCAGTAGCAGCAAAAAATGTATATATATAAAATTGATCATTCTAAAAAGTAAAAAAAAATAGTAATAATCAGCAACTTCAGGTCACAGAAGAAGAGATGGAGTAGCCGCTGTTGTGGAGCAGGACAGGTCACAAGGTGGATATACAGAAATACAGAAATCTTTTTGATATTTTGCCAGCGGATGTGATTTTCAGCTTTTTGGCATAGTTTACATGGTTTGAACGTATGCATGCGAAGGTTATAAAGTTGTCGATTCCCCAAGAACAGATCAGAGAATCGCATTTCAAACACAAGAAAGGCAGCAATAGCAAAGAGCGACCGATCCATGTCTAATAAATATCAACAAATCTCTTGGATCTTCACTGTCCTCAGACCCAATCCTGCTACTCTTACCATAGACGATTATTATCTGAGTTTCTCTACACTTTTGACAAACCAGGGACTCAAAAAGCAAAAAATGTTAAGCCCATTAGATACAGGGACATATCTACAGCCGATGATACTTTTTTACATAATAATTTACTGACCACATCTTGTTAAATCCTGTCTCTAAACTTGTGCTGCGTCTGAAAACCTTTACCAAAATCCCACTCTGTTGCAGCCGTTGATATTTCTGTACTTTCACTCATGTAACTGTTTTTTATTGTAATTGTTTTATTAACTTTGGGCTTATTTTGTACGCAGCCTCCTCCTGTGCGTTGTTGTTGTTCCGTTTTGCACTCATTAGTCGCTTTTGTGTATTTTATTTTTTAACCTGCGCTGAGTTTTTTTTAACCTACACGGACAAAAAGGGGGTCCTGACATGTTGTATACAGACGGGAGAACAACTTTTTATTTGGTATTGTTTGTGTATATATTTTTTTCTCTTTTTATTTTGGAAAATTCTGTAAGACAAAAACATGTACTGTTCATTATTATTCGATGTGTTATTTTGAATTGTCTGGTTGGGTGAGCTCTGGTGGGACGTCCCATCGGAGAAGACCTCTTTCTACTCTCTTTGTTAATCTGCATTTGTAATTACATAATAATCAGGGTTCATTAAAAAGGTAAATGTTTCCTCAGTGTGGCGTCGCTTTGTTCACTCTGTCAAACTGCAACTATTCACTTTCATTATGAGCTGGGCGGAGCCGGCTTAAAGCTGGGGTATGTAACTTTATCTCCTTATACATAGCAATATAAGTAGCATGTGAATAAATCTGACTACAACCTGTGGGTTCATCTTTTTAGAAAACGTGGGATTTGAACCTGCAGTCGTCAAGCTGAGTCTGCCTTAAAGCTGCAGTGTCTAACATTGAAAGAAAAAAATAATACATTGAATAAAAACATTGCATTTATTTTTTGTATCACCCTAAATCATCAGAGCAGTCTTCTCAGAGGACTTTAATACAGTTTCTGATTCACCAACAAGAGATCAGAGAATCAAACCGTTCGAACAGTTTGAACGACTCAAAAAGACCCAATGGGGAAAAAGAGAGAGAGGGCGGGCTGTCGATCCCGGGCTGAGGCTGTAGACCCAGGGCTGAGGCTGCAGACCCAGGGCTGAGGCTGCAGACCCAGGACTGAGGCTGCAGACCCAGGACTGAGGCTGCAGACCCAGGACTGAGGCTGTAGACCCAGGGCTGAGGCTGTAGACCCAGGGCTGAGGCTGTAGACCAAGGGCTGAGGCTGCAGACCCCGGACTGAGGCTGTAGACCCAGGACTGAGGCTGTCGATCCCGGATTGAGGCTGTAGACCTAGGACTGAGGCTGTAGACCCAGGACTGAGGCTGCAGACCCAGGACTGAGGCTGTAGACCCAGCACTGAGGGGGCTCTCAGATGGGGAGCAGGATGCAGGCTGAAGCCAGGTTCAGAGGTTTAACATTAGTCTAATATAAGTTTTCAATTTCATCCTAGCCCAGAGTTGAAAGCATTTTTCTAAAATAAGAACTTATTTCAAAGGACAAGTTTGTGTAAGCCCTCAGTCGTACAGGGATTAGTCAAAGCAAAGGAAGGTTTCTCACCCATCATCTGTACTTCTTAGCAAGTTTTCCCGACGTTTCGTCCTCAACCTGGGGACTTCTTCAGGGAAGAAAGGACCTCAAAACCTGAACAAACAACAAAACAGTTGCGCCCCCTGCTGTCCACAAACAACATGACACTCCACTCTATATTCCACAGGTCCACGTGTACAGATAAAATTAAATGTCTATTTTTATTAATTTTATCATTGTACACGTCTTGAGGTCAAGGTAACATGGAAATATCAGTCGATTTTTTAGCATTAGCACAGATGTTAGCTGTAATGTCGTTTGCCTTGCCAAGTAAAGCTAATTATCTTTAAGGGAAAATATTGTATATGTATATATAAAGTATGATTCTATATAAAATAACAAGTTACAAAAAGCTATTTTATGTTGCACACACATGTGGAAAAAGATCTCTTTATTTTTACAAATTCGGAAATGAATGACTTTTAATAAACTTTTTCCTGGAATATTCCAGTATATTTCACGTGTGTGTTAGCCTGGTGCTAGCTAGCTACTGTGCTAGCTTACTACCCAAACACAAAACATGTCCCTCTTATGCTAACGTTAGCTCAGAATCACCTCAGACCTGTTTTTTGGATTCTGTCAAAGTAAGCAAGGCAAGTTTATTTGTATAGCAGTAACTGAAAGTGCTTAACTAAACAAGATTGGCACAAATTGTCAGAGTAGAAGCTTGTCTCACATTTTCAGGAAGACTTTTCCAGGACTTAATGGCATAAATCATGTTTAGTCCTGATCAATAGTAGTATTATTATATAGCAATAAGTGGTTTGGAGTTAGGCCAATCCATGTCATTCATCTCTGATCTGCTTTGAAAAAAACTGTTCATAAGTAATCACTTTAAAGCTGGGGTACCTAACTTCACAACCAGTGAAATCAACAATCTGCCATCTGTGCTGTTTCCTCGCTCTCAAAACTCTTTGATTCTAGTTTTCACTCACATTATTGGCCTTTTTCAAATTATTAGAACAGCTTTTTTCAGACGCAAAAGTGAAACCGAGAGGACCACCCTCACACAGCCAATCAGCTCTCAGCCAATCAGCTCTCAGCCAATCAGCTCTCAGCCAATCAGCTCTCAGCCAATCAGCTCTCAGCCAATCAGCTCTCAGCCAATCAGCTCTCAGCCAATCAGCTCTCAGCCAATCAGCTCTCAGCCAATCAGCTCTCAGACCAAATCGTCAAACAGTGACTCACAGGACTCTTTCTCACGAGTATGCAAAAGATAGAATGTCCATTAAGCTGAGGACAGGATTGTGGTCTGATTCATAATTATATTCATTTATGTATTATACTTTTACAAATTAAACCACATTATTCTTATTAGAAACATGTTATCTTTTGCTTAGGTGTGAGAATGAGCCCTGAGAGTCACTCTTTGATACTTTGGGCTGAGAGCTGATTGGCTGTGTGAGGGTGGTTCTCTCGGTTTAACTTTTCTGTCTGTAAAAGCAGAGGCCAAACAACACAGAATATATGAAAAAACGAAATAAGTGAACTGTTTTGAGAGAAAGGAACTAGTTACATGAATATACACTAAAGGTAAAGCTGCACTTTAATGATCCGGTGTTACGTCGAGCCGCGTTTCCCCGTCAGATACTGTTTCCCCTGCGTCTACTCGCCGCTCCGCGCCGCTCCGCCCCGCTCCACCCCGCTCCGCACCTCGCACGCGGCAAATAGTGCGCGTGCTTGTTCAGCACTCGTAACCAGCGAGCCGAGAGAGTCTGGCTGCAGACTCCCCACCCCTCGCAGACCTCCCTGTTCAGCCCCTCCTTCAGGAGCCCCTCCTTCAGGAGCCCCTGTTACGTCACTTCCTTTACCAGACACAAGCAGACTTCTCTCAGTTTAGGGAGACTTTGACCTGGACAGTGAGGAGCATGAGAACATCTTGGAGCCCTTCAAGTTTGTCTTCTCTTGGATTGAGGACATGGAACTCTTTTCTGTTGAATGTGTTAATAAAAGGGGTGTTTTATTGTGAATGCATAATAAATAGTTGAACGGCTTTATCATTGAGATAATTTATTCACCACAAACGGGGAATGTTCAGAATTGTATCACAGGTTACAGAACGGTAGGAAAATCAAAAATGTGAGTAGACCTATTAGGTCTAGCTAACTCTTATTCCTCTAGAAAATAATAGAAAAAAGAAATATTGGGTACCTATGTAACTTTTTTGCTGTTGCGAGAATAATATAGATGAATGGAAGTTGCAGCTCTTGACTATAATAAAGCCTCGCCATGGTATCTCCATATATATTGTCTTTTCGACGTGTTTTCATGTTCTATACTATGGGTGACATGTAGGTGGCGCTCTTGTAAACAAATGGCAACAGAATTGTTCTTTGGCATCCCAAATGCCCAGATGAAAACGCTCATATACATAATACCTGGTCACAATTTGTGGAACCAACGTCACTATTTTTGTTTGTTACAAAATATATACAATATGTTAAATATAAGCTTTATAACTTTATGAAGAAAAACGTTTTCAAGTCCCAGGGAGTGAAGTGACAGTAGCTCATGGCAAAGGTTACGTGACAGGGGCTCCTGAAGGAGGTCACGTGACAGGGGCTGAACAGGGAGGTCTGCGAGGGGGGGGGAGTCTGCAGCCAGATGCAACTACAGACACAGTGAAAGCACCTGAGTGAAGTTGGCCCCTACCCCACGCAAAACTCAGTGAAAAATAGCCACACTCGTTAGTGCTGGTTTGTGCAGAAAAAATATCGTTTGTGCTGTTTTGGTTTTTCAGGTATGACAACTTTATATTAATATAGCCTATATATATATATATAATATGATATGACAAATAAATATGTATGTATGTATGTATGTATATATAATATATATATATATATATATATATATATTCACAAATATATATATAATGTATATATATATTCACAAATATATATATATAAATACATTTATCTATCATGTGTATATATACATGTATTCCCTCAGTGTTAAACAGGGGAAACGCGTCCTGATGGCCAAATAACCCCCGTCAGATACCGTTCCCCCTGTGTTAAACAGGTGTATATGAATGGTGCCATCACTTTAAAGTAGTAGCACCATCACTTGGACCTGAATATTTTTTCATAGAAACATTGCAGTTTTTTTTACCTTTAATGTCCCCTAATTTAACATTATGTTTATTCTCCCAGGTCTATTAGAAATGAATGATCACACCTTTTACCAGAACTGTAACATTTTTTAATAAGAAATAACACTGAACAAATGGTCAAGTTGTGGCAAAGTTTCCACATCTCCTCTTCCCTCAACAGGCTTCACAAATGAAAGCTGCTGATGTGTCTGAACATCCAGAGCTCACATGGTGAAACCACCTCCCACAAACATCACAGGATATCTGCAGAACAAAAAGAGTTAGATTTAATGTACTATATCATTTTAATTTCTTTTAATGTTTCATCTAATATTAAAAAATATTATTGCCTAAGAGTGTAAAGCATTGATCTTAGGATCTATATGCAAGATGAACAGTGTTTAACAATGTTTACTGCCAGTGTGTCAATAGTATTAAGGGAGACAGATTCATAATGCACCCAAAATTCTTTTAAAAAGATTATTAAGTATCATTCTTAAATTGTTATTTTGCCCCTACCCTGTAGGATACTTTTTTCTGCACTTTCGTCAGGATTGCTATTATTATTCCTAAATATGAAAATTATGATAATGGTCATGTAATAAAAGGTACTGTAAAGTCAGTTAATCATCAGTTTACTTCCTTTAGTAAGTTGACTGATGCAAGGCCTCATCCAGAAAGATGTGTAGCTTGTAAGAGCTCCTTTGTGGCTCTTTGTGAGAAAGTCCCAGTCACAGCAATTTACTTGTGTGTTTACTGTTTTCTTCAAGCCATATCGGGAGATTATGTACCCTGACAACATCAGGTGGAGGGATGAATGTTGTCTCTTCAACAGGTGGAGGGATGGATGCAGGTTTTCCAGTTTTTAGAATGTTCTGAGGGATAATGTTTTGTTGTTCAATGAAAATCTTAAGCTGATCTGTGTTGACTTTTGGGAAAAAAGCGGTTTCGGATTGCAAATCTGCACTTTTATTTACAAGTTTGACTATGGTGTATGGTCCGGTCCAGTTTCTTTCCAATTTTCCACCCTTCCTCTGTTGGCTTCTGATGTTGAGCCGTAGAACTTTGTCCCCAACCTTGAAAGTTTGGGGTTTTTGATTTGGGGTCTTGTGTTTTGTGAGTTTTTTCCATATTTTCCTGAACTAATTTATAAATTGCATCCCTTTTTTTTATTGACTCCACCACCGACTCCTCCCCCAGAGTGTCCTCAATTTTGCTGTCAATCTGGGGTAAAAGAAAATAAATATGCAGATTTCAGATACCTTAAGAAGGTGTCCACTCTCAAATATTAGTCTTTTCTGAAGTGAAAACATAACTACCACACAAATATTTTCAGAAACTTTATTATAAACAGGTGGATGAACTTGGAACATAAGTGTGAATTATCAGAAATGTGGTTTACCAAAATTGTAATTATAATAGCAGTTTTCTTGTCCATTAGTAATGTAATGTTTTACATTATGATGAAATACCACCAGAGATACTGCAGTGTTAATTTTAAATTTCTAAAAATTTTGATGAAGAGTCAAGAATAAACGTGACCTAAAATAATGTCTTAACATCTACAGGGCTCTTCATGTAGAATGTAATCAAGACAGATGAAATCATGTCTCACCAGGATGTTCTCTGGAACCTCACATGGCAGACGAGCCTCTCTTCCAAAGAGGAGGAAGTATGGTGAGAACTTGGTAGTTGACTGTTTTTTGGTTCTGATCCCAAACATCACAGGATCCAAGTACGTGTCCCAAGTTTCTGGTCGCTCACTCACAAGTTTGCACAGTGCTCTGAAAAGCAAGATTTTATCACGTTCTTGCTAAATTTACTGAAAGAAGCTACCAGCCACTATACCAATGTGGACAAATTTACTAAGCCAGTGCTCGGAGTATTCAACCTAAAGAAATTGATAACAAATTCCGTAATCATCACAAAAAGGGGAGGGGGCACACAAAAGGGATTCCACTACAGCTGGCCATTAACTTCAGGGGTGCACAAGATCACACCATGATAAGATGAAAATTTGCAACAGCACAGCAAATAATGGCATCAACACTTGCTGGAGAGGAACCTATGGGAAGCCAATCTATGTTTCTGTACATGATCGATGACATCTTTAGGTCACTCCCAGCACACAGGCTGATTATTACCACATTGTCAAAGAGGACAAAGTTTGTACTGGCATAATGTTCAGACAGAATGTTGAAATGCCTGCACTGAACTTAAAAAAACGCAAACCTTTGAATAATTACATATAATTCTGAAATTGTAATTACCTTTGAATCGTCCCATTGTGCTTTTCTACCAGCCCATTGGTCTGCGGATGATAGGGAGCACAAAGGCTGCGCTCAATGTTCAGCATTTTGCACAGCTCCTTGTTCAACTGTTGGTCAAAAACGAATCATTGCTTTAACAGATAAACATCAACAAGAAAAAAATGTGATCACTAAATGACAAACCAAACTGTTTTATACAGCATCACACTCCAGTCCATAACACTCAAAAGTATTTAAAAACACACCTCATTCACAAATTCTTTGCCCTGGTCAGTCAGGATTCGCTTTGGGGCCCCAAAGCGATAAAAAAACTTTAAAATACACTGGGCAACATCTGCTGCTGTTTTGGACGGCAGAGGATAGGCTTCGGACCATTTAGTAAAATAGTCAATCATGACTGCAATATACTCATTCCCAGCCTCTGTTTTCACAACCTTGCCTATAAGGTCCATCCCAACCAATTCAAATGGTTGACTCACCTGAAAAAGGAAACGAAAATAGAGAAAAGCACTTTTGACCAGGAATAATAAAATATCCTTCATGTGGTGTTTTGAAATGTGTGTCACTTACTTCAATTGGGATGGGTTTTGTCTCCTGCTTAATTGTCAGTGCACTTTTCTGGCATTCCACACATTGACTGACCTAAAGAACCACATTTTTTTCAATAAAATGTCACAAAGCTGTTGTAGATGTATGACTGGAAAGCGCTATATACAAGGGCGTAGGTTTGCGTGGGGACCATGGGGACATGTCCCCACCAATATTTGGTGAGGACTAAAAAGTCCCCACCAAAATGACATGATGTCCCGGGACCCGGACGGTCCGGGACACATGTCTTCCGTTTGTGCATACGTCGCGCCTCCTCCTCGCCTCCAGAGCAACAGCAGCAGCAGCACGTGACCCGTTCCGTTCTCTGCAGTGATTGGCTGTCTTCTTCAGCGCCAAACTGAAGCACTGAGCGACTGTTTAATTTTTAAAAGTTAGCCAGCGTGAAGCAAGTGTTTTTTTTCGTTCCCTGAGCGTTGTAGCACGCGAGTAATCAGAGGAAAGTACTGTAGATCTATTACCATTCAAAGTACTTACGTTATTTCTAATCTGTCAGCGCACTGTTTAATATTCCGAGGAGCTCACACGGCACAGACACAGAACAGAACTGGCTCCAATAAAGAAACAGGTTGGTTGAAAGGCTGAAAAAATACTTATTGTGCTCTTACTATCCAAAATGTATAAGTGGGTGTGTTGTGTGAATCAGGATAAACTAGGGATGAAAATATTCCACGGATCCACAATTTACAACCTTTATCTGCTGATAATGTAATTTCTGTGAAATGTGTGACAGCGGGCACTTGCTGTTATTTGCTCTAAGCACATTCAAGAGATGCACTCGAATGTGCACGTCCTGGTGCAGCTGCTGCCGCTTTGTAATGACAGCCGCGGCGCTCAGTGAAAGCACAGCTCTAACATGGTACCGAGCTCGGACCATATGCAGACAGAACCATGTTGCAAGTGCGGGTCTCCCTCGTATCTCCCCCGTTTCTCCCCTGTGTCTCTGACATGTCTCTCCCCTGACTCTTCCCAAAGCGCAACCAGCGCTCCCGAAATTAAAGCTCGGATACCTACATTTTCCATTGCGTTAACGATGCATGCTGGTTGTGCGCAAAACACACCACAACAGGTCATTTAAGTTTTTACTTTGCATACTTGAGAGCCCTGTGAGTCATTAGTTGCCTTTTTGGGTTGAGAGTGGAATAAAAAAAAAGAAAATATAGAAAAATCCACACTGTTACTTATTGCCAAACTCTTGTTAACTCATTGTATTGAGAAATACTATGTAACTTTTGACATTGGCCAAGTTATATAAATGATTCTGCAGTTCATGTATATGAATGTCTGTTTTTGATTGTCTATACCTTCTTATATAATTTAGAAAAAATGCCACCTCCACAAAAAAAGATAAAAGATATCAGGAGCTTTTTTAACAGTTGGAAAGTAAGTAAGAGAAAGCACAAGTAATAGCAAATTATGAATTGTGATGATTAATCTTCTGTTAACATACATAGGAAACTCAACCACCAAGAGAGAACAATATAGGGAATGTTGAGGTAGAAGCAACAGGCCCTTCAGTGCATCAGGTGAGGTTGGAATTTTGTAGGTATGCATGGGACTATGAATTGTTTTTAGAGATTGATCGTATATGTCAAACAATGTAGTGAGCTACTCACTGTAGATTCTAATTCAATATTTTCTCCTCTGTTTTTATTTATTATAGGAAATTGAAAGATCAGAGCATGATTTATTTCAAGTATCGAGAGCCGTTCCTGAACTGTTAGAGCCTCAGGTGAGGGCTATTAAGTAGATTTGGATTAGGTTTAAGTCAGTATAGAATGAACGCAACACAAAACTCAGAAGCTCTGATCCAATTGATTTTGTGTTAACTATTAGAAAAAATCCTTAACTGCTTCTCATTCAGTCTACAGCTGAGTTTAGTATAGAAGGCAACACACTATTACAAATATAGTGTGTGATTACACAACAAATTCTGGGGGAGAAACTCTGGACCCCGTGTCAATGGGTGTAGACTCAGGTCGTAGTGAATGTCCCCACCAAGATTGGAACCAAACCTACACCATTGGCTATATAAGTGCAAGCCATTCATCATTTACCCTGTCAAATATTATACCATAATAATGTACAAGATACCATGGTTTCTGTTTGTGAGCTTTGATTTATAAGAAATACCTACCCACTTGTCGATGTCTTTGGACATGCCTGGCCAGTAAAACCGTCTGCTTATAGCATCTCTGGTTTTAACTATGCCACAGTGGGCACCATAAGCACTGGCATGAAACTCTCTGAAGATTTGTTGTGCTTCCTCTTTTGCAGTCACAACCTTTCTCTTTGATTGACTGCTTCCCTTGCAGTAATACAATACTTCATCTGTCAAAATATCACAAGTTGATGATAAAAATGAAAACAAAGCATAGGCTACACATTGCTTCATCAACTTAAAAAAAAAAAAAAAAGAACTTTAATATTCCAGTATGAATGTATGTGAATGGGACTCGTCCTGAAGTGGTTAGTGTTGTGCCGAGAAGTAGCCAGAGTAATTATTCTAAACATCCTCAAATATGCTAATAATATTTACTTGGATGCAGTTGCTATATACAGAAAGACAGAACTGATATAAATGTCGTGTTGGGTCATAATTTTCTAACCCACATTGGGCCGACAGATTTTTAAAGTCATTAATTTCTTTACTGTTCAGTGCGACAGGTTTAATTACCTTTAAGTAGCCTAATTATTCAATTGGGTATATCATCGGGGCTAAGTAAGGTTGCTGATAATTCCAGTGTAGTCCAAATTTAAAAAAAAAAGTAAATACGGCTATGCAATAGGTACGACACAATTCTACATACCCGAAATAACTTATCGCTATATAAATTAGGTAAGGGAAAGACTAGAGGCCTTTGACCAACGGTAAATTTTAAGAAAAAAAATATACTCACCATCAACTGCAAAGTCCGCTGCCCGCCGCCTTATAGAATATTTTTGACTCTTAGTAGAGCCTTCGGGGTAGCTTCCAATGGATAGATACTGGACAATATTGTTATATGTTGACGGGTCCATCCACGAGTACTGAACAAGCACGCGCACTATTTGCCGCGTGCGAGGTGCGGAGCGGGGTGGAGCGGCGCGGAGCGGGGCGGAGCGGGGTGGAGCGGCGCGGGGTGGAGCGGCGCGGAGCGGGGTGGAGCGGCGCGGAGCGGGGTGGAGCGGCGAGTAGACGCAGGGGAAACAGTATCTGACGGGGAAACGCGGCTCGACGTAACACCGGCTCTCTCCGTTTTAGAGCAGCGCGCCACGTCACTTCCGCTGGCACCGGAAGTGACGCATGAAACTTTTACCCATTCACTACCGTTGAAAATGGTTTAGCTCTGTTTAGGTAAACTATTCTCGGCAGCCGCGCCCTTGCGCCTCCTGTACTGGCGACCCCGCTCCCATCTGTGTGGAGTGAGAGACAAATGCCCAAAAATTAACAATTGTAAACCGCTTTGAGACTCAGATCTGCAGTGAAAAGGCGGTATATAAATAAAAACTTACTAACTTACTATCCCCGTAGGGCAATTCATCCTCTGCATTTGACCCATCCTGATGCCGCTAAGGTTTACGTCAGCAGCAGTGGTCGGCAACCCATCTCCAGATTAGGACGCAAGCACAGGGAGAACATGCAGACATAACTTCACTCAGAAAGACCCCGTTCTGTCCGGGATTCAAACCCAGGACCTTCTTGCTGAGAGGTGCTATCCACTCAGCCACTGTGCCACCCAGTCACTTCACCTGCTGTTATTATTATTACTTGTCACTTCACCTGCTGTTATTATTATTGTTTATTCCGCTAAAGTACATGTAACCCACGTCTCTGGCGAACTGGATAACCCATTCATTGGCCCGCCATCAGTGGCGCTATAGTTAAAATGGCTGCGCCCCAGAACACCGGCAGCCCACTTCCTGTTACCAGAACTGCGGCTGAGCTCTTCACGAACTCCACACAGAACTGCTAGGAAACTAAACAGAAAATTCTCAAACTCGACGGTGAGTGAATTATGCTTATACTCAACAGAACTCAATAGTCAGATCATGTGAAACCGCATTCTAAAAAGTTATATTGCAATATTCGTTGCTTCCGGGTTTACCGCGAGCGCAGTTTCCGGTTTTCAAACTCTATTTTTTTCCATGAAAACAATTACGAATAATTCTGAAACCGTCCGTGCATGTGTATAATGAATGTATGTCTAAACTGTGTTGTCCGATTTACATTTGGATGTATTGATTGTCTGTGTCTATGTGTTATTGAGCGGAGCTCCCAGCGCTCCTATGCAAATGAGCTACGGCTGCAGGCGCCTGATTGGATGTTGCGCAACGTGTGATTTAATATATTGAAACTGATCAAAAATTAATGCATTATGATATTATTGATTTAACTGTTACTAGTAACTGAAGTACTGCTTAGAATGATTTTATTTAATACAGAAATAATTGAACTATTTATTTATGGGATTTTTTTTTCCTTTGACCTCTGTTTTAGGTCAGGTTTTTTTCCCTACCCTGAACCCTGAACACTATTCCTCGTAAGAGGCGGCGAGCTGAGCCCTAAACGAACCAACCAACTGGTAGGACCTCTTTATATATTTTTTCCAACGTTTACCCGTACAAGAGGACACCTTGATTTGGATTATAATTTTTCTTGCTTCCACACGGATTAAAATTTATTTGAACTTTGTTTTTGAACTAAACTGAGTACTTCAACCTAAAGTACAAGAAACTAAAAACTGAACTCTGCTTTCTAAGCAAAGAACGGACCTGAACGCAAACCATAAAGGTTTAAGGTTTTTTGTTGTGTGTCAATTCTTTTTCCCTTTTCATTGGTCTGTTTTTTCCATGTGTTGTTTATGTCCAAAGGTCTAATTATTTTTTTTGTCTGTCTACAACATTTTTGTCAATACAAATTATTATTTATACAGTTATACTTCTTATTGTGTCTTCATTCCCACAAGCTCTCATACCGAATCTAGTTTTTTTCTGTCAGTCATATTTCCACCATTGCATTAACTATCCCTAACACTATATTATTTTAATTACCGTTACATACAGTATTTAAAACATCTGTACTTTTTCTTGAACAAAGTGCTTTTATAGCTCCAGAGTTTTATTATATTTCATTATTATTATTATTATTACAGAACCTGAGCAATCTTCTTTCCTCTTATTCCCTTCCTGTATTCGGTTGTAATGTGCAACTTGAAATTCCTCCCCTGTGGAACCATCAAAGTCTTTTCTTGGATAGATCATTGTTTTGGTTGTAAAGTCAGGTAGCCGAGCTTTAAAACGCACCGTAAGTTGGTTTAGTATTGATGTGCATGTCCTGTATTTCTGAGAGTTGATGTGTCCAGCGCCGGGGCAAACCTGAGGAGAACCAACAAAGCCTCTTTCACATCTTTGTCTTGTCCTTTTCTTGTGCCGCTCCTTCCCCTTCTGATCCGCTGGGGGTCCGCTGGGGGTCCGCTGGGGGTCCGCTGGGGGTCTGGAGGGTCCCGGGGGCGGGGGAGTGACAGCCCGTTTGGCCTCCTGCTGAGGGCGTTTGTGTGGCTGTCTGTGGGATGAGGGCAGGGGTCACGCGGCAGAGAGGAGCAGACCGAACACCGGGGTAATTACCATCATTGTCCCGGGGGACCGCTTCCCAACATGAGGTGAGGCCACTTTACAACCGAGTCACTGCAGCGACAACTTATAACGGTGTTGGTTAAGCTTTTTATCACTCACTTTGAAACCCATATATTCACTTTCTACTTTCATTTTAGTGACTCTGCAGTTGCTTTGACATATTTATCTTATTTATCTATTTTATTCATGGGTTTACACCTCCCCTTTAATAGTTTCCTCAACCCTTTTTGAGTCACTATCTACTTGGAACTGGTCTCTGGCACTCTCACCATCAAACTGAAACTCAACCATTTGGTAAAGGTCTAGAATCAACCCTTCAACCATTTGGCAAATCACCTTTGAGTCAATATATCTACAATGTGTTCATAAACATGTACTGTCCCAACCAAATCAACAATAAATGAACCATTTGGTGAAGGCCTATGATCCTGATTAAAAAAAAAACATTTGTGTTATTGGTGCTCATACAACTTCTAAAATCCCCAAAAATGAAATGATTGCATTGCTTTCTTCAAGGAGTGAATGTTAAAGGGTTAAAGAACACCAGAGGTAAACAATATAAAACATTAAAAACATAACAAATCAAATTCCTTGTGTTATTACTGCTCTTACATCTCAGAAAATCCCCCAAAAAACAACATTCCATTTCTTTCTTCCAAGGAGTGAACATTAAAAGGTTAAGTAACACCACAACTACTTTTTGTATTTTTGTATCGTGTTGTTGTGTGCTCTTTGTGTGCTCTTACTACTGTCCTGTAAGTGCGCTGCAACATTGACATTTCCTGCGGTGGGACGAATACAGATTCTTTTTTCTTATTTTTATTTAATTGTGTACATTTGTCCCTATCCACATGTGAAACTCTACATTTATCCCTGAGGCCAATCTGCAACAGCCGTCCTTAGAAGCACTTTTAACACATTTTACATTCTTACATTCGCATTATATTATTATACAAAGGACGGTGGTTAAGATTAAGACTTTATTCATCCCATTGTGGGGAAAGTGTCAGTGTTAGAAGAGAAGGAATGAGAAGCACACAACACAAGGAAAGTGATTATACTATCTCTAGCTTAATAAACCTGTTAGAAAAAAGGACACAATATACATTTACTATCTCTTGTTTTGTTAATCCCTTTGAATTCTCTTGTGTATGAACTGTGCTTTACAAATAAACCTATATTTGAAAAGCTTTTCCTGTCCAGATAATCTTCCATCGTCCTCTCCTGATGGTGAATGTGGGAAACTGACGCATTCAAGACTAGAGAGCTCCATCTGCTGGACAAGGTCAGTCATTACAACAAAGGAACAAGATTCAGCTTAGACAGGGTTCAGTACTTTATTGTCAGGTTTAATTACAAATGATTCAATTCAGTTTAGAGTCAGACCTGACATAAACATCAGATATTTCTCAAATTTAAGTAAGTAAAGTGCTTTGGGTGACATTGGTCTGTAAAAATACGCTGTATAAATAAACTTTACATAAAGGTACTCTGTGTATTTCTTACAGTTGCTCCAAATGATAAAAACATGTTAACCAATAAGAAATGTGACCTTTTAAAGAATATTTACCTTCACCATGTTTTTGAATTGTTGTCATTGGCTTAGAATTTGACTTATAAATGTCCATGAGGCTGGAGGTCAATGCACCATCTACAGTGGTTGATAAAGGACAAAAAGGAGTTTGAGCGGGAGTCTGGGATCACTGTCAAAGACGGCTAAGCGACACTAGTACCGGAAATTACAATATAATCTCAATGCTAGATGAGAGTAAAAACTACACAGTGTACCTTTAATTATAATGGACACTTTTTACAATAAATAACACATTTTATACTGAATATCTGCATATTTTTTGCATTTTAAATGTTGTGTCTCTGTTTTTATGGATCCAACTGTCGCTCCATCTGCAGATAAAGTTCCTCGTGAATAAATAATGAGGAACTTTATCATTACCATTTTTACTTCAAGATTTTGATATTTCTTTTATCATTGTTATGTACAGTATGTGAGCCTGATGTGAGCCCTGAATTGTGGTGTATAAAAAAATGTATGCATTGGGTATAAAGAGCCAGATGTCGATTCGCCAACAACAGATCAGAGAATCAAACCGTTCCAAACTCCTGTCCGGCTGCAGAGAGGTGGGGGAGAGGTGGGGGAGGCGGGGGAGCGGGTCAAGCGCAGTGCAGGCCCCGCGGCTCCAACGGTTTAATGCATTTAGTGTGAAGTGACTGAGTTTGGCCTGAGCTCGTCGCTGCTCCCTGTGCTCTGGAGGCGCTAATGCCTGAGGATTTATGCCTCATTCACAGCAGCTTTAAATACAGCTGCCACAGTGGCCGCTGCAGACCGAGGGCCAGGGGTGAGGCGGCAGATTGACCACCACATCCGAAAGAAAGTTAGAATATTGTTCAAAAGTTCATGTATTTCTGTGATTTAACTGAAACCAACAATAATCATCATCATCGGATGTTTCTCGTGACATCTGTTTACTCAGTGGTGATAAACTACTATAAATAAATGACTGCAGTGGTAGTGGCAGTTCCAGACCTCTGAAGCTAAGCAGGTCAGGGCCTGGTTAGTGCTGTGATGGGAGACCTCTGGAAACACCATGTGCCACAGTGGGATGGCTGCAGCTGTAAACTACCATATTGTTGTTGTTGTCCTTGGGCAAGACACTTAACCCACATTTCACTGTTTGGAGTGAATACATAATGACATGAGATGTGTCTTAGCGAGCTCTAGGTTTCTTTAGATTATTACAGGGTTCAGTACTAGAACAATGACACCGCAACTTTTGGATTTTTTGTTTTGTTATTTCACTTTATGCAACTCGTGCTTCTCTGACCTTGAAGCTTTTTACGAACCGTTTATGGTGAAACCGTGACTGATTCTTATCCCTGGTGCAGCCGTTATGACCGGAAGGTGATGTAACGATGATCGGTTGCCATGGCAGCTGTCAGTGGGTGGGTTAAAATCAGCAACAAGTGAACCCTTCGAAGGAGACCAACGGTATACAGGTCCAGACGGGCTCCAGACGGGCTCCAGACGGGCTCCAGACGGGCTCCAGACGGGCTCCAGACGGGCTCCAGACGGGCTCCAGACGGGCTCCAGACGGGGTCCAGACGGGGTCCAGACAGAGTCCAAACGGGTCCACATCGGTCCACACAGGGGCATTTCTCTGTCTAATCAGTGACAGCAAACTACAATGTGTGTGCAGAAGTGACTGGGGTGGTGTGAGGACAAAACACAGATATTTCTATATTTCCCACAATTCCTTCTATGAAAACATTGTTATATGTTGAGTATTTGGCATGGTGGCAGAGTGGTTAGCCCTCTCGCTTCTCAGCAAGAAGGTCCTAGGTTCAGTTCCATCTCCAGACAGGGCCTTTCTGAGTGAAGTCTGCATATCCGTCTTGTGTCTGCTTAGGTTTCCTCCAGGTGCTCCAGTTTCCCCTACCACTGCAAAATAGGTTAAATCCATAGGTAAATGCACAATAGATAAAATTGTCCAGCTCAGAGACATGGCTCCCTGGGAAGAGCTCTGGTGTGTTCTATCCTGGTGCACACTGGGGTTAGTCTTGTACAGTTATGCCAATGGGGTTTTACTGCAAATGGTAAATATACTGAATAGGAAATCTCTGGTTCCGACCAAGATTCTTGACACCTAGAGATGGGTCTCAGGCATGGATCAGTTATAATACCACTATACTACAGAGACCACGGCTTCTGACAGATAAGATGGGTGTGAAAGAGTGGGCCAAGTGGGTCAGGTGGCAGTGGAAGAGTGGGTCAAATGGGTCAAATGCAGAGGACAATTTCCCAATACAATGAAGTGTACCTTAACCTTAACTTGAGGCTAAATGAAATAGTTTTGTGGAGAGATGTGGGATCCTGGTTAAAGAAAATATGTGGAGAACAAATATGACCACACAACATGCAACAATTCATCTTTCCAAACTTTGTAAGTCGATCAGTGACCCTTTGGGCTGAGAGCTGGTTGGCTGAACACTGGTGGTCATCTCTGCATCAGAAAAAAACTGTTCTCAAGGCAAAACAAACATGAAAACCAGTGAGTTATCTGTTTTGAATGCTAACAACGCTGCTAACTATTTAGAGCCAGTTTGAAAAGTTAATGCCACTAAATTAAAACATATGGCTGTATTTCTCTTTGTTTGTGGAGGTTAATTAGGAGAGACCATTCAATAGATACAAAGGATGCTTTCCCTTGCTGTCACTTATTAGCGCCCTCTTGTGGTTGTATTGATATTGCTGATCACATCCAGCCTCAGATTATTACAGTTATTTGTTGTGTGTAAAAAACATTACCAAAACAACACATTTATAATTAAAATTTGACACAAAATAGACACAGTCCCCTGAATGTATTAGATTCCACACTAATCATTTCAAGGGAAAGCAAAAAGGCAAGGCTAGTTTATTTAAATAGCACAGTTCATACACAAGATAAACTAAAGTGCAGTCAGAGAAGAAGCCTGTCTCACATTTACAGGCAGACCATATTTTAGTTGCATGAATCTGAAATGCTTGAATAGACAAAACTCTTGTCTGTTCACTAATTATGGTCCCAGCTGGATTTTTCTGCATATCTGGCAACCTGAGTCAGAGAGAGTGGGAGGACCGTACAACAGATTTTTACACAATGCTCCTTTAAAGACGACTTTCTTACTTTTTAAAACTTCTGGTCAACTATGAGCTTCTGTGTAACTGCTGGATAGAGATATTGGTTAACTTTTCTTGTACTCTTAATTGTTTTAAAATAACAAATAATGTAGAAACACAGACATGTTGCTCTTCTCTCTCCTCTTAAACGTGATGCAGCAGTGCATTGATTCCTTGTTTATCTAAAAACACTTGGTGTTGGATCATACTCTGGAAAAGATTTTATTTGCCTTTAAAGTCTCAGAGGTTCCACACACTTCTCCATGTACCTTTTTTATGGCTGCTCTCCAGTTCAGCAGACACAGACACACACACAGATATTGACACAGACAGACAGACACACACACAGTCACACACACACACACACATAGTCACACAGTCACACACACACACACACACAGTCTCACACACACACACACACACACATGCACATACACACAGATATAGACACACACACACACAGACACACACACAGTCTCATACACACACACACACACACAGTCTCATACACACACACACACACACACAGTCTCATACACACACACACACACACAGTCTCACACACACACACACAGTCACACACACACACACACACACACACACACACAGAGAGGTGAGAGCTATCATGACCTCCATTGGCACCGCTGACAAACGTCCCCCAGAGACAGACGTGTGTTTATTGGAGTGTTTTGCGTGTGAAACATGAGTACATGTTTAACGCTGCATATTACATCGTGTCCTTATCCCGGAGCTAAGTTCACACTCCTCTGAACCCGCCCCTAAACTCTGTATGGACTGCAGAAATAGATGGGAAAAGAGGTAAAAAGATTATGTTGTTTCGAGGCACTAAGAAAACAAGTCAAAAAGTCGAGGAAAGTGTGTTTGTGGAATAGTTCTTACACAAGGCTTTAACCCCTTCAAGTTTCGTTTTGATATTTACAGTATGTACTTACTCTCATATTTTTGTTTTGCTTGTTTTGTTTTGTTGGTTTGTGGCATTGTATTTTATTCTGTAGCACTTTTAGGTTTCCCTGAAATGTAAGGTGCAATATAAATATAATGTGTTGTTATTATTATTATTATTATTATTATTAGAGTGCAAAATAAAACAAGATAAAAACAATCACACAAGGCACCAAAATCATAAATAATCAAAGTGCATTGAAAAGAGTGAAGATACAATACTTGAGTTCCATATTTTAGCTGCATAAATCTGAAGAGCTGCCTCCTCAGAGTCCCAGAAGGAGGCCAGTCCCTGTGCTCCTCAGAGTCCCAGAAGGAGGCCAGTCCCTGTGCTCCTCCAGAGTCCCAGAAGGAGGCCAGTCCCTGTGCTCCTCCAGAGTCCCAGAAGGAGGCCAGTCCCTGTGCTCCTCCAGAGTCCCAGAAGGAGGCCAGTCCCTGTGCTCCTCCAGAGTCCCAGAAGGAGGCCAGTCCCTGTGCTCCTCCAGAGTCCCAGCAGGAGGCCAGTCCCTGTGCTCCTCCAGAGTCCCAGCAGGAGGCCAGTCCCTGTGCTCCTCAGAGTTCATATGGGACTAACATGTCGTAGATGTACTATGGTTTGAGGCCCTGGAGAGACAGAGCTGATTTAAAGTCTATATTCTCTGAGCCACAGGAAGCAGAGATCTGAGAACTGGACTAAAGTGATGGTACTTCCTCGTTCTTGGCAGGACTCGAGCTGCAGCGTTTAACAGCAAGATGTAAGATTTTCATGTCAAGTCATCATTAAAGGGCCCTAATCTGTCAAAAGGCATTAATAAAACATGCTCTTTTCCAATACTTCTTTAAATGATAACAGTAGTTCAGAGATGTTTGAGTTTCAATAATAATTTTCTAGCCCCTAAACCTTGTTTTTGTTTTCATTTCAATGTCCCGCCCCCCACCGTTTCACCAATCAGAAAGTCTGTGATCCGGGTTGCCAGAACTCACCGCCTCGAGCTTATCTCACTGCTAAAGTAACATGTGGTGCAGAAATAAAAAAGATCTCGCTATGATTCTAAAATCATTAACAACAAAAGAAGGAATGAAGGATTTCTATCTTTGTGAAAAAGGTGTTGGTTATAGATTTGTTGTTGACAAAAATCTTGTCTATTCAGAAATTATAGTCCCATTTGGATTCGTCTGCATATCTGGCAACCTGAGTCAGGGAGATTGGGAGAGGCTGCAGTTCCACTTTTGCCCAGATATTTACATACAGCTCCTTTAAAGCTGGGGTACCTAATAGTCAAACCACAAAATCGATCACCAGTTTTTGTATGTATGTATTTTTTAGGGCTGTCAAGACAATCACTTTAATGACATTCTGCATTTCAGACTATTTTGAAATGTCCCTCATCTGTAACAAACAATGGTTTTGGTCTGAGTCTAAATAGAAAGACAGAATGTTAATAATGTTAATTCCATTTTATATGGATTTATTGTTATAACAAACAAATACAGTACATATGTTCACTAAGCTGTCATGTATCTTTCCATTCAAACAACAATTTACAGAAAAATATGGCATAATTTTGCCAATAGTTTGAAATGCGATTAATTACAATTAATTCATTTTTAAGCTGTAATTAACTCGATTAAAAAAATTAATCGTTTGACAGCCCTAGTATTTTTGCCTCTGTCACAAACTAAAATCTGCTTTTTCAGATGGAAAAGAGAAACAAAAAGACGCGCAGGGCTCTTTCTTATGAGTGTGCAAAAGATAACATGTTTTCCAATCAGATCAATCCTGTTGTGTTCTGATTTCTTCTCAAACTTGTACTTTGCAGTACCTGGAGATTCTTATCCATGCATTTGTCTCCAGTAGGTTAGACTACTGCAATAGCCTGCTCACAGGTCTGTCCAAACAGGCTGTAAAACAGCTGCAGTACATTCAAAATGCAGCAGCTCGAGTCCTGACTAGAACCAGGAAGTACGACCACATTAGTCCAGTCCTCAGGTCCCTGCACTGGCTTCCTGTGGCTTAAAGAATAGACTTTAAAACAGCTCTGCTTGTTACAAGTCTCTCCATGGCCTCGCACCAAAATATATTAGTGACATGTTAGTCCCATATGAACCAGCCCGGACTCTGAGGAGCACAGGGACTGGACTCCTGTTAGTGCCCAGAGTCAGGACTAAACATGGGGAGGCTGCTTTTCAGATTCATGCTGCTAAAATCTGGAACGATCTTCCTGAAGATGTGAGACAGGCCTCCTCTCTGACAATGTTTAAAACCAGGTTAAAAACGGTGCTGTTTAGCTGTGCATACAACTGAGGGATTTTATATTTTTATCTTTCGTTTTAATGTTCTGTGATTATTTATGATTTTAATGCTATCTTGTTCAGCACTTTGAGTTGCCTTGTGTATGAATTGTGCTATACAAATAAACTTGCCTTGCCTTGCCTTGCCTTTGACAAGACTCTTCCTGTTGGGACAAACAGAATGATAGAATTTATAAAGAGAAAAAGTGAGCATATATTTTCTATCCTTATTTTTTGCAGTAAAACCAGTACAAACCCAGACCAAACACCTCTCTATAATCCTCCATGTATTGTTAATTATGCACTCTCTGTCTCCATTGTACTCTGTGGTCGTCTGTAAAACTCTACAATTCTCAGTTATGGTCCTGTTTGTTGTCGTTTTGGGATCAGGATCATTTCATTCTTTTCTAGAGCGTCTGAATCTGTTTCTATCCATCCATTTTCTTCCCTTAATCCATTTCTGGGTCGGAGAGCACCAGCCCCTCACTGATCCTCCTGCAGGTGCTGAGTCCACAGGAGCTGAGATCTTTCAGCGGGGGCTTCAGGCAAAGTGGGGTTAAGTGTCTTGCCCAAGGACACAATGACATCAGTCATCAGTGGGAGTCATGAAGTAGGTCTTATGGTGGGCTCGAACCCACGACCTTAAGGCTCAAAGGCCAATGCTCTACCAACTGAGCCACTGTCGCCCCCGAACAAAGAAAAACAGCACAGAAAACAGTTAAAGTTATAAAGGAGGATTTTCTACTTCCGGGTGGATCATCAAGACTATTGGTCCTCCCACTTGTCAATCATTCTGGTGATACTGCTCATCAAATCAGACCAGAGAGGGTTAAAAAAGAGGAGAGGGCGGTGCTTTCCTAAAATATACTACATACCTTTAACAAATTTGATACAAATTCATTCAGATTTTAACTTGACGTTCTTAAAGCTGGAGGACCTAAAGCTGGGGGACCTTAACTGATCCATCTTGTTTGTCCCAACAGAGAGAGTCTAGAAAAGAAAACTGTGTTGGAAAACGGGTTTTCTGTTGTGTCCTCGTCAGAAAGAGCCGTGAGTCACGTCAGAGTGAGGGTTTCTCTAGTCCCATTTCCATCATCACTATTTGGCTCTACTCTACTCTACCCTACTCTACCCTACTCTACTCTACCCTACCCTACCCTACTTTACTCTATTCTACTCTACTCTACTTTACTCTACTCTACCCTACTCTACCCTACCCTACCCTACCCTGCTCTACCCTACTCTGTTCTGCCCTGCTTTACTCTACCCTACGCTACTCTACTCTACCCTAGCCTACCCTACCCTACCCTACCCTACTCTATCCTACTCTACTCTACCCTGCTCTACTCTACCCTACTCCACCCTACCCTACCCTGCTCTACCCTACTCTGTTCTGCCCTACGCTACTCTACTCTACTCTACTTTACTCTATTCTACTCTACCCTACCCTACCCTACCCTACTCTACCCTACCCTACCCTACTCTACCCTACCCTACCCTACTCTACTCTACTCTACTCTACTCTACCCTACTGTACTCTACTCTATTCTACCCTGCTCTACTCTACCCTGCTCTACTCTACCCTACTCCACCCTACCCTACCCTGCTCTACCCTACTCTGTTCTGCCCTGCTCTACTCTACCCTACCCTACGCTACGCTACTCTACTCTACCCTAGCCTACCCTACTCTACTCTACCCTGCCCTACTCTACCCTACCCTACTCTACTCTACCCTACTGTACTCTACTCTATTCTACTCTACCCTGCTCTACTCTACCCTACTCCACCCTACCCTACCCTGCTCTACCCTACTCTGTTCTGCCCTGCTCTACTCTACCCTACCCTACGCTACGCTACTCTACTCTACCCTAGCCTACCCTACTCTACTCTACCCTGCTCTACTCTACCCTACCCTACCCTACGCTACTCTACTCTACCCTACGCTACCCTACTCTACTCTGTTCTGCCCTGCTCTACTCTACCCTACCCTACCCTGCTCTACCCTACTCTGTTCTGCCCTGCTCTACTCTACCCTACCCTACCCTACGCTACTCTACTCTACTCTACCCTACCCTGCTCTACCCTACTCTGTTCTGCCCTGCTCTACTCTACCCGACCCTACCCTACGCTACTCTACTCTACTCTACCCTACCCTACCCTACTCTACTCTACCCTGCTCTACTCTACCCTACTCTACTCTACTCTACCCTACTCCACCCTACCCTACCCTACCCTGCTCTACCCTACTCTGTTCTTCCCTGCTCTACTCTACCATACCCTATGCTACGCTACTCTACTCTACTCTACCCTACCCTACCCTACTCTACTCTACTCTACCCTGCTCTACTCTACCCTACTCTACTCTACTCTACCCTACTCCACCCTACCCTACCCTACCCTGCTCTACCCTACTCTGTTCTTCCCTGCTCTACTCTACCATACCCTATGCTACGCTACCCTACTCTACTCTACCCTACTCTACTCTACTCTACCCAACTCTACTCTACTCTACCCAACTCTATTTTACCTAGAGTAGAGTGATCCTCCTCTTCCTCTCTGCTGCTTATGTAACATGTTCTAACTGCTGCGTCCTCAGACCTGCTGCTAACGCGCTCGTTGCGTCTGTGAATGCTAATTAGCGATGTCTCTCTCCTCTTCTTCATCGACTCGGACCGAACATGTGCTTGTGCAATGGCTGTGTAATAGATGTAACACATAATAATGATAAATGTAGAATATGTAGGACTCTTGGTGGAGTCCTTTTTTCTCACATGTCTCAAAGATGAGCACCAAAAAATGAATGGAGGATTAAGACTTATTTAGACATTATTGGTCCCACAGTGGGGAAATGTCAGTGTTGCATCAGCGGTTACAGAACAGTAGGAATGAGAAGCACACAGCACAAGATAAATGAACAATAACTTTATACTGAAATAAAATCTTTAGCATAATGAAGACACAAGAATTAAGTACATAATCTCTAGCTTTAGCAAAATAAAGAAGCAAGTTTGAAATCCTGTATATCCAAGTGCAATAAACATGCAGTGGATGTAATGTAAACATCTGTACATGTATGTAGCATGAGGGTCTGGGCATGTCATTGAAATGTGTGGATGAAATGAAAAATCAAAGCCAGAGTTTCTCGCACCCTTCGAGGCTTTGGAAATGTGAAGCGAGGTGAATTTATTTTTAAACTTACCTCATTTTTGAGAGTGGTTTTTGAGTGTAGCTGTGCCATTAATCAAGTTAAAGTGATTATAATGATTGCCCAATTCTGGCGCCAAAACAAAACCATATAATATTTATTCTTTCAATCACTTTAGAGCTTCTTCAGAGGCCCAAACTTGTCAAACTAAAGTCATAAAACCATGTGAGTTGTTTGCTTCTGTCACTGGTTTTCGCATCATGTATTTTTGCCTCTGTCACATCTTTACATCTGCTTTTTACAGACAGAGAAGTGAAGAAGAGCGGCCCGGCCTCACTCAGCCAATCAGCTCTCAGCATGTCAAAGATTTGTTTTAATGAGATGAAGACGGCGTGTTGTGTTCTGATTTATAAATAAAAAGTAAATTACTTCTGGGACAAACTACATGTATTAATGAACCAAAACAAGTTACCGATCACTAAGAATTATCTTCTGTTGATAATCATAACCCTAACCCTTGTTTTCAATCATAAATAATCACAGTACAGGAAAAAAAAGAGAAGGTAAAATCCCTCAGTTTTATGCAGCAAAACAGAACTATTTTTAATCTGGATTTGAGCTTTGTCAGAGTAGAATCCTGTCTCACATTTCCAGGAAGATCTAGATTTTAGCTGCATAAATCTGAAACACTGCGTCCTCATGTTTAGTCCTGACTCTGGGACCAGCAGGAGGCCAGTCCCTGTGCTCCTCAGAGTCCCATTTGTGCACAAACAGGCGGCACGGTGGCTGAGTGGATAGCACTCTCGCCTCTCAGCAAGAAGGTCCTGGGTTTGAATCCCGGTCAGACCAGGGATTTTCTGAGTGGAGTTTGCATGTTCTCCCCGTGTCTGCGCAGATTTCCTCTGGGTGCTCCGGTTTCCCCTACCACAAAAAAAAAAAAACGCGTACAATAGGCCTGGCATGCGTCTCCTGTACTGGCGACCCTGCTTCCATCTCTGTGTGGAGTGAGAGACAAACCGCTTTGTGACTCTGGTCTGTGAAAGGCAGTATATAAATACTTACTTACTTACTTACTTACTTACTAGATTACTTAAACAGAGCTTCTTTAAAGTCTCTGAAACGACTGATTCTTTATCCATTTTAAACTTTTAATTCTAGTTTGAAGTATTTACAGATGTGTGGTTCTTTAGCAGCAGAGAATATGAACAGAATAGACAATAGTAACAATATCAGCAGATAAAATGACCAGTGAATGACAGAAATATCAGCTGGATGGATAAGTAATAATGCAGTAATAATAACAGCAGGTAAAGTGACTAAGTTACTGGTGAATTATCATCAGTGGCACTTGTACAGACTCAGCCATTATCGTTATTCATTTAATTTTCATTTTTTCTTTTATTTCAGTCAATGGCACAGGTGAGTAAACAAGGTAATTAAGTGCAGTTAAATAATATGAATCATGTAGTGCAAAAAACGCTATACATTCTCGTTATACAGCCTGACAGCAGCAGAGAGGAAGGACCTTGTTGAAACTTGTGGTCGTTGCTATTTCCTAAACCTGACTACTCATCAGTGATACTTGCTCAACAGTGTCTAGCTTTTGTCCCTAGTTCTATAAAAAAAAAACACATTATAAAGTCTCCACCTGCTGAATGTGTGTCTGCTGCGACTCCAGCAGAGAGGCCCGGCCTGAATGTGGGTCACAGTCAGGAGCTGTAATCCTGCGTTAGGACCAACTTACTCTGTGGGATTTCTCTCTTCCTGCTCAGGCCAAGCTGATGGCAACAAGCTCGATGACCTCACCAACACACGCACTTATTGGCCCGCACATAGCAACCCGCACAGCCAATCAGGGCCAGCCTTGGTGACGTGTGGGCTCTGGCGTGCGCTGTGATTGGCCGGGAGGCGGGACAACAGGGGAATCAGTGTGTTTGGAGGCCTGTATGATTAGCCGTCATGGAGGGAGAGAGAAGGAGAGAGGAGGGAGGGAGGAGGAGAGAGTGGAGGACAGACACAGCAGAGAGAGAAGAGAGTAGAGAAAGGAGAGGAGAGAAGAGAGTAGAGAAAGGAGACAGAGGAGAGAGGAAGGAGAGTGGAGGACAAACACAGGAGAGAGAGGAGAAGAGAGAAGAGAGAGTAGAGAGTAGAGAAAGGAGACAGAGGAGAGAGGAGGAGAGGGTGGAGGAGAAATACAGAAGAGAGAGTAGAGGAGAGAAGAGAAAGGAGACAGAGGAGGGAGAGAGGAGAGTGGAGGACAAACACAGGAGAGAGAGGAGAAGAGAGAGTAGAGAAAGGAGATAGAAGAGAGAGGAGGAGAGAGAGATGGGGGAAGAGAGAGAGGAGAGAAAATATAGAGAGGAGAGGAGAAGAGAGAGGTGAGAAGACAGACGAGAGAGAAGAGATGAAATGAGAGAAGTGAGAGAGAGAGAGAGAAGAGGAAATAGATAAAGGAGAGAGAGGAGAGAAAATGGAAAAGAGAGAGGAGGGAGGGGACATCAACCTGTTGCTCTGTGGATGAGGCCGAGCTGGAAGAAGCAAAAACAGAAAACAGATGGAGTTTGATATGTGCTTGAGTTGGTGACATCACAGCGCCAACGATCTTTGAATGACACAAAGGACACAGTTGTTATGACCCCGCTCTGCAAGAGGAAGGGAGGAAACACAAAAACAACATGTTAAAGGGAAAAGCACGTATTTTAACAACAGGAATGTAAAATGAAAGTTGTCCTACACAGAAAAATGGACTCAAATCATAAGGACAGACGTAAACAAACACAGAAATAAACGCTGAACCTACAACTGCCTCAACAAAATTAAAACCTCAAAGTGACAACTAAAAAGAGAAAATAAAAGCTGTAAGAATCCATAATGCGGTGGTTTGCTTTTGAATGAGCTGGAACACGGCAGCAAGTCCTGAGTAGGTCTGGAATAGTTGTTGTTTTGTGCTTTAGAATTTTTATTTTTCTTGCTTTATTCTGCCTGAGATGTTGCTGCAGTAAAGTGTTCATGGGTTTACACTGGTCCAGACCAGAGCGGAGAGGATTCATGGTACGAACCAAGTGGATCAGGTGAAAATCCACTCGAGGAATGATAACTTTTTGAAATATGCTAATTAAGCATTCAGCATTTTACTTTGGACCAGAGCAGAGAAAATGCTCCGAACCAAGCGGCTACTCCACCTTGTGACCTGTCCTGCTCCACCCAGAGGCTACTCCACCTCTGCTGCTGTGACCCGTCCTGCTCCACCCAGAGGCTACTCCACCTCTGCTGCTGTGACCCGTCCTGCTCCACCCAGAGGCTACTCCACCTCTGCTGATGTGACCCGTCCTGCTCCACCCAGAGGCTACTCCACCTCTGCTGATGTGACCCGTCCTGCTCCACCCAGAGGCTACTCCACCTCTGCTGCTGTGACCCGTCCTGCTCCACCCAGAGGCTACTCCACCTCTGCTGCTGTGACCCGTCCTGCTCCACCCAGAGGCTACTCCACCTCTGCTGCTGTGACCCGTCCTGCTCCACCCAGAGGCTACTCCACCTCTGCTGATGTGACCCGTCCTGCTCCACCCAGAGGCTACTCCACCTCTGCTGCTGTGACCCGTCCTGCTCCACCCAGAGGCTACTCCACCTCTGCTGATGTGACCCGTCCTGCTCCACCCAGAGGCTACTCCACCTCTGCTGCTGTGACCCGTCCTGCTCCACCCAGAGACTACTCCACCTCTGCTGCTGTGACCCGTCCTGCTCCACCCAGAGGCTACACCACCTCTGCTGCTGTGACCCGTCCTGCTCCACCCAGAGACTACTCCACCTCTGCTGCTGTGACCTGAAGGGCTGTTGGTTATTACCATTGTTTGCTTTTTAGAATGACACATTTTATTTTTGCTGCTACTGGACACCTGAATTTCTCTCACAGGGATAAATAACATATCTATCTATCAAAACGTGTATTAACAACAACTAACAACAGTCACTGAAATGAACCCAGTGAGCCCGAGGTCCCGTTGAGTCACACGTGTTGGAACTGAGGCCATCTGCTGCTTCAACTGTTATTATTGAATGTGCAATATGGAACTACACACGTGTCCACTGTCGCTTTACCTCACTTATATGTGCAATAATCATTTGAATATTGTCAGAATGTGCAATATAGAACCACATGTGTCCCGGGCCCTCATGCTGCTGACACGTACAGATGTAAACATACAACTATACATTGCTACACTGGAAGATGTACTGCTAAAACTGAGATTATTTACTCGCTTCTTCATTATGATAAAGAAAGAGATGTTTTATTTTATCTTATTATAGAGTAATTGTTCATTTATCTTGTGCTGTGTGCTCCTCATTCCTACGGTTTATTTGATAGGGACAATGTAGTTATGCAGAGTTACATTAGGAACCATGCAGCTGATGCGACACATACAGAGTGTGTTGTGTCAGCTGCTAATGCTGCTAATGCTAATGCTGCTAATGCTAATGCTGCTAATGCTAATTTTCAACTCCTCAGATTCAGATTCAGATGATTCAGATTCATTTATTTGCCATTTGCAGTAAAACCACATTGGAAAAACTGTGCAAGACTACCCCGGTGTGCACCAGACAGAGAAGACGACACACACCAGAGCTCCTGTCCTTGGTTGAGCTTTTCCCTGCAGTGCAACACATTATGCAGAGTGAATAAAATAGACTAAAACACATATTTACAACAAAAGTCTAACATTTAAGACATACCCCCCCATCAATGACGACTACAAACAACACACACACACAAAATACTAAAAAAGTAAAGTAGAAAAAACAAAAACATGCACGTATTGTGGTCTGTAGTTGCCGGGGGCGATAATCTGCTTGTGTCTCTGAGGTGAATGCAGACGCATCTTCAGAGAGTGATTCAGAACCAGAACCGTCGCCTAATATAATAGATCCATGGCTTAAGGTCACATTACTATTTTTTTCTTGGCACAATTTGACTATTAGCTTAAATATATATCTTAGTAAACGGATGCAGTGGTAAGAACACAGACACAGTGAAAAACAGTGTGGATTATATACCCTTTTATGAGTGGTAACCATAGCAACAGGTGTCTATCACTGCGCTGCAGACAGGCACATTTTAATTAAGAGATCCTTTCTTCAGCTGTCAGACTGTACAACGGGTCAGGAGTTGAACAAGTGCACTATTGTTACTTAGTTTGAAACTTTTAGAGTTATGTATTTATTTGTTTTTTGGATGTGTTTCTGCTGCAGGAGTGAGTACCTCTATCTATCTTGCTATCTCTCTATCTTTATCTCTCTCTCTTTGTCTCTCTCTCTCTATCTCTCTTTCTATCTCTGTATTTATCTTTGTGTAAAGATAAAAGTCCGATTGAAAGTCAGATTATTATTGGATCTGAAATTGATGAATGGACTCAGACTTGTTTTTAAACATCGGCTCAGTTGGAGTTTGAAACCAGTCCAGTCCGGTTTAGGCTGAGGATTTAAACTGAGCTTTTCCTCCGGGACAAAAAGACAAACTCGTTAAAGTAGTAACCAATAACGAATGTTTGTATAAAATAAGTTCTGTTTTCACGTCAAATATTAAAGAAGAAATATCATGCTTTATTTTTTACTTTTTCTCCTCATTTTGTATTTTTTGAATGTGAAATATTAAGTACAAATATGTGGTGAAACAAGCATAAAGGTTAAAAAAAATACTTTCCGCCTGTAACTCCCTATGCTGCCACCAGAGGGAGGAGTTGGATTCATTTTCTTGTGTTTATTTTTTTAAACACACGGTTTTAAAAGATCAAAATTTCTCTTGAGCAAACACCCAAAAAAATTTAGGGGCAATGCTTTTGTTTTAATTGTGCTGCTGCTACTGCTACTACTGACCACATCTGAACTCCACCCCCTCTCTCTCTCTCTCTCTCTTTTCTCTCTCTCTCTCTCTCTTCTCTCTCTTTTCTCTCTCTTATCTCTCTCTCTTTTCTCTCTTATCTCTCTCTCTTTTCTCTCTCTTTCTCTCTCTCTTCTCTCTCTTTTCTCTCTCTCTCTCTCTTCTCTCTCTCTTTTCTCTCTCTCTCCTCTCTCTCTTTTCTCTCTCTCTCTCTCTCTCTCTCTTTATCTCTCTCTCTTTTCTCTCTCTCTCTCTCTCTTCTCTCTCTTTTCTCTCTCTCTCTCTCTCTCTCTCTCTTCTCTCTCTCTTTCTCTCTCTTCTCTCTCTCTCTCTCTCTCTCTTCTCTTTCTCTCTCTCTTCTCTCTCTCTCTCTTCTCTCTCTCTCTCTCTCTCTCTCTCTCTCTCTCTCTTTCTCTCTCTCCTCTCGCTCTTTCTATCTTTCTCTCTTCTCTCTCGCTCTTTCTCTCTCTCTCTTTCTCTCTCTTTCTCTCTCTCTTCTTTCTCTCTTCTCTCTCTTTCTCTCTCTCTTCTTCCTCTCTCTTCTCTCTCTCTCTCTCTCTCTCTCTCTTCTCTCTTGCTCTTTCTATCTTTCTCTCTTCTCTCTCTCTTTTTCTCTCTTCTCTCTCTCTTTTTCTCTCTTCTCTCTCGCTCTTTCTCTCTTTCTCTCTCTCTCTTTCTCCTCTCTCTTTCTCTCTCTCTTTTCTCTCTCTCCTCTCTCTTCTCTCTCTCTTCTCTCTCTTCTCTCTCTTCTCTCTCTCTTCTTTCTCTTCTCTTTCTCTCTTTCTCTCTTTCTCTCTTTCTCTCTTTCTCTCTCTCTCTTTCTCTCTCTCTCCATTATGTGACTGACATCAATACTGCTAATTACAGTAGGCCTACACTCATTACACAACAGGAGCTGCGGAGATGGTCGAGTACAACTGACTCTGGAAACACTCAGATTACTATTTATAATCTGTTTGATGTTACACACGCCACATCAAAACCAGGATTAGTCCACTTTCTATATATTTGCCCAGTTCTCAGCCCACATCACATGAAGCATAAATCATAAACATTAAAACAGGGCATTTAAAACAAACATTAGGATCACACAGAATTTTAATAACACAAGTTCAAATCATAAATACCCACAGTGCGTTGAAGAGGGTAAATAAACAATCCTTCAGTTGTAGCAGCGAAACAGATCTGTCTCAACTTGGATTTGAACATTTTCAGAGAAGAAGCCTGTCTCACATTTTCAGGAGGACTTTTCCAGATTTTAACTGCATCAATCTGTGACACTGCCTCCCCATGTTTAGGCCTGACTCTGGGACCAGCAGGAGGCCAGTCCCTGTGCTCCTCAGAGTCCCAGCAGGAGGCCTGTCCCTGTGCTCCTCAGAGTCCCAGCAGGAGGCCAGTCCCTGTGCTCCAACATACATACGCCATATCCATTTTAAATCCTCGGTCTTCTTGAGGTTTGTCACATTTTTCCCAGTTTTTCGTAGTAGTTCCTCGCTGATGCAGGAGGGTCTGAGGACAGTAATGATCCCGAACAGTGGTCATCTCGCTCCCTGTGCACCTACGGCTCTAATGTGTTTGTCATTAATGCATTTCCTGTTTGATTCTCTGATCTGTTGTTTGTGAATCTGCAACTTTGTAACATCCTCCGAGACGACTGCAGTGGTGATTTAAGACTATAGAAAAATACATTGACTGGAATAGTGTATGTATTTGTGTATTTGTCTGTGTATTTTCTCTCCATTCTCAAAGTGTGTGACTGCATCCTGTTGATCGTATTTCTTATGATATATTTAAATCCAGACTAAACGTTTCTGTTGAAGTTGTCAGACACAGACACATTACTGTATCTGCTCTGCACTCGCGGCAGCTGCAGGAGGAAAACCCCGGGTACTTTCTGCTCTGGATTTATAACTCTCACCGTCTTCTCTCGTAAACAGGGCTCGCTGAGAAACACACGACTGGAAGGAGAAGCTAAACTGAGATAAACTAGATCTTTAATAATCCCCTGTCAAAGAACCACCTGACCTCAGACCTTCATCATCCTCACTTGTAGTAGACGGGTGTGTTCTCAGTGAAGTTTCAGTGAATCTGGACTTTAAAAGGTTATAACTCAGAAACTAAAATGGTTATCATAGATTGGATAAAGGATTTCAAACACAGACATGTCAAAGAAATGTTGTGGATGAAATCAAAAGGAAAGATTTACATATACATTTTTGGTGAAATTTTAAAAACACCAGATCTGCCTTTGATTTGATAAATTTACTTTGACTCAGTGACATAGAAAATAAAAAGTCATCGGTGACAAAGCAGCAGACGAACTCCCGCGGATTTTGTTAACACAACATCTGGAAATCTTTTCATTTAGATTCAAAATAATAATCAAAACAAATTTAAATGACCTTTGAAAAATTTAACAGACGTGATTGTTTCTGTCAATTTTTTTCCATAAATTAAACTTGAGAAAAAAACAGTAAAAAAAAATATAGTCTCACATTTATTGGTTTACAACAGTATATGAAAGTAATCCCTTTGTTTCTACTCTGTGTAAAAAAATTTAAATAATAATTTACTAATCAAATGTGGATCTGAAAATATGTAACAAACTTCTGCATCAAAGGATCAGGTCCGAGACAGACAGAGACGCTGTAGAAAACTAGACTAATGTATGAATGGCCTTCTGTCACACTTTTGTCTCCTTTAGTGTGAACGAGCCCATCTCTCCAAAGATACACCACAGACTGCAGACACTTGTGAATACCTTTGTTTCTTTGTTTCTCCTGCACATTGTGGTAAACACTTTGGTCCCAAACATAAGAAGTTCAAATTTATGCTGCTGAAATCTGGAACAGTCTTCTCAAAAATGTGAGAGAAGCTTCTACTCTGACAATGTTCAAATCCAGGTTCTGATTCGCTGCATACAACTGGTGGATCTGTGGCCTTGTGTATGAACTGTGCTATACTGATAAACTTGCCTTCCTAATGCAACAGAGATTTGATGTCCTGTGTGCTCCTCATTGCTACTGTTCTGTAACTTTTGATGCAACACTGACATTTCCCCACAGTGGGATCAATAAAGGATCTCTTCATCCATCCATCCATTTTCTACCCTTTAATCCATTTCTGGGTCAGGGGGGTGGCAGTCAGAGATGCCACCCAAGTCTCATAGCACCAGCCCCTCACTGACCCTCTGCAGGTGGTGAGTCCACAGGAGGGCGGCTGCTCTCTGACTGTGAGCATAGCCTTGATCTTTCAGTGGGGGCTTTGGGCAAAGTGGGGTTAAGTGTCTTGCCCAAGGACACAACGACAGCAGTCATCAGTGGGAGTCGGTGGAGAAGGTGCAGAATCTCTTGGTGAAGGTGAAGGATCTCTTCATCTTAATCTTAATACTTGTTTCTTATTTTGAAAAACGAAAAACAAGTGATATTAAAGCTCACATTGAAACCAGAGAAGGTTCTGGGTTCGAATCCCGGTCGGAACAGGGCCTTTCTGAGTGGAGTTTGCCTGTTCTCCCCGTGTCTGCGTAGGTTTCCTCCGGGTACTCCGGTTTCCCCTACCACTAAAAACATGTGCAAGAGTTCAGAGTGAATGAGTGTGTGAGTGTGAATGTGGAACAACGTATGCAAATGAGCCCATGGCTACAATCCGGAGTGATGTGTTTATTGACATGTACTGTCCCAACCAAATAAACAATAAACAATAAACCTAATTGAATACATATATTAATATACTATATTGTTGTTATTGTTTTCATTTTCATGTCGTTTCACCAATCAGAAAGTCTGTGATCCGGGCACCAGAACTCACCGCGTGCAGCTCATCTCACTGGTAAAGTACCATGTGACGCAGAACTCAAAAAGGTCTCGTTACGATTCTGAAAACATTAACGACAAAACAAGGAATAAAAACGAGGATTTCTATCTTTGTGAAAAAGGTGTTGGTTATAGATTTGTTGTTGACCAAAATCTTGTCTATTCAGCTGTTATGGTCCCAGCTGGATTTGTCTCCATATCTGGCAACCTGAGTAAGGGACGCCAGATTTTTACATACTGTTCCTTTAATATGGCATATTTTTACGGTCTTAGAGAAAAGTTGTCGTATGCCATAAAAAGTGCAGTTACATTAAGACACGGGATGGCAAAGTCTCTCCTCGACATTTGCATATTGTTTGTGTAAGAAGTGCATTAGCGTGAGTCATGACTCTTACTCTGCTCCGTCTGAACTGTGTGTCTGCATTACTCCTACTCTGAATATACATTTAGTATTATGATGCATGGAAGGTGTAGGCGATTATACATATTTTATTTATTTACTCCTCCTCTTTTTGAGCTCTATACTGAACATAACAAACCTTGACGTCTAATTCATTGTGTGTGTATCGCTCTGGGCTCAAATCAACAATCTGAACTGAACTGATTATTGGTTTTGAGTTTCAACATTGAGTTTGATTTACATGAAGATGAAGATGAAGATGAAGAGAGCCTTTATTTGTCCCACGGTGAGGAAATGTCAGTGTTGCATCATCAGGAATGAGGAGCACACAAAACACTTTATGTGAACAATAACTCCAGACAAAAATACAATAAAATTTATAACTTTAGCATAATAAGGAAGCAAGTATACCTCTTAAACCAGGAAAGCATTATGTCAGAATACATTAAAAATTGTAAATAAGTATACAATGTAAGTATAAAATAAAAAAATAAATATTTAGATAACTAATACATATTAATCATGTATATGTGTTCACTTGCAGATGTGTGTACATGTGTTAATATATGTTTATATGTGTATGTATGTAGATGTGTTTATGTATATGGATGTATGTATAGATAATGGTTGTACATGTAGAAATGTATGTGTGCATATGTGTGTATGTATAGTCAAAATAAAACATTTTATTCATTCAAGTATAGACCTCTAACTTTCGAGACTTCTTTTACTTGCTTCTTTATCATTCTAAAGCCAGAGATTTATACATGTTTCTTTATTATGCTAATTAGAGATGTTCTGTTTGCTTCCTTGTTATACTTACCGCTAGAAATGTTGTACTTGCCTCTTTAAGTTAGCCTTTTTTATATTTAGAGTTGTTGTTTATCTATCTTTTGCTGTGTGCCCCTCATTCCTACTGCTCTGTAACTTGTGATGCAACACTGAAATTCACAGGATCTCAGACAAGACGATTCTCCAGAGGCCCCAAGCTGAGGCCTGACTTCACAATCTCCCTCTTATCTGTCACCTCAAAGCACCACAATGAACCCAGTGACTCTCTCCTCGTACTTACATCCTATTTCCATCCCATTAAAATGCGTGAGGTGCCTATAGCCTGCAAGCATGTGTTCACAGCCCCAGACCAGAGACCCAGACCAGGACCAGGACCCATTCCTCCACTGCCCCTGCTAACCCCGCCTCCCGCGCTCTCCCATTGGCCTCCTCGTCCTCGCTCCTCTAACAGCTGTTCAGTGTTTTCCCACACCGCCATTGGCCCGCTCTCCACGTCCATCAATTTTACTTTGACACGTTGCCCCGCCCCTGTCTGCGTTACGCGTCTTCCCATTGGCTACTGTACGGCTCCGCGCGCGCTGATTGGCCACGCGGGCTGGTTGTCAAGGCTTCGGGGGCTTCATTCACCATTTTGCGACTGTAGTGTAGAATGAACAGGGCAGTAGTTTTCCTCCTTTTAAGTTGCTTTGCTGGAGAAACATGATCAGACGCTAGTTGGCAGCTGCGTGCGGCTGGTCCCTGTTCCACGTCAAATCCCGCGGGGTCATCCAAGCGGCCATCCGAGCGCGCTCTGGTGAGTACGAGAGCCAAACGAGACCAAACATCTTTTTGCTCTTCTGCAGCACTGCGGCTTGTTGTGCTGTGGCTGAAGCCGCGATGCTAATACATGTTTACCGAGCTCCTAAACAGCGTCTGCGCGTTTTGGACCCACGTACCCGCGACTAGGACCGGACTGAAGCGAGAACCACAGCCTGGACTCGGTATCATCTGCGTGGAAGGGAGCGGTACGGCTAGACACTGCGCGTACGAAACTTTTCCACTAAGAAATATATTCAACGCCATCACAGCCGTCGGGACTTCCTACAACAACTGCTGCGTCTCTCTGTGTGCGTAATGCCACCAACAAGCAAAACTCCCGAATGTGGCTACGCTTGCATGTTATATCCTCATTCTGCGTCCGTAAACGTTGTTGAATATTCATGTTTCTGATGGCTTCAAGGCCTACTAGTCCACACGGGCACCTTACGACTCTCTCACACCGCTATATGCGCGTCTAAACCTCGCCAATCTACTCTTGCCTGGTCGTAAAGTTACCCTCAAGGCTCGGACTACCCCTCTACGCGACTGTCACTTTCGGATGGGCTTGGTACGTCGCGTTAGAGGACTTTGAAAAGGTGTTCGCGAAGTGGATCGGACAAAGTTATACCCTGAGCTTTTCCCAGAGGATAGACCCAGCATTACGCGGCATTAGGGGTCAGCGTGGGTCTTTCTTAAGTGGTTATTTAGAAGGATTGCTTATAAGCGGCCTGGGTGCGTGCGCTATGGTGCTGTCCCGGGGCCTGGATGGTCCTGACACGCCACGGCCTGCGTTGTGCGTGCGTAAAACGGGTTGTAATCGTGGTACTACGGCTACACACACACTCACACACGCTGACGTACACGCACATACACACACGCAGCAGCAGCAAAAGTAGGTGACGACATCAGAGCTCGTGGTGTGCAATAGAGGTCCAGGCCTGTGTGAGATAAGTGAAGAGCCTCTACAATCTACAATCAGCTGTTTATTTCTTACAACCTGATCTGCCCCATGTGAAAGAGTCGCTCAGTTACGGTGAACTTAGTAAATCTGTTCAATGGGCTTCTCTGTGCTATAGGGACAGGGCTGTTTTATGCACTGATGTACCTTATGTGTTATTACTAATGCTTGAGTGTGTAGCAAGCTATTGATGTGGAATAAGGTATAGACTGTTATAACTGTGGATTAGGGTTATGTAGCTCTAGTCCAGGGATCAGTAACCTATGGCTCGAGGGCCAGATGTGGGTCTTTTAAGTAGCAATATGTAAGATTTTCATGTCAAGTCATCATTAAAGGGCCCTCATCTGTCAAAAGGCATTAACAAAAACATTCTCTTTTCAAATACTTATTGAACTGATAACAGTAGTTCAGATTTATTATAATTTCACAATTAGTTTTACAGCCCCCAAATCTTGTTATTGTTTTCATTTCGATGTCCCTCCCTCCAGTTTTACCAATCAGAAAGTCCGTGATCCGGGTTGCCAGATCTCACCGCGTGGAGCTAATCTCACCGGTAAAGTACCATGTGGCTGCAGAACTAAAAAAGGTCTTGTTTTGATTCTCAAACGACAGAACAAGTAATAAAACCAGGATTTCTATCGGACCTTTGTGTAAAAACAGTGTTGGTTATAGATTTGTTGTTGACAATACTCTTGTCTATTCAGCGATTATGGTCCCAGCTGGATTCATCTGCATATCTGGCAACCTGAGTCAGCTAGAGTAGGAAAAGACTACAGAATATGGACATGGACTGACATGGACTGACATGGACTGACATGGACTGACATGGACTGACATGGACTGGCTGGACTTACATGGACTGACATGAACTGGCTGGACTTACATGGACTGACATGGACTGACATGGACTGACATGGACTGGCTGGACTTACATGGACTGACATGAACTGGCTGGACTTACATGGACTGACATGGACTGACATAGACTGACATAGACTGACATGGACTGACATGGACTGACATAGACTGACATAGACTGACATGGACTGACATAGACTGACATAGACTGGCATGGACTGGCATGGACTGGCATGGACTGACATGGACTGACATGGACTGACATGGACTGACATGGACTGGCTGGACTGACATGGACTGACATGGACTGGCATGGACTGACATGGACTGACATGGACTGACATGGACTGACATGGACTGGCTGGACTGACATGGACTGACATGGACTGACATGGACTGACATGGACTGACATGGACTGGCTGGACTTACATGGACTGACATGGACTGGCTGGACTTACATGGACTGACATAGACTGACATGGACTGACATGGACTGGCTGGACTTACATGGACTGACATAGACTGACATGGACTGACATGGACTGACATACTGACTGGACTGACATGGACTGACATGGACTGACATAGACTGACATAGACTGACATAGACTGACATAGACTGACATAGACTGACATAGACTGACATAGACTGACATGGACTGACATGGACTGACATGGACTGACATGGACTGACATGGGTGGGCCTTCCCTGAGGTTTCTCACTTTTCTCCCGCTGGGTTTTTAGAGTGTTTTCTCGCAGATGCAGGAGGCTCTAAGGACAGCGATGATCCAGTACACTTGACACTCAACGACACCATTAACATTTTGCACTGTGGTCATTCCAATGTTTTTTTTTATTCATCATGACATTTCCTGTGTTTTAAATGTTTGATTCTCTGATCTGTGTCGGCCAATCGACAGCTTTGTAAAGTCCTTCGAGATACAGTAACTGCTGCTGTGACTTAGGGCTATACAAACAAACATTGAATTGACACAGTAATTTATCACATTTTTACAGAGCTTTTTGAGGCATTCAAAGCACTTCACACAAGAATCACCCAACCACCCATTCTCACACACATTCAATCCAATTTATTCGTGTACAACCTAAAATCACAACTGTTTGAACGCAGGAATAGGAGTCATAGCGGGAGAGGGATGACCATAAATGTCCATATACATATGTCCTGAATCATCACTGTCCTTAGACTCTCCTGCAGAGACACGGGTAGAACACGCAAACTTGACTCCGAAAGGCCCTGTCTGGAGGTGGAACTGAACCCAGGACCTTGTTGCTGTGAAGCAAGAATGCTAACCAGGCGTCAGTGATGTTAATGAACATAACCGAGGGATGAGTCACATTTCTTGCTATACTTCTAACAGCTTTAACACATTATTATTACTTTCTATTTAGTCGTTTGATCCATTTGTTACTACGACTGGTTCTAGATCTAGATTCAGTTTCGGCATCAACAAATCCGTCTTCTATCGTTCAAAGCGCCATAACCATACTCCCGTCCTCAGATTGAATATTAAAGGTCCTCATATCTAGTGTCGGTGCATAACTTAAAGTCCAGCTCCATACCACGTTCGTGTTGGCGACTTCTTCCTACAGAGGAGCAGAGCCGTTCTCTTTTGTGGAGGATGGATGTACAAAAAGAAAAAAAGGAAAACAAGACTCAAATGGTTTTGTACCAAGAACAGAACGTCGTCCAAACACACAAATGCTGAGCGTGAGATTTGCTTTTGACCCTTTGTACGGAGCAATTTGAACAACATAGAAGAGAGATGTTCCAGTATTTCTGTAGTAATACGCAATACATTCAAGTATGCCGTTTCTCAAAGCCTTAAAGAGACCGTCTATAATCATTTCATTTTAAAGGACATGGCGATGCAAGGTTATTTGTGTAGCACAGTTTGAAAACGAGGTAAAACAAGCTTAAAAAGCATTAGAATTAGGGATTAAAATCTAAAATGAAAATAATAAACAGTACATTGTAGCACAGATAAACAGAACTGATTTAAACATTGTCAGAGTAGACGCCTGGCTCACTTTTTCAGGAAGACAGATTTTAGCTGCATGAATCTGAAACGCTGCCTCCCCATGTTTACTGGATAATTACGTGGATAACAGGTCATTATGTACACACCATATTTGTCCTTCTCCGAACAAAAGCGGAGTTTATTTGGTTAATATTTGTCAAAGGTTTCCAAGCAGATGATCCAATCAGAGAGCAGAATGAGGCGCTTGTTCTCATTGGGCGGCAGTAGCTCAGTTTGTAGAGCGAGTGTAAGAAAGGAAGAAATGCGGAAAATACTTCCAAGGCATTGTTTTTAGCACAAAACATACATTTAATAATATAATGTATATGTTTTGGTCACACTTTAGTTTAGCCCTCACTAATAAACAGTTAATTAAGTGTATAATTAATGGATAGGTAACTAATTGTGCTCATGGGTGCATGTGCCACCATGAAAGATTAGCAGAACTCGTCCATATTTGGGCATTGTCTGGTCCTACCAGTTCTGCGCAGTGAAGGAGCTCCCATGATGCTTTGCGCCAAATACACGTACGTGCGTGGCTTTCATGCCCATGCACAGTGGGGCTAGACCACGCTTTGACTAATCAGAGCTGCTGATCAGAGTGGAGCTAAAGCGGAGCCAGAGTGGGAAGAAAACGAGCATAGTTTGTGGCACTAGCTGTAGGTTCTCTGTCAGGTTCTCTGTCAGGTTCTCTGTCAGCTGAGGTCGAGCTGTTTTAGTTTACATTGAGTTCTGTGGGACTTTTTTCTGGGTGGCCCACGTGAATTTAGTCTGCAGTACCACGGGCGCCCCCTGTGCCCGTTAGGGTTAGGGTGCACAAGTTAGGACTTAGTTAGCTGTAAATTAGTGAGGGCTAATCTAAAGTGTTACCATCTTGTGGACATTTTTTTATGTGTTCACAAGAAGATCCTGGGTTCGATTCCACCTCCAGTCCTTTCTGTGTCGAGTTTCCATATTCTCCACATACTCTGTGTAGGTTTGCTTCCGTCATCACCGTTTGGAGAGAATGAAACAATATCTGAACTCTGAACATTGTAATGCGCTTTGGGTGACCTTGGTCTGTAAAATGCGCTATATAAGAAAAGCTGCGGTCATACACAGACCCATAGACGCTACATTCAAGTAAATAGGATATAGATTGACATTTCCTTATAGTGTTGCACGGTTTGGCCTCTCAGTCATTTTAAGGGCATTCATTTTCTTTCATTGAGTGCTGGAGCGTGTGTATGCGGCTCTGATATTTATGCATGAGGCCTGTTTTATTGACACAAGCCTGGACCTGTCATTTATATCACCTCTGTTCAATCTAAATAAGGTGATGTGATTTGTTAGCCGCATCCTACAATCACCTTGAGTGGAGTCTGTGTGCGTGACCCTCTCCTTGGTTATCGTAAAAGTCACATTTCTCTTGTTGTAAAAGGGAATCCTGACCTGAGACAGTGTGGCTTTCTCTTGTTTTTACTTATGTTGTGATTTTGCTATGATTCGTCAGTGTTGTGCAGGCATTTTGGCTCATCTGTGGTCAGAGATGAAGAGGAGGCCTGTCATAATAAAACATTTTGATGGACGATATCTATAGAAACAGAGATGTATGAGCGATAAATAATGCCATAGAAACAGGTTTGGCGCCACAGCAGGAGAATCCACGTGAACCATTTTAAAATTGTTTTTATCATTAAAAAGCCTGGCCCCGGAACAAATAAACAGGAAACAATTATTATAAAGATGAATTGTATAATATTATTTAAACTCCATTTCAGAACGTGTACAAATGTATTTTATGTTATTATTCATGTTCTGAAATTGTTTTCTTGTTTTGTGTTTCGAGTGGCAAATATATTGTTACATCCATTAGTTATCGCACAATGAACCAATATTCTAGTCATAATTGTGACTGGTTAATGTGACTTATAGACTGTATATACAGTGCCTTGCGAAAGTATTCGGCCCCCTTGAACCTTTCAACATTTTGCCATATTTCAGGCTTCAAACATAAAGATATAAAATTTTAATTTTTTGTCATGAATCAACAACAAGTGGGACACAATCGTGAAGTGGAACGAAATTTATTGGATAATTTAAACTTTTTTAACAAATAAAAAACTGAAAAGTTGGGCGTGCAATATTATTTGGCCCCTTTACTTTCAGTGCAGCAAACTCACTCCAGAAGTTCAGTGAAGATCTTTGAATGATCCAATGTTGTCCTAAATGACTGATGATGATAAATAGAATGCACCTGTGTGTAATCAAGTCTCCGTATAAATGCACCTGCTCTTTGATAGTCTCAGGGTTCTGTTTAAAGCGCAGAGAGAACCATGAAGACAAAGGAACACACCAGGCAGGTCCGAGATACTGTTGTGGATTTGGATACAAAAAGATTTCCCAAGCTTTAAACATCTCAAGGAGCACTGTGCAAGAAATTATATTGAAATGGAAAGAGTATCAGACCACTGCAAATCTACCAAGACCCGGCCGTCCCTCCAAACTTTCATCTCAAACAAGGAGAAGACTTGTGTCCCACTTGTTGTTGATTCTTGACAAAAAATTAAATTTTTATATATTTATGTTTGAAGCCTGAAATGTGGCGAAAGGTTCAAGAGGGCCGAATACTTTCGCAAGGCACTGTAGATGGACAATGCTAACCCGCTAACTCAATGAAGGCCTATAGGGAAGTGCTCGGTCTGACTTCTATTGACTCACATTGAAAAGTAAACTCCTCTAGCTCAGTAACCATTTTTTGTCACGCTCACGCTAAGCTAATGCTGTCCAAAAAAAGCCGATGTAAGGAAATGGCTCCAGCTTGTTTTTATTCAAGTTCTTTTGCTGAGACCACTCCTGATACACCGTCTACGAGGTGACCAGGTTAGCGCCGTATCAAGAGAAGTCGCAAACTAACGTGTTGCTAACGTGTTGCTAACATGGTTGCTAACATGGTTGCTAACATGGTTGCTAACATGGTTGCTAACATGGTTGCTAAGGCAGACTAGCTTCCCGTGTGAATTAAATCAAACCAAGTAGCCTCTGTATTTTGTTTTCATGTTTGTATACACCTTCAGGTTTTAATTAAATAATAACAAAACAATTAAGTCATCTGATTGATCAATCCTTACGGCTCATATCTGGATTCACAAAGACAATATCAAAATACAAACTCCAGCATTATAGAGATGCAAAACAGCATAATGGTGAATGTAATGGTTACAGAGCTAGAGGAGTTTACTTTTACATGTAAGTCAATAGGAGCCAGTGTGAAACTTCGTCCACGAGCACTTCCCTATTGGGCTTAACCGAGCTAGGAGGTTTGCATTGTCCATCTGTATACAGTCTATGAATTTGACACGTTGCTGCCTTCCCATAGGGACAAACCCGCTGTTACAAAACCCAGCAGTAGTGGGTGAAAGCCTTTTAGAATATCTCCTGTTAAGCTGCCAGTAGTGACAGTTTTGAATTATTGAATTACTAAAACATTCACACTGCAAAAAGTGATGAATAACAAGGGAAAAATGGCTCAAATTTGGCAAAAAAGTGTCTTAAATTTATCACATTCTTGACAAGATTTACCAATGAGACAAAGTTGTTTTAAAAATATACAAGTAATGTCTCCCTTGAAATGACAAAATAATTGCAACTTTGTCCCGTTGGAAAATCTTGTTTTAACACAGTCAGAATGTGCTCAAATTTCGATTCCAGCAATTATTTCCTCATATTTGATCACATGAATTACACATACAGATAAATGTTCTGCTCATTTCTCCTGTTGTAGTTTCTCCAAGCTGCTTATTTGCCAGTGTTATTGCTTTGCTTTCAATGTTCCACAATACAGAACAAATTTGTGAGCGTTAGTCTGGAACATTCCTGGAAATGCTATATCATCACTAAAGCTGCTCTTCCCACTAACCTGGCTGTTTATTACATTGTACCTCTGACCTTCTCCTACTATTACCAGACAGAACTAGGTTAACGTGTGCAACCTGCTTTTGGAGAGGCTTTCCTGGACCTTTTTTTAGTTTACTCGAGTGAACTGAGAACTGGTGAGCGTCTGCTTGAAAAGGGGATTTTGGTCGTCTAAAGAAAATGCAAAGACAGTACTTTCACTGAAACATTATTGATCGGTCTTAGATACACATTAATGCATTAGATTTAGGTCAATGCAGTCATTTGGGGCACTCTCAGTGTTGTCAAATGAATCAAAAGTCAGATTTGAAGTGATTGTTAATGTTGTATTGAAACTTTAGAGATACTGTAGAGATTTTTCTGGAATTTTAGATTGATATTGATCTACTGTATTTCAGAGCTGCTGCAAAACCATATTGTTCAATTTAAAGTAGAATTACGAGTTGTTGCAGCCCGTCCTGGGGAGTCACAATATTTAATGTACGGCGCCCCCCCTACATGTGAAAGTAGGATCCTGTCTGAAGCTAAGCAGGGCATTGCCTGGTTATTACTGTGATGGGAGACCTGAGAATACCAAGTGCCGAACTGTCATTGTGGCATTGTGTCCTTACGGCAAAAAAAACCTGACTTCACCCACATTGTCTAGACTGTGTGTGTGTGTGTGTGTGTGTGTGTGTTGGTGGTGGTCAGGGGGGCTAATCGCACAGATTGGTTGCCTCACTTCTGTCAGTGTGCCCCAGGGCAGTTGTGGCTACAGTAGTAGTTTCCTCACCACTGTGTATGGAGCAAATGAATAATGATATGTGAAGCGTCTCTGAGAATTCAAAAAAAGCTCTTTACCAAAACTGAAAAGAACTTTTATATTTTTTCCTGATGCCATAAAAGCATTTAAACAAAAACAAAGTATGTGTTCGATTATTCTGTTTTTGGCTAAAATGGTTGGTACTGTGGTTTTAATTCTTACAGCTAGCACAGGTATCAGAAGTGTGCGTCTGAGAGAGATTTGATTTCCTTAAATCTTTCACACATTGACAGAGTGTAGGTGGTGGAGCCTGAACTCACGATAGAACGATGTATTCACCCGAGTTTCAGACGCGGCTGCAGTCATTGTGAAAGTGCAGGAAATATGTGCAACAACCATGAGTCGTGAACTAAACTCATATTCTGTCTATCTATAGCTGTAAAGTGTGTGTGTGTGTGTGTGTGTGTGTGTGTGTGTGTTTGTTTGTGTATCATACCATCAGTGGTTGTGTAATCTAATGCATTGTATTTAATGTGTGAGAGGAATTTATAACGGCTAACATTCTGCAACACTTATGGACATTTATCAACATTCATGGACATTGATCTTCTATTGTTGTGATTTATATGATTCATAATTCTTGTGAATAGTTGTAGTTGCATGTTGTGCCTGTTTGAAATGAATATATTAATTTCAAAATGCTTTACAAAGGCAATATATCAATTAAACCAACAATCTATACCATAACAACAATAAGAAAACATTCATATAAAATCATAAGCAGTCGTCCTCGTTCACACAGCAGGCCTCGTGTTGTGCGAACGTTCAAGGCCTGGTCCAGATATGAGCCCTAACAACTGACCAATCAGGAACCTTCTGTCACTGAATTTAGCTTTAGCTAGCGAGTAGCACGAATGGGGTGTCACTTCTGATTGGCTCTTGGTAACTCAGTCGTTGCTAACAACAAAACTTGCATACATTTAGCTCCACGTCCCGCTCAAACAGCCTGTTCGAGCTAGTTCTTATCGACCCTTAAGGCTAATGCTATGGTGACGTCAGCTATCGGCCAGTCCACTCCTAATTTACGGTCTATGATCCATCCCCAGGGCAGCTGTGGCTACAGGAGGAGTTAAGGCGCTATATAAGTCTGGTGCCTTTACTATTACTATTTCTTCTTTAGCAATTCTTCTTCTTCAAATGTGTTCTTCGTTTTGAGACTTCTAGTTTTGATTCTCGCCTTATGGATAGATAGATAGAACGATATTTAGATAGAATGATAGAACGAGATAGATAGAACAATAGACAGATAGATAGATAGATTACTAACAGTTGTCATAAAGTTTTGCATCACTTCAGGTCGCAGCAGCAGAGGTGGTGTATATATATATTTCCTTACACGTGTATCTTTGTAAACCAAAATACTTCTACTGCTTTGGTAACATTTTACTAAGTTTGGAAGTCCTGTTTGTTTGTGATTTGGCCTGGACTTGATCCCTGGCCCTCCACACAGTTTTATTGTGACCCATTTCACAAAAAGAGGAGTGTCTTGCATCATTTTGGCGTCTTATCTGTGCCCCTGACACAGCTGCTGTACACAGTTCAGTCCTCAGTCAGCACATGTGACATCACTCACACTAACCCCCAAAACGCCATCAATGAAGACGGCCGTGTCCTCAAAGACTTCACGCAGACAGAACTGAGACGGGTTTATTCCAGGTTCATCCTGTTATACCTCATGGATGTCATTGAATTAGTAGAGGATTTTCTTCTACATAGAGAGTGTGTGACAGGTCTCCAACCAAATACTCGAGAGCATCCAGTAGCTAGCCACTCCTTTCCAAATCGCTGGTGCAATATGAATTAAATGTAATATTGTTATTATACATTTGACCCTAGAGCAGGGCTGGGCAACAAAACGATATATCTAGCGATAGACTCAATCAATAGAAAATGGGGTCCACAGAATCATTTTACTTAACTCCATCAGAAAAAACAGGAACAAAAGCCGAGCCAGAAGCGCACTGCATTCTGGGAGACGTAGGCAGAGGCTTCTTGACCAATCACGGCTGCAAGGCGCTCTGGGAAATGTAAAAAAAGTTATAAGGAGTTATATCGTGATAAAATGTTCAGCCATATTCCCCTACCCTAGAGCATCATCTATATTAAGTAGTTTTTAATTTCATTTAATTCATTTTGTCCAATCAGGAAGCGGTAGGGGCGGGTCTAACTGGCACTTGCATTCAAAAAACTTCTCTCCTTAAAAAAAGTAACTGGCCTTCACTTTGCTTCGTCCAGTCTCTAATTATTTTTACTTTTGAGCAGTTTTATTTTGTTTTTGAGCTGGCAACCTGGTGAATGCTGAAAGGATTGGAATAGATTGTATTTGCCTCGTGGGAAACAGCCTTGCGCACGGTTCCATAACACTTCCTATTTGCACTTCTGATGCTGTGATGACATTATTGTAACTTTGAAATAAAAATCCTGTCAGCGAGAGATTTGGCGGGTCAGGGACGTCGGCTCGTGGAATGAAAGGCACTTGTATCTGTTTATCTGACTTAAAACTGTGACTTAAACTGTGACGGAAGGTCAGACTTTGGAGAGAATCACAACCAGCTCTGACCTTGTGTCACTTTGTTTGCATCAAAAGTATGAGGAAGTGGATCAGAATGGATTATTTTAAAATTGCTTAAACATGACAATCAGACTATTTACTTTTCATTTCACGTTGTAGCATGAGACACAATGGATGGAGGAGTTAATTTTTCATTGGAGGAGTTAAAGTGAAAAAAATAACAGAGAATACAACAATAAGGAGCAGATGACCAATGTCCATAATGTACATGTTATAAAGTGTAGGGGAAACCGGAGAACCTGGAGGAAACCTACGCAGACATGAGACCACTGCACTGCCCAATGTGTTTAAAGGATACAACAATACTTCAACACCACATAATAGAAGTTGAGTTTCCTTTCAATTAAACAGGTTTTAGCTGAATAAATCTGGATTGCTGTCCCCCCATATTTAGTCCTGACTCTGGGGCCAGTCCCTGTGCTCCTCAGAGTCCCAGCAGGAGGCCAGTCCCTGTGCTCCTCAGAGTTTGAGTGCTATTTAAATGAAAACCAATAATACTTATTTGTCCAAAGTATTGGCAGTTTAAAGTTTACAAAAACAGGAGAAAAGCAACAATGTCTGCTGTAGTCCATGATCCCCAGACTATAGTTGTGGTAAGGTCCAGGTTCAGACTATAGTTGTGGTAAGGTCCAGGTTCAGACTATAGTTGTGGTAAGGTCCAGGTTCAGACTATAGTTGTGGTAAGGTCCAGGTTCAGACTGTCCTGGTTCCATTCTTTCTCTCCCCACATTAAAGACATTGAAAGTGAGAAAAAGCGACAGTTTCATTTCTGTGTGTTTCCGTCTCCTCGTTCTGCTGAACAGAAGCCAGACTGGCCTCACACTATCGGCTCGGAGCATAACTGTGCGTAGCCTTGAGACGGTCTAATGCGGCTGAGTGCGTGTGTGTGTGTGTGTGTGTGTGTGTGTATTGGAGGATCTGAATGAGACGAACAGACCGAGAGGTGGGAGGATGTAAAGAAACACTGCGTGGACTCATCTGTCAATCTCAGACGTGCTGCTGTGCTCTGCCTTATATTCACTCAGGATCTCATTTTCAGAGTTTGTCTTTCAACGCGTCGCTCTCCTGTTTCTGTATGAAACGACTCCATTCCACTGCATTGTGTCGGTGTTTTTTTGGGACTTCTACCCAAAGACATGTTGTACCTCGAAAATGTCCTACAGTATGGCATTTAATAGATAGATCCTTCATAAATGTACTTACTTTAACTTTAAAACCACAACAAAAATGTGAATGATATTTATTGGCATATTGTGCTTTGTTAAAGATGCAGTCAGTGATTTTTTTAAATATTGTGGGAAAACGTCCCTAAAAGTAGCCAAGTTATCATGTGTTTTCAAGTAATAGAATTGACCAGATGTCTATAGTCTACAAAAGTTAAAATGAATAGAGGCGAGGGGAGGGGGGAGTGGTTTCGAGTTGGTGCTATGGCTAAGCTGACAAAATTGCTTTCTGTGCGACCTGTGCTAAACAAATAAACTTGTCTTGCCTTGCTTGTTACGTGGCACATTGGATACAGTTTTGCTGCTTTAGACCTTGGCAGAAATATTGAATGACGGAGAAGAAATAGAAATAATTTTTTTTTACCATTTAGGGACATTGGTCATCCAGCTTCCTGTGGACCAATGGCTCCTACATGTTTTCTGATCCGTGTTGGCGAATTGGCAACTCTGTAATGTCCTCAGAGACGGCTGCTGTTTTGGATTTAGGGTGATACACATTTAAATTGAAGCTAAACTATGAAGCTGTGTGAGTATCTGACAACACAAAGAGAATGTTCCACTGTTTAGACGGTAATGGGGAGGAGGAGGATAGGGACACGAGCTGAAAGCGAAGCGAAGGTTGTCTGTAATGTCGACACTGTTTAAATGCCGCCAGCCCGACTATGATTGGCTGATTTAGCAGAGAGCGTAGGTGGGTGGTAGTAGCAGCCAGACTGGAGTGAAAGCGAGGGAGATGGTCCCTATAGAGCACTAGCTTCCAGCCATCCAGTCTGAGCCCCCACTATCGCTCCATTTGTGCGTTTTAGAATAGAACGATCAACATTATTGTGATGTAGAGAAGGAAAGTAAAGGTGTGTCGAGGGAAATAACAAATATGATTCCAAGCACAGGCTCTGGCGGTGGAGTGGAGGAGATAGTTCTGCTGCTGTGGCTCAAGGAAAGTGTTTTGAGGAGATGTTTTGTATGAGTTTAAATTGGTGTAAAAGCCAAAGTTGGCATGATGCATGTTGTGTGACTGAAGTTGAGGACAGACTGTTAATTTACGCCTATTGACCCAAAAAGCTCAGCTGATTCCATTCTAAGACTCAGGACCTTGAAGTTGTCTGTTGAAATCCAGAAAACACGATATGCCACAGTCGTCCTACATTGTTAAGAAATCAGAAAACATTTTGCGAGTAACCGTAACATGCGTGGTGCGCCCTGACCTGCAGCTAAAGTTCACCTCCTCCACAGACTACTCTCGTTTTGATTTACACATTTGAATTTTGGCGCACGTTTGGTTTTTTTTCATGCCATTTTTGGTTTTGCACAGTGCTATCTTTGAATAATACAAACTGATTATCTTAAATTGCATTTTAAGAGCTTCCGTGGGCACAAATTCAGCCACGAATCAGCTTGTATCTATGTTGTTTTGAGTTGCCTTGGGTATGAAGTGTGCCATGCAAATAAACCTGCTTTTATAATCCTAGTTATCAGGTTGTATAAAGCCTTCCACAGCCAGGTACTTTCATATACAGTATATTTCAACCTGTGTGCTGTCTCTGATCGTTCCTCAGATGAAACTGAAATTAGGTGAAGCGGCTTTCTTCCATTATGTTGCTTGTAAATGGAACGCTCTGCCTAAAAGTATCAAATGTGCTCCTACGCTGAGCTCATTCAGGAGAAAACTAGTAATATTTATTGATATAGTGTACATCGGTAGTGTACATGTACTACACGGACCAAACAGTATCGCTATTTTTACATTCTCTCCACACACGGTGATGACAGAAGCGAGACGCCAAAAACTCCGGCCATCAATTCTAATTAAATTTTTTGTGTGTGAATAAAATAAATAAACCCTAAATCACATCAGCAGTCACCTCTGAGGACTTACAAAATATGTCAATTCACCAATAGTAGATCAGAGAATCAAACTGATCCAGGACTGAGGCTGTAGATCCAGGACTGAGGCTGTAGACCCAGGACTGAGGCTGTAGACCCAGGACTAAGGCTGTAGACCCAGGACTGAGGCTGTAGACCCAGGACTGAGCCTCTAGATCCAGGACTGAGGCTGTAGATCCAGGACTGAGGCTGTAGACCCAGGACTGAGGCTGTAGACCCAGGACTGAGCCTCTAGATCCAGGACTGAGGCTGTAGATCCAGGACTGAGGCTGTAGACCCAAGACTGAGGCTGTAGATCCAGGACTGAGGCTGTAGACCCAGGACTGAGGCTGTAGATCCAGGACTGAGGCTGTAGACCCAGGACTGAGGCTGTAGACCCAAGACTGAGGCTGTAGACCCAGGACTGAGGCTGTAGACCCAGGACTGAGGCTGTAGATCCAGGACTGAGCCTGTAGATCCAGGACTGAGACTGAAGATCCAGGACTCAGACTGTAGACCCAGGACTGAGGCTGTAGACCCAGGATTTGTTTGGACTTACTATCGCTGATGTGATTTGATTTTGTGTTGGTAAAATGTGCCATACAAATACATTACCTTCCTTCTTACAGCTGCACCCATTTGTTATTGAGCCATATCGTCAGCGCACGAACCACTGCGAGTTATGAAGAAGCCCAACAACATCATTACCAATTTATAGATACATAAAACTCTGATCTTTTAAAGTAAATATTTGTGCATATTTCTTTCTAAAAACAGCCTTGAATCCAGACTCAAACTTCAAGAGCAGCAGTTTGTTGTATTTGGAAAACATAGATTCTCTGATCAGAGGAGAGTTCCAGCAACAATTATTGCTGGCTCAGTCTTGACTCCGACATCGATGCGATTCTGTAGATGCTAAAAACAAGGATGAAAAGGTTTGTGCGGGACAAGCCGAAGATTTGAGCCATTTTGACTTTAATATCTCGGGTCAACCAAAGAGACGACACCAACGGAATATATTACAGAATATTGTGCAACTAATTGTGTAACTAACAGTTTTTTTCAGTTTATAATACACTATATATATTCACAACAGTCTGTGTGTGTGTGTGTTTGTGTGTGTGTGAGGCTGGGTGTGCGTTTTGTGGTCTGATTTGTGTTATTATTAATTGTCTGCTTAAAGTTTATTGTCTGCCTTACTGTATCGTATCTTGTCTCTGGTTATTGATGCGATTTTGAGGACCCCCTCAAAAAAGACATCTCTAGAAGCTTATCCTCCCAGTAAATAAATAAATGAATTAATAATTTATAGAGAACTACTTGAAAAGAGAGAAAGTCCTACGCTGACTGTTACATGGCTTGATGATAGGACATATTTATTTTATTTATCTTCACATCACAACAAGTGCAATGCGCAACTTTTCTACTGCCGTTTGTTGCCATGGAGATATACATTACATTTTGTCTATATCTTTGTGGCTCGTGCAAAAAATTGACTCCACAAAAATCTCTGCAAAGCTTATAAATGGGCTCCCACATTGCAAAAACAAAAAAGGAAGTTTAGTTTAAGTTTACATAATCGTAAAACATAACAAATATGTTTATATATGGGACAAAAAGGAGCCATTGGCCCATAGGGAGCAGGACCACTGTTCATAAATGTCCATAAATGTCCCGGATCATCACTGTCCTTAGACCTTCCTGCATCAACAAGGAACGACTCAAAATCCCACTGAGAAAATGTGAGACGTCCTCGATGAGAGCGGGGTCTGCTCCCATGGCTGGACAGGCTGTAAATCCAGGACTCAGGTTGTAGAACGAGGACTGAATACCCTCATCCACTCTTTAAAACCCATCAGAAACTCCGACTCATTACAGAACTTGAAATCACTTCTGAAAACCCACCTGTTTCATCTGCCTTTCCTTCATTTTGTTCTTCAATGTTTATTTTTATATGTTTTGTAAAGCGTCTTTATAAAGCGGGCGGCACGGTGGCTGAGTGGATAGCACTCTCGCCTCTCAGCAAGAAGGTCCTGGGTTCGAATCCCGGTCGGACCAGGGCCTTTCTGAGTGGAGTTTGCATGTTCTCCCTGTGTCTGCGTAGGTTTCCTCCGGGTACTCCGGTTTCCCTTACCACTAAAAATATGTCCAATAGTTCTGGCATGGGCCTCCTGTACTGGCGACCCCGCTCCCATCTCTGTGTGGAGTGAGAGACAAATGCCCATAATTAACAATTGTAAACCGCTTTGAGACTCAGATCTGCAGTGAAAAGGCGGTATATAAAATAAAAACTTACTAACTTACTTACTTACTTCTTTGAGTGTTTGATGTATTATTTATTACTATTATTATTATTATTACAATTATCCATACCTTTCAAATATAATACATTTTCACAAACAGAAATGTTTGGACACTTACAGTGAATTGATAGTATGATAAAACCTGCGTATATGTGTGTCTGTACGAGTGTGAGTGTGTGTGTTTGTGTGACTGTGTGTGCGTGTGTGTGTGTGTGTGTGCCAAAACTAAATAATGTCCTCAGTGTGGAGTGAATACATAACTAGAGAAAGTCATTTCTGGAGGTGATTCACTTAGAAACACAGATACGGGTTGTTACGGGGAGGAGGAGGCTTGAAGCTGGAGGAATTCCCCCGCCTCCGAGGCCTCTGCGGCGAGCGTGAGCACAGAGGCTTGTCTGGGCTTATGCTGCGCCTCACTGTTTCCATATGAGTTCACCATGCTGTAGGCAAGTTTATTTGTATTGCACAGTTTATGCACAAGGCAACTCAAAGGACTTTACAAAACAACATAGAAACAATCATACAAGACACCAATGTTTTCAATCTGAGACACACCCTTACTCTTTTTACGTCTTCTTACGTTTTTTTAACACTGTGAGTTATGTATTCCTCTGTTTGTTAAGATAATATTAAGTGTTTTTTTTATTTCATTGTCCTGTTATTTTTACTTGAATTGCTTTTATTTCATGCATCTTATAGTAATATGTATTTTTTATAGTATATCTATTTTAATATATAGAATACATACATAATAAAGCCGACATATATATGTTTTTACTTCCATCTCTATGTAGCACATCAGAAAAGTGTTGTATAAATGTGCTTTACAAATAAAGTGGATTGGATTCATTGTATTAGAACAGCAAATTCCCAAAGTCAGTAACACCGCGGCCCCAAAATCTGGCGGGTCTGCGCGGCCCCCCGGAATAATAACCAAGAAGACAACGTTAAAAATAGGCTCTTCTCGTTGTTTTATTTGGGGGAAACAGCATCTGCTACGAACATGTAAATGACGCACCCCATTTTGTAATATAAAAATGATTACAATTTGATTATTCAAGTCAAATAATGAGCACAAATATTTTAATTTTACAAACAAAATATTATTAATTTAACATACAATAATTATATACATTTTTAAAAATGTTTTTGATGACTTCTCGCGGCCCCACTTTGGGAGACACTGTATTAGAATATCAAATTAAGAGTGAATATAAAATACTTCAGTTGTTGCAGCTAAACAGAACTGTTTTTAACCTACGTTTGAACATTGTCAGAGAAGAAGCCTGTCTCACTTTTTCAGGAAGACTGTTCCAGATTTTAGCTGCATAAATCTGAGACGCTTCCTCCCTATGTTTAGTCCTGACCCTGGGCACCAGCAGGAGGCCAGTCCCTGTGCTCCTCAGAGTCCCAGTTGGTTCATATGGCCCTAACATATTACAGAGTGTGTGTGTCCAAAATGGCGTCTCCTTGCAGTGTGTACCTGTGCTGGACGCTTGTGTAAAGTGAGTAGGAGCGTTATGTAAGCGATAAATGTGTAATGAATGCGTGAATGAGTCACGGTCGCCACAACTCTGAGATGCTTCCTCCGTCGGGGAATACGGCAGAATTATGAGTGTGAGAATGAGAGATAAATACTAATCTGAGGGGATTACAGGTACAGATAGTGGCACCTTCTGCGGCACAGAGCCCTATGCTCAGATTCTCCTATTGTGCAATATATTGTGCTTGGAAGTTCAAAGCACAACAAGTGCAATGCGCAACTTTTCTACTGCCGTTTGTTGCCATGGAGATGTTATGCATGGTTTCATTGGTTTGCAACTTTGACATGATTTAATTATAAATGTTTACAGCTCAAAGCTATGACTTCTTACACCGGGTTCCTCTCGCCGCAGATTTGACCTGAAACTACCATTTTGTCTCCAATGTAGATCCATCTATCCACTTTTAATGCCATATTGTGAGTCAATTCTATCTGTAGTCTAAAAGTGAGAACTGATCAAAGGCAGACTGTGTTTAAACATTTATACCAGAACATCCATCCTCTGTTTAAAGCGTATCTTTTGCATCTGTGGTTTTTGTTTTAGATGTATTATTTTACTTAACAAGGACCTTTTAACCCTAGCATTCCTTTTATATAATATTTTCTGGCATTGCATATTTCTTTGAACCAAATTAGTTCAGTTATGGTTGGATTGAACTGAATCAAAGGTAAAGGAGGATTGTTATTGTAGATTGTCTATTAAACTAATTTAGGATTCTGAGAAGACATTGTGGTTGGTTTTTTTGACGAGATTAGCTTTGACAATGTATTCCATGCCTTGGTTGCTCACAGCAACCTCTTATCATCAATGCTTATAATAATAACAGCTGTAAACAAAATTGGGGCTTTGTCTCATTGGCAACTCTTGTTTTAAGACGGTCAGAATGTACTCAAACTAAGATAAAAACCTCTTGATTCAAGCAATTATGAACTCATATTTGATAATTTTGTGCAGTGACCACCTCATCACATCTGTCAATAGTAAATACTGCAATCATGTGCAATACTGCCATTTCAGAACGTTCCCTGAATGTCACTTTATCTACTTTATTTACTTTATTTAATCTGCCATATGTGCAAACTTACAGTATTCAAACATATACTTATTGCTCCTATTTGTCCTGTAAGTGCGCTGCAACCCTGACATTTCCCTACTGAGGGACGAATAGGCTTCTCTCTTATCTCATCTTTTCCCCAGATAAATCCTTCCTATTAAAATCTTAAATATACAGTAGAATATTAAACATTTTGATTGACAGGGACCAGTGCATCCTCACCTTGTAGTTGGAGTGTTGCGTTGTGTAATGTTGATGATGCAAGTTCGATAACATTGGTACAAAGAGTCAAATTGAAAGTACTTCTGTGAATGTGGAGCGGTCAGGCTGCTCTGCGTGTTCTGGTAAGTCTGGGGCCGGGTCACTGACCGAGACTCTACTATGGGACTATTGTTTGCTTTGGCTGCAGCTGTTTCCCAAAAGGACTCTTTCAGTGGCTTGACATTTGTCCTAAAATATGAATATATGGAGACAAAATAAACTGGAATCTGAAACATTTTGCTCCCACTTTTGTCCTCTTTGATTTCATTTGGCAACATGTATTTACAAGGAGGAAGTGACTACTATCTGGTCCAAGTTTCAGAAAAACACTGTACATAGCTTGAATTCCTTGATGCTGAACATTCAATGAATCATCTAAAAATACTCAACTATCAACTTTTTCACATCCTGTATTTTACTTCTCTTTAGCACAAACATTCAACTTACAATTTGAAACCAATATATGATTATTCTGGCTTACATGCAACTGGGAGCCAATTATAGAAATTAGACAAACATGTACTACATCGGTTGTATAGCACTTATTTGGACCCAAGAACTCTTCACATGTGATTACTCGTTCACCCGATACACAGTCGTGGTAAACTACTATTCTAGCCTTGGCTGCCCTGGGACAGACTGAGAGAAGTGAGGCAACCACTCCCAATCAGCCCCACCAGACTTATATTAGGCAATGTGAGTGAAGTGTCTTTCCTAAGGACACAACAACAGTGGTGTTCCCAGAGGTCTGCAAGTAAAGGCTTGATATGTCACTTTGCGTGTACTGATTTTGTCACATATTAGTTTCAGTTCAATCATGAAATTAAATGGATTTCTGAACAATATTCTAATTTTCACTGTTATGGTTTTAAGCATACTTTCATAGTCTATGTTTTTTCTGACTGCTTACCCATGTCATGTTTGACCTCCTGGACTGGACTTGAAGACCTATTTTTAATGGACCAAATCTTCCTACAATAGATTGTTTGGTACCAGTTTTATCTTGTCTGCAGTCATGCATCTAGAAAAATTTGATTATGGATGACTGGGTAGCGCTTACATCTTAAAACAATTTTTTTCTTGCTTATTTTTCTGTTCATAATTACCATGAAGATGATCTAAGCTGTAGCAATCAACAAGACAAGATTATAAAGATTATCCTCGCTCCCTTCATAAATCAGGTTTTATTTTGAGTAAATTTTACGACCATGTTTGTGTTATGAAAATATTTATATCACTTTCCAATTGATTATTATTTTCCCTCTATTTTTCTAGACAAAACAACTTGTTGTGCAGCCTTTTTGAATACAGCTCAAGTGTTTCATGATGAATACTGTGGTGCACAAAGACCTCATTGAAAAGCCCTTTGATTTCCACTTAGTCTGATTTATTGTCATTTCCTTGGACACACAGTAGCTGCCGTCTGTGTGGATAGACGTAGGAAAGTCTTATTGTATTTACCACATGAGTAAACCCTGTCTCTCTTGTTTTCTTTCCTTTTCTTCTTCTAGCAGAGTCTGTGGATAAGGTGGGCAAGTGCCGAAGCTGCAGACAAGGATGTGCGAGAGATGCGAGAAGAAAGGAGGAAAATAGTGTCGGAAGCAGCAAAGCAAAGCAATAGAAGATCTCTGGGATAAAGACGAAACCAGCTGTTGATGATGAAGCCGATAAAGAAGCAAGGCCGGCGCTCTCCTCCGTCAACCCGGACCAAAGGGGGGAAGAAGCGAGGAGCTGGGGACATTTCAGACGGAGGCGAGAAAAGAGATTCGGATGAAAATAGAGCAGTTTCGCCACAGACTCAAACTTCAGATTATTTGCAAGAGCCAATCAGAGGGAGGGACAGTTCGAATGGGGAGGGGCTCTGCAGAGAGGGTTTGTTCGATGCAGATTCAGGGAAACTGTTGATGTCTTCAGATGAGGTTTCAGGTCGTTCGGTTGTGAGCAGCGGAAGCCATAGCGACAGCGGCGGTAGCAGTTGGAGTAATAGCAGTACACCAAGCGCTAACAATAGCCCCAATCATGCGTTGAGCCGGAAAACAGCCACTTTCAAGGCTCGAGTCCCGAAAAAGAAATATACATCTGAACACTGCTCATCATCTGGGAACAGCCATCCAGCTCCCAATTCCTCACCTCCGCCTCACAATCAATACTCTGTTAGCCAGGCGCGACCAGTTCAAGAAGCTGAAGTCTCGCAATCCCAAAACAGAAGGCTAATAGAAGATTTCCACAATAGCAGGATAAGCAGAGACAGCTCCCCAGGACCACCCACATTAACGCTTGCGACGGAGCAGGAAAGACCAGTTGGGGCGGAGGACAGAGTTTCACCCAGTCCGCTGCCTAGATGCTCCTCCACCGACACAGCAAGTGAGCATTCCGCCGATCTAGAGGTGGTCAATGAAATGCGTGTCCCAATGGGGCTGCCTGACTTGCTTTCAGACGCCCTGGCGAAAGGATTGAAGAACCAGCGTATCCTGGCTCGACTACCGAGGAGGAGAGGGGAGGATGGCAAAGATCCTGAAGATACTGAGAATTCTGGGTTGGCGTTTCGAGCTGGTATCGTCCGAAAGGTCAACGGAGAATTTGGACATCTAGAGGTACAACTCAATGGTGAAAAGACTCTGCTGAGGTATCCATACAGGCGTGATAGCACTTCTGCGCCTGTGGACATAATTCTTGATGCCCCACCTCCAGGAGTCCACCCCATTCCAATTGGAACTCGAGTTTGCGTCCCATTTGGGAGTAAGGAGGCCATCGAAGGACAGTGGTACAGAGAAGGTGTGTTGAATCAAGTTGATTCTCACCCCGCAGTGTCCCATCGGTACAGAGTCGTTCTCACAGACGAAAGACACCTATCTCTCAATCATGAAGACATCACTAACACCACCCAGGCTGTTTGGGTGTCCAGACAAACACTCCGCCTCCTGGTGCCACCCTGGGACTTGGACCTGCCTTCTGTTGGAGCTTGCAGAGAAGCCGAAGAAAGGGTTAGGGAAAAGGAGAGGGAAGAGCGCGAGGATTTGGATGTTGAAGTTTGTGGAATGACTTCTCGAATGGGGCCAGTGATGGGAAGAGGGATGCCATTTCCTGGTATGGTACCGGTCACGTCATCAGTCGGTCATAGCATCGCATCGCCGGTCACGCCTGCATCTGTCCTGAGTCTGGCTCCGGGGCGCGAATGGGATATCGAGAAGGGACGGGAGCTTCAGAGGAAACAGGAGCGAGATAGAGAAAACAACTCCAAGCCACCACAAATGCCCTACATGCCACTGACTCCGGAGGATGACATGGAAGTGTCCATTTTCAACATGGTCCCAATGGGGCCGATCATACCTGGGGCCAAACCAATGACACTTCCGCAACCACATCCACGCCACATCCTCTCAAAGCACCCACCCCCAACAGGCTACCTCAACCCATTGTCAGTGGTGCGGGGCATGGTCCCGCCTACGCACATCACCCTACAATCCCACCCCCCTCCCTCTCCTATAATGCTCGCACTGGACCCAAATGCAACCGTCATCACCAACCCCCAGCTCCCACCTCTCCCACAAATCTCCTCTTCTGCAGTGCAGGTTTCGCGAATGGATAAAGTCTCAGGATCTTCGACTGGGGGAGGTGGGTCGGGTTCAGGCTCAACCTCTTTGTCCTCCTCTCGGTCTCGTACTCCGCTCACAGCAGCGCAGCAAAAGTACAAAAAGGGGGACGTGGTTTGCACCCCGACTGGAATTCGCAAGAAGTTCAACGGAAAGCAGTGGAGGAGGTTGTGCTCAAGAGAGGGCTGCTCCAAAGAGTCGCAAAGGCGGGGGTATTGCTCTAGACACCTCTCTATGCGGACTAAGGAAATGGAAGCCACTGGAGGCGGTCGCGACAGAGGCGGGGCAAGCAGCACCGGGACTCTCACTCCGTCTGATCTCCGGATGAGTGGAGGTAGAGCCAGTTCGGAGTTCGACTGGGATGAAACTTCTAGCGACACCAGCAGTCGTGGGGCAGATTCACGGCCTCGTCTGGTCCTCCCATCGCTGCTGCCCCAAGATCTGTCCCGCTTTGACTTTGATGAGTGTGAAGCAGCCACCATGCTTGTGTCGCTCGGCGGTTCGCGCTCTGGCACACCATCCTACTCCCCCATATCCAACCAATCCCCCTTTTCACCGACACCATCTCCTTCCCCGTCTCCGCTTTTCGGCTTTCGATCTTCAAGCTTCAGCCCGATCACGTCCCCTGCTTCATTAACTCCTCGTCGACCTCGTCAGCTCAGTGGGACAAAAATCAGCACCCCAGGAGCTGAGAGGGAACGCCACTTGTCTGGAATAGTCCCAACCTTCCAAACCAACCTCACTTTCACAGTACCCATGAGCCCTAGCAAACGTAAAATGGACTCGCACCCTATCCCGCCTCTACCATCCATTCAGGACTACCAAAACAAGTCCGATCCACAGTTGGTGGGAGTCGCCGGGACAGGGCTGGGCGATCCAACTTTAAGCCCAGCGTTCAGAGTTCTATCACCTCAGAGTCAGCCAGCAACCCCCTCCTCGCTATCCTTCCCCAGGCCTCGCAGTGCTACCAGCAGACCCCCATCCTCTGCCGCTTCTACGCCTCCACCCATGCTGGTATCCCCCACGCCACCATCTCCGCTTCCTCAGGAGCCCTCAGCACGCCGCATAGTACCCCTCCGGGACTCCCCGGTCATCGTGCGTAACCCCGACGTCCCATTGGCGAAGTTCTCGGACGGGCCGTTGGGGAGGAGGGAAAGAAGCAGGTCCAGAGAGCACAGTCAGCCTCAGCATCCAGCACCTCCAGGACTCCAAGCCCCTGTTCCCATCAACGGGGCAGCTCCGAACGGGACAGTCCTGCTGAGGAACACTTCGACACTGGTCCTGGTCACCTCCAGCTCAGTAAGTGAAAAACTGCAATGATTGTATTTCAACTAGGAGACACTAATCTTAAGATGTTATACAAGCTTTTTTTCTTATATACACCCTTTCTCCATTAAATCTGATTGTAGTAAGAAATTGGCAAAGTGCGATTTTATTGTCTTTACTAGTTGAATTGAAATGGCCTTTCAAATTCCCCAGTGCATTATCTAATTTTAGTGTTTTATTCTCCAGCAACTGAAAACTCTTCTCAGCTTACTCGGTATTCTCGTCTTGTGACAGTAAATGATTATGGTGTCAGGAATGTGCGAGAAACGAGGAATAGCTCTAGAAGGCAGAGAAGTGTGTTGTATTGGGACAACAACTGGGATTCTAGGTTCACAACGCAGACATACAGTATAATGCAAAATCGTCTCTTTTGGCTTTTAATCATGTTAAATTATTGTTCCCTGATCAAAACCGACCTGGCGTTTTAGCTACATCCATATCAGGAAAAAGGAAAAACTCTCTTCATATAAACTGCCAAGAAAACAAGTCACATGACCGCAATGACCAATGTTATTGCTAGTCAAACTATTATATCCACTTGTGTGCAGCCCGCCCACTCAGACATGTGTGGGGAAGGTGAATTAATATCAAATATAAAGCAAGATGATTTTTGTAGGATTTTATATGAATGGAGAGTTTTTTTCCCCCTAGGGTTACATTGGCTTCTGTGTGCTCCTGTGTTCTGTGTGTTCCTGGTGTTTGTCCTGGTCCCTGTACTTGCTTCTGGTCCATGTGTGTTGCTGGTCCCCGTGTTCTCCTGATTCCTATGTGCTGCGAGTCCTTGTCTGTTCCTGGTCCTTGTGTGTTCCTGGTGTCTATGTGCGTCTGGTCCCTGTCTGCTCCTGGTACCTGTCTGCTCCTGGTCCATGTGTGTTGCTGGTCCCTGTAAGTGCTGTCAGAGACCACCTAGACTGCTTCGGGAACATGATCTCTGCTCCACATGCAACAGCACATTTTCTACACGTTCACATGTGCATTACTTGGACAGGTGCACGAGGGAAAAGAAACATACAAACAATCATTTTACATCAGTCGATAAAAAGTCTGTCACTATGTGGGACACAATCTCACTAATCTCATAAATAATACAGAAGAAAAATGCAGACCGTATGGATTCATAACCATGTGGGCAGGACTTAGGATGGGTACATTTCAATATTATTAAGGGTTGTGTTCCGTACAGAGTCTGAAATAATCAATGTAAATTCTGCTAAATACAATAGTTATTTAAAGCTTGGGTACCTAACTTTCAAATTATGTCATAAAATCGACTATCACTAGTTTTCCCACGCATGTCTTTTTGGCCTTTGTCATATCTTCAAATCTGCTTTTACAGACAGAAAAGTGAAAAATAAGGGACCACCCTCTTTCAGCCAATCAGCACCTCAGGAGTCAAACAGTGACTCAGGAGTCTCTGTGGTACATGTTTGCAAAAGATAACATGTTTTCTAATAAGAGGAAGCCTGTTGTGGTCTGATTTGTTCAAAATATCTAACTTTTATAAATGCACATATGTTGGGAAAAACAAAATAGATCGACCATCCGCAAAGAAAATGCGTCTTTTGTGTTCACTTGTATATAGTAGTAATTTTAAAAGATTTTTACATAGATTTCTTTAAGCATGCCTTTTATATATTATTACTCATACAGCTTGCCTACAGCTTGAGCCAAAGCTAATTCCTAGTTTGTGACTTCCTGTTACTTACAACGGCAATAAAAATAATTCTAATTCTGATTTCAAACTGTCCCTCTCTCTTGCAGTCCTTGACTCCAGCCACAGGGGGCTCCACTCCCCTGTCCAGCGCCTCCACTCCGTCCTCTGGCTCCGTCCTGTGCTCCTCTGGGTCCGGGGGCAGAGAGAGGGAGCGCCGGTCTGAGGGAGGCCATCAGGACTGCTCGGGGGTGCTGCCTCAGCCGGTGGCCTGTCACCCCACTCCCACCGCCCTCCTGCCCCTCATCCTGCCCGCCGAGTCCCCACACCCCGCCCCACGCAAGCAGATCATCATGGGACGTCCCGGCACCGGTAAGCACGCGGGAATATTAAGATAAAGAGATCCATTTATTCGTCCCACAGTGGGGAAATTTCAGTGTTGCATCACCAGTTACAGAACAGTAGCAATAAGATAAATGAATTATAGCTCAAATCTAATTTCAACCTAACTTTTGCAGTATAAGGAAGAAATCTATAATCTCCAACTTTAGCATAATGAAGAAGCAAGAATTAAGTACAGAATTTCTGACTTTAGCATAATTAGGACAGATTAAAATCTCCGTGTCCTTCCACACTAAGAAGCTGGTGCCACGCCTCTCAGTTAAATTCAATTCAATTTATTTTATTTTTGTATAGCCCTAAATCACAACAGCAGTTTTCTCGGGGGACTTTCCGAAGCTGTTGATTTGCCAACACAGATCAGAGAATCAAACACAGGACCACATAAAGAAAGAGTTTATGGTCCATTTGTTCTTCAATTCCAGTTCCTTCTGTATTCTCAAGTTACAATCACTGCATTGGTATCATATGTAAGAGATGTTTGCGGGTTGGTTGCTGGTGTGTTTGTTGGTTGATTGCTGGTTAGTTGCTGGTTGGTTGCTGGTGTGATTGCTTGTTGGTTGCTGGTTTTAGTGAGACATTGCTACTTTGTTGTTTCCCTGGTTCCGTGTTGCAGACGGAGGACTCTCTGAAGCCTCAGGGGCAGACGCTCTGTCAGACTCACAGGAACAGATGTAGTGCATCGCCATGACTCATACTCTGTGTTTTACTACTACTACTACTACAACTACTGCTACTTCTACTACTGCTAGTATTACTACTACAACAACTGCTACTGCTACTACTACTACAACTACTGCTACTTCTACTACTGCTAGTATTACTACTACAACTACTGTTACGGCTACAACTACTACAACTGCTGCTACAGCTACTACTACTACACATTCTACTACTGCTGCTACTTCTACTACCACTACTACTACAACAACGACAACAACTGCTACGACTACTTGCTATGCTGCTGGCACAGCAGAGAATCGTGACGGTACGACTGCTACTACTACTTATACCACTACTGCTATTGCTGCTACTACTATTACTTTTGTTCTTACTGCTGCTACTGCTACTACTTCTGTTCTTACTGCTACTGGCACAAATATGGAAACATGATGCTATTACTGCTACTACTACTACTACTACTACAGCTACAACTACTACTGTTAGAAAGATTAATTCGATTAAATTAATGTATTCTTGTATTGCCCTAAACCACAACAGTAGTTTAACAAAACCATTGAAATCACCAACATAGATCAGAGAATGAACAAATATACAACACATGGTATTGGTCCATATGAGCTGACCAATGTCCATTAATGTAGATAAATGTCCAGATATGTCGGGTTCAGGGGTTCCATGAAACAGAGGGACTCTGGTGAAGATGATTCAAGCTGTGTTTAGATTCACTTCACTTTTTCTTGGAATAAACAGAGTCAACAGTTTCATGTTGTGTTTGTTGTTTCAGCAAAATGACCTCAGTATCACACCAGGCTTTAGGACACACCTTTGACTTTCAATTCTCTATATGTATTGATAATAACTTCTACAAACACACACATACATACTTACAACATATGCACGCATGCACGCATACATACATACTTACAACATACAAACACACACATACATACTTACAACATACAAACACACACACACATACACACATACATCCATACATACTTACAACGCACACACACATACACACTTACAACGTAAAAACATACACATAAATACTTTCAACACACAAACACGCACTTATACATACTTTCATACACACACACACATACATACTTGCATCATACACACATACATACTTACATCATGCACACATACATACATACATAAATACTTATAACACACACACACGCACAAGCACACACATGCATTCATACAACATACAGACGCACGCACAAACATACATATACATACATACTTACAATATGTACTCATTTATACTTACATAATACAGACACATAGACACACACACACACACACACACATAGTTTCATAAAGTATTAACACATTATAAATCCACTTAGTCTGCTGCAAACTCACTGCCTCCAGATGTTAAAAGCCAGATAATAATTATTTTCACAAATTTGAAACACGTTTATTTTCTTCTTATGTAAATGTTGTGCGTCCATTGAACCCTCCACGCCAACTCTGCTCTGGAAAGTCGGAGGAAAACAATTAGTGATTCTCTGCTTTCTCTTTCAAAGGTATTATGAATAATAAAACTGTTTCTGAACGTCAGGCTTTGAAATTACCCAGAGAAAAAACGAGGCATTCTAAGCATTGTTTACTCTACTCTACCCTGCTCTACTGTACTCTACTGTACCAGACTCTACTCTACTCTACTCTAACAGACTCTACTCTACTCTACCCTGCTCTACTGTACTCTACTGTACTCTACTCTACTCTACTCTATTCTAACAGACTGTACTCTACTCTACCCTGCTCAACTCTACTCTACCCTGCTCTACTGTACCCTACTCTACTGTATCCTAACCTACCCTTTCGCTACTCTACTCTACTCTTCTCTACCCTACTTTACTCCACTCTACTCTACCCTACCCTAACTCTACTCTTCCACCATCCCTGTTTAACTGTTACCAGGTTCTATCCAGGCCCAGCTGGTACTAAAATGTACCAGCGGACAGTGATTGGCCAGAGGGCTATTGGAAGGCACGAAGGTCCACAGTACCAGATATCAAAGTAATCAGTAGAATAGAGTAGCGCAGAGTAGAGTAATTTCTATGGAAAGTCACAGTGGTATCGAGTCTGTAAAATGTTATAATTTCATTATCACAGACAGCACTAACTCCCATTTCTATTTACTAATATAATAATATAAATTCTAGGTAACATTATGGCCGCAATCCATTCTCTTCCGCTTTATCTCTTCCGCTTTATCTCTTGCCGATTCGTGGGGGCAGCAGTCTGAGCAGGGATGCCCAGACTTGGCTCTCCACACACACCTCCTCCAGCTCCTCTGGGGGGGTATACCGGGGTGTTACCAGGCCAGCTGGAGGACACTGTTCCTCCAGCGGGTCCTGGGTCTTCCCCGGGGGCCTCCTCTTCGGGCAGGTGGTTACTACGAGACTCAGATCTCCAAATGGAAAGTCATACTCACTGTGCTTCTGCTCTCCAAACACATTGAAGAGTGTACTAGAACTGTGGTAGTCATTTTAATTGTTATTCTGTTTCTCCTTCTATCTTTTTGAGTTTTATCTTCTACTTTTTAGTACCCCCCCCCCCCCCCCCCACTAAACTACTGCATACTATATGTCTACGCCACTTATTTACGTTCATATGGCTGCATTATATGAGGCCGTGCGAGAACAGGGAAGGCACAATTTTAAACAGTTGTAATAAAGTTTGTTGAGGACAGGTCTGTTGTGATTTTTCAGAAACATCATAGTTCATCAAGAGACAATAGAAGTGCAGATGTGTAAATCATCAAAGGCATGACCCAAGGATTTGTAGCCCATTGCTGGTTTATTTACCCCAAACCTTTAGCCATTAATTGTTTTGGAGAATATGAATAATGGGGAGGCAGCGTTTTAGATTTATAAAATATGAAACAGTCTTCCTGAAAATGTGAGACCAGCTTATTTTCTGGCAATGCTAATTTCAGGGTTAAAATCAGTTTTGATTAGCTGTACATACAAAGGATTGAATCTTCTATGATGTATTATTATTATTGATTTTAATGTCTTCTTGTTAACCACATTGTGTTGCCTTGTGGATGAACTGTGCTATACAAATAAACACGCCTTGCCTTGTTGCGTTGTGGTGGTTTAGTTGTTTGTGCTACACGTTTGTAGTGTTGAATATTTAGTGCAGTTGTTTTGTGAGGGACAGCTGAAGGGACAAGTCCAGACTAGTCCTGCAGCAGGACATCCACACCCTGCACACACACACACACACACACACGTGCACACACACACACACACACACACACACACACACACACACACACACACACACGCGCGCGCACACACACACGTGCACACACCCACACACGTCCACACACGTGCACACACCCACACAAATACACACACACATGCACACGTACACGCTCACACGCATACACACACATACACACGAACTCATACACCTACACACATACACATGCATACACACAGACAGACACACACTTACACACAGACACACACATGCACACACACATTCCCACACACAACATACACACACACACACTTGCACAAACACACACGCATACACATTTGCACACATGGCGCATGTACTTACACACAGGCACACAAAAAGTCACGCACACACACACTCACACACTCACACACACCGGCACACCCAAACACACACACATAGACACAAATACACGCACACAAACACACACACACAATCATTTATGGGATTTTAAGATATGTGTTATACCTGTGTTATCTTTTAATTATTTAGTTAATTGTGAGACTTTGCTCGTTTGTTATGGTTCCAGTTTACATATTTACCTAATTTACATATTTTTGGAATTTCATGTGCTGTATAAAACACCATACACAGAAAAAAATCACTATATTAGTTCATTTCTTTAGTCCAGTTCAACCCTCCTCTTATCATTTACTGTGATATCTTCAGAATGTTCTTACTCTTGCCTGAATCAAAACACAGAGAAATTACAGATGTCAGTGGTTTTGTGAAAGCATCGGCTGCAAATGAACTGGTGTCGTCTCGTATTGTTGCTGCGTTGTCGTGGAGACGCTGCTTTTCCGTTGCTTGAATTAGTGTTGTTACGGCAGGCTTTATTACACAGTTTCAGCTCTCTTCCTGTTTTCTCCCTTTGCCACAGCTGCTGATTGTGACAAATGTGCAGAATACTCCATCGTCCTTCAGCCAGAACTGTGAATCACTGTCAAAATGTCAAGCGGATCCAAATCATGTGATATTTTTTACTCAGACTTCTCAGTTATTATTCTTATTTTCTGCTGGGTCCTGTCCACAAAAGGTCCCAACAATTGATGTCAACAGCGGGAGCTAAATCTATGGCTCCTAATAATGAGAATGTTTGTGAGGTTTCATTCCCACTGAGTATTGTGTTGCCTTTTCCTACCACCTCGAGCAACACAGGGTGGTGTGTTGAAACTACACAGTATTTAACCCGCCTCTGGACGTAGTCTTGTTTGCCAAGGCCTGTGCAGTGTGAGAACTCCAACCAAATAAAAGTTGTTGTAACCTGGTGCTTACATATAGCTCAGGTCTAGAAGGTTATAAAAATTTTGCATGGACTGCTGTTTCCTTTTTAAACTTGTCATTCCGTATCCAAATCTTCAGTAAAATATCTAGGTGTCTGGCTAGATCCTAAACTTAATTTCAAACCACATATCGACTACATAATCAAACGCACATATGCCTGTCTAATGCCGCTTTACCGTTCATCCAATTGTTTCACACTGCAAATAAGAAAGAAAATTATCATGCAACTAATTCTACCAATTATTGACTATGCAGACATAGTCTATCAAAACACTTCTGACGTGCACCTCAAACCTCTTAATACTCTGTTTAATACCCTCTGTAGATTTATTCTTAAATGTCCCTATAGAACACACCACTGCATATTATACAGTCAACTGAACTGGCTACAGCCCGACAAAAGACGACAGTGTCACTGGCTGCAATTCGTCTTCAAATGTGTGTATTTCAATGTACCCCCATATTTGAAATGTCTTCTAGTTCCATCAACAACAACCTACCTCCTTAGACACTCTGAATATCTTTCTTTTACTACTCCTTTGATACGGAAAGAGGTCGGTCGGAGGTCCTTCTCTTTTAAGGCTCCTAATGACTGGAACCATCTTCCCATAGCATTAAGGTCAATAACCACTTACGGACTCTTTAGAACTTCTCTGCATACACATCTCAATACAGATTGTTTATGTTTGTAGGCTCTTTTGATATACTTTGTTTGTACAACAATACTTGATCTTTAGATGACTTGGAAGGGGAGAGGGTTGTGTGAGCAAGATTGTCTTGTGTTTAATGTTTGTGTTTATTTATTTATTTCTGTTTTTCTGTATTACATTTGTTATGTTTTGTGTTATATTGTTGGTTTGTGTAACTAAGTGTTGTACATTGTTTGTATTTGTTTTATGTTTGGTCCCCCTTGCAAACGAGATGTTTCATCTCAAGGGGTTTTCCAACAATAAATTGAAATTGAAATTAAATTGAAATTCCAAGAAATAAATTATAGTCGCTCCGTGTGGCTGAAAATATTGACTGTTCTTTTGCTTGTCATCGGTTCAACTATACTTCCTTCGCAAATCTTGTTTATGTCAAGGGGAGGGACTATTTGAAATATATTTTTGTTGAATAATACATACTGCACATAATACTGCAGTGTCCCATAGTCAGAATTATTCATACTTTTACAATTTAAGTCACGGACAGCCCCCTTTAACAGTTTCTAAAATAGTTGTAAATCATGGGAAAAATGGGTGGGCGGCACGGTGGCTGAGTAGATAGCACTCTCGCCTCTCAGCAAGAAGGTCCTGGGTTCGAATCCCGGTTGGACCAGGGCCTTTCTGAGTGGAGTTTGCAAGTTCTCCCCGTGTCTGCGTAGGTTTCCTCCGGGTGCTCCGGTTTCCCCTACCTCTAAAAATATGTACAATAGGTCTGGCATGTGCCTCCTGTACTGGCACCCCCACCCAACAATTGTAAACCGCTTTGAGACTCTGATGTGCAGTGAAAAGACGGTATATAAATAAAGCTTACTTACTTACTTACTTACAAAACTTGATTCGTTGAAAAATTATCATTCTTATTGTAACATGTCATACACAGGTAATTCATTAATTTTATCTTAAAGGAAAGAATATCTGCTGATCACTAACTTTATTAGTGGGCTGAGCAAGTGCACTGACTTTATTTCATTGTTTTTTTCATCAAATTGGGCATTGAGAAGTCCTAGAAAGTCCTAGAAATCTACAAAAATCCACAGGTGTCCGATTATCACAGGCAGAAGCACTTCTTGTCTTCTCTCCGACTCCCTCTTTATGTAACGTCGCCCACCTGCCTCGTTCTGTGGTCGTCATAAAACTCGAAAAGCCGCACAGGAGCCGTGAAACATCTCCCCAGCAGCGAGCGGAGGTCCCCACGGCACAGGACACAGTTAAGTCACTACCATTCAACATGTACGCAGTGTTGTAAACCAGGTTCCAATACGTATCTTTGAAATACTGCTTTATTAAGTCCGGAAAGATACTTCAAGTTGTCGTAGATTCAACAACCACAGGTCAGAGAATCAAAGTAAATGCAATAATAACAAAGACACATAGGAGCCATTGGTCCGGAGGGAGCGGGGCGTTCACTGTCCACAAATGTCCCCGATCTTTAGACCCTCCTGCACCGGCATCAGCAACAAACACAGTGTGGGGAAAAAGAGAGAATAACCCAGGGAGGCCCAGGGAGTGATCTACAGCAGACGGACCGGCTTGAGATCCAGGACTCAGGTTGTAGAACGAGGACTGATGCTGTAAGGTGCAGGACTGAGAACGTTTCCACCAGCCGTACTTGGTCCTACTCTACTCTACTCTACTCTACTCTACTCTACTCTACTCTACTCTACTCTACTCTACTCTACTCTAAAAGCTACTCTACTCTATACTCTACTCATCTGTTTTAGAAATGTTGTATTATACCTTTTTCTTCTCTGACTCTTCTGACTTGACTGCATTAAGAGCCAAAGCAAGACTTCCTGTTTCTTACATGGCAATAAAAATGATTTTGATTCTGATCTCTACTCTACTCTATACTCTACTCTTTTCTACTGTTATCTATTCTACTCGGCTCTACTCTACCTGATTGCGTTTCCGTTACACTTTAGGGAAATTCTTTAGTAACCATGGCTTTTACAGCACTTTGACCAATCATTGTCAGTTGGGCCAAGCACTTAAGTACCAGCTCGGGCCGATTAGAATCGGGCCATGAGTGATTATAGGTACCTGGAAACGCTTCCAAACGAGAGGGAGAAGAGCTAAGTGGAGTGGAATAGGTTCTACAAGTCTACAGTCTACTCAATCTGAGTGATTCTATCTGTGCCAATCGTGACTTATACATTTCTCCAATGTGAGATCCATAAAGTCTATCTTATCTTATCTTACAGGACTGGAGTGGTTTTTTTGTACTGGATAGTTTCAAATGCTGGTGTTTCTGGTTGTAGGTAGGATGGCGCCAAAAACAGCTGACAAAGGCGCGTCACAGTGGTTAAAACTGTCCGGCACAAAAAAACAGACGAATACAAATTAACCTGGTTGGACTAGAGCAGGATCACGTAGGGTTGATGGAAACAGGGCTTTGATTTGAAAGTACGTATACATGTATATATTTAGGCACATACAGTATACGTGTTTGCGTTCTAATCTTGAAGCATAATGAGCGTCTGTGCCATGAAATAGGTTTTGTGCAGGATTTGAGCTGCAACCGCCTCGCTACCCTGCTGTTTCTATGAGAGCCCATGAACTACTGTGATCTCAAAACCTCTACATACCGTATAAATAAGATTATCACCATTGAACAGATTCTGTGCGTCTTTCCATTGATTTCCTTCTGTAGAGTTCAGTGGGTTCGATGGATCTTACTTCCTTACTAAGCGCTGTGGTTCAGCTCCAGGTCATCACATACAGTACATGTTTTATTTATTCCTATTATATGTGACATTTTACAATCCAAGAAAGCGTTACAAACTGCCTGCAGTCCCTAAGGTTTAGCTCACGACTAAATATAGCCCTCGCACTATAGACCATCTGTATCGCAAGAATCGCAGCGTGTTTTTCACCGCGTGTAGAACTGGTGCAGGCAAATACAGAGGGGTAAAAGCAGTGTTTAGTCAGACAACAAATGTGCAAGTCCTCCCACTTAAGAAGATGAGAGAGGCTTGTAATTGTCTTCATACTGTAGGTTTACCTCAACTGTGAGAGACAAAATGAGACAAAAAATTAAAAAAAAATCACATTGTCTGCCCCAAAACATGACTGCTCTAGAAGAGATCTGCATGGAGGAATCGGAGAAAATATCAGCAATAGAGTGTGAAAACTTACCGGAAACGTTTGACCTCTGTCAGAATGTACATCAATGTATTGAAGAAGAAGAAGAAGAAGATTCTACCAACTGAGCCACTGTCGCCCCAAGTATTGACTAAATACTTATTTTTCACCATAATTTTCAAATTCTATGAATTGAGATTTTTGTCCATTTTGTCCTTTTGTCTCAGATAGTCGAGGTATTGAAGTGAGAGAACTTGCACATTTGGTGTCTGACTAAACTTTTTTCCCCACTGTATGGTTGGTTCATAGACCTCTGGATCAAAGGAGAAATCAATGTACAGTGAGTTAGAACGAAGACAGTTTTCTATATTTGTGCATCTAAGATATTGCATTCCACACCAGAGTACTTTGCTCTGGTGCGCTCAGTCTGTTTTGTAGCAGCCATTGTGAACAAATTGAACACTTTAAAAAAAAATCTAGATCTTTGGAAATAGACACTGATGGTTGCACTAAAAGCTCGTCTGGGAATAAAAAGTCCATTTGTACAAAGCTGAATACCTCTGCACAATCTGGTATTAAATAAGCCTCAGTACGAACATTACTGCAGGAATACTGATTTCTCTTACTTTCTTTGGCTGAGAACAATGTTTAATAGCACGTGGCTCAGTAATGTTTTCTGAGATAAATGTTGTGTTTCTTTGTTCCTTCACGTCCTGTCTTGCGTTTCATGTTTTTCCTTTCCATTATGACTTGGGTTGTATCTCAATTCTTCTTGAACTCATTGAATAGCATATGTAAACCAGACATGTCCTTTTTCCCTTCACCTCCCTGTGAAGTCTCTCTCTCTACTGTTCACATAAACTTGACCTACTGAGGATAGAGCTGTGTCCAAATTCATTCCTGCGCCCAGTGAGAAATTCTACCACAATAATAAAACATACATTGGCCGCAGGTTTTAAAGAACTTGAAACAGGTATTGGCTTACATGTAGATACATGTCAATAGAAATGAGGAATGTTTATTTTGTTCCATTTGTAGACAATAAAACTTAATATCCATCCATCCATCCATTTTCTATCCTTTAATCCATTTCTGGGTCAGGGGGGTGGCAGTCAGAGATGCCACCCAAGTCTCATAGCACCAGCCCCTCACTGACCCTCTGCAGGTGGTGAGTCCACAGGAGGACGGCTGCTCTCTGAGTGTGAGCATAGCCTTGATCTTTCAGTGGGAGCTTTTGGGCAAAGTGGGGTTAAGTGTCTTGCCCAAGGACACAACGACAGCAGTCGTGGGAGTCGGTGGAGAAGGATAATTAATAAATTAGATTAAAATAATAATAATAATAAAAATAATAATTTATTTAATAAAACTTAATAAACTTGTGAAATATTCTGAAATCAAGTTTGTATTTAAATCAACTATGATTTATTGTGGTGGCTCTTACTGTACCGTCACTGCTCTGGATCTTTCTCAGGGGCAAAGCAGAACTCCGAGCCGAGAATGTTTGGGTATAAATAGACCGTTTTAATACTTTATTAAAGATTATTAATAGAAAGTGGAAGCGGCTGTTGCAGCGTAGAGTAGAGGATTTCTTCACAGTTTCGCGTGTCTTTCCGGAGGGACATGAATTCTTTATCAGAATAGTTACAGTGGTTAGAATGAGTCGTGGGTGAAACAGCCTTTTGGAATCCATCGTTTCTTCATCAATATTCAGTTGTTTTTGTATAGCTCTAAATCACAACAGTAGTTATCTCGGAGGACTTTACAAAACCGGCAAATCGGCAACACAGAGCAGAGAACAGTTCCAACACAGGACATGCCATAATTAAAAAACACATAGAGCCATTGGTCTTTAAGGGGCAGATGACCAAAGTCCATAAATGTTGATGAAGTCCATAAATGTTCTTGAATATCGAGTGTCCTGGATCATCGCCACTGTCCTTGGACCTCCCTGGATACAGTACTGTATGTGTGCAATAAATAACATTGTGCATGAGCTTTTGGGAAGGCAAGTCAAGTTTATTTGTATAACACAGGTCATACAAAGGGGGCGACAGTAGCTCAGTTGGTAGAGCATTGGCCTTCAGGCTTGAAGGTCGTGGGTTCAATTCCCACCTCTACACCTTCTCCACCGACTCCCGCTGATGACTGCTGTCGTTGTGTCCTTGGGCAAGACACTTAACCCCACTTTGCCCAAAGCTCCCACTGAAAGATCAAGGCTATGCTCACACTCAGAGAGCAGCCGTCCTCCTGTGGACTCACCACCTGCAGAGGGTCAGTGAGGGGCTGGTGCTATGAGACTTGGGTGGCATCTCTCATTGCCACCCCCCTGACCCAGAAATGGATTAAAGGGTAGAAAATGGATGGATGGATGGAGGTCATACAAAGTCATAAACTCACACAAGGCATTAAAATCACGAAGGATCACAGTAAATTAAAAAGAGTGAAGATACAATTCCTTGAAACTGTTTTTAACCTGTATTTAAGCATTGACCCTCGGACGAGCTGGAGGAAGTGTGTTTGTTTAGGGAAGTCTGGGCGTCTCTGCTTAGACTGCTGCCCCCGTGACCCGGCAACGGATGAAGCGGAAGAAAATGGATGGATGGATTTAAGCATTGCCTTAGCGTTCCCAATTTTCGGTTGATAAATTAATCTGGTTCTAGCCTGAATTATCCCGTTGAGGCTTTTTAAATGTAACTGGCGGTGACCCAACTGTAAAGGGATGGATGATGATAACCTGCTAGCTTGATGAAATGCTAAACTGCTAATAGGGAGATTTCAGACTTTAGATTAACCCTCACTAATTAACAGCTAATAAAGTGCTAACTTGTGTATGAACCCAAACCCACATGGGAAAGTGTCAGTACTTAATTAGCTAGACAGTACTTATTTAGCTGTTGAATAAGCCCTCCGTAGAATATGGACTGATAAGTATTAAATAAATACCAATTTATAGCTAATTAACCATGAAATATACACTAATTATCATGTTTTATGCTGTTCTTTAGTAAGTGTGACTAAAAAACTAAAACTGACTGTGACTGAAAATTCTGTTCTCAAATGACAGTAACTAAATAGTTGTAGGGGCGGTGGTGAGAGGGGAGAGCCAAAATGCCTGCGTAGTGCTGCCTCAGGGTCTTGGTAGAGTCTGGACATGCATGAACTGGCCTCAAAAGGACTTTTAAAGGAGGAGGGACCACGATTACAACATGGCTATAATCTTTCAAGTCAATTTTCCATAGTAGGTCACCTTTAATGTTGGCCTGGTTTGAACTGCCTCTGCTTCAATCAAACTCTTTATCACAGCCAGTTTATTACATTCTCACAGACACTCACGAGTTGTATGCTACAGTTCACACAAGGCAAGGAGAATTCATTTATAGTTTAAAGTTAGAAGTTTCTAATGATTCTTCACAATAAGACGACAGCCCGAAGGCGGATCTACCCTGGATCCATAAACGCTTTGACATTTCTCTGCTTTTCCGTCTCTCAGTTTGGACCAATGTGGAGCCGAGGTCTGTGCCGGTGTTTCCATGGCACTCGCTCGTCCCCTTCCTCGAGCCCAGCCAATCGGGAGCAGCGGTCCCGCCCACTGACGGACAACCGGTTGTCAATCAAAGCAAAGGTACGGCACTAACTGATCGAAAGGACTGGTTTTCAAACGGAGGGAGCTGTTTGAAATCTATTTTTAACACATTCTATGTCAACTCAATTTATTCTTGAAATTGCCAGCACCCCTCAGAGAATCAACAGTTCAACCAGAAAAAAATATAGAACAGATGGAATTGGTCCATACGGAGAGACTAATGTCCATAAATGTTATAGAATGTTAGAGTGTCCTGGATCATCACCACAGTACAACAAGGAAAAACTCTAAATCCCAGTGGGCGAAAAGAGAAACCTCAGGTAGGTCCACATTAAGAGAGGGATCTACTCCACACAAACGGACGGGCTGTAGATCCAGGACCTAAGCTACAGAACGAAAAGATACACACACACACACACACATTTATCATCAGTGTTGGGTGTAACGCGTTACAGTAACAAAATTACAATTTGAGTAACGTAGTAGTGTAACGCGTTATTATGAAAATACGTTAAATTATATTACAGTTACTACCTAAATACTTTGTTACCGGCGGCACCGGCCTCGGGAAAGCAAGGGGAAGCTGCACTACTGCTGCGTGCGTGCCTGCGTGCTTATGTCACGTTGAGAACATGAACAAGTTTGTTTGTAAAGCAACATGGCAGAGCCAGAGGAGAGGAATTTGTTTTAGCGGTGGAGATATGCACACTATTTTAACTATATCAGTCAAAAAGATAAAAACTTTGTGAACAACAAGCGAACACTCCGTTCACATGCTCAGCGCTCTGCGCACTGTATTTTCCCTGGTTCTTGTCTGTCAGGCGCGAGGGCTGCTCGTGTGGGTCTGTGGGAACTAATTATTTTAAAATAGTCTCTTTCAATTGCAAGTTTTATGATGTGTTTTTTTTTATCAATGTCTAAAAATAAATGCAATGAAATTTAAATGGCACCTTGGCCTGTCTTATTATTACCTGTGTGCTGCAGGATAGTTCCCTTTACTAACATATAATACTCAAATAGGGTTGGGTTGTTGCAACAATTAATCTACTTAGAAGTTATCCTAAATTACAACCAGCTAAAGTTCGGTACCACGACAAACGAAAAAGTAACGCAATAGTTACTTTTACTGGTAACTAGTTACTTTTATAGTGGGGTAACTAAGTTAGTAACTAGTAACTGTAACTAATTAATTTTTCAAAGTAACTTACTCAGCACTGTTTATCATATATATTCATACTCACTGTTTTGTGTCCAGAGCCTCGTTGTGGAGTGGCGCTGGTGAGTGACGGACACAGCGGTCCTTCAAACTCGGACCGCGGATCTCCTTCCTGTCCTCTACCGACCAATGAGAATCCTCCTCCTGCCGAAAGGGGCGGGGCCGACAGCGAGACTGAGAGCGACACCGACGACCCGTGAGTGAATAAGATCTTTGTGTGTTTACATTTACACATCACTGCTGAGCTGCTAACACACACATTTGCATCAGCTACATTAATGCCTAGCGTACATCGGACTGGCAACTGATTATATCCGTCACATATGAGTTGCTGCCCCGCACACATCGACAATCTGGCGAAAACGGGCAACTCCTAGTAGCAGACCAGTCTGGGGAATAACAGCGCGTACATCGACAGCAACTGGCCTCAACTACAGTGTGTTCTCTAGGATAAACTGTAGAGGGCGCAATACACGCAACACACACATGTTTTTGGAGCGCGCACATCGAGTGATATCTCCGGATCTGAGTAAAACTAGTTGCCGAAAAGTAGAACACGGGCAACTGACTGAATCCGGAGACCGACTGTTTATCTCCAGTTGTACAGTAAGAGCGCTCACATCGACCGATTTTGGCAACTGATCCTCTCCATCATCTACTCTCAGTCGCCAAATGCCGCCTTGCAACTAGTTGTCTCCAGTTACTCTGTCCATGTACACTAGGCTTTAGTCGTTTTAGCCACAGAAGAGTTTAGCTGCTGCTTGATAATGTGAGAGAACCGTTATTCTTGTTGTTACATGTAAAAAGAAGATTATTTACAGGAAGAGGAGATTATAGAATGTCCTTCTCTGTCGCTGATATAGAAAATCAAATAAGCGCAACAGTCTTGACCAATCAGGTGATGTTGGATCATTTCTAGACGCACACCCACGTGCCACGGCCCCCTGACTGATAATCACTGGTATAAAGGGTGAGCAATATACAGCCTCACTTCAGCCCCACCTTTTTGACTTCTCGCTGTAATTGAATTGTTCTGGAATGAGTGATTGGAGGATTGGCTTTGAAAACTCTGGAAAAACCTCTCCACGGATCTGATATTTAACAATGAAACACTATATTTAGGACTGAGGCTGTAGATCCAGGACTGAGGCTGTAGACCCAGGACTGAGGCTGTAGATCCAGGACTGAGGCTGTAGACCCAGGACTGAGGCTGTAGACCCAGGACTGAGGCTGTAGACCCAGGACTGAGGCTGTAGACCCAGGACTGAGGCTGTCGATCCAGGACTGAGGCTGTCGATCCAGGACTGAGGCTGTAGATCCAGGACTGAGGCTGTAGATCCAGGACTGAGGCTGTAGATCCAGGACTGAGGCTGTCGATCCAGGACTGAGGCTGTAGATCCAGGACTGAGGCTGTCGATCCAGGACTGAGGCTGTCGATCCAGGACTGAGGCTGTCGATCCAGGACTGAGGCTGTAGATCCAGGACTGAGGCTGTAGATCCAGGACTGAGGCTGTAGATCCAGGACTGAGGCTGTAGATCCAGGACTGAGGCTGTAGATCCAGGACTGAGGCTGTAGATCCAGGACTGCGGCTGTAGACCCAGGACTCAGGCTGTAGATCAGTTGTTGGACCTGCACCTCCTTTGGCAAATGCATCAGACCCAGAGTATGTCAGCTTCTATTCGAGCCGAGGCGTAGTAGTATTGAACCAGTCATTGACTAATATAGGACACCCGTGGTTCATAATGATATCCTCGGAACATTTTAAATCTCAATATAGAACAAAAGCAACTACCATAATGCTTTGCGCCTCGGAGGGAGGCTGTGTGAGCTTTCTGTATGAATTTATCTGAAAATGTATTTTTTTTCCCGTGTGGTTCTGATTGTGAGTAAAGCTTCTGCAGAAGAAAGGTTCTGCAAAATAATTGGCAAAACGATCCCAAACCAAAGCATGTCTTCCATCTATGGACAGTGGTCATCCTGCTCCCTAAGAAAGCAAACACATTGGAGCCATTGCTATGTGTGTTAATGCTAATGCTAATCTTAATATTGCATTTTGTGGGTTCTAATTGTTAGTTTCTTTGTGAATGGACAACTGCATCCAGCTTCTTTTTACTTACCTGCTCTAGTTTTTCTGTTTGTGTTTAGTGCAGCACTTTGAGTTGCCTTTTTGAACTGTGCTTGACAAATACATCCAATTCAATATCTTATTGTACAGCCCTAAATCACAACATTAGTTATCTCTGAGGACTTTGCAAAGCATGTCGATTCGCCCACCCAGATCAGAGAATCAAACTGTTCGAACACAGAAAGTGGAATAATACAAAACACATAGAGCCATTGGTCCATTAGGGGTGAATGACCAACGTCCATAAATGCAAAAAACCCTAAAAACTCAGTGGGGAAAAGTGAGAAACCTCATTGAAGACCCACATTGAATAAACTTGCCTTTTTTCCACCTGTAAAAAGACCTTGAACAAGCTGGAAGCAGTCTGAAAAGAAAAAGCAATTATATCACTTGCATAAGTCGTGAAAGTCTTGTATGTTATGTCTCCTTTAAAGACCTTATGACGGGTTTGATTTATTTAGAAAATACAGTTTTAATACCATTTTATATTAGAAGAGAACTACTAAAGGTTTCAAAATCAGTTGTTGTTTTTTTTGTCTGATCCCCCCAAATCGAAATAACCCCATAGCAACGCCCTTAGAAACGAAAAAACTTCACAGCCCTTGGTGACGTCAGAGTGGGTACGTTTCAACGCTGTAAGTTGTTTACAATTTGGTATTCGTTCTTTTTTCGCGGATATTCAAGATGACAAGGCCGTGTACAGCAAGTCTAAGATAACTACTAGAATATAACATTACATTGTCACTGAGATAGTCCAGTGGTTGTGTCTATGGACTGCCAATCCAGATACTTGGGTTCAAATCCCACCTCGGAAACTTTTTCACTCTCAAAACGGCAATTTATGTGTAGTGAGCAATTGTCAGAGGTGTGGACTCGAGTCATGTGACTTGGACTCGAGTCAGACTCGAGTCATGATTTTGATGACTTTAGACTCGACTTGACCAAATATAAAAAGACTTGCAACTCGACTTGGACTTTAACATCAATGACTCTGACTTTCACTTGGACTTGCGCCAATTGACTTGTAAAGACTTGCGTAACCCGGGCCATTTTTACCTTTCTCCGCATCTCTCTTTCTATCTATGCCCGATGCCGTCTCTGAAGAAACAAAGCCTCGCGGCAGTTGTAGCGCTCGCGAGAGAGTTCGAACGTGAGTTCCCCGCAGTTCGCGCAGCAACACTTCCCTAAACAAGCGGACTGCATTCACCGGTGGGTGTGTTGTCTAGGGGAGCTGGAAATGAGCGAGCTGCAGGTATTTATCGCGACCTAACGTCATACTTTGTTCTACAAACCGTAATTGATATGCTTTCACTACAGGCGCCTCATACAATTGAATCGACGCAGTTGTCACACTGTGTGCCGTGTTTTAAAGAGGAACTGGTGAGTCAAACTAGCGCTAGCCTGCGCTGCTCTGTTGGCTCTTTCTTATATTTTTCTGTGTGGGCGCAGAGGCCTATTATGAGTATGTTTTTGCTGTGTCCTCCTGCTAAAGTTTGCATACATTAGATAGTTGTTTTGATTATGTGCACTAAGCTAGATTAATATTTGCACTATTGTTTATGGTGCATTGATATGAGAATCAGTGCTTTGACTGATTGAATTAATTTATATGAGACATTTTATTATGTAATGATATATTGGTAATTATGAGATATTGCTAATGCTGGTCCAGTTGATGGCGAGCTGCCCCAGGTCCAAAGCCTAGACCCCTCATACTACCCCTATTCTACAGTAGGACATTTGGAACAATAACCACTACGGACATTAAACTGATTATATAGATACAGGTCCTAGCCCAATACTCATATTCATATATGCTGCACTTGCTACTTCCCATTAAAAACCCCAAAGATAAAAAGTATGTTGACACGGACTGCTCTGATTTTATGTGTGGTCTGTGCATGTGTAACTGAGCCTGCATCTGGCACAACATCCAATTAGATCACGTAGATAGTTTTGATTTATCAGCAGCCAACGACATGGAACAAACTGTTAGTCCATGGGTCAGAGACCAACGAGAATGCACCAGCAAAATGATTCCTAACATTATTTTGTTTGCCTACAAAAGTACGTGGAGACCAACAAGAAACAAATCGCGGTCAAAAAGACTCGAGAGGACTCGAAAGTCAAACCGTAGGACTTGGGACTGACTTGAGATTTGTTGGCCTTTGACTTGGACTCGACTCGGGACTTGCCTGTCTTGACTCGTGACTTGACTCGGGACTTGAGGGCAATGAATTGAGACTGACTTGTGACTTGCTAAACAATGACTTTGTCCCACCTCTGGCAATTGTCACCTGTAGAGGGCAGTATTGTGTTGGGCATCAGTGGAGAGAAGAGAGAAAAGGCAGTCCTGTGGCATAGATCCATGGTTTTCAATGCATGGGCGTTACCCGCTGTGACGTCACACACAGGTTAGAGCATAGACAGCTTAAATTCATGAAAAACACTAGGAATTTTTTTGCCGGAATCTCTTTCAAATTGACACTGTCATGCAATTTTGATATCCACTATTTAAAAAAAAAAAAAAAACCCGTCATAAGGTCTTTAAAACCACATTCACAACATTCTCCTTTTCATGATAAACTGTTTCCCACCAGAAAGAGTTTCAGCGAGTTTGAGAATCACTGCAGTGCATAACATACAGTAGTGCACTTTATGTAACTTATTGTTCTTTATAATGGCTCGCTTATACATTAGAGCGTTGTGAAGTGAACAGATGCGCCGAAATCCGCCTGGAGAAACACAAACAGACACGCACACGCAGAGTTTTAGCTTTAGTTTTTTGCGTGTTGTTGTGAGGATGCTCTGGGTAACAGCTGGCTGGGCTCTTTTGCAGTGACTCAGACGGACTGCGTGGCTGTCTGGCTGGATCCGTGGTGTTCAGGGTCAGCTCGTTGTTAGATGGAAGAAGAAAAAAAAAGCCGCGAAAAAAGAAATGCAATCAATGTATCATCTTGCCGTGGAGAGGGCTTTTGCAGATACACACAACGCAGAGAGGCGAAGGCCGGACGGTAATTACGAGATGTCCGCCGCCGCGCAGTCTGCTCAGTTTAAACTTCTGTCTAACTTCAGGGACTTGTGATGTCACCGAGCTAAATCTATTCAATCTATTTTAATTAAAACATGTATAACTTATGACAGAGTGGAAATACACAACGGTGTAGTCTTTGGGCAAACATTGCAAATTTAAAACAAAGACACAACTTAGGTACTTATCTGCAGAAAAGAAAAAGCTATTTGTCTTTTGATACATTCTACTACTACTACTACTATTACTACTACTACTTCTATAATTACCCGTATTATTACTGATGAAACTTCTCCTTTACTGTTAGTCTCTAAATAGTAGTACTACTGCTGTTGCTACTACTACAACTACTGCAGTATTATTACTGCGACTACACTGCAAAGGTTAGCCAAAAATGCTTGAATTACAGTATGCAGAGGTGGGACAAAGTCATTGTTTAGCAAGTCACAAGTCAGTCTCAATTCATTGCCCTCAAGTCCCGAGTCAAGTCACGAGTCAAGACAGGCAAGTCCCGAGTCGAGTCCAAGTCAAAGGCCAACAAATCTCAAGTCAGTCCCAAGTCCTACGGTTTGACTTTCGAGTCCTCTCGAGTCTTTTTGACCGCGATTTGTTTCTTGTTGGTCTCCACGTACTTTTGTAGGCAAACAAAATAATGTTAGGAATCATTTTGCTGGTGCATTCTCGTTGGTCTCTGACCCATGGACTAACAGTTTGTTCCATGTCGTTGGCTGCTGGTAAATCAAAACTATCTACGGGATCTAATTGGATGTTGTGCCAGATGCAGGCTCAGTTACACATGCACAGACCACACATAAAATCAGAGCAGTCCGTGTCAACATACTTTTTATCTTTGGGGTTTTTAATGGGAAGTAGCAAGTGCAGCATATATGAATATGAGTATTGGGCTAGGACCTGTATCTATATAATCAGTTTAATGTCCGTAGTGGTTATTGTTCCAAATGTCCTACTGTAGAATAGGGGTAGTATGAGGGGTCTAGGCTTTGGACCTGGGGCAGCTGGCCATCAACTGGACCAGCATTAGCAATATCTCATAATTACCAATATATCATTACATAATAAAATGTCTCATATAAATTAATTCAATCAGTCAAAGCACTGATTCTCATATCAATGCACCATAAACAATAGTGCAAATATTAATCTAGCTTAGTGCACAAAATCAAAACAACTATCTAATGTATGCAAACTTTAGCAGGAGGAGCACAGCAAAAACATACTCATAATAATAGGCCTCGGCGCCCACACAGAAAAATATAAGAAAGAGCCAACAGAGCAGCGCAGGCTAGCGCTAGTTTGACTCACCAGTTCCTCTTTAAAACACGGCACAGAGTGTGACAACTGCGTCGATTCAATTGTATGAGGCGCCTGTAGTGAAAGCATATCAATTACGGTTTGTAGAACAAAGTATGACGTTAGGTCGCGATAAATACCTGCAGCTCGCTCATTTCCAGCTCCCCTACGACAACACACCCACCGGTGAATGCAGTCCGCTTGTTTAGGGAAGTGTTGCTGCGCGAACTGCGGGGAACTCACGTTCGAACTCTCTCGCGAGCGCTACAACTACCGCGAGGCTTTGTTTCTTCAGAGACGGCATAGATAGAAAGAGAGATGCGGAGAAAGGTAAAAATGGCCCGGGTTACGCAAGTCTTTACAAGTCAATTGGCGCAAGTCCAAGTGAAAGTCAGAGTCATTGATGTTAAAGTCCAAGTCGAGTTGCAAGTCTTTTTATATTTGGTCAAGTCGAGTCTAAAGTCATCAAAATCATGACTCGAGTCTGACTCGAGTCCAAGTCACATGACTCGAGTCCACACCTCTGACAGTATGTTCCCCTTTTTTGGATTTTTGCACAATTTTAACCAATACCTCCACTACTTTTACAACAACTTATACTGTTTCCAATGCTACTGCCTCTACTACTACTCCTGCTGCTGCTACTATTACTACTACTACTATTTTTGGAACTGCTTCTAGTACCGGGGCGGCACGGTGGCTGAGTGGATAGCACTCTTGCCGCTCAGCAAGAAGGTCCTGGGTTCGAATCCCGGCCGGACCAGGGCCTTTCTGAGTGGAGTTTGCATGTTCTCCCCGTGTCTGCGTAGGTTTCCTCCGGGTACTCCGGTTTCCCCTACCACTAAAAATATGTACAATAGTTCTGGCATGCGCCTCCTGTTCGGCGACCCTGCTCCCATCTCTGTGTGGAGTGAGAGACAAATGCCCAAAAAATAACAATTGTAAACCGCTTTGTGACTCTGGTCTGTGAAAGGCGGTATATAAATAAAGCTTACTTACTACTACTTACTACTACTACTTACTTACTACTGCTTTTACTACTTCTGCTACTGCTACAACTTACTTCCACTACTGTTAAAATTGCTATTATAATTACGTTGCTACTACCACCTCTGTACCACTAATCGCATTATACGTAACCACTACTTCTACTGTGACTTCTATACTGCTACTACTACTGCTACTGCTACTACTACTACTGATATTGATACTGCTTCTACTACTACTGCTACTGTCAGGAATGAAGCAGACAGAGACGGATCGTGGTGCGCCGAACTCTGGAAGTTTATTTAAGTTTCTCTCAAGTTCCAGTGGTTTCCATTGTTTCTTTCTCTCAGACAGAATAAAGGCAGTACACAGTTTATATAGTCATTGTCACGTCACACATCGAAAGACGTGTCACACAGAGACAGTCATGAGTATCAAAGTCAAAACATGGAGTCCATCAGAGTCAAATCGCTATCTATCCTAACACTACTGCTACTGCTACTGCTACTACTACTGCTACTGCTAATGCTACTACTAATGCTACTGCTTATGCTACTGCTAATGCTACTACTACTGCTACTGCTAATGCTACTACTACTGCTACTACTGCTACTGCTGCTCCTACTACTACTACTACTGCTACTACTACTGCTACTGCGACTGCTGCTCCTACTACTACTACAACTTCTACTACTACTGCTACTACTACTTCTACTGCTACTGCTACTGCTAATGCTACTACTGTTGCTACTGGTACTACTACTGCTACTGCTGCTCCTACTACTACTACTATTTCTACTACTACTGCTACTGCTGCTCCTACTACTACTACTACTTCTACTACTACTGATGCTCCTAATACTACTACTGCTACTACTACTGCTACTGCTACTGCTGCTCCTATGACTACTACAACTTCTACTACTACTGCTACTACTACTTCTACTACTACTGCTATTGCTACTACTAATGCTACTACTGTTGCTACTGGTACTACTACTGCTACTGCAGCTCCTACTACTACTATTTCTACTACTACTGCTACTGCTGCTCCTACTACTACTACTACTTCTACTACTACTGCTACTGCTACTAATATTCTACTACTACTCTTACAACTGCAACTGCTACTACTAATTCTGCTGCTGCTTTTACAACAACTCAAAATATTGCTTGTATTACTGTGTGACTTCTATACAGCTACTACTACTACTACTACTACTTACCACCTTTCTAGTTGTTCTTCCCTCAGTCATAATCTCAAATAAAAATATGTTGTGTCTTGTTTGCGGTTCGTCTCTTGTTTGCTCCGGGATTAAGCGTCTCCTTTTACACCATTCTCACACTTTGTAGATTCGAACACAACCGGAGCGTCTAACTTTACTTTGACCAAACCAAGACACGAAACACAAACCGGCTGACCTTCTCAAACTGCGAAAACTGCCGCTCTCTCATTTGAGCCGCTCCTGACAACACTCCCAGGTCTGAAAAATGAGAGCCACGTCCTGATACCATCTGATTTCTGTGAATCTGGGTAGTACACTAAACTATCTGTGAGGAAAGAATGGAGGATTGTGGGGAAAATAATAACACGGGGAAATACATTGGATTTTTCACAGCTTTTGACCGTATTGTAGTTGTTTTTCAGTGTCTATTTAGAGATTTTATACTAGCTTCTTTATTATGCTAAAGCTAGAGATGTTATACTTGTTTTTTTTAATTATCCTAAAGCTAGAGATGTTATACTTGCTTCTTTAGTATGCTAAAGTTAGAGATTTTATTTTATTTTAGTATAGTTATTGTTTATTTATCTTGTAAGTAAGTAAGTGGGTAATCTTTATTTATATAGCGCCTTTCACAGACCAGAGTCACAAAGCGGTTTACATTTGTGGGCATTTGTCTCTCACTCCTCACAGAGATGGGAGTGAGCTCGTCAGTACAGGAGGCGCATGCCAGACCTATCGTACATGTTTTTAATGGTAGGGGAAACTGGAGCACCCGGAAGTAACCTACGCAGACACGAGGAGAACATGCAAAATCCACTCAGAAAGGCCCTGTTCCGACCGGGATTCAAACCCGGACCCTTCTTGCTGAAAAGTGAGAGTGCTAACCACTCAGCCACCGTGTTGTGTGCTCTTCATTCCTACTGCTCTTTCTTATTTCCCAACTGTGTGACGAATAAAGGATCTCTTAATATTTTACATAAACACACACACGTACACACACACACATTCACACACACACACACATTCACACACACACACACACGTTCACACACACACACGTTCACACACATACACGTTCACACACATACACAGTGTGATTCAGGCATGTACAACACCACAAAACCACTTTTCGTCTTCTTTGAAAGTACAACATATTATGAAGTTTTTACATAGTGTGTGCCTTTTGCTGCCTCTGGTCCAGGACTCCCTTGAAACAGAGGGTCTTAATCTGGATGGAACTTTCCTGGTTAAAATAGGTTGAAGAAAATAAATAGTCAGACTGTCGGAATAGTCAAATTATAACAGGATCAAACAAAAATGTTTCCAATTGTCTCTCGACTCCAGTTCGAACAATGTCTCTCCCTGGACACACACACTGAAAATTTAAAAAAATGTTGATTTGTGATTAGTAAAAGTAGGCATTTATGTTGCATGTCTATATAATTTCACATATAATCTTTCATATTCTCCACGTTATTTAAATGTTTTGTTTTTTGGGGGGGGGATTTTGCAATTCTTGTCCAAAAGGGACCAATGAGAAAATGGCCTTTTGAAGTTTTTTCAAGTTCGGACTCATTAGATACTGTGGCGTTATCCTTTCTGTGAACTATCCTTGCCTTGTGGCGTCTATTATACCCTTCAAACAATCAATGGGCGGTGAATTGATTCATTCATATCATGTTTATTTACTCGATAGCTTTCTCAAGGCCTGTAGCAAAGTTGAAGGAAAAACGCACATATATCTGTATCATGCCAAACGCCTGTAGATAACACTTTGACACGTCTCCGTTTCCTTTGCGATACACCGTTTGAGTGGATTTGTTTGGATCTGTTTCCCCGACAGGTTTTCTCCAGGTGTGGCCAACGATCCATCGCCCTCGGCTGCCACCGCGAAGAGACGCACCCAGTCCCTCAGCGCTTTGCCCAATCAAGGAGACAGGAAGGTCAGACTGGACTAAATGTGCCTTTATAGCAAAAATCATCTGTTCTCATCAAAAACATACACAGTTTTTCTGTTAGGTACCCCAGCTTTAAGAAACGGCTATAAACATGCTGTAACTATTAGGGTTTAATCCCGGGACACGGGATTCCCGGGAAATCTGATCAAAACAATTTCTAGATTCCCGGGAAATGTTATGACGGGAAACGGGAGATGAAAGTTTTTTTAAAATCCAGTGCGCTCCTTTTATAGTGCCTCCTTTGTTGTTCAAAGTTCAAACATATTTCATTTACAATCAACATGTCTACAGTTGAGAGGATGGCTCATAAATTGTGTTTTTGACAACAAATATGGGTCTTAATCGCGCTAAACCACGGCTTGTAATATCACCAAGTGAGGCCAGCCTCAGGGTACGGGGCACATGTGAGCCCAGAATTCGGCTGCATCCAATTCTATCAGAAAGCTCCTTTCTTTTTTTTCCATCTGCTAAGGGCAGCAACAGGTTTGGCTAACATACATATAACACATTTTAAGATAATTTAAAATGCATTTAAGGTAATGTTATGCTTCCAATGACGATATGAAGGACGAGAGGTGAAGGGTAAGGAGGTTGATATTAGAAATTGGATGCGCCCGAGAGCCGGCTGCAGCGAAACACAGGAGTTTAAAGAGAGTTTTGTTTCACTCTTTAAAACTCTTTGGACTTATTTTCAAATGGAGGATTACATATCTGCGCTCAAACTATTATCTGGACTTAAACATGAAACTGGTCTGAACTAAGGTAAGGCCCATAACACACTTGGAAATGTGCTTTTTGGAACATATTCTGCTTAGCCAAACAAATTGTGAATAAGCCGCTCTGTAGGTCTTATGGGATTTATAGGATTTATACGATATATATGTTCATCTGATTGGGCTGAAGTCAGTGCCTCCAAACCTCACCGCACGTCACTGGTCGACAAGTGGATTGCGCAGACATTTAGAATCTCAGCATAGTGAAATTCTTGAAGAAAGCAAAATGTCTGAAAACGCCATCGCTACTTTAGAAAAGCTAGCAAGTCGCTTGGTGAAACACTAGTTGAGACGGCAGCTTTTGATGAATTATATATTTGAGTGATATCATACATTACTTGGGCTAAAAACAACTACTACTAACAACAGCTATTTCCCGGGAAAGGTGTCGTCTTTTCCCAGGATTTGATACATCTCATTTTTGGGAAAAATATGAAACCCTAGTAACTATATACTGTATATGTGTGTGCTTTTGTGTCCTTCTTCTGTATTATTTTTTTGTATTGAGTTTGGGGTGCTCATTCAGCCCAATCCTTTTTGCAGAATATTTCTTTATTCATGTATTTTGACAGGGACATTGCAAGTCAACATAGAACAAGTAAGTTCTGCGTTGTAAGTGATGCGATGCAAAACGAGTTTAAAACTATTGCTAGTTTTCAACTCCAGTCCCTGGTATAATGCTGTTCAAATAAATGAATAAATAAATAATAAAAGTCAAGATAAGAAAACCTTTATTTGTCCCTCAGTGGGGAAATTCTAAACCATTAAATGCCAAGTAAATAGTGTCAAGATTTCACAACTATTGCATGATATTGTTTGTTTTCCCGTGGCCTGCAGAGAGAGAAAGACCACATCCGTCGTCCCATGAATGCGTTCATGATCTTCAGCAAACGTCACCGCGCCCTGGTGCATCAGCGACACCCCAACCAGGACAACCGCACCGTCAGCAAGATCCTGGGGGAGTGGTGGTACGCTCTGGGGCCCAACGAGAAGCAGCAGTACCACGACCTCGCCTTCCAGGTGTTTATGCATCGTTTAGGCTGAGAGAGCTCTAGTTTCATTTACCTTTTATATCATGGTCAGTGAGGATTCCAATGCATTCAATACTGTTTAAGCTGCATGGAAAATGATAGGCTCCATTACAGTTTGCCTGTACCTGTAAAACTCTATGAATATGTCCCCAAATTCTTATATCTGTTTTGTTTTTTGCTGCTGACATACGGGCATCTCACTTCTTGCTGGTGGGGGTGTACCCGGAAAGAGAATTACCCAATGCACACCTAATCTACATTCATTAACATCTGTAAAAAAAATTATATGTTGATATATTACTCTATATGACTCCAAAAATGTTTTAAACTAAAAATGTTTTAAAGTATGGAACTATTTATTTTAAACAGTCTGATTGGGTTTTAACAATTGTATACAGTTTGACAATCTAGCATAAAGTAAAGAACATTGCAGAACATTGAAATGTGCAGATTGAAATATTCCGATGGATATATCTATATGTAATGAAAAACAATAAACAAACAAATAAAACAGAAAGGAACGTTCACACAAGCTACATATAAGGAGAAAATTCATAGAGATTCAAAAAGTCAAAGCGTGGCTCAGTAATTATCCGTTTAACAGTTTGGGTTCCCGCACTAAAGCTGTAGAGGAACGTCGCATTGGTCTCCGAGAGAACCTTCTCCATCATCATATTTGGACTTGTGGTTGTAGATAAAGTGGTTGGCAGATGTAACTGGTTCTGACTTTTCTTACCGTGACCTTTTTCCCCATGTCCAGGTGAAGGAGGCCCACTTCAGAGCTCATCCCGACTGGAAGTGGTGCAACAAAGACCGGAGGAAGTCTCTGTCGGAGGGCCGTGGGACCCCAAAGGAGGCGCGCGAGAGGAGCATGTCCGAAAGCATAGGTACTTTCAAATGTATACTCCTTGCACAATAATAACTTTAGTAATTACCATAGTACTAGAACCAGCCTTTGTATTGTGATAAAGTTAGTTGATGAAACTAATAGTTTCTTATTTTGCGTCCTGTTTTGTCATCTCTCCCACAGACCCACAATCCCCTGGGGCGGAGACAAAGCCATGGTTGGGGGGTGCAGAGCGGCGAGGAGCCTCCGGGGGGCAGCACACTCGTCCGAGAGCGTTTTCTCAGAGCGCTATGCACATACTGGAGCAGAGAGAGAAGGACATCGACAAGGTTAGTGACTTCACAATGTGGGGCACATGATGGTGCTAGATGTCGTGTGCTGTTGTGTTTTCTTTACGGAAAGACACAATATTTGCGTTCAATTTGTTGCTGTATCATCAATCAGTTCAAGTTAGCAACCTGACAGTAGACGGATGTGAAGGCTGCAGCAAACTTCTCTGTCGTAGTCACTTCTCTATGTATCTACGGAGACCTCTAGAGTTGCTTTTATACGTCTCCGTCTTGTGTCGAATTAACCAATTCCCCGCGGCTGATCAAAGCATCTCTTTTGAGCTCCAGGACATGTCCCCTGAACTTTTAGCGCATAAAAAGAAAAAGATAAAAAGGAAATAAAGGATATATCCTTGTCTTGATGTCTCTAATTTCCCCTCTGTGAGACTAATAAAGGCATCATTCAATCCTAATTATAATACACAAAACTTGTGTAGCACTTTTCATGACTTCCAAAGACACTGGCATTAGTCATTCACTACCCAGTGGTGAAAACCTCATGCTGTAGTGTGGAGAGATAAAGATGTTCTCCTGAAGTGCAAGAGCTGTCCACATTTGCACACATTGCCTTAAATGAGGACTTTATATCTGATTATCTGATGACATGATTATTGAGCAGGTTTCCCGTTTGATTCACAAATGTGGTTCTTTTTCGATCTACAGTAACTTTGTTCAGTGTTTCACTGCACGCTGTCATCAAGGAACTGGGATTACTTAAGGAACCTTGAGTTTTGTGCCACAAACTAATCCCAGATACTGATTTCTCTGTTTCTTTATGCATACTTTTGATCAATGGCTACCCCTACTTGTCTAAATCTAAAGTGGCTAAACAAGAGGAAGTGTACTGTATTTTCTTTCGGACTAAATCGGAACAACTAAAATTTCACAGAATATTGCATTTAATGCATTTCCTTCAATGCAGACTTGGAAATCTTCGATGGCGTCTGTTTTAAAGATTTTAAAGTTTTCTAGCATGATTGTTGTGGACTTAAAAGCACCAAGTTTCAAACCGCACAGCAAATATCAAAGCGTAGAAAGACGAAACGAGGCAATGCCGACAGCGTCTAGTGATTTTGAAAAACAAAAGTGCTGGTGTGAAGGCGCTAATCCTCTGTGACTCGGAGCAAAAGCAGCAAACACTGATGTAGTTTTGTACCTTCAAAGCAGCTTAAAGTGAACAGGGAAATGCTTTGAAGATGGAAAAACGCACTTGAGTTTTCTGAGGGCATGCGGAGAGGAAGAAAGACTTGAGCGCTTTGGCAAAAAAAAGTTCGGACTCGTTGGAAGTGCATTTGAGGGAGAGTGGTGCTTGCGCCTCAGAGAGTGTGAAGGTCATCTGTCTGCAGACTGAAGTGGGCCTCGTCTGATGGCTTGGGGCTTTATGGTGAATTTAAGGAGTTGTAGGCATAAGTAAACCACCATCCAAGTTTATCAGAGCTGCAGCCGTTTGGTTTTCTATCAAACTAAGCGTCACTCATTTGCGTCGCTCAATTCAATTCAGTTTGGTTTGGCCCGAAACCGCAACTACAGTCTTTACAAAGTTGTGGGTTCACCAACAACAGTTCGAAAATGGATCATCACTGTCCTTAGACCCTCCTCAGAAACCTTTGTGAGGCCCATATTGAGACAAAGATCCTCTCCCACGGACAGACAGTCGATACTCAGCAGTAACTCTTTACAATCTCCAGCTTGTCCACCTCTAGTTTAAAGAGCCTGGATTTTTTTTCCCCCGCTTTATCCGAGCCCGCGTGGCTTAGGCAGCAGTCTCCTCTCGCCGCGGAGGAGCAACGGCTCTACTCCGAGCTCCTCCTGGTGTGACTGAGCTCTTCCTCCTATCTCTAAAGGAGCGTCCAGCCACTTCACTAAAGGAAGGTCATCTGAAACGCTTCTATCTGCGACCTTGTCCAACACCACCCATTCACTCACTCATTACATTCAGAAAACCGGAGCACCCGGAGGAAACCTACACAGACGCGCCGAGAACATGTGAACTCCACACAGAAAGGCCTGGAGGTAGAATCAAACCCAGGATATTTGCGCGATAACCACTGCGTCACTGTGCCGCCTAAATGAACTTGCTGAATGGACAATTGTCAATAAATGTCAGTTCAGCAAATAAACTTTTTGTTTTGTTGCAGGAGGACGGTCCTGGTCTGTTCCCGAGTCGTGGTCCTTCTCTGATGGGACGTCCCGGAGTCAGTGAGGATGTGAGCGATGACGAGCGGATGGTCATCTGTGAGGAAGAGGGTGACGATGATGTCATGGGTGAGTCTCTTCAGTCACTGCTGCGTCCAAATTCAGAAAATATACATTATTACTTTTCTCTTCCCTTTCCTCCTTTCACATATGTCCTTATAAATTGTACATAGTAATTGTAATCGTAATAATTCTGTTTTAAATTTCATACCTTAAAAGTGTATGCTGATTTGTATTATGCCTTACTCTCTTCTATTCTTGACCTCTCTTTTCTGACGCACCGAGCCAAAGTAATTTCCTCGTCTGTGACTTCCTGGTACTTACATGGCAATAAAAATGATTCTGATTCTGACATAACGGTGTTGCTCTAGGTTTGGTCAAGCCCAATCTATGAGACTGTTCTAATACCATATCTTCTTGAACTATCTGAGAGAATTATTCATTAAGTGGACTCAAGAAAGCTCAATAAAAACTACAGGATCTTATTATGGTCTCTCTCTCTCTGGTCTCTCTCTCTGGTGATTCTCTCTGGCCTCTCTTTCTCTGATCTTTCTCTTATCTCTCTCTGGTCTCTCTCTCTCTGGCCTCTCTTTCTCTGATCTCTCTCTGGTCTCTCTCTCTCTGGCCTCTCTTTCTCTTATCTCTCTCTGGTCTCTCTCTCTCTGGTCTCTCTCTCTCTGGTCTCTCTCTCTCTGGCCTCTCTTTCTCTGATCTCTCTCTGGTCTATCTTTCTGTTTTTTCTCTGTAATTGTAATATGTTTAGGTGCTATGTCATGTCCACAATAGAAATAATTAAATAAATACAGTTTACGTATGTCATATCTCCAAAGTCAGTAACAGTAGACACAATGTAGAGAGTAAACATTACTCTCAGACTGTAGTGTTAAAGGGTCAAATGCTATTTTTTTCAGAGGATTCTTGTCCAGAAGGTTCCATCGACCTCAAGTGTAAAGAGCGAGTGACGGACAGCGAGGACGAACCAGACGGAAAGGTACATACTGCAAGACAGTTTTTATTAGCATTAACTTTAGCACAAACTTTAAGAGGGAAAAGCAAAGTAGGTAGAAGTATTTTTGAACAATCAATCAGCTTTCTCTCACTCACAAGCAAAAGTTTAAATTGTTTCATATTTAGAAAAAGTATTGCTGTTTCATTGCATAGTAACGGATGCAAAGCTCACGTACATCATGGTAACGGACGCAATTTTTAAAGAAAGGGTACCTAACTTTTATTTTACTACTCATACATAAAACATTTGAATTTTCCAACAGAAATAAGAGTCAGACCATTCCATGTCTTCATCTTCATCGAAAACATTTTAACTTTTGTAAACGTACTATAAAGAGCCCTGTGAGTCACTATAGTTAACACTTTCAGCTGAGAGCTGATTGGCTGACTGAGGGTGGTCCATTTTTCCCTTTTCTGTCTGAAAAAGCTGATCTAAAGATGTGACAGAGGCCAACATACATACAGTGCCTTGCGAAAGTATTCGCCCCCCTTGAACCTTTCAACATTTCGCCATATTTCAGGCTTCAAACATAAAGATATTAAAAAATATATTTTTTGTCATGAATCAACAACAAGTGGGACACAATCGTGAAGTGGAATGAAATTTGTTGGATAATTTCAACTTTTTTAACAAATAAAACGCTGAAAAGTGGGGCGTGCAATATTATTCAGCCCCTTTACTTTCAGTGCAGCAAACTCACTCCAGAAGTTCAGTGAGGATCTTTGATCCAATGTTGTCCTAAATGACTGATGATGATAAATAGAATGCACCTGTGTGTAATCAAGTCTCCGTATAAATGCACCTGCTCTTTGATAGTCTCAGGGCTCTGTTTAAAGCGCAGAGAGAACCATGAAGACAAAGGAACACACCAGGCAGGTCCGAGATACTGTTGTGGAGAAGTTTAAAGCCGGATTTGGATAAAAAAAGATTTCCCAAGCTTTAAACATCTCAAGGAGCACTGTGCAAGCAATTATATTGAAATGGAAGGAGTATCAGACCACTGCAAATCTACCAAGACCCGGCCGTCCCTCCAAACTTTCATCTCAAACAAGGAGAAGACTGCTCAGAGATGCAGGCAAGAGGCCCATGATCACTCTGGATGAACTGCAGATAACTACAGCTGAGGTGGGGATGGTGTGTTCAGGGTGATGAGCTGTGTTGCTTTTACGCCAAACATATCGTTTTGCATTGTGGCCAAAAAGTTTGATTTTGGTTTCATCTGACCAGAGCACCTTCTTCCACATGTTTGGTGTGTCTCCCAGGTGGCTTGTGGCAAACTTTAAACAAGACTTTTTATGGATATCTTTGAGAAATGGCTTTCTTCTTGCCACTCTTCCATAAAGGCCAGATTTGTGCAGTGCACGACTGATTGTTGTCCTATGGACAGACTCTCCCACCTCAGCTGTAGTTATCTGCAGTTCATCCAGAGTGATCATGGGCCTCTTGGCCGCATCTCTGATCAGTCTTCTCCTTGTTTGAGATGAAAGTTTGGAGGGACAGCCGGGTCTTGGTAGATTTGCAGTGGTCTGATATTCCTTCCATTTCAATATAATTGCTTGCACAGTGCTCCTTGAGATGTTTAAAGCTTGGGAAATCTTTTTGTATCCAAATCCGGCTTTAAACTTCTCCACAACAGTATCTCGGACCTGGCTGGTGTGTTCCTTTGTCTTCATGGTTCTCTCTGTGCTTTAAACAGAACCCTGAGACTATGAAAGAGCAGGTGCATTTATACGGAGACTTGATTACACACAGGTGCATTCTATTTATCATCATCAGTCATTTAGGACAACATTGGATCATTCAAAGATCCTCACTGAACTTCTGGAGTGAGTTTGCTGCACTGAAAGTAAAGGGGCTGAATAATATTGCACGCCCCACTTTTCAGTTTTTTATTTGTTAAAAAAGTTTAAATTATCCAATACATTTTGTTCCACTTCATGATTGTGTCCCACTTGTTGTTGATTCATGACAAAAAATTTAAATTTTATATCTTTATGTTTGAAGACTGAAATGTGGCGAAATGTTGAAAGGTTCAAGGGGGCCGAATACTTTCGCAAGGCACTGTACATGAGAAAGCTAGTGATAGAACTTTGATTGACTTTATTACATAGTTCAATTTTTCTGGTTTGAATGTTTAGTACCTCGGCTTTAAATGTCTGGCTTCCGTTTAAGTAATAATCCACAGTCATACTAACATAATTACTTATATTTCTCTGTCAGAATGGTTTCCAGCCGGTGTCACGCTCCTCCCATCCCCCCTGCTCTCTCGACTCTGGCTCAGGACATGGCTCCGCAGGTCGGTGTGAAGACTCCGGGAACAGCAGGAGCAGAGGAGGCGAGGCGGGGCAGGAGGGAGGCGACAGAGAGGACAAACCCGATCAGACCACCTCAGCGGCGGGAGAGGAGAACGGGACCCAGCCTCCCCCCACCGGGACGAGCGTGGTGCGTCCCATCGCCAGCAAACCTCCGGACGGGACTGTGGACAAGAGGGGCAAGATGGACAGCAAGGTACAGTCGATATGGCCTGTGATTGGCTCTGAGCTACAAGCAGAGGTTGATAGACATTTGTATCGCCCAATTAACAGCTCTGGTCAATCATAAACCACACATCTTCTACAAGAATATTAATGGATGGTTCCCAGTCTGAGAACCATTCATATTCACTCGATGATGATGGTGATTTTTAGTTTTGTGTTAGCCAGGCTAGCTATGTCTCTGGTCTCTCTCTGGTCTCTCGCTCTCTGATTTCTCTCTCTCTGGTCTCTCTCTCTGGTAGTCTTTCTTTAGTCTCTCTCTTCGGTCTCTATCTGGACTCTGTCTCAGGTCTTTTCTCTGATGTCTCTCTTTCTGGTCTCTCTATTTGGTGTATTTGGTATCTTTCTCTGGTCTCTTTCTGATCTCTTTCTCTGGTGTCTTTCTCTCTGGTGTCTCTCTCTCTGGTCTCTCTCTCTTTGATCTCTCTCTGGTCTCTTTCTAGTCTCTCTCTGGTCTCTCTCTCTCTGGTTCGTCTCTATTCTCTCTCTGGTCTCTCTCTAGTCTCTCTTTGGTCTCTCTCTGGTCTCTCTCTAGTCTCTCTCTGGTCTTGTATACAATACAATGTATGTATTTGTTTTTCATGTCTACTTTACAGACTTTACACATTTACCTGAATGTGTCTCTTTTTCAGGACAAGAAACCCTCTCTGCTGATTGAAGGAGGCGGATCTCATCAACCGGTCACAGCAGGGGGTGGGTACCTGTCCTCCTTCTCCCCCCTCCATGTAAACCCCATCAATGGTAGTGCACTGGTCACTGGCCTAGTGTTCGGTGGGTCCCAGCCTGTGCACCTCCTGGCCCCTTCACTCCCACACTCTCTGCCCATCCTGTCACCGCCCTCCTCTGCCAGCATGGCCAATGGCGTGCACTCAGGGGTGGGACTAAGAGTCTGCCCCGGGACCAGAGGTGAGACAGAGACCAACCAAAACCCAAAGCTCTAACATTACTGGAAGCCATTAAGGATTATATACTTCATTGTGATTAAAACTAAGGACACGTGTTAAGCAAAATATAATTCATGTTTAAAGAAGGGTTAGCTAAATGTTCTGTTTAATCAATAATACATGTTTTCAGCCGATTAGCAAACATGTTATCTTTGCATACTAGAAAGATAGAGCCCTGTGTGAGTCACTATTTCACAACCAAGGACATCTGTTGTTAGCCGGGCTAGCTATGTCTCTGGTCTCTCTCTCTGGCCTCTCTCTCTCTCTGGTCTCTCTTGCTCTTAGGTCTTTCTTTTTGGTCGCTCTTTTTGGACCTTCTCTACTCTCTCTCCTTTCTCACTCTGGTCTCTTCCTCTCCTTTCTCACTCTGGTCTCTTTCTCTCCTTTCTCACTCTGGTCTCTCTCTCTCTGTTCTCTCTCTGATCTCTTTCTCTGGTGTCTTTCTGGTGTCTCTCTCTGGTCTCTCTCTCTGTTCTCTCTCTCTGGACCTTCTCTGCTCTCTCTCTTGCCTCTCTCTCTCCTTTCTCTCTCTGGTCTCTCTCTGATCTCTCTCTCTCCGGTCTCACTCTGGTGTCTCTCTGATGTCGCTCTCTGGTCTCCCTCTGGTCTCTCTCTTTGGACCATCTCTGCTCTCTCTCTCTCCTCTCTCTCTCTGGTCTCCCTCTGGTCTCTCTCTCTAGACCTTCTCTGCTCTCTTTCTGTGGTCTCTCTCAGCTGATGGTTTGGCAAAATTCGTTTACTTTTTTTCAAGCTGGGTTTTCTACCTTTTTTGTTGATAATAGTTCAAATTCCAATCCACTCCTTCTGCGTTCATCTGCCACATTACAACATGAAAACCCACGGCTTACATTCAAGCGCAGCTTATACGTGCACAAGATATACTTTCTTTTCAAATGCTGCTGGTGCGGCTTATATACAGGCGAGCCTAATAGTCCAGAAAGTCTCATAATTATACCTCAGTTTTGTGATCTCTCCTCTTTCTCTCTGTCTGGATTCATGTATGTTCTACGTTATCTGATCACAATCTGTCGTCAACTCAAAAACAACGTTCATCTCGACTTTTCTTCAAATTGCTCTATTTAAGAAAGACCTTTTGTTGACACTGCCCTTGCCGTTGTAATGTAATATGCATTTTCTTATGCTGCCCTATGCACAATCTCCTCTTTCCATGTTGGCTGTTTTGTAATAATGTCAAATCAAAGTCACTGCTTGGACCACTTCCCATACTTTGATTTTCCCCTAATGTCTTAATTTCATCTCCCTCAGACCTCGCTCAAATGGAAGTCGAACGCTTCTTGTTAGCCGACATCTTTGCCCCTTTCTCAATGATTTCAACTTTTACTTTTATGATTTTACCCGTGGCTTCTACCTTTACGTTGTTTCCAGTTTCACCTTGAATACTGTGGCTACATACAGCGATAGCATTTCAGGCCTCAGTTCGCAAATCGCTGTCTAATTTTAGCTGGGAAGAATAGCCAGGATCAGGGTCAACCTAGATGCAAAGAAACACAGATTATTGCTTTAAATGTACTTTCCCCTTTACTCGTTGTTCTGGTCTTTTTATTCAAACATCCAAGTCTTTGTTCATGTGGTCCGCAATGTTCTCAAAATAGACTTGATTGGCTTACGTAGAGTGGGTGATCGACAAGCCTCCCACCAACTCTTAATCACTCCCTATTCATAAGAGCCATCGCACGCTGCTATTTTCTGTCTTTTTGTTAAGAAGTCGAAAATAAAATATAGATTGTTGTCATAGATTCAAGATGTAGGGCAGGGGCCTGTGAAACTCTGTGGGAGATTCACTGTTTTTTGAAAGAAGTTATTAATGTAGCTTTAAACTCCACTATTGAACTCTGATTATGTGTTTGGACTGGCTCCATAAACTTTCATTTATTTTATTGCTTCAAAGGAGAAATTATTATTGGCCATTAAACATTATGTTAAGAATACAGTAAGCGTTGCATGTTTTAGAATGTTTTTTAAAGGGACAGTTAAAAGCTTGAGAGTAAAAGTGGGTCTTAAAATTTAAAACACCCAACGCAATGAGAATGCTGTTTTGACGTGAAGAGTAGGACGGAATGATTTATGGAACTTAGATTATTCAGTCACAGAGAAGGCCCTGTGCTCTGGGTTTAAGACAACAGAGAAGGCCCTGTGCTCTGGGTTTAAGACCACAGAGAAGGCCCTGTGCTCTGGGTTTAAGACCACAGAGAAGGCCCTGTGCTCTGGGTTTAAGACCACAGAGCAGGCCCTGTGCTCTGGGTTTAAGACAACAGAGAAGGCCCTGTGCTCTGGGTTTAAGACAACAGAGAAGGCCCTGTGCTCTGGGTTTAAGGCCACAGAAAAGGCCCTGTGCTCTGGATTGAAGACCACAGAGAAGACCCTAATCCTGGGTTTAAGACCACAGAGAAGACCCTATCCCTGGGTTTAAGATCCCAGAGAAGGCCCTGTGCTCTGGGTTTAGGACCACAGAGAAGGCCCTGTCCCAGGTAGATTTGGATGAGGTCTGAGACAATACTGTACACTGTATGAGAAAACGATCAAGAAACATCGGTGCATCCCTGATCTATTTTCACTGCTTATTATTTAGAAAATGATGTCTCAGTCAAACTAACGAATGCTTTGATGTAGTTATTAGTGTATATTCATTGATAAGTAACATAATTTACTGTTTCTACTCTTTAAAAGGCTTGTGACCCTGATTTACTTCCTGTTTATTCACAACATGTTTGGGACTTTTGGGTCTTTCTGCCGTGGCCGAGTGTTTACAGATAATCTTTTATAATGAGGTTCAATTATGTTGCTTGTTGTTGTGATTTTAATTTTAATTTCCTTTTCCTTGTTTTGGGACTTCCACTGTCCATGCACTTACTCCTCACTGTGACTCACCTTTATCTCCAAATACATAACAAGAAGAAGCCGATTTGAACAAAAGCTAGCTGGAGCCAATTTCCTTATATGGGCATTTCTGTCATGGGTGTGTTGCTAAGACGGTTGCTAAGGCAGACTGGATTGCCATGCCACTAACATTGGCACGGCAAGTCAAGTTTATTTGTATTGCACTGCTCATACAAAACAGTGATTTATAAACTTATACTTTATCTAATTGTACTCTCTGATGACGTACAAGTACAATTCCAGGTTAAAATCAATTATTTTTGTGTTTCTACAACTGAAGGATTGTATCTTATTTTTTAATTGCAGCATGAGTATTTCTGCCTTGTGTGATTTAACTTTATTTTTGACTTTTAGCTTTTAGAATTCCAAATGCTTAACTCAAAAACATAAAAAGGCAACAAGGAAAAGATGACTGTAAACAAAAATAAATAATTGTACAAAATTATGGATTAAAAATAAAAGGATTATAAAAAGAAAAAATAATAATAATAACAATAATAGATCAATCCAATCCACTTCATATAGGACATTTTATAAAACATGTTTCCAAAGTAACACATTTAAAATGTAATGTAATTTAATGTGATGTTTATTTATATAGCGCATTTTACCGACCAAGGTCACCCAAAGCACTTTACAATGTTCAGAGTCAGATATTGTTCCAATCATTCCACACACTGTGATGACAGAAGTGAGTCCAGAACACACTGGACCATCAGCTCCAACACCATCCATTCACTCTCTCATTTACATTCAGACCTATTGTGCATGTTTTTAGTGGGGAGAACATGCAAATTCCACTCAGAAAGGCCCTGTTCCGACCGGGATTCGAATCCAGGACCTTGCTGAGAAGCAAGAGTGCTATCTACTCAATACACAAGTCTGCCAGCTTTAAATAATAAAAAATAATAACATAAAAACAAATAAAACAGTCAAATAAATGAAAATGTGAAAAACTAAAGAGAAAGTACAATGAGAAAGAAAGTAAAAAAAAAGACAGTTTTCTTTTTCATGTTTTCAGCACTTTGAGTTTCCTTGCGTATGAACTGTGCTGTACAAATACACGTCATATCAACCTTTATCATTTTGCGACAATCTCCCAGAGCCACAATCTTTCCCCCTTCGCTCACATTCAACATCTGCCGCTCATATTTGTAGATAGTGGCGTCTTGAATCCCTGACTTACATCCTGGTTTATAGACGGAGCAGGTGGGAGTGTGTTGACTCTCTCGTTCACCTCGCTCTGGTCCCTGGTCCCCGTCAGACCATCGAGACTCCCTCTGCGAACGCCACCTGCTGTAGCTGCTCCAGAATCCTTCCACCGTTACCTCAAATAACCCATATTTTTATATTATGCAACGCTGTCACTTTAAAACGTGTGAAAAAAAACCTCCCAGTGTCTGTGTCCTCAAATGTCCCCTCGTTTAGTCTATAGTCTCTCTCTCTGGTCTCTTTCTGGTCTCTCTCTGGTCTCACTCTGGTCTAGAGTTTCTCTCACCGGCCTGTCTCTCTGGTTGGCTTCCTCTGGTCTCTCTCTGGTCCCTCTCTCTTATCTCTGATGGGTCCCTAAGGTCTCTCTCTCTGTTCCCTCTCTCTGGTCCCTCTCTTTGGTATCTCTCTGGTCTCTCCTTCTGATCTCTCTCTCTCTGGTCTCTCTCTGATCTCTCTCTCTCTGGTCTCTCTCTGGTCCCTCTCTCTGATCTTTCTCTCTGATCTCTCTTTCTCTCTCTCTCTCTCTCTCTCTGGCGTCTCTGATCTCTCTCTTTGGTCCCTCTCTCTAATCTCTCTCTGGTTTCTCTTTCTGCTTTCTCTCTGTGGTTTCTATCTCCGGTGTCTCGCTTCGGTCTCTCGCTCCGGTCTCTCGCTCTGGTCACTCGCTCTGGTCACTCTCTCTGGTCCCTCTCTCTAATCTCTCTCTAATCTCTCAGTGGTCTCTCCGGTCTCTCTCTGATCTCTCTCTCTGGTCTCTCTCTGGGCTGTCTCTCTGGTCTCTCTCTCTCTGATCTCTCTCTCTGGTCTCTCTCTGGTCTCTCTCTCTGGTCTCTTTCTCACTGCTCTCTCTCTCCGCTCTCTCTCTCTCTCTGGTCTCTCTCTGATCTCTCTCTCTGGTCTCTCTCTCCGCTCTCTCTCTTTCTGATCTCTCTTAATCTACGCTGTCACTTTAAAACGTGTGAAAAACCTCCCAGTGTCTGTGTCCTCAAACGTTCCCTGGTTCACAGCCACCTCCTCTCTGCTAATTCTCTGCTTCTCTCTCTCTCTCGCCTCCGTCGTTTAGTCCACCGAACCCAGTCGCCGGGGCTGCAGACGAAGATGCTGGTTCCCATGGCAACACCGAGAACAGGAAATACTCCTCTTCATCCTCATCCGTCCATCTCCCTCGTGGCCCCGCCCCTTCCTGTGCAGAACGGCCCCCAGGCAGGAAGTAAGGTACGGGATCGGCACGAGTTCGCTCTCCTCGTCAGCATATTAGCACATTACTGTACATGATCAAGGGACGGGGTCGTTCCTCGCTGGAGCAGGAGGGTCTCAGCACAGTGATGATCCGAGACATTTGTGGACATTTATTATTTATTTATTAAAGGAGCAGTGTGTAAGATTTTCATGTCATTTCCTCATTAAAGGGCCCTAAACTGTCAAAAGGCATGAATAAAACCTGCTCTTTTCAATACTTCTTTAACTGATAACAGTAGTTCAGAGACATTAGAATTTAAAAATTAGTTTCCCAGCCCCTAAATCTTGTTATTGTTTTAATTTCGATGTCCTGTCCTCCACCGTTTCACCAATCAGATAGTTCTAATCCGGGTTGCCAGAACTCGCTGCATCAAGCTAATCTCACCTGTAAAGTACCATGTGGCCGCAAAACTATAAAAGGTCTCGTTATGATTCTCAAATCAATAATGACAAAACAAGGAATAAAATGAGGATCTGTATTGGGGCCTTTGTGAAAAAGGTGTTGGTTATAGAACTCCCAGCTGGATTCCTCTGCATATCTGGCAACCTGAGTCAGGGAGAGTGGGAGAGGCTGCAGAACCACTTTTGGCCAGATTTTTTACATACTGCTCCTTTAACTTCCTTTATAGAAAATGCTATAAAGGACGTGGTCATGCTGCTCCATGACCACTGTTTTGTGTCTGTTTTATGTGTTTGTTATTGATGCTCTGATCTGTTATTGGTGAATCAACAACTTTGTAAAGTCCTCCGAGACAATTGCTGTTGTTGTTGAATTGAATTGGAAGTAAATTAATCTCCTGCACCGATTCAAGAAATGTGCCCATGATGCAATTTTCATATTCAAAGGTTTATGCAAGGATTTTCCCAAACTTTAAAATAAAACTACCCTCTTCACCTTTCAAACAAACTTTGACGAGCACTTATCACCAGAATGAGTGACATTTGGGAGGACCAATAGCCTTGACGATCCACCTGGAAGTAGAAAATCCTCCTATACACCTTTGAAATAAGATAAGAAAAATTGACATAAGATTTACTCGACAAAAATGTAAAACCTAGACCTTTTTTATAAAGTTATGAAGGGATCGTAACTTGAGACATGTCTGGGATCGTGACATGTTTTATTGTCAATGGTAGACGAGCACGAACAAAGAAGTTACAGAGATATAATACAGCATGGAGGAATGGGGACCGTCCAATCAGCAGTCGCCGCGGTGTCTGTAGCTTTGCCTTGAGATAAACCAAAACCTACTGCCTACTGTGCATATTGTTAGAATGGTGAGTTTAACTATAACCACAGTTGCTTCAAAGTGTCATGAAATCTGCAAAGTTATTTAGTCAATAATTGTATATCATTAGTTATTTGAAAAGGACGTGTTCAGCAACATGAAGATTAGAGACAGATCAAAGCTTCAGCTACAGCTTCCATCTGCAGTCACTAACAATACAATAACATACAATCAGAGAACAACAATAGGAAGGTACAATAGCATATAATGAACCCACACACACACACACACACACACACTTATACACATAGACACGTACACATACACACAAATACACTTACACACATAGACGCGTACACACACACAAATACACTTACACACAAAGACACGTACACACACACACAAATACGCTTACACACATAGACACGTACACACATACACAAATACGCTTACACACATAGACACGCACACACAACACACAAATACACTTACACACATAGACACGTACACACACACACAAATACACTTACACACATAGACACGTACACACACACACAAATAGGCTTACACACATAGACACGTACACACACACATATAAAGGAACACATACACAGCACTTACCTGTACATTACAACCACAGGTAAGTGGTCTCCTCTTATTAACATTACATGAAATACAAACTGAAACTATATTAGTTAAAACCAGTGTTGGGCACGTTACTTTGAAAAAGTAATTAGTTATAGTAACTAGTTACTTCTCCCAAAAAGTAACTGAGTTACTAACGGAGTTACTCTACTATAAAAGTAACTAGTTACCAGTAAAAGTAACTATTGCGTTACTTTTTTCGTTTTGTTCTGGAACATAATGTGCACTCGACGTGCACATTTTTACCTTTAACCTCAGTGAGTTTAAATAGTGCCAATATTTCCATCTAGAAAAGGCTGTTTTGCTGCTGAAGTCCTGTTCACTCTCCATCTCTCACTGTGCTGTAAGCACTAAACACCAACACCCGCCACTGTGAATGTGGAAACACCGGTGAAGCACTGACTTCAGCCCAATCAGATGAACATACAGTGCCTTGCGAAATTATTCGGCCCCCTTGAATCTTTCAACATTTCGCCATATTTCAGGCTTCAAACATAAAGATATAAAATTTTAATTTTTTGTCATGAATCAACAACAAGTGGGACACAATCGTGAAGTGGAATGAAATTTGTTGGATAATTTAAACTTTTTAAAAAAATAAAACACTGAAAAGTGGGGCGTGCAAAATTATTCGGCCCCTTTACTTTCAGTGCAGCAAACTCACTCCAGAAGTTCAGTGAGGATCTTTGAATGATCCAATGTTGTCCTAAATGACTGATGATGATAAATAGAATGCACCTGTGTGTAATCAAGTCTCCGTATAAATGCACCTGCTCTTTGATAGTCTCAGGGTTCTGTTTAAAGCGCAGAGAGAACCATGAAGCCAAAGGAACACACCAGGCAGGTCCGAGATACTGTTGTGGAGAAGTTTAAAGCCAAATTTGGATACAAAAAGATTTCCCAAGCTTTAAACATCTCAAGGAGCACTGTGCAAGCAATTATATTGATATCGAAGGAGTATCAGACCACTGCAAATCTACCAAGACCCGGCCGTCCCTTCAAACTTTCAACTCAAACAAGGAGAAGACTGATCAGAGATGCAGCCAAGAGGCCCATGATCACTCTGGATGAACTACAGATAACTACAGCTGAGGTGGGGATGGTGTGTTCAGGGTGATGAGCTGTGTTGCTTTTACGCCAAACATATCGTTTTGCATTGTGGCCAAAAAGTTTTATTTTGGTTTCATCTGACCAGAGCACCTTCTTCCACATGTTTGGTGTGTCTCCCAGGTGGCTTGTGGCAAACTTTAAGATACTTTTATTGGATATCTTTGAGAAATGGCCTTCCATAAAGGCCAGATTTGTGCAGTGCACGACTGATTGTTGTCCTATGGACAGACTCTCCCACCTCAGCTGTAGTTATCTGCAGTTCATCCAGAGCGATCATGGGCCTCTTGGCTGCATCTCTGATCAGTCTTCTCCTTGTTTCAGATGAAAGTTTGGAGGGACGGCCGGGTCTTGGTAGATTTGCAGTGGTCTGATACTCTTTCCATTTCAATATAACTGCTTGCACAGTGCTCCTTGAGATGTTTAAAGCTTAGGAAATCTTTTTGTATCCAAAGCCGGCTTTAAACTTCTCCACAACAGTATCTCGGACCTGCCTGGTGTGTTCCTTTGTCTTCATGGTTCTCTCTGCGCTTTAAACAGAACCCTGAGACTATCAAAGAGCAGGTGCATTTATACGGAGACTTGTTACACACAGGTGCATTCTATTTATCATCATCAGTCATTTAGGACAACATTGGATCATTCAAAGATCCTCACTGAACTTCTGGAGTGAGTTTGCTGCACTGAAAGTAAAGGGGCCGAATAATTTTGCACGTCCCACTTTTCAGTGTTTTATTTTTTTAAAAAGTTTAAATTATCCAATAAATTTCGTTCCACTTCACGATTGTGTCCCACTTGTTGTTGATTCATGACAAAAAATTAAAATTTTATATCTTTATGTTTGAAGCCTGAAATGTGGCAAAATGTTGAAAGGTTCAAGGGGGCCGAATACTTTCGCAAGGCACTGTATTTATCATATAAATCAAGTGGACAGTTTGTTTGGCTACAGCAAAATATGTTTCATGCCCACATTGTTTGTTCATACAAAACGCAAAACTATGAGTTATGGGTCTTACCTTATAAATGACCTGCACAGTCCACTTCAGTTCAGACCAGTTCTGTGTGTAAGTCCAGATAATGGTTTGAGCGTAGATATGTAATCCTCCATTTGGAAATGAGTCCAATGAGTTTTAAAAAGTAAAACAAAACGCGTGTGTCCTCCAAAAACTCCTCTGTTTTGCTGCAGCCGGGTGCATCCAATTTCTAAAACCAACCGTCTTACACTACACCTCTCTTTCTTATCATTCCTATAGTAATTGAAAAATTACCCTATGTGCATTTTAAATTATCTTAAAATGTGTTATATGTATGTTAGCCAAACCTGTTGCTGTCCTTAGCAGATAAACCAGGAAGAGAAAGGAGCTTATTGATGGAATTGTATGCAGCCTTCTGCGCTCACATGAGCTCCTCTGAGGCCTCACGGTGATAGAAGCCGTAGTTGAGCGCGATTAGGACCCATATTTGTTTCAAAAACACAATTTATGACCATCCTCTCAACTGTAGACATGTAGATTGTAAAGGAAATATGATTTACATCAGCCAATAATTGCTGAGAGGTTTTCTCATCCTCCCTTCTCTCATGACAACATGTTCATTGTGCGTCTTGAGTAACGCGCAGTAACGGGATGTCGGAAATGATAACGGCGTTATAGTTACTGTCAAAGTAATTAGTTAGATTACTCGTTACTGAAAAAAGTAACGGCGTTAGTAACGCCGTTACTAATAACGCCGTTATTCCCATCACTGGTTAAAACTCACCATAAAACTCATTCATACATTTCATACTATATTCAGTCCAAAAACGACAGTATTGTACATTGTTTATTTGCTAAATGCTAAGTTTGCTGTTATTTTCTACTGGTGGGTCCTGACTCCACTGCTCTGTGCGTGAGAGTGGACAGAGTTCTGATCGAAGAGGCAGCTGCGGCTACAGGTCAAAACGGAGGCAGTGGAGAAAAACAGGCGTAAAACTTTTTGATGCTTTAACTTCCCTCAGCTCCTTCACACACATCTTTGACACGTCTCTGTAAAAATAACCGCTTGTTCATTTATAAACGTATCTTTTCTGCCCACTCACTTTGCTCCCGTCAGATCATCCAGATCGCCCCCGTGCCCGCGGTCCAGTCCCACCCCAACGGAGCGCCGCATCCCGGGAGCCCCTTCCCTGTTTCCGTGGCAACCGTGATGGCCCCCAGCGCCGCTCCTCCGCCGGCCGTGCTCCTGACCTCGCCTCCCACCAGGTCGGAGTCATCAGACGCTCAACACAAACTTATTTACACACAGAGATGTTGCTTCTGTGCAAATGCCTCAGAGCAGATTTTCCTAGAGATGGATGGATGGATGCAGGGTCATGAGACACATGAGATACACAACAGACACACAAGAGACACACACAAGAGACACACAGAAGAGACACACACAAGAGAGAGACGTGAGAGAAACACGAGAGACACACAAGAGACACCTGTTATTAATGATTATCTGTGTCTTGGATTGGATTGGATAATGTCCAAAATAAGGGCGACTCACAGAGAGAGAGAGACCGGAGAGAGAGATCAGAGAGAGACCGAAGGGATACCATTGAGAGAGAGACCAGAGAGTGAGACAGAGAGAGCGACAGAGAGAGCGACAGAGAGAGCGACAGAGAGAGAGACCAGAGCGAGAGACCAGAAAAAGAGAAGAGAGAGAAAGACCTGAGAGAGACCAGAGAGACATCATACACAGAGACCAAAGAGAAAGACCAAAGAGAAAGACCAAAGAGAGAGACCAGAGAGAGAGACCAGAGAGAGAGACCAGAGAGAGAGACCAGAGAGAGAGACCAGAGAGAGAGACCAGAGAGAGAGACCAGAGAGAGAGACCAGAGAGAGAGAGTCCGAACAGAGAGAACTCTGAACAAATCATCGTGTCACTGTCTTGTTATATTAGCGCTTATATGATGTTGGGGAATACACACAGTAAAAAAGAACACACAATTGCACACAAAAAAGTCACAACAACGACAACTAGGTCAAATGAGTACCTTTAGCATTCGTGCAGATGTATGTTGAAGCTGTTTGACATGCACTTTCCAAGTTCAAATAAATAAATATGGTGTTGCTTATGTTTCAGGATCCCCTTTGTCCAGCCGACCACAGGCCCCTCCTCCGCATCCCTCCAGGGCCTGTCGTCTCCGGGACAGGCCTTCCTCCCTCAGCCCCTGGCCTCTCTGGGCTTCACTGCCATCGCTCCTGCTGCGCCTCCTCTAAGCTGCCAGAACCCAGCGGGACAAGTCACTGCGAACACAGGACGCCCGGTAAGAGGGCCACAAAGGACGGGGGGGGGCGCCAGGTCTCGCAAAGGTTTAACAGTTAGCGTTCATGTTGGAGAATTGTGTTTCAGTTGTAGGGCAAGTGCTGTAGTGGAAGAGTGGACTTTACGGTGCTAAAGGATCTGAGGAAAGCGGCTTGTCTTTGTGTGTTTTATTAAAATGGTGGAGAATAAACAATACAAGAAGGAATACAAAAAAGCAAAAAAAAAAAGACTATAGCGAGATCGACCAAGGGAAAAAAACCACACTGGAAAACACCAAATCAGTTACATCTAAGCAATGCACAAGAGAAACTTATATAATGGACTGGGATGATGTAAAAACAGTTGGAACGGAAGAACACAAATATTACAGTGAGGGGATTGGAATCAGGAAGCGGGGAGCAAGGGCCATCAACTGAGACGAGGGGGCCTTCACTTTGGCTCACACTTGGGACTCACTTCTCCAGAGACCACAGCGCGGCAGAGGGCGTGGTCAGTTTAACGGATCTGTCAGACTGACCACATCCGGTAACAACAGCCGATTAGAGACACATCACACCATCACGTGCCACCTCTGACGAAGGCGCAAGTCTAGTTAATTAATCAAGGCTTTAGGGTCACCAAATAATACAGGCACTGGAAAAAACAAATCCTCCAAAAAAACACCACAAAATATATGAAAATAATTGAAATACCGCTTAAAATAAGAAAAAATATCTGCCAAAAGGACAAGAATAATTATGACTTGACAATATCTATGAAAATAATAACCCCAAATCCCTTGATTCTAGTATAAAAACATACATTTCAAGTATTATTAAATATTTCAAATATTATTCACTTGGTACTGGTACTACTGGTATTAAGAAAAAATACTTAAAGCAAGATTAAAAACTCACTTTTTTCTCTTATAAGATTATGAAGTATTATTACCACACTGCAAACCCTGACAAGTAAAGTTTACTTGAAAAAACCATGGAAATAAATTGCGTATTAACTTCACTTGAATTCCTCGAGTACATCGTTTACTTGATATTACCAAGTAAACTCAGGTGATTGCAATAAAGTTTAAATTTCTACTTATGCTCCGACTGGGATTCGTACTCAATGGTGCTACCCACTCAGCCACCGGGCCACCCTGCCATTGTCACACCTGCCTCATTAAAGACTCTACACATCAAAATGTCAAAAGGGAGGCTTACTTGAACAGAAACAGTTCAATTCAAAGAAAACCCTGAGTGACATAGGCAAGCTTTAAATAAACTAACAATAAATGAGTAATATATACTTACTGGGAAAAATCTATTTAAAATAATTTTGATATCTGAAGTAGGATTGAAGTTAGGGTTTACAGTGCATAAAACTAGTAAAATAATCTTAAATGACAAACTACATTCAAGTAAAAAAAAAAACTTCCCATTAAAGATAATTTTTAGTAAATAAATCAAACCAAAATTTTACTTTTTTCAGTGGTCTTAGCAAAGAAAGAAAGACCCTAACCCTAACCCTAACCCTAACCCTTTAGAGATGGGTCAAAGACATTTCCTCGTTCACTTCTCTGAGGCCTCTGTCGCTTCACCAAGTCCTGACCCCTGTCCCCCTCCTCCTCCTCAGGTCCTTACTGCCATATACCCTGCACAAGCCATTGCCCTGACAGCTGGAGTGGTCCCAGTGACGGCCGTCTTCCCCAGCAGGCCGTCTCTGGAGACGCTCAGACCCTGCTCTCCGCGGGGTTCCGGGGGTCCTGGGGGCACGGTGAGAGTGAAGGTGGAGGTGAAGACGGAGGCGGAGGAGAACGAGTGCACCACAGAGAGCTGCGTCACTGCTGCAGGTGAGGAGACTGTGACACAGACACTGGGTAAAGCTGGGGCACCTCACTTTGGGTTTTCATTATAATACTTCATCAACACAAAGAGTTTTATAAAAGTGAAATGTAGTGAACAAGTCAGAAAACTAACTGCTGTCTTAGGCCGTCTTCACACTTAGACTCGTTCACTTTAACTGGAACAAATCTGGAAAATCTTTACAAATCTTTTGATAGTTTAGAAAGGTTCATCTTCAGCAGAAATGAAAGTATTTGGTTCTTCTTTAACAGACAATAGTACGAAGATAAAAACATCGCTGACTTTCTACTGTGGGAAATAGAAGAAGCAAAAACTTTCATCTTCACAGATCTGTTACAAACACATTTATCGCACAATTGCAATAACAGCGGCTCAACTGCAACTTTCACTTGCTCAGATTGTAAACATGGAGCTTGTCTGGTGCACACTGGGTACTTTTTACTAACCCTAACCCTATTCCACTGTGGTTTTACTGCTAATGATAAATAACTGATCTGAACAAAAAACAGCGCGAAATACTAACAAATACATGTAAAAGATGAAAACTGACGTGTTTCTAATTCCATAAATGAGTAGCTAAAGTTAGAGAATGAAACACCATTTAATAAGAAAACCTCTTTTTACCTTTTCTCCCTGATCCAAAAAACAAGATTAGAAATTAGTCTTAGTCTCACTGCAGGTGAAAGCCAACTCCTGTCAGACCTCTGAAGCAAAGCAGGGCAGGTCCTGGTTAGTACTGTGATGGGGGACCTTTGGAGAACACAGTGACTGTAAAGTACCAAACTGTTGATGTGTCTTTAGGCAAGACACCTTCCGCACAATGCTTAGAATGAACTTGGTGTGTGTGTGAATGGTTGGTGGTGGTCAGACGGGCCATGGCACATACTGGTTGCCTCGCTTCTGTCAGTGTGCCCCAGGGCAGCTCTGGCTATACGTAGTTGTTTATCACCATCCATGTATAGAGATAAGAAATAGGTTTGAGTGTTCAAAAAAGTGCTACATAAATGGCATTGATCCATTGTTTAAGTCTTGAAAGTTAGGTACCCCAGCTTCAAATACGTCATGTTACCTTTTTGGATTAAATAGTTTCACGGTTATTCAAAGCAGTGTCCTTTTTAACGAGGCTGTAACGTCCTTCTGTCTGTTTCACAGTGATAATCTATTATTATCTGTTTAGTAAATTGCAATTCTAAATATTTCTCTAAAACAATATTTCAGATAAAGCCGCTGTTTTGTCTCTGCCCCTGTACACAAGTCACATCAAAGGCCCTGCAGGCTCCGCTCAGACCACAAATCAAGTTAGCTATCAGTGGATTCTTTCCCCTTTTAGATAAAATGCCAGCAAATCTACCTCATAGTACAAATACAGAAAAAGCACTGGTCAGAAGAGCCATAGGGAAGCAAGTATGCCTTTGTGTGTACGCTAAAATAAATGACAAGTTTGAGTGTGTAAGACAGAAAACTCTAACGTCGTCAAAAGCCCGCTATGTTCTCCCGGTTTTGTGTTGTTTCCGGATCGTATGGATTCATCCTAAAGTGAACTCTGGCCACACGTTTAGAGGTGCCCTGGGACAAAGGAAATACAACACTGACAGTTGTAAAAATAGCTTTGTATTGTAGGATGTCAGCAAGAGTCAGCAATAGCAAAGTCAGTGTTCGGTTTCAATGGCTATTTATTAAGACAGTATGTTGTTTTTGCATTCGACGTACACAGTTTAGATCAGCATTTACAGAGACAGAAGCCATCAGAGGGCGAGAAAAAGTGAGCTCAAGTCTATACCCCAGGCATGTCCAAACCATGGATCTATGATAATAACTGTATAGGGTATTACTAGATTACTTAGAGCTGTCCCACCCATGGGCACAGGGGGCGCCCGTGGTACTGCAGACTAAATTCACGTGGGCTACCCAGAAAAAAGTCCCATAGAACTCAATGTAAACTAAAACAGCTCGACCTCAGCTGACAGAGAACCTACAGCTTTCACGAAGATCGGATTTTGTGGGGATTTTAGTGTCCCTTGTCATCCTGAACTTTTTTTCTTCTTAAATCCTTCGGTTTTCTTTACGTAAATCCACACTTTACTACCACAAACTCTGCTCCTTTCCTTCCCGCTCTGACTCCGCTCTGCTGCTGCTCTGATCAGCAGCTCTGATTGATCAGAGCGCGGCCGAGCCCCTCTGTGCACGTGCATGAGAGCCACACACATGTAGGACCAGACAATGCCCAAATATAACCGAGTTCCTCTGATATGTCAGTGCCCGTGAAGTCCCATGCGCTACTGAGCACAAACCATTCATTTGAATAGGACGCCATCTTGGATCACCCGGGTTTGGTCCAAACTCAGGCCCCGGGGCCAAATGCAGACCTCAGTGTCATATTATGTGGCCCTCTGCCTTGTTAAGCCAAAGTAGTCTTTAAGATCATAAACACTGTTGGATGGATCACTGTGTCATTCATCCAACTTCAGCTCAGCCAACATAGACATGTTGTGACTCGTTCTAAAACCCAGAACGTCTGGATTTCAGTTGTTGACTTTATTTGTACATACTTTACTGATGTGGTTTTTGATAGCGTCACAAACTTCCATTAATGGTGCTAATGTAGCTGTGAGATGGTAAACAGTTGTCTTTCAGCCAACTTCAGCTCTGTTATAGATCATTTTAAAGCTCAGAAGATCAGATGCAAGTCAAGACAGTTATTCAGGCCATGATGTTGGCCCTTCGACTAGTCTGGTGAACTAAAGTTATTAAAATGTTTGGACACCCCTGCTCTCTCCTGATCAAAACTAGAATAAGATCAGATACACTTTATTCTATTACTCTGATCCAATGACTATATTACTGGGCTATTTATCATTTATCAAAATAGCACAAAATCCACAGCTTTTCTGGTCCCTGGAAAAGCCTTGTTCCAGCTTCTTCCCTGGCAGAAGATCCCGCTGAGATGCAGGACATGTGGATATGCTAACAGCTTCTTTCCACAAGCTGCTTTCAGTCCTTTATTGATATTAACTTTGAATTGAAATTGTTTTTGTTGATTGGTTTCATAGTGACCCTTGTTTCTTGTGCTTTTTAGCTTGTTTTATTTGATATATTTTTCAGTTGCACACTGGGGACTTTTGCACATCTATTCCAATGTGGTTTTACTGCAATAAATTAATAATAAATAAACTGCTCTGTCAGAGTTTTTTTTATTTTAATGGAAGTGACGTGTCTCTCAAACTGCGTTCATTTCATTCAGTTGCATTATTACAGTGAGTCTGAATGATAAAAAAAACCACATCTTGTTTTTTATCCATTTTGCAGGAAACGGTGAAGGACAGATGATCCAACACATTAAGGAGGAAAACCTGAACGATGGACAGAGCTGGGAAAAACAAAACGTGACGGAGAGAGAGAGAGCAGCGAAGGACAGCGGTGACAAGAGGGACGAGCAGAACCGCAGAGAGGTCAGAACCACGACGGCTTCACCCTTTCGTAGTTTCCTCCCCTTTTGAGTCAATATATCTTCTTTAGGCATGATTGGAACTGAAATATTCTTTGGGTCATCTCACTTGCTTTTAGGCACTTTTACTGTCAAACTGCCTCTCAACCATTTGATAAAGGCCTATGATTTAAAAGGCAAAAAAATGGGTAAAAATAAAATGTGTTATTAGTGCTCCTATACAGAAAGAAATGACATTTCTCTCTTCAAGGAGTGAATGTTAAGGTGTTAATGCCATACCTCAGTGCTGTATCTGTGTGACTGGGTCTGAGAAAGAACCATTCAAAAGAGGATGTTAATGCCCCACATTCTGGTTAACCTGGAAAAGAGAAGGACTGAAAGCTGAAAGAGACAAACCATTAACCCTCTGGGCGCCACGGTTGACTTAAGTCGACAACATGCGGTACTGGATCGTGTCTAACAGGGTCAGGGCAGGATGCTCACAGTTGGGGCAGTAAGGATTTGCACCGTATTTCCCTGTGAGATCTGTCTCTGTGTTCAGGTGTCAGTGATTTGCAAGTGTATATGTATTGATAAACATTATAAAAATATAATAATAATAATAATAATTCAAAGTATAAATAAATGTATTTAAAGGATTTGGAATACAGATACAAAATACATTTTAGATCATGTATTCAGTATTCTGGAACTAATATATTTTCTCCCCAACACTATTCTTGGTCCAGTTTGGTTCAGTCCAAGCATTTTGTTCAGAAATATCTGAAACTCAAAAAAAACTACAAAAAAAAGTCTGACATTATATAAACAAATACAAAGAAATAAAAAATAAAAAATAGTCAAAAGATTAAAAACAGGCAAATATTCCCTAAAGAAAACAATTAGGACCTTGATTTAAAGCTGTGAACTGGTGATAGACCCAAACTGTTAGAGAGTTAGGAGTTAGTTACATGGATTTTATTACAGACATTTCTAATTTGTTTGTGCCAAAAAAGTTAGGTACCGCAGCTTTAAATGTATACTTTCATGTATAGACCTTAACTAGTAAAATCAATGATCATTGGATGGACAATAAAACAGTTTTCAATCACAGTCCACATTCTGTCTCTTCTGTCGAGCGGCAGCAGATCATTGGTTCAGTCATGTATTGTAGTAGTGCAGTTGTGTCATTGAGCAAGACACTTCAACCTCTTCTTCTTCCGTGTCCTCCAGGCTGGTTCCTGTTCCCCTCCGGCCTCAGCCTCAGGCCTGGATCCTCCCCCTCCCCCCACAGACCCAGGACCCTCTAAGAAGATCAAGTTCAGACCCCCTCCGCTGAAGAAGACCCCAGACTCGTACGTCCCACTGCTACACACACATACACGCTACACACACACACACACACACACACACATGCACACACGCACACACGCACACGCACACACACACTATACAAAAAGCCCAGTGGCAAGAAGACATGTAAAAGTGGACACATTTATCACATGGAGAATATTGAATTTAAGAATTTGCATAAAGAACAATCTCTAACTTAAAGGGGCAGTATGGGTTAGGGTTAGGGTTAGGGTTAGGGTATGTGATTTTACTTGTGTCCCCCAGATCACATGTGATAATCATATTTGACCTTTTCTTGAGTCATCCCTCATTGATCGTACTTCATGTCTATAATGTTTTTTTTCAAGCAGATTATCCAATCAGAGAGCAGAATGAGGGGTTTCCAGTTTATAAAATGTAGCCTTTTTTTGCTCTATATTAAAAGTAATATGAGCTGCCACCCACATCTCATAGCACCAATGGTTTCTTCAGTTTGAGTTGAAATACAGAAATAAATGAACTTATAAATGATGTTTCTCCTGTTTTCACAATCTAAACCATGAAAGTAAATATTCTCAGGTTAAAGGTCAGAATGAACCCAGGCAATGCTTCTGTGAAAACTCAGTCCTCTGAATACTTTAGCTCTGCGTGTGCTTTCTCTGACGTGCTGTTGTTACTAAAACACTTCTCTGGTCCGTCTGCTCGCTCTTAAGTTTGTGATTTCTCAACAGTTGATATTTTCTCAGTCTTCTGCTGTTTTCAAAGCTCAAGGACGGATGATTGTGAGTCCAGCAGCTTGAGGACTGTGACAGTGGGCAGGTCGCCTTCACACGTCCACTGGCTTTATTTAGTCTGTTGCCACTTTTTAATGACTGCAAATGTGCATCTTCTGTTCATTGTTACATCGGCATTATACCAGAACTGGGCAAAGTACGGCCCGGGTGCCACACACGGCCCAATTCATGTTTAAATGTGGCCCTCCGACCTTTTTACAAACTGTAAACTGTCTCTGAAGAGCTCAATGAAGGGGAATAAATACGCAATGACCTAAAATAAACATTTCTGGCTATATCTGCAAGCGAAAGCCAGATCCTGTCAGACCTCTGAAGCTAAGCAGGGCAGGGCCTGGTTAGTACTGTGATGGGAGACTGTCTTGGAACACCAGGTGCCACAGTGGGGCGGCTGTGGCTGTAAAGTGCCAAACGGTCATTGTGTCCTTAGGCAAGACACTTCACCCACATTAGAATGAGTCTGCTGTGTGTGTGAATGGTTGGTGGTGGTGGAAGGGGCTGATGGCACAGACTGGTTGCATCTCTTCTGTCAGTGTGCCCCAGGGCAGCGGTGGCTACAATAGTAGTTTATCACCACTGTGTATGAAGTGAAAGAATAATGACATGTGAATCATCTTAGCAATATAAAACTGATGCATTATGATGAAGGTTTGCAAGTTCATGAGCTACAATGACCTTGGAAACCTCATAATCATTCATAGAAAACCTTCTGAACCATCTGTCCACAATACTTAGTCTTCTTTAGCTTTGAAATAAAACATGTATCCATATTGATAAAAATGAGTACTTTTGACAGCCGCAGATGCAAAAGATCAGCTTCTCAAACACGTCAGATGTCGTTCTCCTTTACTCAAGTACACATTTCTTTTTTACTTTTTTAACAGAAGTACTGTAGCTTACACTCAAATATGTTGCTTCAGTTTAAATGAAACGGTAATTCCATGAAACCCAGTCCGGTCCACAATATTCCCACCTCTGCATTGTACTGGGACCATAATAGCTGAATAGAAAAGAGTTTTGTCAATAACAAATCTATAACCAACACCTTTTTCACAAAGATAGAAATGGTTTCATTTTGGTTTTATTCCTTGTTTTGTTGATAATGATTTGAGAATCATATCAAGACCTTTTTAGTTCTGCGCCACATGGTACTTTACCAGTGAGATTAGCTCGACACGGTCAGTTCTGGTGCCCGGATCAAGGACTTTCTGATTGGTGAAACGGTGGAGGGCGGGACATCGAAATGAAAACAAGATGTAGGGGCTGTGAAAATAATTTTGAAATTGGAATATCTCAGCCTACTGTTATCAGTTAAAGAAGCTTTCAATAAGGGCATGTTTTATTAATGCTTTTTGACAGATTCGGACCATTTAATGATGACATGACATAAAAATCTTACATATTGCTACTTTAAAACTGTTTTTTTTTTTTCAAATCAAACGTCTGTATCTTGTTTTTTTTTTGTTATGCTATTTGAGAAATGTAAGTCTGATTCTGACAAACAAACACAAACAAACAAACAGAAGTGGTTCTTGTGCTGCCGCAGGGTGTTATCCGGGGCGTACTTTGAGGAGCGTTTTGCAGAGCTGCCGGAGTTCAACCCAGAGGAGGTGCTGCCGTCCCCCACGCTGCAGAGTCTGGCCACCTCCCCCAGAGCCATCCTGGGAAGCTACCGCCGCAAGAGACGCAACTCCACCGGTCAGTCCTCACCTGCCCCCACGGCCTTCTGCTGTCATCAGACCACTCCTACTACTACTTATACAAACTAAAACCATCACATTACTGCAGTACGAGGGCTTCACCGGGTCAGAAATGCTTTTAGAAAATGACTACGTACCTGCCTTTTTATGTTGACTTTCTCCCGGGCTATACAAGCGTTGATAAGTAGGATAATTGCTACTTGTATTCAGCAGCTACACACGCTAATGAATCCAGGAGACTTTTTATTTAGTGTCTTCACTTCCCACAATCTACCTACATTTTTAACCCTTTTTATGTTTTTCTGTTATTGTTTAAAGTAGTTACAGGGCATCACCTTCCGTCTATTTCACAATATACATGTAGTTTTCATTTTCATGTTACTGTCCTGGACCTGTTTGTTTGTGTAATTGTGTTTACATGTTTGTAAAATGTGTAAATAAATGATAAATTGTGTATTATTCTGTAGTAATACCAATAAGACATACTAACTCATTGGTGCTATACCAGGACCCAGTGAACTGCCTCTCTCCTCTTGTTTGGCTTCTGATTTCTGTTATAGCTGTAACGAACGATTGTTTTGATAATCGATTCATCAATTATTCTTTCAGTTAATCGATTTGTTGTTAAGAACACAACTATGATCTAAATGTTTTTGACATCTGAGCAGGATAATTCATATTATTACACAATTGCTGTTTATATTTCTATGTAACTTCTGCTCTGTTTGAGTCATAAAGTCTTATCTTTCACCACACACACATCCTGGACTTTTATAAACAGCAGCTAACGGTTATTTGATCTCTGAAATAGTTGAAATAGTTGATAATTATTGAAATAACTTGTTGTAGCCCTAGTTTCTGCACTAACGACTGGCTTAGTTTTCAGCAGTATGTGGAAAAATAAGACATTAAGCAAACATGTCTTGATCCACTACATTCAATTCATTTTGTTGATTGATAAAAATCCTTGCTCAGATCTGGATGCAAACCCAGAGGAGCCCAGTTCACCGCGGAGGAAAACCAGACGTCTGTCCAGCTGCAGCTCGGAGCCCAACACCCCGAAGAGCGCGGCCAAGTGCGAGGGCGACATCTTCACCTTCGACAGAGCCGGTAACCACACACGATCTGAAATGTTCTCTTTTCTTTTATGTTTTAAGGCTCGGGAACGCGTCAGTCAAAACATTAACGGCTTCAAATTTAACTTTATCCGTAGAGCACTTTGAGATCAATCAAGTCGATCAGAAAATAACAGTGGATGTAGCCTGTGTCTGTCTAATGTTCAAAGATAGTCTAGGACAGGGGTGTCAAACACATTTGGGTCGAGGCCTGGGGGAAATAATAATAGTTCCTAAGGGGCCGAGAGTGTTTGAAGCTCATCTTATGCATCTCTGGATACTTATATACTATAATGAAGCTATTTAGACAAAATTGGTACATTCATAAAACCTGTGGTAATAGTAGCTCAGTTGTTATATAAAACCGATGCATTATTATTATAAAACCTGAGATCATTTTCTGGTAGATTTTTCTGAACCAAACTAATTCATTTTCTGTATGTTTGGACTGAATCAAAGCGGGATCATAGTTAAAGGATTGGCCATTGATTTATACTTGTTAATTACCTTTTGGGTTAAAAGTTTAGAATATAGTTAATTAGGTCTAACACACCATGGTAGCTCATATTAACCTAACCAACAATTCTGTAAGTTAGAAGTAAAATTGACAATCATTTCAGGGGCCTCAAATCTAGTGGGCCTTGTGTTTGACACCTGTGACAGTGGTTCTCAAACTTTTCACACCAAGTACCCCCTCAGAAAATACTTGCCTCTCCAACCTCTCCTGACCAACAACACACAGTAGCGTAGTAAGCCGAAGTATTCATCAAAAACAAGGCAGAGGTTTAATTCCTAAAGAAGTATATTTAATGTAATGTTTTACACAGTTTCAACAGTAAGACTGCGCTTAAATATAGGAATTTTTTTTTTTTAAATGTTTCATTTATTACAAACTGCAAAGCCTCACTGTGAATGATATTCTGGAGTGGGATCTTTGTCCACAGAAGGTTTGGACTCTGGTGCACTTTAGTTTCTAAGGCTTGTTCTGCTGCCCTCTTACATCTGTCGTTTACTCACAGAGACATGTTCATATGGTTTGGATCAAATGATCGTTTGTTGCTCTCTATTCCTTTTGCACAGAACTGGGAAAAAAAACTTTTATTTTTGCTGCTCCTTCTACATGGAACGTGTTGCAAAAAGTATGGTCTGCTGCTATGACCCTCCACATGGTCTGCTGCTATGACCCTCCACATGGTCTGCTGCTCTGACCCTCCACATGGTCTGCTGCTCTGACCCTCCACATGGTCTGCTGCTCTGACCCTCCACATGGTCTGCTGCTCTGACCCTCCACATGGTCTGCTGCTCTGACCCTACACATGGTCTCTGTCAGCTCTGGAGACACATTTACTGCTCAAACTGCCTCCAAATGTAGCCTGACCCTGACTATATTACTCCATGTCTGCTTCACCTCTGTCTCTCCTGCTCAGAGTGCTCAGAGTGATCTTTGACCAAACCAGGGAGTTCTGCTGCCACCTGCTGGCCTAATAAAATACTGTCTACAGCCAAACCCCAGACTGTATGATACAGGGGACACAGACTGACAGGAAAAGATTGAAAAACAATGTTGTCCTCAAATGACATCCATTTTTTCACAGATTTTTTTTTTTTCACAGATTCTATGGCGTACCCCTAGAGGGTGCCCGCGTACCACTAGGGGTACGCGTACCCCAGTTTGAGAAACACTGATCTAGGACATCATGATGTTGACGATCAGCATGTTTTTTTTCCCTGCCGAAGCATTGTTAAATAGCTGTGTTGTGTCTGTGGACAGGAGCAGAGGGGGAGGATCTTCTCGGAGACTTGGACCGGGTCCCATATTCGTCTCTGCGCAGGACGCTCGACCAGCGCCGCGCTCTCGTCATGCAGCTCTTTCATGACCACGGCTTCTTTCCATCAGGTAAAAACTCTACAACAAGCGATTTCAGAGACACGACCAAGACTGAGACACGACTGAGACCTGAGTCCTGGAGCGGATTCCTCCCTCAATATGGGTCTCCCTGAGGTTTCTCACTTTTCTCCCACTGGGTTTTCAGTTGTTCCTTGCAGATGCAGGAGGGTCTATTCACAGTGGTGATGATTCAGGACTCTCAACATTCAAAAATCTTAAGGCTTACAAGGTTCTTTTAATATAACAGAAAAGGAAAGAAAGCTAGTACTGCTTAAGCACCAAGTGTTTCGGCGGGAGACTTGTGCCTTTGTCAGAGGTGACACGTGATGGTGTGACACGTCTCTTATCAGCTATTGTTGCCGGATGCGGTCAGTCTCATTGGCAATTTTAATCAACAGCGACGAGGGGCCTTTCACCTTGGCTCACACTTGGGATTCACTTCTCCAGAGACCACAATGTGGCGGGAGACGTGGCCAGTCTGATGGATCTGTCAGACTGACGGGATCCGGCAACAACAGCTGATGAGAGACATGTAACACCATCCCGTGTCCCCTCTGACGAAGGCAGAAGTCTACCGCCGAAAAATGTGGTAATCAAGCAGAACTAGATTTCTTTACTTTTAAGTCTTTTTAAAGGATAAAGAAAAGAACCTTCTAAGCCTTAAAAACATAAGAAGACAAAATTGACTTTTTACTTTTAATTCAACCATCTTAACTTTTGCGTATGAGAGATGATCACAATGGCACAGTGGTTAGCGCTTGTGCTTCACAGCAAGAAGGTCCAGGGTTCGTTTTCACCTCCAGGCCTTTCTGTGTTTGCATGTTCTTCCTGTCTCTTTGTAGGATTTGTCCATATGCTCCCGTTTTCCCTGCCACTAAAAACATGTAGAGCAGGTCTGAATGTAATGAGAAAGGATGGTGATAATTGGAGACTTTGATGCTCCCATGTGTTCAGCGGCTCACTGTGTGTGGAGTGAATGGAAAATTGTTAGTACTCCATAACATTGTAAAGCTCTGTATAAATAAAGAGCACAGAGGCCAAAATACATGCATGTGAAAACGAGTGTTTGTTCTTTACCAGCAAGAAACTAGGATTTTATTACATCAATTCCATTTATGTGGTTTGAAAGTGATGTGCCCCAGCTGCAAGAGATTATGCTCAAGTTTGAGCACCAAATAAAACACAAATAATTAATATTACCTGTGTGTGCATGTGTGCGTGCGTGTCAAACCTGTATTAGTGAGACAAAATTTGAAATGTGTTTTTCAGATTTGAAATGAAATCGACCTATAACTCTGTAACATGTGGTCTGTGTCCTCAGCTCAGGCCACGGCTGCGTTCCAGGCTCGCTTCTCGGACACGTTTCCCAGTAAAGTGTGTCTGCAGCTGAAGATCCGCGAGGTGCGACAGAAGATCATGCAAGCCGCCACGCCTACGGAGCCCGGCGGGTCGGCCGAACCCAGCCCCGCCCCTCCCCACTGCTCCTCCTTCAATCAGTCCCAGCGGGAGGACACAGGCCCGGGGGAGCAGGGGAGCGCGGACGACGAACCCAAAAACGAAGGATCATAAGCCAGAGAGGATATCAACGCGGAGACGTGTACAGAGCTAGAGCCAAGGCGGTATCCTCTCCAAAGAAAGACATGTGTTATTCCACTATTCACAAAGACCTGGGCATAGAAAAATACAGTGCGCTTACGATTAACGCTCGAGAAATGCTCTTGGGTTGTCGCATCAAACAAAGAAGCCTCAAACGTCGGGAGTTGGAGTCAAAGCAGCGGAAAAACGACAAAGCAAGAGCATCGCCAGCTAATCTTTTATGTTCAAATATCCCAAGTAGTTTGTGGCAGTAGTAGAGGGATGCCCAGGTCTGCTCTCAGCACACTTGTACAGTTAAGTTTCGGACACAAACTCAGTGGTACACTCGTTAATATCTGGTGCATACAGTGAGATGTATCCTCCTCCTCCTCCAGCAGCATGATCCTCCTCACGGCGTCGCACTTACACCAAAATCAGACTGTTACTGTTGGCGAAGGAGCGAGACCCTGAGCACCACTACCACCACCACAACGGCACTTTGTCACTTCTAATGTGCAGATGCAGTTTGCTGAATAGCCAGCCTTCAGATGCCATTGACTCTCAAAGATAAAAGAATAACCTCTTTTACATACAACCCCCTTTCCGATGTCCACTCCTCAGCAAAGTGGGCGACTAGGGGAGAGTGCGAAACACAAAAACCAACGACCTCCACTGAGTTCATAGCCCCTTCAATGCTGCAAGACAAGACAGCACACACCTCAATGTGACCTCTCCCAGTCTCAAAACAAACAAACAAAACCCAAACCATGGTATGACCAAGCCATCGACCTGCACAGATATCGTGATTGTACTGAGAAGAACTTTTAAAGGATGGAATCTCTTGCTCCTCAAAAAGAAAAAGATAAAAATGTTGGAGTTTGGGGTTTAATGTGACCAATGTTTGCACCTTCTGATATTGCCATTTTGAAAAGTGGATGATGAGTTGGCGGGTTGGTGATGAATAGAGTATGTATGTTTAAATGTTGTGTGTGAAAAGTTCAAGAGATTACTGGTTTTGAGGCTTTTGAAGAATCAGCGTTTAGCTTGAAACGGACCTGAGGAAGAGGAGCACAGAAGAGCAGAGAGAGAGAGAGAGAGAGAGAGAACCTGGATGGACAGGTTCCCTTCAAAAGAATCACTATACATTTGTACATCAGCCCAGCAGGACAATCCACCTCTTTGAAATCTCAACAGTGAAAAATAATGTTGCTCTTTTTCTTGTTATCGTCACCGTGGAAATAACCAGTTTTAACCGTGGCCTGTTTCTCTCTTGTGGCTCTCTCTGTTGTGTTTTTTCCTCAAGCATACAGTTAATATCACTTCGGACAGGTCGGCCCCTTGCTCTTCGGCCCCTCGGATCCAGAGCAGACACACGGTTGCGGGTTAGGGTTGCAGGGGTGTTCCGTCATTTTGTAAAAAAAAAAAAACGTTGAATTCAGGTGTTTGCACAATTTGTGTGGTCTCTCTCCAGAGGGACCACCGCAAGTTAAATCAGGAAAGTATTGTTTTTAGAGATTGTTTTAGTAGTGAGTAATAACCTTGTTCCATATGTTATCAACAAATCCTCACCCTAAACCCTCCCCATGACCCTGCTGTCCTCCCCCCTCCCCCTCCCCCTCTCACCCTCACCCTCAAGTGTTAGGAAGTGCCCTTAAAGCACTGGTCCCGGGTCAAGCGCTATGTAGCTCAGGATGGTTGTGATAGGGTTAGTTCAGGGAAAGCCGATCCTAGACCAGCCCTATAGGGGGCAGTCTTTGTGCCCTCCCCTATTTCCTCTATTCTCGACACTTTATCCTTTCCCATCAAATGGTGCAATAGGACTTTTATTTTGTTTTTATGAAAAAGGGGCGGGGTTTATTTGTTTCGGGGGCTCTGTGCCATAGATCCATTGCAGTCAGTCAGTGGGAAGAAGAAGAATGAGATGTTCTTTAGCTATGGTATAAACTAGAGAGAGAATCACATCGTTATTGTTGTCGTTGAAAAGATAGAGCATATATAACTTACTAAAAGTCAAAGACATCTTTTGAATAGCACTTTTTGGCTCTTTGCTTTTACAGTGAAGAGTGGGGTAGTTTGTTAATTCTTTCATTTCTCTGTATACAGTCGGGTGTGTGACAAAAATATATATTCTGGTATTTCCATATTTGTGCATTAAAGTCTGCATTTGGGTGTGTGTATGTTTAGGCACATGCAGGTCATTCTATTCAAGAGGAGTGGAGTTTTGAAGTTGGGTTTTGTATGAACTCTTGATTTTTATCTCTATGAATCAAGCGCTGTGAATTCACGCTGTACTGCCCTCCAAAGACAAAAACAATAACTGCATTTCTGTGTGTAGTTGATGTCTGGTCATTCAGCACAATAATGAAACATTGAATAAACTTGGGCCACTACTAGTAAGTACTACTAGTAATTATATATTTTTTCAAATCAAGATTCATACAACTCAACCTAACAACCCTCTTTTATCACACCAACAATATAAACATTATATTTCCTTACTGACAAATAGACAGTATTTTTATAGTCACTGTGACTATTTCCTCCATTGTTTTGACTGTTATCAATGATTCAGGATTTGTTTGACGTCTATATTCAGGAGAAAAACCACGATTCAATCACAGCCGTCGTCTTTCACCCTTCATTCTCTGGGTTCATGCACATTCACACACCCAGCCAGACGTGGTGCACTCGAACATGTATGCGTGTACACTGTATGATTGTAATAAAAATAAAACTATCCTTATTTTGGAGAAGGAACATTAGGATGTGAGAGATGAGTGTATCTCATAAACAGGCATGTTGACCATGTGCAATATTTCTAAACAACAAAAAACTAAATATTGAAAATATTAAAGTTCTAACACAAATCTGTTGTGTCTGGTTTATTTCAGAGTGTAATTAAACTTGTGGTATTTGAAATAGGGCTCTCCAAAGACTCCAGTAATCATATCAGAAATGTCAGCATTTTTTAATGACTGACCAAACAGAACAAAACAATACATTATTTTAAGATGTTTTCTGTAGTTGAACTTATGTCAGAATGTGTGTTTGACCAGCCAGACTCTTCTTCATTCTGATAATCTATTAAAGAATAGTGACGTTCTGACTGGTCAGGCGAGTGTTCAGGAAATAAAGCATGTTTTTCCATATCTTTTTTTTTTTTCTTACCTTTTTTCATGTAACAGTACTTAAGTAAATGTTTTCAGTATGCTATCCTCTATCTTGGTCAGATAGATATGGGTGAAGGGTACTTCTATGGATGAGATTGGATTATTAAATATGGTTTATTACTAATTAGTTTACAATTCTGACAGTTTTACTTTGAACCAAAACAAACGAAAATTCGTTCGATTGCTATATTTTTTCACTGATATTTTTGTATATAATTATGTTGAATAATAATAACGATGATAATGATCATAATAGTAGTAGTAATAATGATAATACTATTATTATTAATAATAATAATAACGCCACAGAAGCGCTGACACTTCTCACACCCACTGATAGAGAACAGTGCTGAACTCAGTTTCCCATAAACCCTTGCGAGCTGACTGTTTCTGGGTGTCTAGCAACCACAGCTCGGCAGACACCGGTGGCCGCGGGAGCGCCGTCTCCAGTGCCTAGTGCGGGTGTATTCCTCCGGTGTGTGGTTATCCAGAGCCATTCCTCTGCAGCAGAAGCAGGACAGCCGTGATATGAGCGGCAGCGGGCGGGCGAGGACCAGCTCGTTTGCTGAGCCGCCCTGCATCCCCGGAGCGCCCGGAGCGGCTGCTGCTGCTGTGGGGAGCAGCGCAGGAAAGAGCGCGGTCTCACAGGCCTCAGCGGGATGTGCCAACCTCAGACTGTCCCGTGAGTCTTTCACACACACAAGTCTTTCTGCGTCGTCTCTGCTCCAGACTGTCGCGCTGCGAAAGGCTGTTTTCTCCTTTGCTTTTAGCCTGATTCTACCTGATCTGCATCACCAGCCACTCTCCATGAGAAAGTGCTGTGCGCATGCGCAACACGCTCCTCCGCCTTGGATATGGAAACTGTAGACAAGAATGATTAAAATATCATGTTTGGCTCGGTCTTTTCTGTCACAGCTTCTGCATCTGAGCTTAATACAGTGTTCCACTTATAAACAGGTGTGTTCTGGCCTCAGAGGTCCGCGGTGTGTCGTTCTACAGCACGGGTCAGCGGTGTGGCACTGATCCGGTAATGTGCTAGCATTAGCATTAGCATCAGCGCTGTCGCTGCTTGTTCAGTTATGTCATGTTTATGTGTCTGCTGTGTATTTCATAGATTAGTCATTATATTTGTGGGATTAAATGTCATTTATCACATCCCTGGCTCTAGGAGACTCCCTCTTCCTCTGCTCTGTGCGCGGAGAAAGTATCTGTAAATCTGGGTGTTTCTTTGGCAGGATCCTGGAGACAAAAAAACAAGAAACTTAAGCGAAATATCAGTGTTTTTTATGCGCGTTGGTGATTATTTGTTTGTGGCAATAGACTGGAAACGTGTCTTTTTTCACAAGGTCACCTGTGGGCTGAGGATGAAGCGATGATGAGTATCTGTGTCATAGGATATGACTCCAAATCAGTTCTGCCGTTTTAACACTACACCAGATGCCATCTCTGTAAACTTTGAAGAAATCATCAATTGGCTTTGAGTGGATAAAGTCTAATGTACAATAATACAGTACGGCTGCTTTCAACTATTGTAGGAGACTTCTCAAACGACTATTTATAATGTCATGGTTTTAAATAATTTATAACAAAAAACTTTAGCAAATTCTACACATTTTGTTATTGAATATGTACTTTTGTTTTTAGACTGTACAGTGCTGTTAACATATGGCAATCATTAGAAATGTCAGCCTTACAGGACAGCATGAAGTTATTTTTTCCCTTTATAATTTCTTTAGTTTATTTTTTTTTTTCACAAAAAATCACAAATAAGGCAGAATCAATGTGATTTTTGAATCTGAAATTGAAGTTTTAGGTTTACTCTCTTCAATTATCCAGCAAATATGAAAATACATGACCATTTGACAATAAATAGTATGAATATTTGTTTTATTTCAAAAATGCACAAGATGATAAACTAACCATTATTCACAGAAAAATAGAATAAACTAATAACAACAAAATACCCACTAACGCACTCTCTTGCTCACACACCCTTAAACTATAAATGTTTTCAAATTGTTTTATCTCAAATAGTCCACACTAGCAAAATTAACTTAAAATTTTTTAGTCTATTCCCAAATATTAATGTTAATGTCATATCAAACATACCTCAAACTGCTTCAATGAACTAAAGTCAGTTGTGTTGGGCTTGTGTGTTTTGTAGTAAGTTGTGTGTGTGTTGTGAGGCCTCATCCTACAGTGTGTCTTTAGAGGCCGCTGTAACGAGAGCCCCTCGTTCATCTAATACTAAACGTCCATTGGCGACAGCAGTGCTCCAGTATTGGGTCATCTCCCGTTCAGAGTGGCCCCTGGTCCTAGTCCTGGTCCTACATCAGAAATGGGTCTGAGGAACGCTACCTCACTAAAACGCAGTCTGTCATTTAGTTTTCCTCGTTAACAATTGCATTTATAATATCAATATTATTCCCACCACAAGGAAGGGAACAGAAGTAGAAAGAGAATTAGTTTGGGACTAAATCACGGACAAATTGGAACCAGGACAAACTACATACATTTTTCATTAGAATAAATCATCTTTCCATGGACTTCAGAGGTTACTCACTTTTTCCATCTGGGTTTTTGAGTCTTTCTTTGCCGATGTACGAGGGCCTAAGGACAGTGACGACCCGGGACCAATGGTTCCTATGTGTTATTTTTGTACTCTTTGTGTTTTAACTTTTTGATTCTCTAATCTGTCGTTGGAGAATCAACAACTTTGGAAAGTCCGCCGGGATGACTGTTTTATGGCTCTACTGTGTGGCCATACTTGCATGTGAAAGTCAGACCTCGGAAGTTGTGCAGGGCAGGGCCTGGTTAGTACTGTGATGGGAGACCTCTGGGAACACCAGGTGCCACAGTGTATAGTGCCAAACTGTCGTTGTGTACTTAAGCAAGACACTTCACCCACATTGTCTAGAATGAGTCTGGTGTGTGTGTGAATGGTTTGTGGTGATAGCACATACTGGTTGCCTTGCTTCTGTCAGTGTGCCCCAGGGCAGCTGTGGCTACAGTATTGTATGTACTTTATTTGAACAGGGACAGTGTACAGTTAAGCATTAACACAAAAGAAGAGATGCATGTACCAGGTTATAGCAGAGATGCTAATTTCCACCTGTAGTCCCTGGGCAGGCTGGTGTTATGTTCATTTAAACTGATTACAATGTAGATGGATACATGACTGTCTTACATTTACAGGCTTTAAATAACATCATTCACAAAAACATAAAGTTTAATAACGATAAATAAAGTTCCCCAATTTCTACCAGAATACTACACCAGTAGTAGTTTATCACTACTGTGTATGAAGTGAAAAAAGAATGACAGGTGAAGTGTCTTTGAGTGTCCTGAAAAGCGCTATATTAAACTCATTTTTTTGTTATTATAAAGAAAGAACTTGACTTAACCTTACCTTTCCGAGCCTACTTTATTGTCATAGGTTTGACTCATATTTCCCATAGAAACAACTTCATAAGTTTGCACCAAACCATAAAACACATTTCTTTGTGTTGTTTGCATTTGCTCCATTACCACTCGTACCAAGAAGGATCAGGGTTCCATTGCCCCTTCAGACAGGGATTTTCTGTGTGGAGTTTGCATGTTCTTTCTATGTGTGTTCCACTTTCCTCCGTGTGCTCCGGTTTCCCCTACCACTAAAAACATGTACAAAAGCTCTGAATGTAATGGGAGAACTGGTGGCGATGGTCTGAGGCTCTGCTCTCATCAGGGGAGTGAATTGAAAAATATCTGAAGCGTTTTTGAGTCCTTGCTCTGCAAAATGCGCTACACAAATAAAGATTACTCACTAACTTACTCATGCATCCTTCTATGCTCTACAGCAGTGTTCCCCAACCTTTTTGAGCCGTGGCACACATTTTTCCTTAAAACAATCATATGGCACACCTCCAGCTGAAACTGATGTTATTCTGCAGCCTTTATTACCGAAACAAAGTCATTATCATCGAAATGAAAATTAGAGAAGTGCAAAGTTGTATTTCTAATCTTGTAGTTCTCTTTTTCCTCATTATTTTGACCAAGTAGATGATATTGGATCATTTCCCAAGGCACACGGAATAACATCTCAAGGCACACTAACGTTCCACGGCACACTGGTTGAAAAACACTGCTCTACAGCTTCTCAGGAAACAAGCTCACAGATCTCCTCTACACATTTCACATTCACTTTTAATAATTCAAGACTTCTGGCCATCTTCAAGTGCTGTATGTGTGTGTCATGTTAGCTGTAGGGATGTCAACAATAGTGAGGTAAGAAGACATTGTTATAAGCAAAAGAATAATAATTTCAGCCGTTGTCAAAGGAAAGCCAACTAATATTAATATTTTTTAATATACTATTTTTGAGCTATTGTTTTTGATCACCTAGCCCTGTCCTATCATGTTGTGTAATTTCAATTCAGAATGGGACATAAATTAGTCCCTTCCCTTGGCATTACCACCACTAGTTTTTGAAGAATTTTTCAACCAATGGGGAGTGAGCTCGTCATTCAAGGATTTGGAGTGATTGGAGATGATCAAAGAAAATTGCTCAAAAGTTTATTTTGCTTCTGTAATTTAACTTATGTCTGACTCTTTAAACGCTGAGTGATATTTAAAGCTACAGTATTATAGATATTTATTATAATGTAACCCATTTAAAGTGATTGTCTGCAGTTTGTCAGAAAGAGGTACTTGATTTTTTTTAAAAACGACGCAAGCTCCTCCCCCTTCCTTTCTGATTGGTCTACACCAACGTTACAACTGAGCATGTGCGCAGCTACGACCATCAGCGCTGATGATTGACAGCCCTTGGCATGACTCGATTGGTTAACGTGGACGGCATCGTGGATTCTGAGCTATAGCTAAGAGAAGGGAAGGCGGAACTTACCTGTAATATTAGAATTAATAAAATGACTTATTTTATATCAACATTTAAGGCCAGGAGGTCAATTTAATACATCTTAAAATTTGTAATTCATTTAGAGTTACAGACTCACTTTAACCTTAACCCATATGCTATTCACCGGTCAAATTACCCTAAATAAGCTGAATTTTGATGTATTATGATGATTTTTTCCCCCAACCTGATCAGCCCTCATGGGTCATTTTGAACCGAGGGGAAAGCACAAGGACAAAAGCCTGCCCTGCTATTGCCACTCTTTATTGCCACTTTTTAATTGTACATGATTATATCCTGCACAAACTATTATTCTAACCTTGAACATGTTTGCACACTTCCGTCTTTTTTGCACAATCTGAGTGATTCTATCTATGCCAAATGTGATGTGTACATTTCTCCAGTGTGATATCAATCAAATCTATCTTATCTTAGCATTTTAGGATTAGATAATATAAACAGTTGATTTCACAATGGAGACATTTACAGAAATTACTGAAATCAATGCACTTTTGAACAATTTTCTAATACTCTTAAGATGTCTTTGTGAATAATCATAAAATTGTGGTGTTTTTGTTTTGTTTTTTAACCGCATTATCTGGAATTTGAATGTTTTGAAACGAGGACGTGTCCGTTTTGTCCCAGTGTCACCTTCGTAGCGTTGACGTCGTTGCCTCGTCGCCTCCTCCTCCTCAGACTGAGATTCTGCCGATGTCTGGACGCCAATCTGCTCCATCGAACCACAAAGAGCCACAAAGAGCCTGTTCCTGCTAAACACACAGCTGCCAACATTATGTCCGGACCCAGATCTGCCGCTGAAAACCTGATCCACATTTTGACTCATCCCCAGGTGGCATTGTACGCTTTTAATGTTCACTCTTTGAAGAAGGCAATGTTAATGCTTTCGTTTTTTTAAGATGTAAGATCACAAATTAGACAGTCATTTGTTTTAATGTTTTGTTTTTCTATCCCCTAGTTTTGTATTCTAGGCCTTTACCAAATGAGACGCAGTTTGATGGTAAAAGTGCCAAGTGATAAAACTGAGTGGATAGCACTCAGGTCTTGGGTTCAATTCCTGGTCGGAACAGGGCCTTTCTGAGTGGAGTTTGCATGTTCTCCTCATGTTTCCTCCAGGTGGTCCAGTTTCTCCTACCACTAAAAACCTGCACAGTAGGTATGAATGTACTGAGTGAGTGAATGGATGGTGTTTGGTCGGAGTGTGTTCGGCCACTCGCTTCAGTCATCAGTGTGTGGGGACAATGTTTTCATTATGCTCTGTACAGTGTCCTTGGGTGTTTAGAAAGGCGCTTTTAAATACAATGTATTATTATTATTATTAATGGAAAAAGCTGAACTCTCAGCAATGGTAAAGCACTTTGAGTGACCTTGGTCTGTAAAATGCGCTGTATGTGCTGTAAACATTACTTACTATCGGTTCTATATAATATCAGTGAAGCTGATATCCATTTAATTGTTATAATAAGAACATTTTTGGCCTGAAATCAACCCCAGGACGTTGTGGAGTTGTAACTTTAATTCATACAAGAAGTGACTGTAGTTGCACATTTACACATTACACATTTTGAGCCTATTTGTAATAAGCTAGCTGTGTGTGAGCAAAAATGTTTTAATGGTATCTGTTGGTCCCTAGTTGAAAATCTCATTTGAAATTATGCAAAAATTAACAATGAGGCTCCCGTGAGAAACCCTAGTAGATTACAGTCACATGTGAAAGCCAGATCATGCTGTACCTCTGATGCTAAGCTGGGCAGGGCCTGGTTAGTACTATGATGAGAGACCTCTGGGAACAGAAAGTGCCACAGAGGGGTGGTTGTAAAGTGCCAAATTGTTAATGGGAGTTGGAGTGATTTGTCTGTGTCTCTGGCTGGAGTCCTGCGTGCTGTTGCTGGTTTGTGAGTTCACGGTTGTTAACCATGTGGGACGTCCTGTGGAGGTGACCGCAGTTAATTGTCTGAGCCCCTGAGTCACTGCCCTGCTTCTCTGCTCATAAAACAAGAGTCCATGTTTACAGCACTTTGTTTCTCTGGCTCATGTCTGTGTTGATGTCATCGTAGAGACCGGAAACTGACTTCTCACACGACTGTTAAAGCATTATACAAACTCCACTGTAGAGATTTTTTACCTCATGGTCTTGGAAATGATAAGTTCACGCTAATATCTGTTATAAGCATGTACATAACTCTGCCCTTCCTCTCATTCTTTAACTCTTGAGCCCTCAGAGCAGTCAATTTGAGGGCTTTTTATGTATTTATTTGTCCATGCCATCATATACATGCGTCATATATTTTGTCATTACATTTGAGCAACGGCTTTTTAGTTTTGAAAGTGTAATAACTCCCCATGTACATTCTTCATAACTTTGTGACTTGTTCTCTTTCTATTGGTAATCCATCCAATCCACTTTAGTCATATAGCACATTTTATAAAACAAGTTTCTAAAATTCCGCTGAGATAAAAGTATCGCAGATAAGTTTGCAAACTTTATGTACAAAAAATAAAATGACAAATATTAAATTATTCTTTATTGGTTTGAGAGGTTTTCCGCTCGGAGGTCTGCTTCAAACACAGAACATGTAACCATCAATTGCTCTCCGTTCATTCACAAAGAGAGCGATCAGACTTTCAGATCCACCTGGACACACGCAGCTGCTCTGAGGATCAAAGAGAACACGTTACATGTGAAAGACATCTGAAGGAACACGGAACCAGCCATTTCTTTGCTTCACGGGCAATGAGACTGAGGATGCTTGTAGTCGTTCATCAGTGTTTATCAGTGTCCTGTGTGTAGTTTGTAATATAAAAGCACATTGGTTACTATTATAAGTTCAGATGAAGTAGCTCAAAACTAGTCTTAATTTCAAATCATATGTTTCCAGTGTCTTTACCATGGATTACAAATATCAGGAGAGGACTAACCTAGTGCTAGCGTCGCCATAGTGTTAGCCATAGTGTTAGCCATAGTGTTAGCCATAGTGTTAGCCATAGTGTTAGCCATAGTGGCAGCCATAGTGGCAGCCATAGTGGCAGCCATAGTGGCAGCCATAGTGGCAGCCATAGTGGCAGCCATAGTGGCAGCCATAGTGGCAGCCATAGTGGCAGCCATAGTGGCAGCCATAGTGGCAGCCATAGTGGCAGCCATAGTGGCAGCCATAGTGGCAGCCATAGTGGCAGCCATAGTGGCAGCCATAGTGGCAGCCATAGTGGCAGCCATAGTGGCAGCTGTCACTCCCGTATTCGTCCCGGAAACCGGATTCGTCCGGAAGTTCAGTTTGATCCAATGAGCATACGCAGCAGTAGATTACGTCACGGAATCTGGACGGAAGCGGAAGTAAATATAAAAAACTACCTATTCCTGCCTAAACTTAACCAGCCATTCCCATAAAATAACCCCAACCCAGCCTTAACCCTAAACTTAAGCATCTTAATCAGACGCCTAAACTTAACCAGTCTCCACTTAAGGACATATTAAACCTTTTGACATGCGCAAACTGAACTTCCGGACAAATCCGGTTTCCGGGACGAATACAGGAGTTACAGGAGTGACAGCAGCCATAGTGGCAGCCATAGTGGCAGCCATAGTGGCAGCCATAGTGGCAGCCATAGTGGCAGCCATAGTGGCAGCCATAGTGGCAGCCATAGTGGCAGCCATAGTGGCAGCCATAGTGGCAGCCATAGTGGCAGCCATAGCCTTCATTTCCTTATGTGCAGAGATTGTTTCTAAAGAATTCTGGAGTTTACCCTATGAATAATGAAGGCATCTGATTGGCCAAACCTTATGGCTCATATCTGGAGTTACAAAGACAATATCCAAATATAAACACCAGGAGCAAGTGTGACACAAAAGGTTGCTTAGATAGTGGCTAGGAAAGGCAAGTTTATTTGTATAGCACAATTCATACACAAGGTAACTCAAAGTGCTGAACAAAATAAGAAAGCATAAATAATCACATTAAATCACCTTAAAAAGAAAGATAAAAATATAAAATCCCTCAGTTGTATGCAGCTAAACAGAACTGTTTTTAACCTGGTTTTAAATATTGTCAGAGAGGAGGCCTGTCTCACATCTTCAGGAAGCTTGTTCCAGATTTATGCAGCAAGAATCTGAAAAGTTTGGGCTTGAAGGTCGTGGGTTTGATCGCCCCACGAGACCTATTTCCACCGTTCCCACTCATGTCTGCCCCCCCCCCGACCCAGAAATGGACTGATGAAGGGATAGAAAATAAATGAATGTTGGTCAAATAGAGCCAGAGGAGAGAAACTTCCTTTATTGGGCTTCATTTAGCTAGCATGTTAGCATTGTCCATCTTTATACAGTCTATGGTCCCAGTTCGGTCGTCAGTTTAATTAGCCTTAGTGCTTTCTCCATGAACTGTCCTCTTTCTCGGAGACATCGTGAGCACTGGAGCATTAACCTAAATATTCAGATAGTCAGAGTCGCACAGACTGTGGGGTCGGGTTCAGACTCGGTTTCACTAATGCCACCTTTTCCATACATTAACCCGGCTGCGATTAGTGCGTGAGCTGGAGTCTAGACGAGATCGTCACGTGGTACTTTTGTTTTGTAGGTTGGACTCCTGTTGTGGCTCCCCCTATAAATGTCACCCACAATTAACTGGTGATGGCTATAGAATAAACTATATCTTAGTCTTACACAAGTGCAGTGACCAACAAAACCCTAAAGTTTCACAAGGGGGGCAAGCTCAAATAGAGAATATTTAATGAAAGAGTATAAGGATATATTGATTAAAACTAAAGGTTTAGAGGCATGCAGAAATGTTCACTTACCGATAACTTAGTCTCTCGTTACAAATGGGATTGTGATGGAAATTAATGAGTTTTTATGTAATCAACAAATGAGTTCTGTGCTGAGTGAATTGGTGGTTTCAGCCTGGACACAGACATGCGTTTAACATCAAACCTGATTAGAGCCTCTGTCTCCGCTCTGCAGGAGACCAAGGGTTTTGCTCATAGTTGATTTTACATGCTCTGTGAGACCAAATGTCACGCAGCTTTGAGATAGAGTGAATCTTTGACCTCCAAGTCTCTTGTAGCAGAAGGACAGAGTCGGGTGGGAAGCCCACGCTGCTGGAGTCTACTGTCTGGGGCTGAGCAAGTCCAGGCCTGTTCCCGCTACTGTAACAAATAGGGATGCACCGATCCCACTTATTTCAAAACCGATACGAGTTGCACTAACTGACTTTGGGATTTTGAAGCCGCGGACCCGCTGGCCTCTCTCTTTCTGCTCCCCTCCCCGCACCCACGAAGCTATCGCCCCCCACACACACCCACTGTTGGGACGGAGCTAGTGTCTCCCAATATGGATAATACATGAATATGGATTTGCACGTGGATGGCGTGACCATAAAACGATAGAACCGGGAAGCGTTTCTTTTGGATGGCTGTTTCGCTAAGTAAGCAGTAACCGGTGATGAAGACACGAAGCTTCAGGTTAGCTCCTCGGCTTGTTGTGCTAACTCAGCTGTCTGTGCTAACGGACCTGTAGATTTCTCACGAAAGTGGGGGCTAGTGGTGCGCTGTGATTGGTCACAATCTGCGACCCGAAACACATTCTCTTCCTTGTTTCATCAAAACTCGATCTAAAATATAATGTCACGCCAGCACAAATCTGCGCTAATTATTCTTCAAAAGGACGTATATCCCAATGCACTACATGGACATGGATAGCATTTTCGTAATGAATACGAAAATAAAGTCAGTTAGTGCAGCTTTAATTGGAGTACTTCCAATGCCGATAAGAGTACTGAATTGTTATCCCTGTAAATTCATAAAACAAATTTTTTTTTTTCTCATTTGAACAATAAAAAAATTAAGCATTTAGCCATTGTTTTAACAGTCAAAAAGAGTCATGTTCCACTCAAACAAATAGTACAAAGAAATGGCTCCGGTGCTAGCAAAGGTTACTGTGTGTGGTGGTGAGTTTTATCAAGTTGCTTGTGTTATACGAGTTTGTTTTATACTTCACCTCGTGACAGATTTGCCTTTACACACAATGTACAGTCCGCTTCACTCTTGTTTACTTTAAGAAACTGCCATACGGCCAACATCTTGTCCACTTGGCGGAAGCATGCGTGTTAGTAGCTTGCTTTCTTGCTGCTGACTTTGGGAGATCACCATGGCAACACAACCGTCTGCTGTTGTGACGCTAATGTAAATCACAAATGTAGGTACCGGATTTCAAGCCTATGGTATTGACCCGATACCAGAATTGGTATCGGTGCATCCCTAGTAACAAAGAATAAGCCTTTGACTTCAACCTCACCAAGGTTCTAAAATGGATCACTACTGCAAAGATATACAGGAGAGGAAATATCAGGATGTAGAATGTGGCCATAGCTAGAGCAGAGAATACTCTGAAAACTGCCCTGCACTGAACAAGCTTAATACATTCCAACAAAAACTGGGGTTTGAGTCCTCATAATCAAACCCATGGTTTAAAAAAAAAAAATTAAACTAGAATGAACATCTGTCACAAAAAAGTTTTGAAATTAGCCAATTCCAGATAAGTGTCATAAAAGATCCACTGTAGAACGATCCCAGACCCTGCACCTTCAGTTTCTTCCCACGTCTAAGCCTAATGCTGGATTCTTTGTTGCAGGAGACAGCGGCAAAGTGACGACCGTCGTGGCGACTCCGGGGCAGGGTCCAGACCGTCCACAGGAAGTGTCCTACTCCGACATCAAGGTAAGAACTGCGCCATGGCAACCACTGAGGTATAACTGGTGAAACTACTTGATCTAAAGTACACCAAGGACAAAACTCAAACTTATTAATTCAATTAAAATTAATTTAATTCACACTGTGGAACTTTTGGTGAAGAACTATTACTTAATGTTTTTTGCTCTGACATTATTACTATAATATACTCATGACCACATATTTATTCTCCTGTCTGTGAGTCCTGACTGTAACTCTAGTATTCTCCACCCTTTTTAATGTGATTTAAATTAATTGAATCCATAATTAAGCTTTCATGAACAATGCAACATCCTTTCCATCAATTACAGTAGAAAATCTAAGAAAAAAGTATTTCTAAAACACTCAAGGGGACGCAACTATCAACCAACAATGTATAGAAATGCCACCTGGTTCCGTCACCCGGTTCCAAGGCTTTGTCTGCGTCCCAGTTTTCTCTCCGCAGGAAAACTGACACAAATAACTGCATCTGGCTCCTGACGAAACGCGTGATTTTCTGTCATGTTCAATTTGAAGTCTGGTCCAAAAATCCAGGAGCTAATAGATCAGTGTCAGGTCTGTTTTTCAAGTCTTCTGGTGAAATCTTATCAGGATTGACAGGCGTCTAGCTACTTCAACGTCTTTCCCACACACGTTCATGATGGATGGACGCCCGGCTGTTTCTTCCTTCAAGTTTTGATTGGATAAAATGCTTGGAATTAATCAAATACTGCGTCAAATTAATATCCAGCTGTTTAAAGTTGTCAACGATCTTCTGCGGTGATGTATTCTGGCTAATGACATTCACCTGATTTTTAGTCTATTTTGAGGCCTCCTTGGGTTGGTTTAAAACATGCCATTAAGAGAAAAGAATTATTATCACTATGAGGAAAATGCAATCATAAACATAAGGTTTCCAAACCGGACCGGTAGTTGTTTCTCATCCACAATTATGTTTCTGTTTAGTTTCAACCATGCACATAATTTACCAACAATTATTCTGAGAAATGGAATATAATAATTTACAAAAAAACCTGCACATAGTTTGAAATCGGATTTGATGAAGCAAAATTAGTCCAATCCCCTTTCCAGCCGTTGTGACACACACCACAATACAAAAACAAGAAACAAACACATGACAACGACACACACTAAAATACCAATGGAATGAAACCAGACCAAGACACACACACACACACACGCACACACACACGCACGCACACACACACACACACACACACACACACACACACACACACACACACACACACACACACACACACACACACACACACACACACACACACACACACACACACACACACACACACACACACACACACACACACACACACACACACACACACACACACACACACACACACACACACACACACACACACACACACACACACACACACACACACACACACACACACACACACACACACACACACACACACACACACACACACACACACACACACACACACACACACACACACACACACACACACACACACACACACACACACACACACACACACACACACACACACACACACACACACACACACACACGTGTTTTTATTACACGGTGGGGACCAGTTTTTTAAGTTGTCTAGAACATGCATGGTGAGGACCTCACTTTAAACAATAATTAATTGCTCATTTTAACTCATAAAAAATTGGCTTTAAGACAGAATTGCAGGGGGGGGCGTGGCCCCTCTGATATCACCTCAAGTCCCAAAATCTTCATTTTTTTCTTTTGTCTGGACTTTCTATTCCCATGGGGACTAACAATTATGTAGTACCAAAAACCACCATCAGGTGTCACTATAAGATTTTTTTTTTATTATTATTTTTATATTGTCTCAAACTTGCCTCCTAGGAACTTCATGCATTTTACTTGTTACTTTGGTGTATTCCTTTGACATGAAAGATTAGGAGAATATTGTAGACTTGTGTTGTAAGTAAATCACTGGTTAATTGTGCAATTTATTAGCCCAGATTATGAAAGTTTATAATAAAACATTTATTTTTTAACATGACGAATACTGCAGTGAATGCATTTTTCAAATAACAAAATAAAATGATTCAAACAATAAAAGATACTGAAAGAACAGATGTCTTAACAAAATAAAATGACTGTATTTAAACAATTTAAATTTTTCATTTTGAAGACTCTCTCTTTAGAGCATCTATGCGGTTTTTTACATAGAACTTCACTCCCTCCCATGTTCTCCCTTTAAGAGCGGTCTGTGAAGCGTTAATACACTCCAGACACTGGGCTTTCCCGGGAACCTTTAGGGTCCTGATGCAGTCGATGAGGGTTTTCTCCACAGCCTGGATTTCTTCCTCAGTCCACTTCCTCTTTTTGACAACAACCTTTCCTAAAACATATAAGAGAAACATTTAATCATCTGTGAAAAGAAAAAAATACATATGAACAATGCCAATGAGAATAAGCCCGGTTCAAATAGAAGGTCAGACAATTTGTTGCTTCATAAACCAAGCTCAGTAACTAATGTTGATTTAAGATAAGATATAATGTATTAATCTCACACAGGAGAAATTTACAAGTCTTATCTTATTTAGGCCTTCTATAAGCCTGGTCTGGAGTTCACAATGAGTCTATAAAACATTTCACTTTTGTCAAGGCGAGCAATGGAAAAGGTTTTATTTTATGACTGTTGAAAATGTGGATTTAAAAAGGAAAATATAAGTCAGCTAAGACCCTTTACTCATTCACTGCCAATGACGAATTTCAGACTTTTGGAACTGATCCTGTAGGGGGCAGCAAAGGTTAGACATAGGAGCAAAGGTTAGACATAGGAGCAAAGGTTAGACATAGGAGCAGAGGTTAGACATAGGAGCAGGTTAGACATAGGAGCAGGTTAGACATATGAGCAGGTTAGACATAGGAGCAGGTTAGACATATGAGCAGGTTAGACATAGGAGCAGGTTAGACATAGGAGCAGGTTAGACATAGGAGCAGGTTAGACATAGGAGCAGGTTAGACATAGGAGCAGGTTAGACATAGGAGCAGGTTAGACATATGAGCAGGTTAGACATATGAGTAGGTTAGACATAGGAGCAGGTTAGACATATGAGCAGAGGTTACACATATGAGCAGGTTAGACATAGGAGCAGGTTAGACATATGAGCAGGTTAGACATAGGAGCAGGTTAGACATATGAGCAGGTTAGACATAGGAGCAGGTTAGACATAGGAGCAGGTTAGACATATGAGCAGGTTAGACATAGGAGCAGGTTAGACATAGGAGCAGGTTAGACATAGGAGCAGGTTAGACATATGAGCAGGTTAGACATAGGAGCAGGTTAGACATATGAGCAGAGGTTAGACATATGAGCAGGTTAGACATAGGAGCAGGTTAGACATAGGAGCAGGTTAGACATAGGAGCAGGTTAGACATAGGAGCAGGTTAGACATATGAGCAGAGGTTAGACATAGGAGCAGGTTAGACATATGAGCAGGTTAGACATATGAGCAGGTTAGACATATGAGCAGAGGTTAGACATATGAGCAGGTTAGACATATGAGCAGGTTAGACATATGAGCAGGTTAGACATATGAGCAGGTTAGACATAGGAGCAGGTTAGACATAGGAGCAGGTTAGACATAGGAGCAGGTTAGACATAGGAGCAGGTTAGACATAGGAGCAGGTTAGACATATGAGCAGAGGTTAGACATATGAGCAGGTTAGACATAGGAGCAGGTTAGACATAGGAGCAGGTTAGACATATGAGCAGGTTAGACATATGAGCAGAGGTTAGACATATGAGCAGGTTAGACATAGGAGCAGGTTAGACATAGGAGCAGGTTAGACATATGAGCAGGTTAGACATAGGAGCAGGTTAGACATAGGAGCAGGTTAGACATATGAGCAGAGGTTAGACATAGGAGCAGGTTAGACATAGGAGCAGGTTAGACATAGGAGCAGGTTAGACATAGGAGCAGGTTAGACATATGAGCAGGTTAGACATAGGAGCAGGTTAGACATAGGAGCAGGTTAGACATAGGAGCAGAGGTTAGACATAGGAGCAGGTTAGACATAGGAGCAGAGGTTAGACATAGGAGCAGGTTAGACATAGGAGCAGGTTAGACATAGGAGCAGGTTAGACATAGGAGCAGGTTAGACATAGGAGCAGGTTAGACATAGGAGCAGGTTAGACATATGAGCAGAGGTTAGACATATGAGCAGGTTAGACATAGGAGCAGGTTAGACATAGGAGCAGGTTAGACATATGAGCAGAGGTTAGACATATGAGCAGGTTAGACATAGGAGCAGGTTAGACATAGGAGCAGGTTAGACATATGAGCAGGTTAGACATATGAGCAGGTTAGACATATGAGCAGAGGTTAGACATAGGAGCAGGTTAGACATAGGAGCAGGTTAGACATAGGAGCAGGTTAGACATATGAGCAGGTTAGACATATGAGCAGGTTAGACATATGAGCAGGTTAGACATAGGAGCAGGTTAGACATAGGAGCAGGTTAGACATAGGAGCAGAGGTTAGACATAGGAGCAGGTTAGACATAGGAGCAGAGGTTAGACATAGGAGCAGGTTAGACATAGGAGCAGGTTAGACATAGGAGCAGGTTAGCATAGGAGCAGGTTAGACATAGGAGCAGGTTAGACATATGAGCAGGTTAGACATAGAGCAGGTTAGACATAGGAGCAGGTTAGACATAGAGCAGGTTAGACATAGGAGCAGGTTAGACATATGAGCAGGTTAGACATAGGAGCAGGTTAGACATAGGAGCAGGTTAGACATAGGAGCAGGTTAGACATAGGAGCAGGTTAGACATAGGAGCAGGTTAGACATAGGAGCAGGTTAGACATAGGAGCAGGTTAGACATAGGAGCAGGTTAGACATAGATAGGAGCAGGTTAGACATATGAGGGTTAGACATAGGAGCAGGTTAGACATAGGAGCAGGTTAGACATATGAGCAGGTTAGACATAGGAGCAGGTTAGACATAGAGACATATGAGCAGGTTAGAGCATTAGACATATGAGCAGAGTTAGACATATGAGCAGGTTAGACATAGGAGCAGGTTAGACATAGGAGCAGACATATGAGCAGGTTAGACATAGGAGCAGGTTAGACATAGGAGCAGGTTAGACATAGGTTAGACATAGAAGCAGGTTAGACATAGGAGCAGGTTAGACATATGAGCAGGTTAGACATATGGAGCAGGTTAGACATAGGAGCAGGTTAGACATAGGAGCAGGTTAGACATAGGAGCAGGTTAGACATAGGAGCAGGTTAGACATATGGGCAGAGTTAGACATATGAGCAGGTTAGACATAGGAGCAGGTTAGTCCATAGGAGCAGGTTAGACATAAGGAGCAGGTTAGACATAGGAGCAGGTTAGACATAGGGAGCAGGTTAGACATATGAGCAGGTTAGACATATGGAGCAGGTTAGACATATGAGCAGAGGTTAGACATATGAGCAGGTTAGACATAGGAGCAGGTTAGATCATAGGAGCAGGTTAGACATCTGAAGCAGGGTTAGACATTAGGAAGAGGTTAGACATAGGAGCAGGTTAGACATAGGAGCAGGTTAGACTAGGAGCAGGTTAGACATATGAGCATGTTAGACATAGGAGCAGGTTACTATCTCTCTCAGGGGGGGGGGGGGGGGGGGGGGGGGGGGGGGGTGGCCGCGGACTGAACCAGGGAAGAGAGCGCTTGATTTCATCATTGATTACACCTCTGAGTTAAAGTCACGCATATCAACATAAAAGAAAACTCCGGGACATCCGTTTGAAAAACGAGCGCACCCACGAGGCCACAGCCAACTTCTCTAAACTTTTATTACAGACTGTTTTAACAAAGATAATTAAAATAGTCGCTCACGTAAGACGTGTAGAAAGGAAAGTATAGCAGTAAAAATAAAGAATGTAGGCAGAGTCAGGGTGGTAACCTCAAAACTCAGTTTGTGTGTGCTGGCCTCCGGAAAGAATCATTATGGGGTAATGGCGGGAAGGGGGGGCATGGTCGGGGTGGGACCTCAAAACTCAGGTAGTGTGTGCGGGCCTCTGGTTGGTATTGCTTGTCGGCGGTCGGCAAGTAAGTCCTTTTGTGTGATCGTAGGAAATAGAAATATATAAATAAAATATAATAAATATATATATATATAAAAATATAATATACATATGATAGATGTAATATAAAATATACATATATTAGATATATAAAAAATTTACATATATAGATTTAATAGATTAGAATTATATATATATATAATGTCCCTTATTTTTGAAGGAAAAGAATCTGATAAACTTCAAACTAGTCATTTTTGGGGGGGGGGGGGGGGGGGGGGGGGGGGGGGGGGGGGGGGGGGGGGTTGGGGGGGGGGGGGGGGGGGGGGGGGGGGGGGTTGTTTTTTTTTTTTAAAAAAAATTTTTTTGTGTGTTTTTGTGTTGTTAACTTAAAGAAATACACTACATTGCTCATTGGTAAATGAATAATCTAGCTGCAAATGTCCCGTGGTTGCAATGTCGTAATGCTGCAGAATGGAGGCTTTGAATGGTAGTGTATAATATACATAGCTTTGCTGCTTAGCTGCCATTTTTAGCGACCATTTGTCTCCCAATAGAATGTCTCTTGGGAAGTTTCGTCATTTGAATGTCTTTTTTTTTTTTTTTTTAAAACTCTTTATTTTTTCATTTTATAATTAACACATGGAAACAAAACCAACAAACCCCCTGAGACAAGGAATGAAAAAAATAATGATAATAATAATAATAGAAAAATAATATATATACATCATATATAAACAACAATAAATAATATTAATAACTTCCACACCTACATATATAAATGAATATGTGTATTTTAAAAATACAACAAAAACAATCTCCCAATACTCTTCATTGTCCCTATACAAGCCACCGCATCATGTCACAGTTTATTGATAATTTTACTGATTTCATCAGTTGTATCCACAGAATTTGATAGTTTAGTTATTACAGGTGATTTATAATATTCATGTGGATAATGTTAAGACAGAAATGCAAATGAGCCAAGTTCTTGTAATTGAATCCTTTGATCTCACTCAGCACGTAAGTGGCCCCAACCCACAGCAGAGGGCAACACTCTAGATCAGTTATTTACTAAGGGGGTGAACATTTCAATGTAAACGGGTCGATGTTGCTCTTCGGATCATTTCTGTGTTTTTTTTTGACATGTGTTTCACTAACAAACCACCAGTGGACTCTGCATCTGTTCGATAGAAGACATCCATCCTCCAACATTTCTCCCTTAATTCCTTTTCTGGTTGGGGGGGTGGCAGTCAGAGCGCACCCCGTACACAGAGCACCACCCCTCACTGATCCTCCTGCAAGTGGTGAGACCACAGGACTGTGATCTTTCAGTGGTGCTTTGGGCAAAAGTAGGGTTTTAAGTGCGTGCCCAAGACACAACAAAGCATCATCAGTGGGAGTCGTGAGTAGGTCTTATGGTGGGCCGAACCACAACCTTCAGGCCCAAAGCCAATGCTCTACAACTGACTACTGTCGCCCCTCGAAGAAGACACATAAATGAATAATACGAGTGATCTATTTATGGGAATGAATAAACTTGCGAATGCATCGTGTTCTACCTCTAGTGGTTGAATGTCTGGACACCATCGCCACCTGTGAAGTTTAAAATAAGTGAAAAATAAGCAGAAGCGCCGTGGGCTAAAGCAGACTCAATCAGTGCACAAAAGAGAAAGTGCCGGAGGGCCGAGCGGAAGGTGGCGCAATTCCAACTCCAGGTTGATTACGAGGATCTTCAAATGAATCATTGTGCGAGTTAATCCGGGTGCTAACTATACGAGAGAAGGTAATTTTTTCTGAAATAGATTGAAGGCTGCAGCAACCACTGCGTGTTCTGTTATCAACAGTTAAAAGATTAAAAAACCCCCGTTCAAATGCCATAGAGCTAACTTCAAACGAACTGCACTCTAATTTTTTCAATGACAAGGTTCAAAGGCCCATCAAAAACGCCATTGTCTCCAATCCACAGATTAACCATCCCAACCCCAGAAAGGCTCTTTGAGCAACTCACTTTGCACCCTGTAAATGATTCCCCCCAAAACCTGTCCAAGGAGATATCCCAGTTTGAGCCCTCCACATGCAGCCTGATGTACTACCCACTACATTTCTGAAGTCTTTCTGAGCAGTCCCTGTTTACCATTCACACACACAGATAGTAAACATGGTCCCTTCATTCTGGATATACCCAAAGGCCCTGAAACTGCAGTCATCAGGCCCCTGCTAAAAAACAAGAGCAGTCTGCGGAACTTAAAACACTATCGTCCCATCTCAAATCTGCCATTTATGGGAAAGTCCTTGAGAAGTTGGCTACCCTACAGCTTACTAGATTTCTTATATCATCAACTCATTTGATATTGTTTTCAGTCGGCTTTAGACCCCACCACAGCACGAACTGCTCTCAAGTCAAGGTTACAAACGAAATCCGGCTGAACACTGACAGCAGGCAAAGTCTCAATCCTAATCCTGTTAGATCTGAGTGCTGCCTTTGACACTGTCGGGGTGCCATTCACATTGCCCCCCATCTCAAGCCGCACGTGTTGGAGTTCTCCCGGTGAATGAGAGGGTCGCGTCCCTCCGACATCGGTGGGGACAAGTCTCTATCACTGTTGGACGGCACGGGCCAAACAGCATGCAGAGTACCCGCCTTCTTGAGTCCTTGGGAGGGGTACTGGACGGTGCACCGACCGGGGACTCCGTTATCTCCTGGGGGACTTCAACGCCCATTGGAACTCCAATGACACTTGGAAGGTGATTGGAGCCGTTCTTCGATCACCCTCCTGAGCTTAACGAGCTCTCCAAAATCCACCCTTCAGAGGGGGTAAACGCCAATAAGTCTCAGACCATGTTAGTGTTTCACAAGCCAACAAAGCCGATTTGGTTCTAGCTGGGGTAATAAGAAGCTTGAATTTCGGATAGGTGGATAGAAGGGCCACAAGACGAGTCCAACGGTGTATGTTAGACCTCTGGGGGCCTTCCGGTTCTTGGTGGCGGGCCTTTCGTTCGGTAAAAAAAATCACGCCAAATCAAGCACGTCACGTCACCTTACTGCAGCTATATAGTGACTCGTCACATCTAGGGCTTTCCAAGGACACCTCCGTATCGTTCTACGACCTCGTTTGGCCGAGTAATTAGACTTGACGAGGCGCGGCTGAACATCGCAGGTCAAAAGCTTTACACCGTTGCCGTTCAGTCGTCGAGCCTCGGTTCCGTACGAGGGGTCGTTTGTGCCTATACACCAGGGAAAAATGTCACACTATACGGTCAGCTTTAAAATGACCTTTAAACCTCTTTTGCGCAAATTGAGCTAGAGCTCTAAAATTTGGACAGTCATAGCTGGCGTCTGGATAATGGAAATAATACTAATAACTTTGTATCTTTTAAACGGCCCTACAATTGTTGAACGAATTTTGAATTTTGGCTGACCTTTCTGCGCTCATATATGTGACTCGTCACGTGGGAGGGCTTTCCAACGATTTCCTGTACCATCTGCCTCTACGACCTCGTTTGGCCGAAGTTATAACACTTAACGAGGTGCCTTTTTTTAAAGGTTGTCCGCCCCCTAGCTCCGCGATGGAACATGGCAGGGACAAAAGCTTTACCCGTTGCGTTCGCTGGTCGAGCCGGTTCCGTAGAGGTCTGGCTTGTGCCTGGTGCGACCCGTAAAAGAAGCTGAGCTTTGCCAAGCTAGCATTTCAGGTGGGTTAGGGTCTAAGGTTCCTGACACCCTCCTTGACTGGCTAGGCCAGATTTGGTCGCGATATTTTCTACTGGGTTACAGGCTTGAATTTCGGATTAATGTGGTAAGGGCCACGAGACGATCCAACGGAAGAACGTTAGACCTCTGGGGCCTTACGGTTCTCGGTGGGCGGGCTTCCGTTCGGTAAAAAAAATCACGCCAATCAAGCTCGCACGGCTTCAAATAAATCCAAACAAGTCCAAATTCGGTGCACGCCTCCTTACACACAATCCACCGAAAATCCAAAGTTTCGGGCCGACCGCCACTCGGTTGGCTACTTTGACTTCCTATTGGTCGTTTGAGCTGGGCGCCTACATATTCGAGCTCAGAATAGCCTGTTGTGTAAGCATAGTCAAAAATGAGGCGGTAGTCCAAGATTTGAAATGTTGGTACACCTCCCCTTATAATGTTCGGCCTTTTGAAGGCCAAAAAGTGCTTGGAGGCTTGTAAAAAGTTCAAATTCCATGCCAAACTAGTCGATACCTTTGTACGCACCCTTCACTAAAAGCTGAACATTAATCCAAAGTTCAAACTGGCTCGGCAACCCCCCGCTTTTTAAAAGAGGAGGGTCTCGTGGCCAGAAAAACCAGAAAGTCCTTGATTTATGGTGGAGGACAGCGCCACCTTGCTGCAGCTCATATATGTGACTAGTCACATCTAGGGCTTTCCAAGGACACCTCCGTTATAGTTCTACGACCTCGTTTTCCGAGTAATAGACTTAACGAGGCGCGTTTTTAAAAAAATTATCGTCGCCCCCTAGCGCTGCAGCTGAACATCGCAGGGTCCAAAAGCTTTACACCGTTTGCGTTCGGCTGGCCGAGCCGGTTCCGTAGAGGTCAGGCTTGTGCCTGTGCGACCTTGCGGAAAAGAACTGAGCTTGGCCAAGCTAGCATGTCAAGTGGGTTAAGGTCTATGGTCCTAGACACCATGTGACTGGCTAGGCCAGAATTCAAGCAAATTAATTTCAAGCAAATTAAATCAAACGCGTCCCCAAATTCGGTACACGTCCCGGTGGTTGCCCGACAGAAAGTAGCCCAAACCGTCAACGAGGTAAGCCGATTCCCGCAAGTAGCCCACAAGCAGTGGCCTCGGAGCTTAAGCGGCTACCTACCCCCGTTTTCGGCTACCTCCCCAAAAAATAATTCCATTTTTTTTTTTTATTGTTAGGTATCCGATTTGCAACTTTCCCTAGGGTGAGGGAGTAGGTACAGCCTCCTCTCTTCTTTCTCTCTCCTCTGGAGCCGTCTGCGTTCTCCTGCGATCTCCACAGGTGATCCACAGGATCACCGGCTTCACGGAGTGCAGGAAAGCTAAGTCCACTTTGTCCGAGGAGCTGCTCCCTGTGTTGTCAATGGGTCACGGGGTGGGCTATGTGGTGCTGTGAGCGGAGGAATCCAAAAGTGCCAAAACTTGATTATTCCTGTGATAATCTGACAAGACTAGACTTCCCCCTTGTGCACTAATGCACCAACATAACACCTAAATTTAAAGAAAAATAAATAAAATAGCACATCTACAAGAAATAAATAGAGAAAAGGTCGGAAAGCGGAGAGAGCCGAGGTGCTGGCATTATACTGGTTTACATGAAAAAAACCCTATTAAGTTGCATTATACTGGTTTACATGGAAAAAAACCCTATTAAGTTGCATTATACTGGTTTACATGTAAAAACCCCTATTAAGTTGCATTATACTGGTTTACATGGAAAAATCCCCATTAAGTTGCATTATACTGGTTTACATGTAAAAACCCCTATTAAGTTGCATTATACTGGTTTACATGGAAAAATCCCTATTAAGTTGCATTATACTGGTTTACATGGAAAAAACCCTATTAAGTTGCATTATACTGGTTTACATGTAAAAACCCCTATTAAGTTGCATTATACTGGTTTACATGGAAAAATCCCCATTAAGTTGCATTATACTGGTTTACATGAAAAAAAACCCTATTAAGTTGCATTATACTGGTTTACATGAAAAAACCCTATTAAGTTGCATTATACTGGTTTACATGGAAAAATCCCTATTAAGTTGCATTATACTGGTTTACATGGAAAAATCCCTATTAGGTTGCATGATTACACTGAAGTCCTTGAAACTGCTGAAGTCCTTGAAACTGCTGAAGTCCTTGAAACTGCTGAAGTCCTTGAAACTGCTGAAGTCCTTGAAACTGCTGAAGTCCTTGAAACTGTTGAAGTCCTTGAAACTCTTGAAATCTTGAAACTGCTGAAATCCTTGAAACTGTTGAATCCTTGAAACTGTTGAATCATTGAAACTGTAGAAATGTCTGAAAGAGCTGAAGTCCTATTAAAATGCATGGGCCTATTAAAATGCATTGCAGAATTCTCAATGCAGATTTTTGTCCGATTGCGGAAAAACCGGAAATCGCTGAAGTCCCAAAAGTAATAGCAATAATCTCCCAAACATGTGGAACGTTTTGATGTATAACTTGTGGAAATTGTTGAAAATGTGAAAGCTGTGAAACGTGTCAAAAAAAATGACGGAATAAAGAAATACAAAACCAATGGTTGACTGCGGAAGGTTCCGCAGTCAATCAATTAAGTATATTATATATATATATATATATCCCTCTATCTATTAATTAACATAGCATAAATAAAGAGAACACTGCCTAGGAAACAAAGAAAATAATTAACTTCTTGTAAATTGTTATTAATATATTGATTAAAAGATACATTTGGAGTTGAATTGTTGCAATAACTAATATTTTTGGTTTAAAACAAAGAAGAAATAAACAAAAGAAATTGTCTTATTTACTTCTAGATTGTAGTACTGCATTTGGCCTGATGGGGGAAGGGGGCGATGGAGAGCAATACACACAACCAGAACACCTACCTGGTGGGGACTGCAGTACTCTGTGTGTACACCAGGGGCGCATGGCCACACACACACACAGATTTTTGTCAGGTGAATGTGACCCAAGGGGACTTCTGAGATAATGCACCAGGCATGTCTACTAACTGATCTGAGATCTGTAGTAGGGCTCAACACGGTGGGGACCTCACTTTAGGTCCCCACGGGGGAATAGGTCCCCACCAGGCTGTGTGTAGTCAGGTTCAGGTCCCCACCGGGATATTAAAACAAGAACACACACACACACACACACACACACACACACACACACACACACAGAGACAGATCTGTATTTGGTCTCGCTGCTGTACTCCCCTTCCTTGATTATTTTTTTTCTTCTCTGCCGATGTGTGCGCAGAGACAAGCAACAAATATATAAATAAATAAACCCTGTTAGCAATTTGCGTGATCACCAGATAACTGCAGCTTTTGGCTCCTCTTTGAACTGTCCTCTGCAGCTGTGTATGCACGGCTTTTGACAGCTGCAGCAGCACTCAGACCTACAACCAACAGGTTTGACATCTCTGGTCTGTCTGGTCTCTCTCTGGTGTCTACGTTTCTGGTCTCTCACTCTGTCTCTGTCTCTCTCTCTCTGATCTGTATTTGGTCTCTCTGAATTCTTGTGGGCCTCTCTCTCTGGTCTCTCTCACTTCAGCAGTGTTGTGTTCAGGTTATTAGAAAAGTGTGTGGGGCTTTTACGGTCTTAAAAACAAACTGCTGCTACAGAGAATATTTCACTCATCACAAATCACTGAAAAGTGTGAACGACATTTGTTGTTTTTCATCTTTGCAGGTGATTGGAAATGGCTCGTTCGGCGTCGTGTATCAGGCGCGGCTCATCGACAGCCAGGAGATGGTGGCGATCAAGAAGGTTTTACAGGACAAACGCTTTAAGGTCATTCTCAGTTCTCCTCCACAAGGTTTGAAATCACATTGATCGTCTCACTCAAGAGGATTTCTGCTGAATTTGTGCAGAATCGAGAACTACAGATTATGAGGAAGCTGGACCACTGCAACATCGTCAGACTACGGTACTTCTTCTACTCCAGCGGCGAGAAGGTACTGGAACTTATGAGCTGCAAAATGCAAAGATATTGAAGTGAAACTGATTTGAATGGTCCGTTTTATTCTTTTGAAATCTTTCTAAAAATTCATAAAATGCTACTGCAAAAAAGGAGTCCCAGTTTGTGCTCATGCTGTAGAATCGTAGATCAGTTGGTGCTAATACAACTATGTGGGAAAGAAGCCATTTTTGAGGGAAATGTTTAAAAAGAAAACATCCAAATGTTTCCCCAGATCATTACTTGTCAGTGAGTTATTATTCTTAGGTCTAAAAGTCCTTTTTACTGGCCAACATTGTGCAAATGTTTTTTGAATATTGTCACCACTATCTAGTTTAAAATTATTAGTCTATTGCTGATATGTGCTGACAAAGAGAACTGAACTCATGACAGTTTTTCAATATTATTATTTATTTAATTATTATTTTCAACTGTCAGAAAAAGAATCCGTTTAACATAAAAATACAAGATACACTTACATAACTAGTGTACCACCCCACCCTCGCTCATCCCCCATTCACACTGACACTGACAAAACCTTTCAAAATACAGTTCGAATGAGTCTGTTTAATTGTCCTGTTTAAGGAAATGATGCAGTTTCCAGGGACCCTTCACTTTACAATTTGTGCTCTTAACAAATTGTAAAGTGACTTTGATGGTAAAATAGATTCCTAAACCAGGTCCAGTCCAGACGGTTTCCACACATCTTAATTTACGTACAATAAACATGTACCAGAGTAATATTTCAAAATTATCTTTTGAGGACCGCCCATCGATTTTGTATGCTTTTTGACTTCAGCATCAATTTCGATCATATGACTTTCTAAAATCAGTAGCTCAGTTGGTAGAACATTGGCCTTTGGGCCTGAAGGTCGTGGGTTCGAGCCCACCGTAAGACCTACTTCACGACTCCCACTGATGACTGCTGTCGTTGTGTCCTTGGGCAAGACACTTAACCCTACTTTGCCCAAAGCCCCAACTGAAAGATCTCAGCTCCTGTGGACTCACCACCTGCTGGAGGATCAGTGAGGGGCTAGTGCTATGTGTACTGGGTGCAGCTCTGACTGCCACCCCCCCCGACCCAGAAATGGATTAAGGGGAAGAAAATGGATGGATGGATGGATGGACTTTCTAAAATTAAAACGCTGAATAAACATTTTTAATTTTCGCCCATATTGATTGAATATCGATTGTTAGCCTTAAAAATAAATATTTTACCGAGCACAGTAATTAAATTAATTAGATCCTGACCATCTATAAACTCTCCTATTATAACAGAGACAACTTCAAGCTTAATAAACAAAACAATGCTTTGACACATTTTTTCAACAATAAAACAGTACCAAAATAAATGCAGTGTGGATTCAGACTCCTGACAACAAAAACGGCAGTCATCCGTCTCTGTCATATGCCATAGTTTTAACATTTTCCCAGTGGGTAAAAAGTTATATATTATTTTGATTTGAAAAAACAGTTTTTGTAGATTGGCCCAGGGATCAGAGATTAACTCAATACTAAGACTAGAAACCATAGTTACCAGGGGAGATTTTTCAGTTTTCCCTCCACCACAATTTTTTTCCCATAGGCTTCTTGGACTAGGGGTGGGCACTATGGACAAAAATACATATATTTTTTTCCTCCTACGCCTGATAACAATATTGTAATGATATCTTTTAAAATTAATTGTTTTTCAAGTATATCGTCAAATTCACTTCTACGATATATTTCGCCCATCCCTATTTTGGACTGTTGTGATGTCACTTGAACACAACCTATTCCAGTAAATCTAGATGCAGCATACTGAGGATTTTATACTTATTTTATACTTATGCGACCTTAACTCATTGTGTCCCATTGACGCACAAATACGTCAAATGCCTTTTTCGCTATTTTCACGTTCCCAGATGTCTATTGTATCTAATATGTATGGGGATGACTTGAGACCATATTTTATCGAACCAGCAGGTGGCAGCATTGCTCTCTGAATGGTTTGAAAACATGTAGGTGCACATGTTGTGCCTCTTTTTTCTCAACTTTCTGGTGATTTCTGGTGATTTCAGTAAAACTTCCCTCTACTCAACGGAGGATTACAGGGGAACGAAAAAAGCTATAAACAAAATTCTTTTTGCTGAGGAAAGTAGACAGTCCATTCTTTTAGAATCTGGTGTCGGATTTCAGATAGTCATAGTACACAATATTCTGTGGGTCTTGAAAAATCAGTAAAAATCATCATAAATGGCTGGCACTGTGGGAGTACCTGTTCTGAAATAGGCTGGCATTCAATGAGTTAAGAAACATAACTTCATTGGCAAATTGTATTGTTTTTATTTTTTGCTTACCACTTCATCAAATTCGGCATATCAAATTTGAACTATAAACTAAAAATTGCCGTTTGATTATTCATCCACTTGGATTTTTTCGTAGCCCTAAACGCTCAAAACTAGTTTATTGTGGCTCAGTTCTTGTGTTGGTGCTGAGGTCTGTGAACTCTTTTACAGAAGGACGAAGTGTACCTGAACCTGGTCCTGGATTTTGTCCCTGAGACGGTTTACAGAGTGGCCCGACAGTTTAACAAAGTCAAGAGCATCATCCCCATCATCTATGTGAAGGCAAGTTTAATTTCTCTTTGTTTTCGTGTTTTCTCGTGAGACTGCATTAAAAGTTGGGTTCCTAATCTTTCTCCCTCATAAATATTGAATTTTTTAGCCCCAAAAAAAAGGAGTTGTGAAATGGTTTTATTTTTAGTTAAAGTTTAGTGGTTTTATTGCATGGTTACAGATGCTAAGCTAACGTACACCACGGTAACATAATTGAAGCCCAGCAGAAAGTCTTGTAAAAGTAAAATTGTGCAAATCAGACAGAACTTCCTGCTAAAACATGTTATCTTTGGAATACTTGTAATGCAAAGAACCATGAGTCACTGTTTGATGGTCTACTCTTTTTCACTTCTGTCTGAAAAAGCTGGTCTAAAATGTGACGAAGCAAACTGTTTTAGTCAAATAGATTTTATACAACGTTTCAACATTTTGTGCTTTGAAAGTTGGGTACCCCAGCTTTAATGCAGTGTATTTTCCTTGACATGTTTCGGCAGCAGATGCGAGTCCTCAGAACTGTGTGCAGTCCTCAGACACTGAGCTGTTAGCGATGACATAAACACTGCTCTTCCTGCTCCAGACTCGAGCTGATAATTAAACAGATGGACCGCCCTTTAGTCGTCTTTTTATAAAGCGACAACAATCACACATCTCTCGTTGTTGATGCTGCTTTTGTAGAGATTCCGTTCAACAGAACTACTGCATTGCAAGGAAAGGCACGACTGTTTGTTTAGCACAAATCGTACACACTGCAAATCAAAGTGATTGATTAAACAAGAAAATCTAAGTTCAAATCATACACAAAGCCTTAATATTGACTTCAGGTGTATGCACTGCCAAACAGAACGGATTTCAAAAACCTTCCCAAAAGAACTGCAATCACAGCCAATATTCTGTAGTCCTCTCCCTGACTCAGGCTGCCAGATACACACAGAATCCAGCAACAACAAATCAATAACCAACACCTTTTTCACAGTTCTTTTAGGTTGAAATACGTCACTACAAATGGCCGTCATATGGCCACTAAAACGCTACCAATGGCTATTCGTGAAAATGCCCAGAACTAAAAAAGAGATTTTACTTTGTTCTGCCTAAAGGCTACGGTTTCAGGTTGCCGTATATTAGTGATAGGCAGATGAAGCCCATGGATCTATTAAAAGCCTTTTGTAACCCACTGAGGCTTATGTTGGAGCCTCTGAGCTAGCTCATACTAGCGTATACTGACATCTATCTGTTATAATTTCAAGGATTATTGGAAAAGAGCATGGTTTATTAATGCTTTTTGACAAATTAGGGCCATTTAATGATGATTTGACATACAGTAAAAATCTTACACATTGCTACTTTAACCTGGATATGAACATTGTCCGTGTAGAAGCCTTTAGTCCTGACTTTGGACCCCAGTGTCACTGTGTCAGTCCCTGTGCTCCTTTAGAGAGAGTGAGTCCACTGTGAGTCATAGATCTGAATGTGGTCTGCGTAAATGTGATTGGACACGTTGTTACTACGTCTTTTCTGACCAAACTGCAGCATGTGGAGGATTGAACAGAAGAGGTTCCAAGATTGACCCCTGTGGTACTCCACATCTGTCTCTTTTTTTATGTTGCTGCAGCTTTTGACCCCAATAGTCACACTTAACAGCCAAATATCAACCTATCTTCAAATTGTTATTGTTCATCCTTGTATTTTGCACTTACCAACTAATTACAATAACTTGTAGATTTTCCTTTGGTGCTGAAAGTTGGTGTCTCTCTGCAGGTGTACATGTACCAGTTGTTCCGCAGTCTGGCGTATATCCACTCTCAGGGCGTCTGTCACCGGGACATCAAGCCCCAAAACCTGCTGGTCGACCCGGAGACTGCTGTGCTCAAGCTCTGCGACTTCGGCAGGTGAGACCACACCACAGAAGACCGGAGAATTTTGTTTTAATGTAGATCATCAGTCTGTTAGCTACTGGGAGTGTCCCAGGAGACACATGTTATGTATTTGAAGAAATGAGTCACTTATTTCCCATATTTCACTCTTCTTATAATAATTTGGGAGATATGCTCAAAAATTATAGCCATTTCTTGCATAGAAGAAACCTGCCCTTTAGTTGGTGAAAGTAGCAGAGAAGCTGTCATCAAATTGAACTGAGGCATCGAGCTCCCGCTCCTGTATGAAGGAAGATCACTCTTTTACTCAAGCTTGAAGGAATCTATGAAAAAACTACTTTGGGCTTCTGTATGAAGGCCCCATAGCACTTTGACGTTTTAAAGCAGAGAAAAGTCTTACCCTTATATGGGACTTTTAAGAAGAAAAACTGTCCATCAATAAAACCTCCAACAGGTGGTGAAAGGACCTTCTGTGTGTTTATATTTCTTATTTAATGTGATTGGAGACTTCTGTCAGAACCGTCTGTAGTAACGTGTCTCTTGTGGTCAGTGCGAAGCAGCTGGTCCGCGGAGAGCCTAACGTGTCGTACATCTGCTCACGGTACTATCGCGCTCCGGAGCTCATCTTCGGAGCCACAGACTACACGGCCAACATCGACATCTGGTCTGCAGGCTGCGTCCTGGCGGAGCTGCTGCTGGGACAGCCCATCTTCCCCGGAGACAGCGGCGTGGACCAACTCGTGGAGATCATCAAGGTCTGACGCCACAGGAGACGAGTCATGAGGTTCATGTGTTCTATGTGTTCTAACTGGGCTTTTGTCTCAGGTTTTGGGGACGCCCACCAGAGAACAGATCCGAGAAATGAACCCAAACTACACAGAGTTTAAGTTTCCTCAGATCAAAGCTCATCCATGGACCAAGGTACAGGAAGGTTCACATTTCCTCACAGCTCTGAATACTTGAGCTTCTTATTATTTACTTATTTTTAGTGAATAGTGTAGTACAGGGGTGTCCAGACCTGTCCTCTAGGTCCTCAATTGTCTGGTTAAGATTCAATTCAATTCATTTTTGTTTAGCCCTAAATCACAAAAGTAGTAATCTCCCACTAAGGGAGAGATCCACACAACTGACGGACGGGCTGTAGACCCAGGACTGAGGACTGAGGCTGTAGACCCAGGACTGAGGACTGAGGCTGTAGACCCAGGACTGAGGACTGAGGCTGTAGACCCAGGACTGAGGGCTGAGGCTGTAGACCCAGGACTGAGGCTGTAGACCCAGGACTGAGGCTGTAGACCTGCGAAAACATGTTATCTGAGAGGCTGTAGACCCAGGACTGCCCAGTGGTTCTTGTGGACAGGTTTGGAGGCCCCTGGGGCAGTGGATGTTCTTGAGTCTAAACCAGTTTCTTCAGATTGAATAAAAGTCTTGTTTGTGGCGTTCAGGTGTTTAAACCGCGCACTCCGCCTGAGGCCATCGCTCTCTGCTCGCGGCTGCTGGAGTACACGCCGGCCTCGCGCCTCTCTCCTCTAGAGGCCTGTTCTCACACCTTCTTCGACGAGCTGCGTCTGCCCAACACTCGCCTGCCCAGCGGCCGCGACCTGCCCCCCCTCTTCAACTTCAGCACCGCGGGTACAATACACATTTAGGACTCAGGAATGATGTTTAGTATGTTCAGAATGGAACCACACATTTGTTTAAATGAAGCAGATGCATAAGTATGTAACACACAGCAGTCGTAGCTAAACCCCAGCAGGTGGTTTGCATCAGTAACCACAGCTTGGGAGCTGGTAACAGTGTGATTAATGACTTTATTAGAACAATAAGAATTCATTTATTGACCTTTTTTTGACCATGACTTCAGGGGAGAGAGAGAGGAGAGTTATAGTTCATGTTTTTAGTGGGAGCACCTGGAGGATCTCCTTGCTGAGAAGCGAGAGTGCTAACCCACTCAGCCACCGTGCCACTCGGCATATTACATAAGCATAGTTGCTTCAGCCATTTTTTTTATTGTAATATATTAATCGAACATCCATCCATTAATTTTCTTCCGTTTTATCTGTTGCCGGGTCGCTGGGGCAGCAGTCTGAGCAGAGACTTCATGTTTCCTTTTTTTCTGCTGTCTCTTTGAGTCTACAAAGTAATCTTATCATTCTGTGTTTGCAGAGCTATCGATCCAGCCTCAGCTCAACTCCACGCTCATCCCTCCTCACGCCCGCTCTCACACAGTCGCCTCAGCTCACGGTACGGACTCTGCTTTAGGTTTAGGTCTCCCAGCTTTAACCCTGACATCACTGACATAACTCTGTGTGTTCTTACAGACGGCAGTTGTTCCGACTCGTCCCAGCACAGCTCAGTGCAGGGCTCTCTGAACAGCATCTGACCCCTCTCTCTCTCTCTCTCTCTCTCTCTCTCTCCCTCTCTCTGTCCCCTCTCTCCCCTTCCCTCTCCTCCTCCTCCCCCTCCTTCCCCTCCTTCCCCTCCTCCCCCTGAGTCCTCCTCCTCTTCCGTTGGTCCCTCTCATGTTTCTGTGAACGCATTGAGGCCTCCGTCAGCAGGGGGCGCTCACGTTTTTACCTCAGTGCTGCCTCAGTGGGAAGTGAAGGTTCAGGGGCTGGTCCTCTTTCTCTTAAGATAGACTTCTTTTAATTTTTTTCGTCGTGTTTTATTTATTTTTACTTGGAAACTGCATCATGGGAATCTCTCAAGACGTGGTTTTTTTTTTTTTTTGGAGCTGTTTCAGATTATATTTTTTGATAATGTTTTCTGTTTCGTTGTCGTTTCTCTTCTGTTGTCGGAGGTCTGACGCCTGATTGGTCCCTTGGAGATCAGGGTAGAGCAGACTCCTCCCACCTCAGGACGCCACTTCCTGAAGTAGGTTTTTGTGGCTGGAAGGGAAAAGGTGTTTTGGTCAACCACAATTTGACAACTGCTCCTCTTAAAGCTGGGGTACCTAACTTTCTGATTTCGTTGATATTACATGAAGGAAAGGTCTTAATATTTTTTAGTTCTTCATGCAAGTCGAAGTGCAAAACTAAACAAGACTCAATCACACAAGGCTTAAAAATCTGAGTCCCAGCAGGAGGCCAGTCCCTGTGCTCATCTGAGTCCCAGCAGGAGGCCAGTCCCTGTGCTCATCTGAGTCCCAGCAGGAGGCCAGTCCCTGTGCTCATCTGAGTCCCAGCAGGAGGCCAGTCCCTGTGCTCATCTGAGTCCCAGCAGGAGGCCAGTCCCTGTGCTCATCTGAGTCCCAGCAGGAGGCCAGTCCCTGTGCTCATCTGAGTCCCAGCAGGAGGCCAGTCCCTGTGCTCATCTGAGTCCCAGCAGGAGGCCAGTCCCTGTGCTCATCTGAGTCCCAGCAGGAGGCCAGTCCCTGTGCTCATCTGAGTCCCAGCAGGAGGCCAGTCCCTGTGCTCCTCAGAGTCTCGGTTGGTTCATACGGCAGTTTTTCTTTTCCAACTCTAACCCCTGATCTAAAGATGTGACAGATTCCAACAACACATCCGAGTTTCCAAGTGAAAACTATCGACCGTTTTGAGATCGAGGAACCACAGTTGGATGGATTTGGTTGTAGTTTGAAAGTTAGGTCCCCCAGCTTTAATCTGACGTCAGAATCCAGTGAGCATCTGTGGTTTAGTTTGAAAGCTTTTGTTATGTAATGGTTTGGTGCCGATGTTCCTTCTTTCAAAGTTCTTTCAGACACAGACACTGGGTAATCACACGCAAAATAGTTAGGATTACAATAAAATAAAATAAATCTGGCTTGTAGGGTGTTAAATCTGTTTTTAACAAAGCTTTAGCTGAATTTTAGGTCAGAAATCTATTGTAACCTGCTTTACCATAGACTAAACTATATATATTCACTCATTAATCACAGCTGTGGGGGTCGGTGTTTCTGTCCTTTTTCTCTTTTAAAACTCGATGGATCTTTTCTGTGGTAAATATTGTATTTTTTGAGATAAAAAAAGAGACACGAGAAGTTGGAACGCTGTTGATTTTAAGTGTGGCTTTTAACCGAAACACTAATTGTACAGTAGGCAATTTTAAAGTCGACACAGACCGAGAGCACAGGAATCCTCCATCTCGACTGGTTTATTAGCGCTGAAATTGTCGTTCCTGGTGTTTTTTAGAGAAATATTTAAAAATCGACGTTGTAAAAACATGTGATAAACTCGACAGCCAGTAGAAACTATTAACAGACGGGAATTTTGGTGTTTGTCGGAATGGTTTCTCAGTACGTTGACTTTCCTCGTTTTCCAATGAGCCTTCGCAGTAGCCATAGAGCCAAACGTATAAGACGTACATCGTGATTTTTTTAAAAACGATTTTTTGCTGTTTTTTGTGCAGAAATTATGATATTTTCTCGTTAACCAGGGTCTACGTCCATCAGTGGTTCTCATGGAAAATGGATTTAAATGTGAAATGGCGTTCGTACATTTATTTTCTCTTTGGGACCACGCCTTGAATCACGTCTTTTTTGCCGAGTCTTTAGTTCCTGGGGCCCTCGAATGTATCTCTGTCCCTCCCTGTCTGACCAACGTCCAATGAAGCTTGTGTCTTAGTCTAGAGCTGCGTAAAAACGAGACCACCGCTCAGTACTGACCACTTGAAAGTTTGTAGAATAGTATATTTGATACAATGGTACCCACTGCCGCCATCTTTTCTTATTTGCGATGTTTTTGTTTGATTCTAAGGGCTGCGTTCGGCCTCTTCTTCTCTCCATTTGAAATTTAATATATTTGCCTTCGTCCCTATGACCTCTGCCGGGTTGGTTACTTTACTGCCGATTTAAAAACAAATATTGAGGATCTTGCCGAATGCGATTTGATGCTACGAGCTCGCACACTTGGTGAAGCAATGAAAGGCATCAAAAACTCAGCGTTCGCACAAAAAAAGCAGTTAATTTGACAAAAATAAAAACACTTAACGAAGCCATCTAACCTCTGCTGACGACTATTGCCGCACATGTAAATACCACGAGCGTTGACCTTTCCCTTGTTTTAATATTATATTTTATCGTTTATATTTCACGCCCACTTCACTTTTAAGACTTTTAGGTTGTGCATTTTTTGTAAATATTTTTTTTCACAATATAGAATGTAAATACGGCAAAAGAAAAAAAAAGATAAAAATGATCTTGTCAACTCCTCATGTGTTGATAGTTCTTCCTCTCTTCCTCTTTCTCAACGAGCGCAGACTGTGTTTGTGACGACGGCTTTAGACCAAGGGTAAGAGGCTGCGTTCATTAAGACAAGGTAATGTAATAATATAGACGATTTGAGAGTTCAAAATGATTTTTTTATTGAATTTCAGTGCTTTTGTATATTGGTTAAGCCTGATTGAGCCTTTTGATTATTATTTCTGATATTTAGGCAAGACAAGTGTTTGTATGGCACAGTTCATACACAAGGCAACTCATAATAGTCCTTGGCAAAACCAGAAAAAGAAACATTAAAACCACACAGTCAATTAAAATCATGAATAATCACAGCACATTAAGAAACTAACACGTCGCAGATGTACTGTGGTGCAAAGCCATGAAGAGACACAAATAGAGCTGCTTTAAAGTTTATTCTGATTTCTTTGCTTGGTTTCTGGTTTAGAACTGAGTAAATACTGGCTCTGACCACATCAAATATATCCTGGTATGAAGTTCAAATTCTTCAGTCAACAGAAATAATAAAAACGGTACAGACGTCTTCTGAAATTACCAAAATCTTTAGTTGTGAACGCAGCCTGTTACTTGTCACTTAAAGCAGAACCCTGCACTTTTGACTGGACAAGATTCTAGAGAGAACCACGACTAAACTTTCTGTTGAATCTGTCTTGAGGTTTTCAAACTAACACTTTTTTGATGGTCAAAAGTTCCAGTCATGAGCAGCAGGGGAGAACAGTGAGCACACGTTCAAGACTGTTACTGTAAAAGTGATTTCTGACAGTGTTATTGGCGCCGAGATTGAAGCCGGAGGAAGAGAGAGAAGCAACGTGTCTGTCGTTCTGTGTGCGTACGATATCGGCTCATTTACTGGAATAAAGTGATGAAACTGTGACTGTTGGCTCCGAGTGCTTTGTTCAGATGTGCATAACTACTGTACTGATTTATACTGTAATATAAAGAGCATTTACTGCGTTTAAAAATTCACAGGTGGAGGATCATTTCAGTCTGAAATACTGGGGCCGTATTCCTAAAGATTCTGAGAGTCCTCTCAGAGAGCTCTTATCTTAACCTAAAAACTCCTAGCTAGGAGTCTTAGCTTAAAAGTTATTCCAGAACACTCTTAGAGAACTCTGAGCAAGGAATTGACTACAACTTTTATCTTAGTGAGGAGGCGTGGCCGACCCCGTTGCTAGGTATGAGTCATCATTTCAGACGCTGTGATTGGTTGATCCTAAAAGTTAGAACAAACATATTTTTGATGATAATAGGCAAAATAAGGGCCCTAAAATGGACAAACTCAATCATGGAATCTAATCTTAGGAACACTGTGTTATTGTAAATAATAACCAAAAGCTATAAAGTCAGATATATCAATGGTACATAAATACTGTGAATAGTAAAGTTAGACTTATACACCACATCATCAGAGCTTGCTCAGCACCAATTTATCACACATAATACGTATATATCATGAGCACTAATATATATATATATATAATATATATATATATATATATACATTTAAATATTACTCTATATATAATATACATGATAAAGAAAATTATTATTATATGGATAAATGATGATAATGATAACGTTAGGATTAGTAAAGGCTGTGATATGTATAGACTTATAAGGAATTAAGGAAACAATATTAATATAAACATATTATACATACACTGTACAAATCAAGTACAAGGGAGCTTAAAAGTCTTATCCTCTCCCACTCCTTTTTGAGCTGGATTGTTGTTAATAAAACAAAACTGTATATTTGTACTTCTATTCTGTTGTTGTTTTGTTTGTTTTGTCCTTTTTTCTTGTTTGCCATGGCTCAAAATAAAGTATTCATTCATTCGTACTGAATGTGTGACAATTTAGGACCACTTTTTCCTCTCTTTCAACTTTTACCATTTCTACTTACTTTTGTGTAACAAAGGTAAAATGGATGAGGTGTTATTGCTGACCAGCCAATGAGAAGCTGGTCACATGATTGACTTTTAAATATACCACAAACATGATTCCTGCTTGAATCTGTAGCGTTTCACTGATTCACTGTCATCCAGTGTATAGAATATTTCTCCTGTCTCCACCGTCCACCATTTTGTGCTCTTAGGGAACTTTTAAGTCGCTAAAAGTCCTCCTCTCAACTCTTAAGGGATCTCCCCTTAAGAGCACTCTTAAGAGCTAGGATTTTTTAGGAATAGCTTTTATCTTAACTAGGAGCTACTCCTCACTTTTAGGGGAAATTCTAAGAGTTGGTCAAGATTCTAAGAAAATTCTTAGAATTTGGCCACTAGGAGCAACTTTTAGCACTAAGAATCTTTAGGAATATGGCCCCTGATCTTTGGATTCTGATTTGTGGCTCAAGTGATTTTGTCTGACCACAGATAAAATATTTGTTGCTGCTCGATTAATACGGCGACAAACATAATAGTTTGCAGGTTTGGCTCATTTCTGACAATTTTACACAATGCAAAAAATACACATGTAATCAATCCACATGCTGCATAAGCTCAAAATAATTACAAAAATAGAAATGTTTTTGCTCCACATTAGTCCATTCAAGTTGCCCTAATTTAATACAAATGCAAACTCAATTCTTGATGCAACATGATATTCCCAAAGGGGTGAAATACATCTATGTTGATACAAAGCCAGAGTAGACTTTTAAGAGTTGATGTAGCTAAACTTTTTTTCTATTAATAGTATATTTTACTTGTAAAGGTAAAATAGTGAACTTATTAGACTACATTCACCACAACATGTTGTCTTCATCTGATTAGAAAATGGGTCTTTTGCATACTTGAAAAGCTGATCTGAAGATGTGATCGAGGCCAAATAATTTCAAAACTAGTTATTAAAAATTCACCATGTGCACTTGTATATTGTAAATAGTAACTGTAACTCTATTTTAAATTTAAATTTATTCTTTAGAAGTGTTTTTATTCTTATTTTTATGATCTCTTTCTGACTGTTGCACTGAGCCAAAGCAATTTCCAAGTCTGTGACCTCCTGTTACTTACGTGGCAATAAAAATGATTCTGATTCTAAAACAAACTTTCATATAACTAGCAACTTGACTTAACGCTAGTTCAATATTGTGTGTTTTTGAAAGTTGGATATCCCAGCTTTAGCTTCACAACAATTAATGATAAATGAATGTATTAAATGGATGTACTGTAAACTCGCTGTAATACCAGGCCAGGCCGCTGGGTGGTGCTGTCGCGGTCTCATCTTGAGCATTTGTTTGAGAACGACCAAAGCGACAAGAGGCGATCCTCGAAGGTAAAAGACGTTCTCTTTTTTGAAACACATTTCACGAGTTTCATTTTCCTCATAGAGCTGCGTGTCTGTGTCTGCAGAGCTACAGCACCAGGCCGGTGTGTTTAGATGCAGATTCGCTGTGAGAGGTTGAACTGGTTTCACATGTTGTTCGTATGTAGCAGTTAGCTTCGCGTTAGCTCCCGGGGACTTTTGGAATCTTGGTATTTCGTCCCTCGGCAAGCTAGTCTAGTCTAACTCTTACCGTATCCCCAAACCTAACAAAATGAACTGTTATTTACCCTACCGTAACCTCACTATGACTCTCAATTGCAATTTAAGAATATTAAATGGCCACGCAGTTTTAATATTTCATTCTGCCCTGGACGAAATACTGAGATTTTATGGCTAGCTAACAGCTCTCGTGCTACACTGTGATGTTAGCTTAGCGCTGAGCTGGGGAGCCGGCGAGCATTAACTATTCTTGAATCTGATAGTATGTTTACACACATCAATATATGGACGTTGGTATTTTATATATTATTACATCAAATGTCTGCAAGTGTGAATTCAGTTTGATTTTATGAATTCCTGGCGGTGGTGCTGCTAATGCTTACCTGATGCTAACGTTAGCTGTTGTGCTAAAAGCTAAAGGGTGGGGAAGCCGTGTCCTGCAGTCATTATGCCCACAGATCAGTTTGATGGTAAAGTTTATGTCTGGATTTTCTCTAAGTAGCATAGCTTCTGCGGAGCTTAGCACGACCCTACATGACTAGTGTGGGTTTGTTGTGGATCTGAATGGACATCTGCACTACAGTTTTCATTCCTCTGCACGGAACCACACAAAGATTAAAGCCCCAAAAAATGTCAGATCTGATTTTTAGTCTTAATTCTCAGCGAAAACATTTTTGATTATCCATGCTTTTAAGTTCAGATAAGAAACTTTATGGATCTCACAATGGCGAAATTTACAAGATAATCCTTTGGCTTAGTTCTGTATGTTTTGTTTGTCATATCCTGCTCATGTATGAACTATTAATACAACTGTCGTCTCTGAGGACTTTACAAAGTTGTTGATTCTGCAACAACAGTTTCGAGAATCAAACAGTTCAAACACAGATAATTAAATGATATTATGCACATAGGAATCATTGGTCCATAGGGAGCAGAATGACCACTGACTGACCATGAATGTGCAGAGTCTCGGATGGTCACTGTCTTTTGACCTTTCTGCATCAGCAAGGAATGGCTCAAATAAACAGTGATTACACTGTAAATATGTCCATTAATTATTTAAAGAGTAAATAATTTCCATACTTTTCTCTGAGATTATGTAGTCTTTAAAAATTTTTTTTTTTTTTAGAGTACCAGTGCAGTTTGCATGTTCTGCGATGACAATCTGGCCACAGATTATCATCGCAGAAATAATGCAAGTCTATTTCAGTCAGTGTTGTTTCGTCTATGGGGTTTTTCGTGAAATACTAAGTTTGTTTTTCCATCAGAAGCTGAGAGCCATGGCTCGTGGGCAGCAGAAGATTCAGTCCCAGCAGAAAAACGCCAAAAAAGCAGCGGACAAGAAGAAGGGTCAAGCAGCCGACCAGAAGACGGCGGCCAAAGCGGCGCTGGTGCACACCTGCCCGGTCTGCCGCGTGAGTCTCACACTAAAGCAGAAAACCAACAAGGATCACGCCACAAACAATATCAGCAAAGTTACAGTGGCCAGAAACGTAGTAAATTTGTGTTTCATATGAGGTCGAGGTCGGGGCAGTGGCGCGAATGACATACGTGGGACAGGACCGGACTGGACTTGACGTATCCTGGCGGTGCAGTCTGCCGGGTTTATACACGGAGATATAGAAGAGGCGCTGTCAAAATGCCATTTTTTTTGTACGGTGTGCGGTTGTAGCAACCGCACAAATAGAAAGACAAGTTTCTTTTTTGTTCCTACTGTGGTCTCATATAAAGGACACTTTGAAAAAAATCACTGGGCGAGGTGGATCAAGGCTTTCCCAGATAAGCGCCCCCTGCAGGCCACCCGAATTAAACGCAGCAAATTCCGAAATCAAGACTTTTAAGAAATATTTGTTAGTACTCCCTTAGAACTGAGTGTCCCCGATTACGACTGTTCCAACAACCGTACACCGCACAGGAGGAGAGCCTTTTGACTCGAAAAACAGACTTTACATGGTTTTCAATGGGAGCAAAACTGAGTTGTCCCACCTCTGCTCATTCGCCCCCTACTGGCCAGTTTAATGAAACCCAAGAATTCAATGGTTTTTCTTAGTTGTAGACAACTTAAGACATTTTTATGGGTCTGCTTTTGTTATTGGATAATGTCTCGTATGTCCAATGGGAAAACTTTTGAATTTGTATATAATATAGGCCAGGCAAGTTTATTTGTATAGCAGTTTATACTACACAAGACATCTCAATGTACAAAACAACATATAAACAAGATCACACAGGTATTACAATTTTAAATAATACTTCAGTGGTATGCAGCTAAACAGAACGGTTTATAACCCAGATTTGAACATTGTCAGTGTAGAAGCCTGTCTCACATTTTTAGGAAGACTGTTGCAGATTTTAGCTGCATAAATATGAAATGCTGCCTCCTCACGTCCTGACTCTGGGACCAGCAGGAGGCCAGTCCCTGTGCTCCTCAGAGTTGGTTCATATGGCACCAACAGCTAATAGTTTCCCAACTCTGCTAAATTTGTCTAAACTCACATTAGTTTCTTTACTCTTTCCTCTCTCTCTGATGTGGTTGTTTCCTCCTCCTCAGACCCAGATGCCAGACCCCAAGACGTTCAAGCAGCATTTCGAGAGCAAACACCCCAAGTCTCCGATGCCCCCTGAGCTGGCTGACGTCCAGGCATAAAGACTCTGTGGAAACTGGTACAATGTTTACAACATTTGAAAAGAAACACATAAACACGTCGTCTGTAGCTGCTAAACCTGGAGGGAGTCAAAATAATAACTTCACTCACTTAAACTCATAAAGTCTTAATTAGGGCTGAAACAACTAATCGATTAATCGTTTTCTGGTTCACACGGACTCAAACGGAGCAAAAATGACATGAAAATGTAGTATTTTTGATTAAAACCGACTTTGTTTTTATAATTTCATGAATATCTGTCTGTCTCATCCAATCAGAGCAGAATTAGCACAAAGAGCCTGTTACAAACAGTTACTTTAAGTTTACGCCATCAATACGTCCTCGAGTGTTGCCACTTTAGCTTTTTGTGATGAAAAAATAATTTTTTTCTACACAATTCACAGCCAAGCGATTACTCGATTAATCGTAAAAAGAATCGATAGATTAATCGATTACAAAATAATCGTTAGTTGCAGCTCTAGTCTTAATGTATTTTTGCGCCACACAAGATAAACTGAATTCATTGGCTGCAGATTTTAGGGTTGGTCTCTCACACAGCAACATGAGTTAAAGCGGATGGTTCCTAATTTTCAAAACACAAATCTGTCTACACTGCAAACAAATATAAAATTATGAGGTGATAAATACTTGAATCAAGTGTTTTCATATTCCAAGGAAGACATTTTTTGGATACAAGATAATTTGTCGCCTCTCCACCAAACCAAACATCCAGCATTTTCTTTTCTTTGTGACAAGAGGGTGGCAAACGCGAAAATTGTATTTTCTGTTCAGTCCTTTGTTGTGGATGAACGAATCCCATTGGTTTATTTTTATCGGTCCGCTCAAGTCTTTTTAACTTTTGGAGACTATAAGCATCTGGTCAATTCCATTACTGTTTGAAAACACACTCTTTGACTACTTCTAGGGTTTAGGGTAAGTTGAGTACCCCAGCTTTAAAGCAACTGGTAAAAGTATTTAATTGCAAACAGGAAAAGTCTATTAAGAAAAAGTTGAGTTGTGGTTATGGTTCAGATCCAGTATTGTCCTTGGTCTAGAATCGGTTTTAATTTGTTCCATTTGTTCTGTTTTGATGTTACTAAAACATAAGTTATTTCACACTTTTTTAATGTCTTTCAATAAATGTCTTGTGTGTGGCTGTCATGGCGACGTACTTCTCTCTTGTAACTTTACCTCCTCTTGTTTTGGCAGAAGCTCGACCACAATCTGAAGAGATGACCCTGACCTTGACCAGCGGCGCCCCCTGTAGGCGGCAGAGGGAGCTGCGCCACAGTTGTGCGTGTGCCGTGTGAACATTTGTGATTCTGTGAAAGTAAAACACGTCGCAGCCGCAGAAGGACACCAGCCGCACCACACACCTTTGTATTTATTATGTTTAAAGCGACATGTTTCCAGAGCAGGGACCAGATCCACAAAAGCAGAAATCATGAGTCACAGAAGTTCAGAGAGTTGTTAAAAGCTGCGTTCACGCTTCGAGATGTTTTGACTTTAAGCTGGAGAACTTTAGATTACTGAGCTGTGTGCAACATTTTTCTCAGCTTTTGGTCATTCCATAGTTATCCCTTGCTATGTAAACACTTAAAGATAAAGCATGTTCGAATCATTCCTTATCTTGCCGATTTTCCAGTCTAAATCTGTGATGCGCAGACGATTTGGCAGCGCTGTGCTGTTACTTTTGCTTAAAGAAAAACCTAATCTTCAGCTGCATCTGCTGTTTCCTCTGACAGTGCACGTAGAGACAAGAAATATTTCAAATCTCAGCAGAAAGAATTGGGACCGTCTTTAAATCCTTATGTGGAGCTCAGTTTAAAGACACACAGTTCAATATGGGAATCATAAATATAACAGTAACAAATTGACTTGTCGTTGCTGTCATTTATCAGTTGATTCAATCTTAAAACTCCTGAAGGTGAACGCAGCTCTGTCTCATTTCTGAAGCAGTCGATGTTTCTCTGATTTCCAGCTGAATATTAAAGCGTCTTGATACATTCATCTTTTTTCATTCAGAACATCCAACATGAAATGCATGCGTTACTAATTATGTGGGATATGTATCTTTGAGTCCACAAAGTCTGGTCTGTAATGCGAGATCACATGACACACAAGAATATGGACTTGAAAGAATCCACTCAGGACTAGAGCAAAAGTTGGTGTGAAAAAGAACAATTTTAACTTTTATTAAAGCTTTTCTTTTCACATCAGCCGTCATACAAACCAGTATTCATTGACTTAAGTTTTACAATAACTCGCTGCTGCTACACGACACACAACCTGCAATAATAACATAGGACGACTTTCATTTAAACATTTGTTCCATTCCATGAAGCCCCACGTTGTTTTTCTGAATGTTCTTTAACGGCCCCAGAAGGAGAGACTGAGTTATTGGTCCCTGTAGTTTCAAAGCTTATCAAGTGAAATGTCACTAATTTGATTTCAAACTTTTTTTACCCTTTTGAATAAACTCAATGTATTTAAAACGATCGCTCTTTGGTGACTGTCTTTCTCATCCTGCCTTGTTTAATGTTATTCAATATTCATTAATGGATTAGAAGAGGCTGAGATTATGGGATTTTTTAAAATGCAAATTATCAAAACCCATCTCTTTCTAGAGAAGTGGGATTGGTTTTGTTCTGAGGTTTAAAATGTCTTCGGCAGGTTCAAAGCTGATTCATCTAATAATTGACGAGTTGTATTTAAAGCTGGGGTACCTGACTCGCTCCTCACTGAACAGTTTGCATCCATCACTAGTTTTCACTGCATGTACCGTCTTTGTCTCTACAGATTTTAGATCAGATTTTTCAGATGCAAAAGTGAGAGAAGTGCACTCCTGCTCAGCCAATCACAAAAGTTTGAGGTGTCTCGATTTGTTCAGAAGACAAACATGTTCATCTAGTTTTGAGAACGAAACATCTCAGGTACCCCAGCTCCTGTTCTCTCTACGGCCTCGTATCAATACAATATCTACGTTTTCATTCTGTATCAGAAAATAGTTTAAACAAATCTAAAATCAACATGAGGATATTTGTAAATCGGGGCAGATCCAAACCACATGTGAGTCCTGAGCACCTTTAAAGACTTCTACAACCGGACTTTAATGTTACTGTAGAAAAAATAACTACCATTTCATGGTATCTACAGATAAATCACACACTGATAGAATCTATACGTCTGTGAAACGCATACAATTTAGAGAATATTCGTCTATCTTTATCCATAGAAAATCCTTAGCATAGATCTGGTTTGTCTTCTACCATTTTGAGCGATATAGTCCCAGAACCCAACACTAGATCGAATTACAACATTAAAGTCATTTTTTACCAGTGGAATAAACCCTCATTCAATCACAGGAGCATTGTCTAGATACTTATTCACTCGTTCTGACTTTTATTTACTTTTAAATACAAAATATTCTCAACATATGAAGTCCTTTTGCAAAAACAGAAGTTTTGAGAATATCAACAAAATATATTCCTCTATCTACAATCAAATTGAGCTTGTTTTGCTATTGCTATATATTTGTATTGCACTAAAATAGATTTGGCTTTTAAAAAAACAACTTTGTGAAGGGCCAATGTTAAGCTTTTCAAATGATTTTCTCATGGAACTTATCTGTTGTTGCAATTTAACTATGCATATGTTTCATTATATTTTTTACAGTCGGCTCATACTAAATCTTCTCTCAAACATTTAACGCTGGAGTTTACTAAATGCACAAATTATAAAAAAAAGTTTACATTATGGAAAGCCTCCGTTTCTCCATCGTAGTTCATAATGGAGAAAGGTCATGAATTCAAACATAAAGGTTTAATTTGGACAAAATCAGCATTACATTTTGTTACATCAGGGTGAACTCTGATACAGTTGATATTTTGTCAGAGACTTGAGAGAGCGGTGCTGAGGCTCCCACAGGCCAGAGCTTTGGAACCCTCTGCTCCGGTTCATTTCCACAGAAACAGTGTCAAATATAATAATAAAGGCTCGTACTGAGATGGCAAAGTTTGAGACGTTTGATTATTTTGAAATACCATAAATAAATACAATACGTAAAAAGATTTGGCTGTAAATCTCAGTATAACTATGAGCCGCGCGTTATGGATTAGACAAAGTTGGAGGCACGTGAAAAAACCATCTTCACCATTTCCTTATTCCTCCACATGATACAAGCTGCTGCTTCTTCAGTATCCTTCACATGGTCCTGTATTGTGCGATGTATGTACAGTTCACATGGGAGTGTATAGTGTATGTATAGTTCATTGTGTACCGGGTGTGTGTGTGTGTGTGGTGCTATAGGCAGCCGCAGCTCTTTACCACCATGTTGCGGTGTTTCTTGAGGATCACGTTGTTGTTGTCGTCGTAGAACAGGACGGAGATGGGGCTGAGTTTGGTGGGAGCGCAGCAGGCTTTGGGGACCTCTGTGGGCTTCAGCAGGTGCACCTTCAACACACGGGACCATCCGGATTCAGATTATTAAGATGAAGAGATGCAATATTCATCCCACAGCGGGGAAATGTCAGTGTTGCGTCACCAGTTAGAGCTTTTATTTTACTAAAGTAAAATAAAAGCTCTAACTCTAGCATAAAAAGAAGCATAATACCAACTCTATCTTTAGCACAGAGAGATAAGTACAAAAAACCCTGAATTTAGCAAAATAAGGAGCAAATATAAAATGCTGTATATTCTAGTAATATATAGTTATATGTTTACATCATGTTAGATGCATGAGGGTCTGGGGGCTGCACGTGGTTCTATATTGTGCAAATTTCACTTTTTAGATTTTAATAATCTCAGAATGTACATTTATTAAAACCACATTGGAATACAGTTGCAAAAGTCCACAGTGTGCACCAGACAAGCACAGGAATAAAACAAGGTGTCACTATGAAATCGACCAATAAAAACAGTTTGATCTTTGAATACAACAATCACTCTGAGGGATTTGCACTGGTTCTCGGTTCAGACTTCTACATCCTTCAGGTTGATTCTAAAGCCTCCACAGTCTGAAGGCTGCTTATATTTTGGATTGACTTGTGCCTTTTGTGTGAGGTCTCAGATGCTTGGGCCTCAGCTGAAGGTGGGAGAAGCAGCTTTCTCTCATTATGCTCCTTGTAAATGGAACACAGGAAATTAACTCATTGTGCGTGTCCCGCTATTTTCACGTTCCCAGATGTCTATTGTATCTAATATGTATGGGGATTGGCTTGAAGCAATATTTTATCGAGCCAGCAGGTGGCAGCATTGCTCTCTGAATGGTTTGAAAACAGTTAGATGCAAGATGTGCCTCTTTTTTTATCAGCTTTCTGGTGATTTCAGTAAAACTTCCCTCTATTTGACAGAGGATTACAGGGGAACGAAACCAGCTAGAAACAAAATTATTTTTGCTGATGAAAGTAGACAGTCCACTCTTTCAGAATATGGTTTTGGATTTCAGATAGTCATAGTACACAATATTCTGTGGGTCTTGAAAAATCTATAAAAATCATCAGAAACGGCTGTGATTTAGTGCGATACAAAGATAAATTAAATTGAATATAGTGTTTACAGTCATCAGAATAAAGCAATAAAAACAGTCATAATAGTGTAAAATATCAAAACGAAATACACCTTCAAGCAGACGGCACACAAGAAACTATCCTTTATGGAGTGGAGTGTAGATACTGACCACCTGCTGGATGAGGGCGTGGTTGGTGGCGTTCATGCAGGAGCCCAGAGGATAGAAACACTCTCCATCACAGTAATACGCCAAGTATCCCGTGGGCGCCAGCACCCAATCCTGAAATCAGCAGCCGGGACACAGAAACATCAGCTCTCATAGTTTCAGCGTTCTGTTTTTACACAACCTGAGAGAGCCTTTTTCCATTCGCATTCTCAAATTAATTAACATGTAAAAACAAAGCGGGGGTCCTAATTCCTCATCCTTCTGAAACCCAGAGAGAGAGACTCAAGGTTTGGGATGAATGCCGTTTTTGATTGACCAATTTTAACATGTGCAAAATATCAACATTAAAACAATGGTGGATCTGATGGGAGCAGTCAGTGGATCTGAGAGGAACTGGCTTTTCGTTTAATATATGTTTTTTCCTGCAATTAAAAAAGAAAATCCAAAATGTCTTGAATAACTTGAATGTTGAATAATTTCAATAAATAATTTTGAAACAGAAAAACATCAAGAGAATAATAATGTAATACATCTTGGCTGTTATATATAATATATACAGGTGATGTTAAAGACCCCTGGGACAGAGTAAAAAATGACCCAAACAGATGACTGGGAAGTGGTTTTGTGAAGAAGAAAAGAGAAAAGATGATGATAGAGGTCTGACCTTCCAGCCCAAGTCACTGAAGCTGACGTAGAGCTCATGTTTCTGGCAGGGGGCGCCGGTGTTCACTGGAGTGTGGTCTAGAAGGAAACACAGCCTCAGTCCCGGGTCTACAGCCTCAGTCCTGGATCTACAGCCTCAGTCCTGGGTCTACAGCCTCAGTCCTGGGTCTACAGCCTCAGTCCTGGATCTAAGGCCAGTGATGATCCAGAACATTATCTGGGTTCGAATCCCGGTCGGAACAGGGCCTTTCTGAGTGGAGTTTGCAAATTAGCCCTAGGCTATAATCCGGAGTGATGTGTTCATTAACTGTCCCAACCCAATAAACAATTAATTAATTAATTAATTAATTTCCTGTGTTCTCTGATCTGTTGCTGGTGAATCAACAACTTTTGTAACGTTCAATGAAACATATTGTAACTAATGCTGTCATTTCAAAGCTTTATAAAACCATACCAACTAGGCATGTAAATCGGGGACGGTTTAACCGGTGGTTGACCTTCACAGCGTTAATCGGTCAAAGCTGTCGGTTAAAAAAATAAAAGGGGGAGTCTCTTAATAACGCTATTTTAAACACTATTCGCACAGTGTGAAGGAGCGGGTCCGTCTCGCCAATGTATCTGTAAACTCTGGGCCGACTTTCATGCCGCACGCGCTGCGCACACACACACACACACACACACGCACCTTTTCCCCGTTCCATTCATACGTAACATCCACACGCATCATCCATACTCTCGTCCATCTCTCCCCTCCGTTACTAGTCCGCCAAAGTTGTACACTTGTGCGGGTTAGAACTCCATTGGAGCTTACACACATACATATACACACATACCGATCTGTCGCGCTCATCTGTGTCACGCAGCCCAAAGGATCCTCGCAAATACGCGGCTTCAGTCAAACCACATGGGAACATGTTTGAGCTGATGGTCCTTGTCATTAGATCAGCAACTTTAGAGGAGACCTGCGAGACGCGGCTCGTCACTCACTGCTCTGACCATGTGGACGAGCCGTCGTTTGCTGCAAAACAGCTTTAACCCGAATGGGAATGTTAAAAGAATGGGAAGATTAAAAAAGCAGTTCTCTGTGCGCAAAGCTGCCGAAGCTGTTGCAGGTATCGCTCCGCTGTCTCGGCTCTGATCGTGAACGTGGAATATTTTAAACAACGCGGTTAACCGGTTTCAACCGGGTAATGAAGCTCGGTGGTCGGTCATGAAAATTCATAGGTTTTTTACATCCCTAATACCAACATAGTATCAGTTCATATCAACATTAACAGTGTACTCGTTATGCAGAGTGACAGTGACTGACTGTGGATGCTGGGCATGGGCAGGTCTGGTTTGGGTTTCCTGCGCCTCTGATGCGGCCTGACGGCTCTCGGAGGTCGACACGGGACCTGACTTTCTCTAAAGAACGTCACCATGAACGGCTGTTTGGAGCGAGGCCCTCTGCGGCCCACCAAACCGATCCAACCGGCCGAGAGCGAGCGATCTGAGGAGACGACAACACAATCAATCAATCAACATTTATTTGTACAGCACAATTCTACATAAATTGTACAAGGCAATTCAAAGCGCTCCACGGGTGCAATTAATAAACAGAGAAGGAAAGCAAAAGGCAACAAGAAACATCAAAACTCAAGTATTGCATATTGGGCTTAAAAGTCTTTTTAAAGTCTTGGTTTCCCACCTCTGCACCTTCTCCACCGACTCCCACTGATGACTGCTGTCGTTGTGTCCTTGGGCAAGACACTTAACCCCACTTTGCCCAAAAGCCCCCACTGAAAGATCAAGGCTATGCTCACACTCAGAGCAGCCGTCCTCCTGTGGACTCACCACCTGCAGAGGGTCAGTGAGGGGCTGGTGCTATGAGACTTGGGTGGCATCTCTGATTGCCACCCCCCTGACCCAGAAATGGATTAAAGGGGAGAAAATGGATGGATGGAAAAATGGATGGTTTCAAAAGAGAGAAATGGTACAAAATAGAATCAGTTGTATGCACAGCTAAACAGATGTGTTTTTGGCCTAGTTTTGAACAGGATCAGGGTAGAGGCCTCTGTCACAGCCTCAGGAAAACTGTTCAATATTTTAGTTGCATAAATCTGAAATTCTGCCTCCCCATGTTTCGTCTTGACTTTGTGCTCCTCAGAGTCCCAGCAGGAGGCCAGTCCCTGTGCTCCCCAGAGTCCAAGTTGTAGTTTGGTACATCTGGCTGTCACATGCAGTATATGCACGAGTAAGTACATATACGAGTATTGAAAATTGAGTATAACTAAAAGAATTGTTGATATTTATGAACCTAGATTTCTCAGTGAACATGAATTGTATTGGATTAAGCTGAAGTGGATTCTGCTGCTGGAGAAAGACTTCATTCATAAATCTATCCTGTTGCTGGACTGTGTGAGTGTGTGTAGTGTCTGAAGACCCACCCTCCTCTGTCTCCACATAAAGCCGGATGCCCAGGTTACTGCGGGGGTGCAGGAGCCAGTGGTTTGCAGCTGAGGTGACATCAAAGGCGAGCCAGCCCTCCTGCCCCGCGGGGGTCGACTGCATGTCCAGCAGCACCAGCTCCGGCTCTCTGACCACACAACAGAACACAATTTATATGTTAGATATGTTTGGGTTTTGATGAAGTTGCAATAATATGCAGTGAAGAGATTTGGTTTAGGACAATTCTGGGACTGGCCTCCTGCTGTGGAACTCTGAGGAGCACAGGGACTGGCCTCCTGCTGTGGAACTCTGAGGAGCACAGGGACTGGCCTCCTGCTGGGACTCAGAGGAGCACAGGGACTGGCCTCCTGCTGGGACTCAGAGGAGCACAGGCACTGACCTCCTGCTGGGACTCAGAGGAGCACTGACCTGATCCTGTTGTCCCTCTGGATCTCGTACACAGAGATGTGCAGGGTGCGGTTGGCCCTCTGTCCCAGCGTCAGACTCTTGTAGATCCGGAACTCTGCCGCCGCCACCGTCTCGCCCTGAGGCAGTGGCGTCAGGTCGAAGCGAAACTCCTTCCAGTACGGACGTGGCTGTAGCAGGTCCCGCTCCTGCTCCACTGCAACACAACAATAGATGAAGAGGTGACACTAGAGGCACCTGCTGCGGACGTGTCTCTGATGATGGACCCTGAATGTGTCATATCTCCATTCCATCTATATTCATCTTAGAGATTAGCAGCGATATTGATGGGGCTGAGCAAAATACATTTTGTATTTGCAAACTTGTAAGGAAGATCCCTGTGAGTCACAATTTGACACTACTGGTTGGTTGTGGTGGGAGGGGCCGATGGCTCATACTGGTTGCCTCACTTCTCAGGGCAGCTGTTTCTACTGTAGTTGTTTATTACCTATATGCATGGCGTGAATGATGACGTGTGAAGGTCTTTGAGTGTCCAAAAAACGTTTAATATAAGTTGCTATTACTACTAACATCCATGGACATTGGTCATCCCTATGGGCTATAAGCTTTATGTGTTTTTATCATTGCACTTCCATTGCATTATCATTATTATTTTTTATAAAGCATTACTACTACTATTACAGAAGTGACAGTCATATATATATATATATATATATATGTTTTTATTATGCCTGTACAGTGTTCTTGGGTGTTTTGAAAGGCGCTTTTAAATAAAATGTATTATTATTATTATTATATCACCACTAGAGGTCGCCAACTCCCCGTCTGCCTCAAACTCAAGTGAACCCAGTCCTGGGCCTGTGATTAATCTCTCCCTCACTCCTCACTAACAGTAACAGATAATTTCCTGTCCTTGTGAAACCTTAGAGGCCCCTGGTCCTGGTCCCTGGTCCTGGTCCCTGGTTCTGGCCCCTGGTTTTGGCCCCTGGTCCTGGACTGTCTGTGGGCGGGACTCTTAATGACAGAGGGCCCCGGACCACAGCAGCTGCAGGAGCCTCAAAGCTAACCACAGGGAGGGCATCAGGGGTATTTTTAGAGACCTGTATTTTGGTCCTGATTCGGTGAATGTGGACGCAGCCTGTAATTCTGACCAGCTGTGTCACCATGGTTACGGCGCACATGTGGACCAACTGCAGTTTTATCAATCATAGATATTTCAGGTATGGATTTATTTTAAAACAAACGACTCAAGACACTTCATCACTAACACCTGTCCTTTACAACTGTTACTCTATACTACTGTCACTATATACTACTGTTACTATATACTACTGTCACTCTATACTACTGTCACTCTATACTACTGTCACTATATACTACTGTTACTATATACTACTGTCACTCTATACTACTGTCACTCTATACTACTGTCACTATATACTACTGTCACTATATACTACTGTCACTATATACTACTGTTACTATATACTACTGTTACTATATACTACTGTTACTATATACCATTGTTACTATATACTACTGTTACTATATGCTACTGTTACTATATGCTACTGTTACTATATGCTACTGTTACTATATACTACTGTCACTGTATACTACTGTCACGATATACTACTGTCACTATATACTACTGTTACTATATACTATTGTTACTATATACCACTGTTACTCTATACTACTCTTACTATATACCACTGTTACTATATACTACTGTCACTGTATACTACAGTCACTATACTACTGTTACCATATACAACTGTTACTATATACTACTGTCACTGTATACTACAGTCACTATACTACTGTTACCATATACAACTGTTACTATATACTACTGTCACTATACTACTGTTACTATATACTACTGTTACTCTATACTACTGTCACTGTATACTACTGTCACTATATACTACTGTTACTATACTACTGTCACTATATACTACTGTTACTATACTACTGTTACTATATACTACTGTCACTATATACTACTGTTACTATATGCTACTGTTACTATATACTACTGTCACTATATACTACTGTTACTATACTACTGTTACTATATACTCCTGTCACTATATACTACTGTTACTATATACTACTGTTACTTTATACTATTGTTACTATATACATGTGTTTCACTAACAAACCACCAGTGGACTCTGCAACTGTTCGAAGAAGACACATAAATGAAAATACGAGTGAACTATTTATGGGAATGATAAACTTTGAAAATGCATCGTATTCTACTGTAGATGAACTGTTTAACTCTGTCACCTCTAGTGTTTTGAATGTTCTGGATACCGTTGCCCCTGTGAAGGTTAAAATAGTGAAAAATAAGCAGAAGGCGCCGTGGGCTAAAGCAGACTCGGTCAGAGCACTGAAGAGAAAGTGCCGGAGGGTCAAGCGGAAGTGGCGCAAGTCCAACCTCCAGGTTGATTACAAGATATTCAAGGATAAGTTGTGCGAGTTTAACCGGGTGCTACGTAGTACGAGAGAAAGGTATTTTTCTGAAATGATTGAAGGCTGCAGTAACAATCTGCGTGTTCTGTTTTCAACAGTTAATAGATTAACAAACCCCCCTGTTCAGATGCCATTAGAGCTAACTTCCAAACGTAAATGCAATGAGTTTGCACACTTTTTCAATGACAAGGTTCAAGGCATCAAAAACGCCATTGTCTCCAATCCACAGATAACCATCCAACAGCCTGAAAGGCTCTCTGAGCTAACTTACTTTGCACCTGTAAATGATCAAACTGTCCAAGAGATAATCTCCAGTTTGAGCTCCTCCACATGCAGCCTGGATGTACTACCCACTAGATTTCTGAAGTCTGTTCTGAGCAGTCTGTTACCTTCACTCACACAGATAGTAAACATGTCCCTTCATTCTGGAATATTCCCAAAGGCCCTGAAAACTGCATCAGGCCCCTGCTAAAAAAGAGCAGTCTGGATGCTACGGTACTTAACAACTATCGTCCCATCTCAAATCTGCCATTTATGGGGAAAGTCCTTGAAAAAGTTGTCTACCTACAGCTTACTAGATTTCTTATATTCAACAACTCATTTGATATGTTTCAGTCCGGCTTTAGACCCCAGTCTCAATCTTAATCTTGTTAGATCTAAGTGCTGCCTTTGACACCGTCGACCATGAGATCCTCTTACAGAGACTAGAGAACTGGGTTGGCGTCGCTGGCACCGCCCTAAGTTGGTTTAGGTCTTACCTTGAAGACAGGAAGTACTTTGTGGAGATTGGAAACTGTGTCTCAGATCATAGGGCCCTGACCTGTGGAGTACCACAGGGGTCGATCCTGGGACCTCTTCTGTTCAATCTCTACATGCTGCCGTTAGGTCAGTTAATACGCAGAAACGAAGTGTCCTATCATAACTATGCAGACGACACTCAGATCTATGTCTCACTGACTGCAGGAGAACATGGACCAGTGGACTCGCTCCTTCACTGTATCCAACAGATCAGTGAGTGGATGCAAAACAACTTCCTTCAGCTAAACGCAGACAAAACTGAAATGATTGTCTTTGGTCCCCAGAAACAAAGAGAGAGCGTCATCTGTCACCTACAGTCTCTCTCCCTAAAACCTTCAAAACAAGGTCAGAAATCTAGGGGTAATACTGGACTCAGACTTAAATTTTAATAGCCACATCAAATCAGTAACATCAGCAGCTTTTTACCATCTAAAAAACATTGCCAGGATCAAAAACATAGTGTCTAAAGCAGACTTGGAGATTCTTATCCATGCATTTGTCTCCAGTAGGTTAGACTACTGCAATGGCCTGCTCACAGGTCTGTCCAAACAGGCTGTAAAACAGCTGCAGTACATTCAAAATGCAGCAGCTCGAGTCCTGACTAGAACCAGGAAGTACGACCACATTAGTCCGGTCCTCAGGTCTCTGCACTGGCTTCCTGTGGCTCAGAGAATAGACTTTAAAACAGCTCTGCTTGTGTACAAATCTCTCCATGGCCTCGCACCAAAATATATTAGTGACATGTTAGTCCCATATGAACCAGCCCGGACTCTGAGGAGCACAGGGACTGGACTCCTGTTAGTGCCCAGAGTCAGAACTAAACATGGGGAGGCTGCTTTTCAGATTCATGCTGCTAAAATCTGGAACAGTCTTCCTGAAGATGTGAGACAGGCCTCCTCTCTGACAATGTTTAAAACCAGGTTAAAGACGGTTCTGTTTAGCTGTGCATACAACTGAGGGATTTTATATTTTTATCTTTTTTTTTAATGTACTGTGATTATGTTTTTAATGCTTTCTTGTTTTGTTCAGCACTTTGAATTACCTTGTGTATGAATTGTGCTATACAAATAAACTTGCCTTGCCTTGCCTTACTCTTACTATATACTATTGTTACTATTGTTGTATTTATAAATACGTGACATTCTAAAACCATGTGTTTTATGACCTAACGACCTCTAAGTGGGAGGCCAGTCCTTCTTATTTTATTTTAGGTGTCTTCTTGTGCCAGCAACTGGACAACAGATGGATTCTGCTGTTTGGATTTCACCTCCCTAGTCTTGGCCTGCTGACTTCTGCACTTTTCAACCTCACTCCATCAGGAGTCTGGCAGACGGAGGAAAAGGCTGGACCCTAGACCATGAAGCTGGCTGATAGGACACTCCCCTCCTTCCTGTTCTTTTTATATGCTCTGGCTTGGGAAGACACAGAAGGATCAGCCGAGGGCCAGAGAAAGGGACATATTAGTTTTAGGAGCACTTTTTGTTGAATATTCTGTATCTGATTGTAAAGATAATTAAATGCAGATGTTAAACGTGAAGATCTCTTGTCTCGCTCTTGCATCAACTTTGGACACGTCAGTCAAAGGGAATTATTGACTACATTTTGGTGAAACCCGACGTGATGGTGCAGGAGCAAGACAGAGATGAGCTCAGCTATAGAGACTGGATTTGTGGGTCTTCAAAAAGGTCGCTTCTAAGGTAAGCCGATCACAGTTTTGAAAATCTGCACATTGTTTTAAATAGAAGAGAGAGAGATTTTGGCTCGACAGATTGCAGCGTGGACAAGACCGCCGTGACGGGGCGTTCTATCGGACGCGATAGAACAATAGTCAGGTTTAGACGTTTTTAGCCTTGGGGGAAGAATTGGTCCCTCCTAAAATAAACAGAACATAGAGGATGAAAAGGGAAGTCCACCGTTTAGAGTGCAAAAGAGGCACAAGTGTTTAGAGAAATAGGATTAGAAAATAGGGACAGTTAGGGTCAGAAGTTATAGGATAATAAAAACTCCATATCCCCCGGGGGGGGGGGCGGGGAAAAAGGGTACATTTAAACAGAAAAAAGCCAAGTATTTAAAATGTGGATTCTGATAATAATGATCTGATTAATGAGAAAAGAAGGAGCCACTTGGCTGTAACTATGAGTTTCATGTGAAGAAATGACAAAAGATCAGTCTGGGAGTTTTTCTCTTGTATTGTGATGTAATGTTTCGATAGTTAGAGAATCAGGAAAAAAAAAAAAAAAAAAAAAAATTCTGCTGGAACTCTCGATACATTAATCATGTAGCAAATGGTAATGTTTTCCATTACTGACGTATTTAAGGATAAAATGTAAAGTGTCGTTTGACGTGAGAAAAACTTTTACCACTGATTAAGACCTTGTCACGATAAAAACGAGGAAAGTATTTCAGACTCCATGTTTCCTTTGTTCGGGAGGCCCCTCCCCTCCCTCGTTCTGTCTTCTCTCTCTCCCCTTCCTCGCTCTCTCTCTCTCTCTCTCTCTCTCTGTCTTTCTCTCTCTCGTGAAGAAAGACATTTTTTTGTAGAAAATTACATTTATACACACGATAATGTTACTGACATGGAGTCATAGGATCACAGAACTTTGAGTTAGATTATAAAGAGGCATTATTTTATTTTTTATTTTTATCTCCGAGGCGTCTGGACAAGTTATTAAACATTTTTTCCCTACATTTTGGTGATATAAAAGTTAGAATGATCTTAGAGAGCATTATACTTTTGGAAAAATAGGGCTTAGGATAGCAGGTGAATGCGGGATTTGGTTTTCAGAATTTAATGTTTAAAATGTTGAATATTAATTATTTCATAGGGTTATTTAGATTTGTAATTAATCATTGGTTTTGTATGGTAATTAACACACTTGTTTGTGTTTCTTGTTTGTCTGTTTTTTCCGAGAAAAACTTCTGTCTGTTTCATTTGCCCAAAATCGTCTCGGCCACAAACCACCATCAAGCGCCATCAACACGGATCATCAGCGTCTCCCCCTCTCCCTGCGGGTCGCAGGGGGCAGCATCGGCTGCAGCAGCTAACAGGAACTCTCGAAGAAGACTCCTCCTGCCTGTGAGGAGGCAAAGAAAAGACCGCAGACTTGTTCACAAACTGAGTGTTGTCCCATCTACGGAACAGAAGGTGGCGGTAATGCGAAAAATAGGCCGCCAACCGCCGGAAAAACCTAACAAGAAGAAAGTGATTGGAAAGAAGAAGAAAGACATGAGAAAGTTGTCGAAAGAAGAAGAAAGTGATTGAAAAGAAAAAGATATTGAGACAAAAGACATTGAAAGACGCCATGAGTAAAATAAAAAGACATTAACAGACATTTGAGGAGGACGTGGCCGGGCAAATGAGACAGACAGAAGGTAAATATATACAGACAAACAAACGCACAGAGACATGTGGAATTTAAGTCATATTTACACATTTAGCTAGGTCATTCGTTCATAACACTACATTTAGCTGCATGAAAGAATACAGGACAATCGTTAAAATTAATTAGACTCTTGCTTTAGCATGAGACACAAGGAGATTAGAACAGCAGTATATTTAAGGTAGAGGAGCCCTATTATTGAAACTAGTATTATTGTTTAAAGTTATAAACGCGGAGAAGTTTAGAATTATTGATTTTGACTGCATGATCTTGGTAATACGGATATTTAAATCAGTGTTTTCAACCTCTGAACCGTGGCTCGTTAATCATTTAAAAACAATCACATGCACAGTTGAAACTGGTGCTAGAAAGAGAACTGCAGCTTTTAATGGACGCTGCATTTAGTACTAAATGGTTTGTTCAGACAATTAAAGTTTGAAAAATGATTTAAAGCATTTCTAAATTTTAGCTAAAGGGGATTTTGGATCATTTCTGATAACACATTGACGCAACACTGTTCATTGGTTGAAAACACGGATGTAGGGACATTTTAGGAAATCTTTTATGACATGTTTCTCTTCCAAATAGCTAAATTAGAAACAATTAGGACAGTTATGTCTTTAATATAACTGTTGACAGTTTATCTGAGACATGATTGGTGCAAGTACGACAACACACATAGAACAATGGTCTTTTCTCCACATGAACGTAAAACAAAGGTGAAGTATTAAAGTTTGAGACTAATTTACATTTTTAATGAATCCGACCTGGCTTTACTGAAAAAGAAAAAAGAAGGAAAAAAACATTTTAAAGTAACAAGAGCTCATTAAAAATATAGGGGACACAATCTGTGATAAGCCCGAGAAACAGACCACGTGGTTTAAACACTAAAAGTTTGAAATGGATCCTTTTAAGAAAAAATCTCTCAAAGCTCTGCATGTTCTGCAGGCTCTGAAAGTTGCAACAAGAGAAATAGCTCATGAGACAATTGTAATTGGACATGGAAGAATATAACAAAGTTAAAATTACAGGCCTTCTGTGTTGTCTATATGTTTGTGTGTGCTATATGTTTGTGTGTGTTATATGTTTGTGTGGGTTATATGTTTGTGTATGTTATATGTTTGTGTATGTTATATGTTTGTGCGTCATGTCAAGTACACTACGTTGACCTTAACAAACTGGACCAATATACTAACGTGGGGAGTCGGCCTGTGTGAGTGATGCGAGTGTGATGTGAAATGAGGAGTGCTGAATGGAGAATGGAATAACAAATGTTTTCTGTAATGTTTTAATGTGATCATGGAATAATTATTTTTTGTCAACAGCATACGGTGTAAGTACTAGAGATTCAAAGATAACAAACTTTATTGAACAGGTGTAAAAGTGAGAGTACTCTGGGATGAGTACTCTGAGAAAAGTACTCTGCGGAAAGTACTCTGAGATGAATACCTTGCTGAAGGTACTGGGAGTCCCCCCTCTGCTGTTTGTCCTGACAGTGATTCGGTCCAACCGCAGTGAGCTGTCGTTGGTTGAAGGACAACTTTGGTTTGTAACTCACATTTAGGGGAGTATGAAATAAGAAACATACATATTGTTAAGTCTGTATTTGGCTACAGCCTCTGCCCTGATGTCACACACCGTCTGTCAATGTCGTTATGTTTTGCCCAATTGGAATGATTGACAGGCTGCACCATGCCAGGGAAAGTGGGCATTTTTTGTGTTCTAATGTTTCTTTTTCAGATGAGAGATAAACTACCCCTGCTTAAGGGATGACAGTAGTATGGATCATGAGGAAATGAGCCTCTACTTTGGCACCAAAGCCCACAATATGAATTGAGGACGATCCGGGAGAAAAGCAACTGGAGATGATTGGAACAGTAAATCTACACACACACACAGATGCATGTTTTATACTTGGCCCATGACCAATAGGGGGAGTATGGTAATGTTATTGTCATAGGTGGTCATGGTCCTTAACATTCTAAATCATTAGAAAGAAGTGTAAAACATATATTTACAAGACCAAATAAATAATGGAAAGGGCAGCCTAAAAAGCAAAATGGGAGAATTATTAAGTAATTTTCGGAGTTGCCAAAATAAAATAAAATTCTTTATTTGTCCCATAGGGGGTCATTCTAAATTTAGTGTTGTGCAAATTCAAAAGGAGAAATAATAGCGCTTATAACATCAAGCAGATCTACTCTTTAAGATAATAGATCATATAATAATAATAATAGAATAGAATGAAATAGTCTGGAGCTATAATGTCATTGGATTCAAGGAGCTATAGGTTGAAAGGTCGCTAAGAAGAGGTGTCAGAATAAACCATAGTAATAATAGTTAGACTAGTGAATAACCATCCATCCATCCATCCATTTTCTTCCCCTTAATCCATTTCTGGGTCGGGGGGGGTGGCAGTCAGAGCTGCACCCAGTTCACAGAGCACCAGCCCCTCACTGATCCTCCTGCAGGTGGTGAGTCCACAGGAGTGGATAATCAAAATAGTTCTATTGTGGAAATAAGTATCAATAAGGTCAAATTGTTCTAATAACTAAAGTAAAAAGGAATCAAATGGAGTCAGATTTTAGATGCTTCTGTTTTCCACATCTGTAGGATCTAGTGCAGATGTGTTTATAGAGAGTAGTATTAAAATGCAGACATAGAACGACAGGCTTTAACACAATTTTAAATCTAAAAATAGCTCAAATATAACATTGCTTTTGACGCAGCCTCTGAGCTGCTCCATTGGAGAACAGGTTAAATGTTATTGTTTATTACAAACAGCTGATGTATTCACACATATTAAGTTTGGGACAACTCTTTAAACAGTTATAAGCAGCGGACAGAAGCCATGAATGTGCTTTTGTTTATTAAATAATTAATTTCATAGCCATATAATCGTAGAGAACGTTTTTAAAATAGTTCTCTTCCTCCCGCTCCCTTTCAGGCAAATTGAATAGATTCATGTCTTTAATATTGGAGAACGACTGTGTTTGTTTTTGGAATTGTCTGAGATACAATACATAAAATAGTGATTTGCAGAACAAGAACCGGCCAATGAAAAATCGTCTATTGCCAATGCAATTGTTACAATCAGAACTCACAAATTGGGAATATGCTTTGGCTCAAACTACAACCAAGATTTGGAGTCACAATAGAGTATAAAATAGATAGATGCTTTCAAAAATAGAGATTATTTTTAGACAGGGCTAATATCAAGCGGTAAAAGGACCATTTCCTTCATAATATGTCCAAAAGTATTTACTTCAAAAGTAGATAAAGTTCATACTTGTCAAATTCACTTGTTTCAAACATAGGTGAATGTTGACAATGCAAAAAGTTAATGAGATAGATTAATGAGATAGATTAGAACCAACACAGATTCAAAAACATTTGAAAGCATTTTAATGTATTTGGGTATAGCACAAAAGTAGATCTTTAGGTATTTTTGAGAATTTTAAGAGCTGTCGATTTGTCAGCAACAGATTAGAGAATCAAAATACCGTTGTATAGGGACTGACCCCAGAGAAACCTGCTAAAATAGATTAGCTCCTGTAAGGATAATACCAATTTGATTAACGATGTACATTTATCCCAAACGGTCTGAGAGGAGGAAGTGACAGCACTTCCTGGTTCAACAAAATGTATTTGGAAAAATGAGCAAAGCCCCACGAAATGGCCCAAAGCCACTGATAATGAAAGCAAACCACAGTATAGATAGATTTATTAGATAAAAACATATGTTTAAGAATAGGGCTCAATAAAAGCAAAATATGCAAACATATTTGTAAATAGATTAGAATAGTTTAAACTATAGTGAATAGTTTTAGTGCATACATTACAGACAGGGTTGAAGAAGAATCAGAATGACAGCAGTGGTCATCAAATAGTATTGAAGGAATGGTAAAAATGTGGTTTGTTGTGTGTTGTGTGTTTTCTCTGTATTAACTCTTCACAGATATCAAGCCGGAACTAAGCACAAGTATTGATGATAAACGACGATGTGGATTGTGACCTAATTTTTAATCAGGTCAAAAGAGGGAAACTGTTGTATTTATAAATACGTGACATTCTAAAACCATGTGTTTTATGACCTAACGACCTCTAAGTGGGAGGCCAGTCCTTCTTATTTTATTTTAGGTGTCTTCTTGTGCCAGCAACTGGATAACAGATGGATTCTGCTGTTTGGATTTCACCTCCCTAGTCTTGGCCTGCTGACTTCTGCACTTTTCAACCTCACTCCATCAGGAGTCTGGCAGACGGAGGAAAAGGCTGGACCCTAGACCGGAAGCTGGCTGATAGGACACTCCCCTCCTTCCTGTTCTTTTTATATGCTCTGGCTTGGGAAGACACAGAAGGATCAGCCGAGGGCCAGAGAAAGGGACATATTAGTTTTAGGAGCACTTTTTGTTGAATATTCTGTATCTGATTGTAAAGATAATTAAATGCAGATGTTAAACGTGAAGATCTCTTGTCTCGCTCTTGCATCGACTTTGGACACGTCAGTCAAAGGGAATTATTGACTACACTATATACTACTGTTACTTTATACTATTGTTACTATATACTACTCTTACTATATACCACTGTTCCTATATACTACTGTCACTATATACTACTGTTACTATACTACTGTTACTATATACTACTGTCACTATATACTACTGTTACTATATACTACTGTTACTATATGCTACTGTTACTATATACTACTGTTACTATATACTACTGTTACTTTATACTATTGTTACTATATACTACTGTTACTATATGCTACTGTTACTATATACTACTGTTACTATATACTACTGTTACTTTATACTATTGTTACTATATACTACTGTTACTTTATACTATTGTTACTATATACTACTCTTACTATATACCACTGTTCCTATATACTACTGTCACTAACTACTGTTACTATACTACTGTTACTATATACTACTGTCACTATATACTACTGTTACTATATACTACTGTTACTATATGCTACTGTTACTATATACTACTGTTACTATATACTACTGTTACTTTATACTATTGTTACTATATACTACTCTTACTATATACTATTGTTACTCTATACTACTCTTACTATACACCACTGTTACTCTATACTACTCTTACTATATACCACTGTTACTATATACTACTGTCACTATATACTATTGTTACTATATACCATTGTTACTATATACCACTGTTACTATATACTACTGTCACTCTATACTATTGTTACTATATACTACTGTTACTATATACTATTGTTACTATATACTATTGTTACTATATAATACTGTCACTATATACTACTGTTACTATATACTACTGTTACTATATACCACTGTTACTATATACCACTGTTACTATATACTACTGTTACTATATACTACTGTTACTATATACTACTGTCACTGTATACTACTGTCACTGTATACTAATACTACTGTCACTATATGCTACTTTTACTGTATACTACTGTCACTATATACTACTGTCACTATATACTACTGTTACTATATACTACTGTTACTATATACTACTGTCACTATATACTACTGTTACTATATACTACTGTTACTATATGCTACTGTTACTATATACTACTGTTACTATATACTACTGTTACTATATACTACTGTTACTTTATACTATTGTTACTATATACTACTCTTACTATATACTATTGTTACTATATACTACTCTTACTATATACCACTGTTCCTATATTCTACTGTCACTATATACTACTGTTACTATACTACTGTTACTATATACTACTGTCACTATATACTACTGTTACTATATACTACTGTTACTATATGCTACTGTTACTATATACTACTGTTACTATATACTACTGTTACTATATACTACTGTTACTTTATACTATTGTTACTATATACTACTCTTACTATATACTAATTGTTACTCTATACTACTCTTACTATACACCACTGTTACTCTATACAACTCTTACTATATACCACTGTTACTATATACTACTGTCACTATATACTATTGTTACTATACTACTGTTACTATATACTACTGTCACTATATACTACTGTTACTATATACTACTGTTACTATATACTACTGTTACTATATACCACTGTTCCTATATACTACTGTCACTATATACTACTGTTACTATACTACTGTTACTATATACTACTGTCACTATATACTACTGTTACTATATACTACTGTTACTATATACTACTGTTACTTTACACTATTGTTACTATATACTACTCTTACTATATACTATTGTTACTCTATACTACTCTTACTATACACCACTGTTACTCTATACTACTCTTACTATATACCACTGTTACTATATACTACTGTCACTATATACTATTGTTACTATATACTACTCTTACTATATACTATTGTTACTCTATACTACTCTTACTATACACCACTGTTACTCTATACAACTCTTACTATATACCACTGTTACTATATACTATTGTTAGTATATACTATTGTTACTATATACTATTGTTACTATATACTATTGTTACTATATAATACTGTCACTATATACTACTGTTACTATATACTACTGTTACTATATACCACTGTTACTATATACCACTGTTACTATATACCACTGTTACTATATACTACTGTTACTATATACTACTGTCACTGTATACTACTGTCACTGTATACTACTGTCACTATATGCTACTGTTACTATATACTACTGTCACTATATACTACTGTTACTATATACTACTGTTACTATATGCTACTGTTACTATATACTACTGTCACTATATACTACTGTTACTTTATACTATTGTTACTATATACTACTCTTACTATATACTATTGTTACTATATACTACTCTTACTATATACCACTGTTCCTATATACTACTCTTACTATATACCACTGTTCCTATATACTACTCTTACTATATACTACTGTCACTATATACTACTGTCACTGTATACTACTGTCACTGTATACTACTGTCACTATATACTACTGTTACTATATACTACTGTCACTATATACTACTGTCACTGTATACTACTGTTATTGTATACAACTGTCACTATATACTACTGTCACTATATACTACTGTTACTATACTACTGTTACTATACTACTGTTACTATACTACTGTTACTATACTACTGTTACTATATACTACTGTCACTATATACAACTGTCACTATATACTACTGTCACTGTATACAACTGTCACTATATACTACTGTTACTATATACTACTGTTACTATACTACTGTTACTATACTACTGTTACTATACTACTGTTACTATATACTACTGTCACTATATACAACTGTCACTATATACTACTGTCACTATATACAACTGTCACTATATACTACTGTTACTGTATACAACTGTCACTGTATACTACTGTCACTATATACTACTATCACTATACTACTACTGTCACTGTATACTACTGTTACTATATACTACTGTCACTATATACACTTTTGTCTGTCACCCTGGTGCCAGTCATAAAGGACAAAGCAGGAAGAATGGGCAGTGTTGACAACTATAGGCCCATCGCCTTAGCGAGTATTACATCAAAAGTCTTAGAAAAGGTACTGTTATGTAGAATACAAGACATTATTTCCTCTGCTGACAATCAATTTGGGTTCAAGTCAAAGCATGGCACAGACTTATGTATATTTGCACTACAGGAAATAATCAGGAAATATAAGAATAAGAACTCTTCTGTGTTGATATGTTTCATTGATGCTTCCAAAGCATTTGACCGGGTTAATCACCCAAAGCTATTTACTAAAATGCGTCAGCGAGGAGTACCTGAGTACATACTGAGAATCCTAGTCTACTGGTATGCTCACCAGATAATGCAGGTGAGGTGGGGTAGTACTGTCTCTGCCCCCTTTGGCGTTACCAATGGAGTAAGGCAAGGTGGAATTCTTTCTCCAGTGTTGTTTAGTCTGTATATGGATGAGTTGTCACAATGGTTGAATGCATGTAGGACTGGCTGTATGATTGGTTCAACTCTTGTAAATCATCTAATGTACGGTGATGATGTTGTTGTATTGAGTCCAAGCAGTGCTGGCCTCCAAGAACTTCTTCATGTTTGCTCCAAGTATGGTCTGGAATATGACATCAAATATAATGCCAGCAAGAGTGTCATAATGATTTGCCGGACAAGAGATGACAAAATCTTGAAGTTTCCTCAATTTGAATTGTGTGGAAATAATCTGATATTGGGTAGCAAATATAAGTACTTGGGACATTTTATTACTGAAAACCTGTCTGACGATGACGATGTGTTACGGCAGTGCCGCATGATGTATGCACAGGCCAATAGGCTTGTGCGCAGGTTTGGTGCATGCATAGATGAAGTGAAAAAGACACTTTTTAAAGCTTATTGTACACCGTTATATACGGCACATCTGTGGTCAAACTATAGACAATCCAGCGTGCGGAAGCTAAATGTGGCATACAATGACTGCCTAAGAATCCTGTTGAAAAGGTCTCGGTGGGAGAGTGCCAGCCTATTATTTGTTTCTTCTGGGATTCGAACTTTTCGTGCTGTACTAAGAAACTTGATGTACAGATTTATTTGTCGACTGAATCAAAGTCAGAATGTGTTCATAATGAGCCTGACCAACATCAGAATCAGTGCCACACGCTATCAGTCTGAACTGTGGCGTCACTGGTACAGTAGTCTGCTGTAATCATGTATGCTTATCTTTATGATTATTGTTGTTTTTGTTTCTGTGTAATGTCTTTTTATCTGGACTTCGTGTCTGTAATAAAGTTTAATAATACCACTGTTACTATATACCACTGTTACTATATACTACTGTTACTAAATACTACTGTCACCTGCACAGTTTAATGTCTATTGTGTGTACTAGGTACATACACAGCTTAAGTTTGTGTAAGCCCTCAGTCGTACAGGGATTAGTCAAAGCAAAGGAAGGTTTCTCACCCATCATCTGTACTTCTTAGCAAGTTTTCCCAACGTTTCGTCCTCAACCTGGGGACTTCTTCAGGGAATGAATTCTCGGACCGCGCGTTGGAGATTTATAACCTATGGGTGTGGTAAGCCACACCCTAACCCTGATACTAACTCGTAAACAATCTCAGGTCTGCTTGATGTAGAAGGGAGCAGGTCTAACGACCCTGCTGAGGCTAACGACCCTAACTCCTTAGCATGTCACAGACCTATTGTCTGCTGGGATGCTCAAGTGGAGTGCAGGTTTCACCCCTCCTAACTCATTGGCATGTCACTGACCTTGTCCCAAGTTAGGGCGTTGTTTTTAGGATGTCGTCATAGATGCGAGGCAAAACAAATCTTAACCCTCCTCCTCTGTTAAGAGAAGGTTTCTGTTTCCTCACAAAAATAGCTTCTTTCACCCCTCTCTCAAACCAATTCTTCTCCCGAGCCAGAATTTTAACCTCTGTGTCATCCACCGTGTGGTTGGAGGCCTTGAGGTGGAGATGAACAGCCGACTGTGGCCCACTAGAGTTTTCTCTACGATGTTGGTAAAGTCGTTTCTGTAGAGTTTGTTTGGTTTCTCCAATATAGTGGTCAGTGCACTCCTCTTCACTACATTTAATTGAATACACCACATTGCTCTGTTTGTGTCTGGGTGTTTTGTCTTTGGGATGCACTAATTTCTGTCTTAACGTGTTGAAAGGTTTGAAATATTTTGTGTTGCCTAAAGATTCTTTGTAGTTTCTCTGAAACTCCCGCCACATACGGTAAGGACACCCCTCTCCTCCTACTTTCTTCTGTCTGTTGGACTGTGTCTCTGGCCTTTCTCGTCCTTTGGGCTTTAGTAAAAGACCACTTGGGGTAGCCACATCTGGAAAGTGCTCTCTGAACATGTTTGGTTTCTCTGTTCTTTCCCTCCGAGCTCGTGGGGACCTGGTGGGCTCTGTGTTGAAGCGTTCTAATGACCCCGAGTTTGTGTTGTAGCGGATGATTTGAATCAAAAGCCAAGTACTGGTCAGTGTGAGTGGACTTTCTGAAGACCTCAGTCTCTAATTGTCCGTTCTCCAGTATGATGACCTTACAATCTAGAAAGGCGAGTTCACTCTCCTTAGCATCCTCGCGAGTGAAATTTATAAAAGGGTCCACCGAGTTAATGTGTGCTGAAAATGGTTCCACTTCCTGTTTCTTTAACTTAACCCATGTATCGTCTACATATCGAAACCAATGGCTTGGCGCTGTCCCTTGGTAAGAGCCCAGGGCTTGTTCCTCCTGTTTCTCCATATACAGATTGGCCACTATAGGAGAGACTGGGGAGCCCATCGCACAGCCATGAATCTGTCTAAAGAAGGTGCCTCTAAATTGGAAATACGTGGTGTTAAGACACATTTCAAGTATTTCACAGATGTGGTCAGCTGTTAGTTTCGTTCTCTCCCCTAGTGTGGCGTCTTTCTGTAGGCTTTCTCTTACAGCCTCCACCGCCTCTGTAATAGGGACCGACGTAAAAAGCGATGTCACATCAAACGAGACCATTGTCTCATCTGTGTCAAACTGGAGGTGTTTGATTTTATTCACAAATTCTTTTGTGTTTTCTATGTGATGGTGGGTGTTACCCACCAAAGGAGCCAGAATGGTTTTGAGGTGTTTAGCCAGGTTGTAGGTGATAGAGTCTATGCTACATACAATAGGTCGAAGTGGAAAGTTTTGTTTGTGTATTTTTGGGAGGCCATAAATACTGGGGATGGTGTCTCCTGGGTAAAGTTTGTAATATAGTGGTTTTTCAATAATGCCCTCTTTCATTAAGTTCTGAAGGAAGTCTATAATCTTTTTCCTAAACCCACTGGTAGGGTCCCTCTTCAATGGCTGGTACGTGTTGGTGTCCAAGAGTAACTGATTAACTTTGGCCTCATAGTCTGAGCTGTTGAGGATAACTGTGCATCTGCCTTTGTCAGCTGGTAAAATAGTTATATTCTCATCCTTTTGTAATGCCAATAATGCTTTTTGCTCATCTAATGAGACATTGGATTGTGGGGGCTTCGCACTTTTGAGTGTTGCAGAGACTCTCAGTCTGAGGGCCCCTGCCTCACTCTCAGTTAGTTTGTTGTTTCTAATGGCTGCTTCTGCTGCTGTGATGTATTCAATTGTAGGAATATCTTTTGGGGTTATTGCAAAATTTAGGCCTTTAGTAAGAACATCTTTTTCCGCTTGTGATAAACGCCGATCAGACAGATTTTTGACCCAATTCTCCCTGTCCAAGCCTTGTCCAATTTCACTTTTAGAATGTTGAAAAGAATTATGGTTTTGGAGTTTTAGAAATTTGCCTATCTGAAACTAACAGCTGACCACATCTGTGAAATACTTGAAATGTGTCTTAACACCACGTATTTCCAATTTAGAGGCACCTTCTTTAGACAGATTCATGGCTGTGCGATGGGCTCCCCAGTCTCTCCTATAGTGGCCAATCTGTATATGGAGAAACTGGAGGAACAAGCCCTGGGCTCTTACCAAGGGACAGCGCCAAGCCATTGGTTTCGATATGTAGACGATACATGGGTTAAGTTAAAGAAACAGGAAGTGGAACCATTTTCAGCACACATTAACTCGGTGGACCCTTTTATAAATTTCACTCGCGAGGATGCTAAGGAGAGTGAACTCGCCTTTCTAGATTGTAAGGTCATCATACTGGAGAACGGACAATTAGAGACTGAGGTCTTCAGAAAGTCCACTCACACTGACCAGTACTTGGCTTTTGATTCAAATCATCCGCTACAACACAAACTCGGGGTCATTAGAACGCTTCAACACAGAGCCCACCAGGTCCCCACGAGCTCGGAGGGAAAGAACAGAGAAACCAAACATGTTCAGAGAGCACTTTCCAGATGTGGCTACCCCAAGTGGTCTTTTACTAAAGCCCAAAGGACGAGAAAGGCCAGAGACACAGTCCAACAGACAGAAGAAAGTAGGAGGAGAGGGGTGTCCTTACCGTATGTGGCGGGAGTTTCAGAGAAACTACAAAGAATCTTTAGGCAACACAAAATATTTCAAACCTTTCAACACGTTAAGACAGAAATTAGTGCATCCCAAAGACAAAACACCCAGACACAAACAGAGCAATGTGGTGTATTCAATTAAATGTAGTGAAGAGGAGTGCACTGACCACTATATTGGAGAAACCAAACAAACTCTACAGAAACGACTTTACCAACATCGTAGAGAAAACTCTAGTGGGCCACAGTCGGCTGTTCATCTCCACCTCAAGGCCTCCAACCACACGGTGGATGACACAGAGGTTAAAATTCTGGCTGGGGAGAAGAATTGGTTTGAGAGAGGGGTGAAAGAAGCTATTTTTGTGAGGAAACAGAAACCTTCTCTTAACAGAGGAGGAGGGTTAAGATTTGTTTTGCCTCGCATCTATGACGACATCCTAAAAACAACGCCCTAACTTGGGACAAGGTCAGTGACATGCTAATGAGTTAGGAGGGGTGAAACCTGCACTCTACTTGAGCATCCCAGCAGACAATAGGTCTGTGACATGCTAAGGAGTTAGGGTCGTTAGCCTCAGCAGGGTCGTTAGACCTGCTCCCTTCTACATCAAGCAGACCTGAGATTGTTTACGAGTTAGTATCAGGATTAGGGTGTGGCTAACCACACCCATAGGTTATAAATCTCCAACGCGCGGTCCGAGAATTCATTCCCTGAAGAAGTCCCCAGGTTGAGGACGAAACGTTGGGAAAACTTGCTAAGAAGTACAGATGATGGGTGAGAAACCTTCCTTTGCATACACAGCTTAAGTAATTGCTTGAATGATTCTGAGTGTCATAAAACAAGAGATGCCAATAGGACATAGTCATTTAGTCTTATTTCAAGAACTGTTACTTTATTTTCGCATTCCAAGGGAGATCATTCTTGTATCTTTTTAAAACAAGATTTTCGTTTGCCCCATTGGCAAATATTAAGATACATTTTTGCCAAATTTGCAGTGCAGTTATTATATTTTGAATATATTTAAGCACCATGAGCCAAAGATAAATTCCTAGTATGTGACTTCCTGTTTCTTAACATGGCAATAAAATATATAATTCTGATTCTGATTCTCAACATCCAGGTCCCTGCTCTCCCTCCACAGACCCCCATGTCACCTGGTCCTACAGCAGAGATTTGAGGACTGTCCTCCTGGGGATAGGAGTGACCTGGGCAGTACTCAGGGAACAGCAGGTCCTACTGATGAGGGGAAAGACAATATAACAATATAAAACACAGGTTGTGTCACACCAAAATGGTGTTACTTTGTAGTAGGAGGTGGAGCGAGTTGGAGAACTTCGTCCACGAGCACTTCCCTAGCGGGTTTGATTGAGCTAGCGCGTTAGCATTGTCAATCTATATACAGTCTATGGTCACACAACAGCTACATACAGTATGTTTTAAACACGGCTGCCACTGCTATTTATAAACATACACTGTATATGTACAATCTAAGAATAGCACATACATTTCCTTTAAGCAGCTGTTTTACTATTTCAGCAAAAACTAAGATAGTTGATTACAACAACTGAAAAAAAACTAGTTAATGTTCAGAATGATTAAAGCACATTGTCTCAATCCAATAAATGCACAGAGACAGAAACACGAGTTTGTGTGAGGTGTCTGTCTGCAGAGACTGTATACAAGCAGCACATGGAGACTTATTTATTTGTATAGAAAGTGCATCAGATCCAAGACACAACATTGGTCTCTGCTGCAGCCACAATCAAAAACATCTATCAGTTTGTTTACTAAAGTCTGGAGGAGATCGGGGGCCGGCAAAGTGCTGTTTTTGAAGTGTGGACGGGAGATTCCAGTGTAATCTGTCCCCAAACACACAGATTAGAGGGACTGAGGAGGACTGAGATACACGTTTACGTTTAGCTGATTGTGAGGGGGAGGAGGGAGATGAGAGAGACCAGGATGTGACGTCAGTAAACGGTCTGGATTTTTATTATAAATGAGTTTCAAAGATTGAATTCTTCCCCCCTCTGTGTTTTTCATCATTGCATTTCTTGTGATTGAAAAGTTTAATTTTCTGATTTGTTCATGGCAAATCGACAACTTTGTGAAGTCCTCTGTGATAATTACTGTTGTTATTTAGGGCTAAACAAAAAAGTATTGAAAGGTTAGTGGTCATCCCGTTCCTTATGGACCAATGGCTTCTATGTGTTTGTTATTATTGCATTCTCGTATTTTGTTGTTTTCAAACTGTTTGATTCTCTGATCTGTTATGGAGGAATCAACAACCTTGCAAAGTCCTCAAAGACGACGAGTTGTTGTGATTTAGAGCTGTACAAAAATATACTGAATTGAATGAATACTCAAACTGGTTTTGAAAATGAAAGATTTGAGATATTCTTGTGTTTACTTTTTGGTGCAGACAGATTTTGTGCCAAATAAAAGTCTGAAGGTCGAGTGTGGGAGGATGCTTTCATTCTGTATATTTGTATTCATTTATTTATTCTTTGTGGCTTTAGAGTGAGAGGGTTTGGTTTTTTTGAGTCGCTCTGCTCTGGTCCAAGGCAAAGGCAGACTTTGAAATATGTTACATGTTATTATTGTTTCTAAACATCAAGCCTCTGTGTAACTCTGTGACATTAAATCCATGGAGCTGACAGGTCAGATCTGTGAAGAGGCCGAGCAGAGGCAAGTTTAAAACCACAGAGTGCAAATCTCTGCTACATTGAGATGAATTTCTTTCTTCCTCCAGAAATGACATGAATATAATGAGTGCTGTCAAGGATTCAAATATTTAATCAAAATTAATTGCATTAATATCACGTTAACTCCTGATGAAATGCAAATAATCACACATTTGTCACTGTTCTGAATGTCCCTTGTTTTGGTTTGAAACGGACGAAAGGAAGAAGCAAAAAGTTTGTATTAGTCCAGTCTCTTCCAAAAAGGAAGTGTTTGTGTCGACTATCGGCTCAATCTCTGCTTTTGTTATTGCTTTTTCACACTGTATAGTAACTGTTGGACACAGTACAAATTAATTAGTATGGAATACAGATGTTTTGTTATTCTGTTTATGACGAGCACCCGACCGTCAAAATATGACCCACGCATATTTTTGCGCCGTGGCTTTCAGTCAAAATACAATGTCAATATTGATCTGCATTATTAACACATTTAACTGACAACACAAAATAAAGTCTGAGTTTGCTTCTATAACTAGTTTTCACATGCTATATGTTTGGCCTCTGTCATAGCTTCAGCTTTTTCAGAAAGAAGAGGGAGAAAGGGAGGATCACCCTCACTCAGCCAATCGGCTCTCAATCCAAAGGGTCAAAAAGTGACTAGCAAGGCTCTTTCGTAAAAGTATCATAACATGTTTTATCATAAGATAAAGACAGCATAGTGTGGTTCTCCCTCCACAATTTTAAATTATTTGTTCAAAAAAACTAGAAGCCGTCAAATTGACTGCTCTGAGAGTTCTAGTGTTAAAGCTTGGCAATCAATAGAGTTTTCTCACTTCTATCCCACTGGGGGTTTTAGAGCCGTTACTCGCAGATGCAGAAAGATCTAAGGCCAGTAATGATCCAGGACACTTGACCTTCAACAACATTGGTCATCTGGCCATGGATCAATGGCTCTATGTGTTTTTATTCCGCTTTTCCTGTGTTTGTCTGTCATGCTTTATTCTCTGATCTTTGTTGGTGAATCAGTCTTCAGAGATCACTACTGCTGTGATTTAGGGCTATACAAACATACATTGAATTGAACTGACATCTTCTCTTCTACAGTAAGACTTAAACATACACACTTCTGTTGTAAGTTTATTTCTATACACGCCTCTGCACCGGGTGAAGGTTATGTCACACCAGTAGTCCCTGGAGCTCACAGGTGTCTTACCCAGGTTGACGAAGCTCATGACGGTGTCTGCGTCCGTCACCACGGTCCCCAGTGGCGGCGTGTGCGAGCTGAGCGTGGGCAGCGCCGCCAAGTTCACCTGTGACAGTTTATCCACGTTCCCGAACCGTCCCAGCCCCAGGCCTCCCAGCAGCACCTCGTTCCCCTCCTGCTCACCCTCCGCAGACATGGCGTGGTACAGGTCCAGCATGAACAGGGGCGCAGAGGAGGGGGGCCGCAGGGGGTGTGGCCTGGGGCGTCCTGGCAACCCCAAAATGGACAATATCTCCTTCTGCATTTCTTTCTTCTCTCTGCCGCTCAATCTGCGGAAACTGGACTGTACTGCTCCGTCGGTGGGAGTCCAGAAAGACAGAGGAACCAGGAGGAAGAGAGGGAACAAGACGAGGGTCCTGGAGCAGATGGGGATCCACAGAGTCCTGGAGCAGCTGTGCAGAACACCGGACATGTTTGAAGATCTGCTTGGATTTGGCTTGTTCTCCTGGTCTTGCTTCAGATCTGCTTGGATTTATCTGATCCTACTTTAAATCTAGTAGGCCGGATTTTCCTTCAGATCTGCTTGGTTTTGACCTGGTCTTGTTTCAGATCTGCTTGTATTTGGTCAGGTCCCCTGATCCTGCTTCAGATCTGCTGTTTACTCCCCCTTGAGCTGCAGTGTTTATGCCTCCCTTCCTCTCCCACCTCCTCTAATCTATCGTGAACCCACAGCTATAATGAAAGAGACGGTGGAGATTACGCACGCTCGCGATGCAGCGGCGATGACGAAAAAATGTGGTCTTTGAAGTTGAGGGCAATGAGCTGAAGCAGAAGCAGTTCCTCAGCATAGATCCACATTAGCACTTAGAGAAATCAAGTATTGGTAGCTTCAACTAAAATAGACCAGATCCCAGTCTAGAGAAGTTCAAATTGTTATAATAAATATAACAGCTAATCATTCACAGTTGATGATAGCAAGAATAGGCTTTACAGGACTTGCTGTTTCCATCACTTACTATTGTTGGCCGCTGTTCCACTGGGCAAAAAAAATAAAGTGTTCCCCGATTTGTAGTTCCAGCTCATCTGTCACAGGACTTTTAGAGCTGGTGATAAAACTTTGCTGCAGTTTTATCACCAGCGATTGAAGTCCTCAAATGTCCACAAGGAAACATCAAAGTGTTTCTATACTAGGGTTTAGAAACATGAGTGAAGTCCGGTCCTCAGCTGATGCTTGACTGAGGAGACTGATGTGGGGTGTTCCCATGTGCAGATGTTGGACCCGCCCCGTGGTCTCGCTCTCTCTCTCTCTCTCTCCCCCTCTCGCTCTCCACCTCGGCTTTTATCTGTCCCACGCGGCTTTTCCTCCTCAACATTTTTGGCAAAGTCCAGTACTAAAACATGACCCCAGTGCAAACCTCAAAGTGGAAATAATTAGTCTTTGAACAGCGTTTGCAGCAAAGATCAGGAGCACCTGTGTTTGGGTGTGAGCCTGTTTACATATGCTAATGAGAACCAGCACTTTACTGAGTTAAAAACAGGTGCTATGTGGACACAGGTGTTCAAAGCGCTGTATGGAAAGTCAACTATTTTGAGGGGGATTGAGGGGGAGAGAGGAGGGGAGGAGAATAAACAGAGGGGGAAGGGGTGGCAGGACAAAGAGACCACAACAATATAGAAGAAATAAAAGTTAGTCCTTGTCTTATTCATTGGTTTTATGAAGTGAGATTTATGGTTAACTTCTACCTCTCTGTGTAGAGACATAGACTGCAAATAATAACGTACGTAGTCATGCCCAGGAATATTATTTGCCCATGTGTTAACCAGCATGAGCCCCATTCATTTAACAAGTGCATTCTAAAGTCCACAGCAGCTAAACTAGACTGGTCAAAAACACACTGAGATATAGCGTTGAGCCAACTTTTGGACCATCCTGTAAAGTCGTTTTCGAGAATGAAAGGTGGCATACAGAAACATTGGGCACCTCACTTGATCCTCGTATAGGAGAAATTCAGGTGTCCAGTAGTACCAAAAAAAGAAATTTGAACGATAGTAATAATCAGCAACAGCCTTTCAGGTCACAGCAGCAGAGGTGGACTAGCCTCGGGGTGGAGCAGGATGGGTCACAGCAGCAGAGGTGGAGTAGCCTCTGGGTGGAGCAGGATGGGTCACAAGATGACAAAAAGTTAGCAATCCTCCAGTGAATTTCCACCGGATCCGATTGGTTAGGACCATGAATCCTCTCTGCTCTGGTCTGAACCAGTGTAAAACCATGAACACTGTGCTGCAGCAACATCTCAAGCAGAAAAAAACAATAAAAATAAAAATTGTAAAACACAAAACAACAATTGCATCAGAGCTACTTTTTCCAGCGCATTAAAAAGTAAACATTTACAGACAGAAGTTTAATTGTATAAAAAATATCTTGTGTCAGTTATCAAATGTAGAGTCAGTGTGAGTGTGAGAGCGTAAACACTACATCCAGCAGCAGAACCTTCCGGATCTCGTTACTTTTCCACTGGAGAAAACTGCAGCGGTCAGTTTCCTGAAGTTTGAAATAACATGTTCATCTGACACAGAGCAGAGGCCTGTGCAGCTGTGAGCACACACACGCACACACACACTTGCACAGAGACACACGCACACACACACAGAAACACACACATGCATAGAGAAACACACAGACAGAAACAGACACACACACACACACACACACACACACACACACACACACACAGACAACTACATAATTCATTTATTTATCATTACTATAAAAAATAAGAACAATGGGCCTCATTCACGAACGGTTCTTAGGAACAGATTTGTACGTAAATCCTACTTACGAGGTTTTTACGAAGAAAGTGGCATTCACGAATTTTTCTCGTAACCAGAATTTCTCTTGGGCAAGTACAAATCCTACGAGTCCTCAGGAGCACTCGTACGCATTCAGTGCCGACATGTTCACACGCCGGGGTTGTCCTCTTTGGGGAAGTTTAATAAAAATACAACATTCCAGTGATATGTCCGTCATATTGATGTATGTATTTATTTATTTAAATGTTAATGGTAATTTAGCCTATTTTTTAATTCATTTTGAAATGAAATGTGCCAACGCTTTATCACATACAGTGCCTTGCGAAAGTATTCGGCCCCCTTGAACCTTTCAACATTTCGCCACATTTCAGGCTTCAAACATAAAGATATAAAATTTTAATTTTTTGTCATGAATCAACAACAAGTGGGACACAATCGTGAAGTGGAATGAAATTTGTTGGATAATTTAAACTTTTTTAACAAATAAAAAACTGAAAAGTGGGGCGTGCAATATTATTCGGCCCCTTTACTTTCAGTGCAGCAAACTCACTCCAGAAGTTCAGTGAGGATCTTTGAATGATCCAATGTTGTCCTAAATGACTGATGATGATAAATAGAATGCACCTGTGTGTAATCAAGTCTCCGTATAAATGCACCTGCTCTTTCATAGTCTCAGGGTTCTGTTTAAAGCGCAGAGAGAACCATGAAGACAAAGGAACACACCAGGCAGGTCCGAGATACTGTTGTGGAGAAGTTTAAAGCCAGATTTGGATACAAAAAGATTTCCCAAGCTTTAAACATCTCAAGGAGCACTATGCAAGCAATAATATTGAAATGGAAGGAGTATCAGACCACTGCAAATCTACCAAGACCCGGCCGTCCCTCCAAACTTTCATCTCAAACAAGGATAAGACTGATCAGAGATGCAGCCAAGAGGCCCATGATCACTCTGGATGAACTGCAGATAACTACAGCTGAGGTGGGGATGGTGTGTTCAGGGTGATGAGCTATGTTGCTTTTACTCCAAACATATCGTTTTGCATTGTGGCCAAAAAGTTTGATTTTGGTTTCATCTGACCAGAGCACCTTCTTCCACATGTTTGGTGTGTCTCCCAGGTGGCTTGTGGCAAACTTTAAGATACTTTTTATGGATATCTTTGAGAAATGGCCACTCTTCCATAAAGGCCAGATTTGTGCAGTGCACGACTGATTGTTGTCCTATGGACAGACTCTCCCACCTCAGCTGTAGTTATCTGCAGTTCATCCAGAGCGATCATGGGCCTCTTGGCTGCATCTCTGATCAGTCTTCTCCTTGTTTGAGATGAAAGTTTGGAGGGACGGCCGGGTCTTGGTAGATTTGCAGTGGTCTGATACTCCTTCCATTTCAATATAATTGCTTGCACAGTGCTCCTTGAGATGTTTAAAGCTTGGGAAATCTTTTTGTATCCAAATCCGGCTTTAAACTTCTCCACAACAGTATCTCGGACTTGCCTGGTGTGTTCCTTTGTCTTCATGGTTCTCTCTGCGCTTTAAACAGAACCCTGAGACTATCAAAGAGCAGGTGCATTTATACGGAGACTTGATTACACACAGGTGCATTCTATTTATCATCATCAGTCATTTAGGACAACATTGGATCATTCAAAGATCCTCACTGAACTTCTGGACTGAGTTTGCTGCACTGAATGTAAAGGGGCCGAATAATATTGCACGCCCCACTTCAGTTTTTTATTTGTTAAAAAAGTTTAAATTATCCAATAAATTTCATTCCACTTCACGATTGTGTCCCACTTGTTGTTGATTCATGACAAAATATACAATTTTTATATCTTTATGTTTGAAGACTGAAATGTGGCGAAATGTTGAAAGGTTCAAGGGGGCCGAATACTTTCGCAAGGCACTGTACATTGGAAATCATGCCGTGTATTACAGTAGTGATCCCATCCTATTTATAGGGGGCATTTCTTTATCCACGGGCCACAGAACAATGGAATATATACTGCTGCTGCAGGAGGCTGCGGGGTTCGCTCCGAGTCTCTGCACTGGTCTCTCCTATGGATCTATACGGGTCTGCACTGGTCTCTATGGATATATACGGGTCTGCACTGGTCTCTCCTATGGATCTATACGGATCTGCACTGGGGTCTCCCATGGATCTATACGGGTCTGCGCTGGTCTCTCCCATGGCTCTAGACGGGTCTGCACTGGTCTCTCCATACGGGTCCGTGCTGCACGCTCCTGGATCCAAACGGGTCCGCGCTGGTCTCTCCAGTCTGGTTTGCGGTCTCTCTTCGGTCCGCGCTGGTCTCTCCAGTCTGGTCTATGCGGTCTCTCTTCTTCAGTCAGGTCTCTCAGTCTATGCGGTCTCTCCTGTCCGCGCTGGTTTCTGTGTGCTGGTCACTCCAGTCTCTCCTCGGGTCTGCATTGGTCTCAGCGCTGGTCCGCGCTGGATCTCCTCCCATGGTCCAAAATATTTTTAGATTAATCTCAAAACATTTTGAGATTAATTTTTAAATTAATACATAATATATTTTTTTATTTATCTCATAGCATTTTGAGATTAATCTCATCATATTTTTAGATTAATCTCATAATTTTGCTAGTTCGACTTTATTCTTATAATATTTCGACTTTTAAGTCAACATTTTATGACTTTATTCTCAGTCTGTCTCAGTCAGAGCATGTTGATATACTTGTTTTCTTGAGTAAAAATATGTGACTGTCTCACTTGGAGTCGGAGTGTGGCAGGCCGATATTTTATTCACTAAGAGGAGTTACGACATCTTTTACGCATTAAATATTATATAAAAGGCCACAGTATTCAATCGTGATTTAACACACCGTGTTATCTCAGTGAGATGTTTGTTCTACAGTTTCTCGTTGTTCTAGGCCATGTTGGCCATTGTCTCTGTTTGGACTCACTAAACAAAAGTCAAAAAATGAAGAAAATATATGAATTATACAGACATGTTTGGTGCCTTCATTATTATTATTATGTTTGTCTCTTTGTAATCTTTGGAATTCGAGTCTGTAAACTTAAAGTTATATAATAATATATATAATATAATTATATAACCTTTGAACCTCGGATGCTGTTTTAGAGCAATGGTCCAGAAGTGTAGCTCTTTATTCTTACAGATTTATCACAACTAACGCATGTAGTTAAGAACAAAATATGATTCTCAAGACACAGAAACAGTGCATTAAATCATCTTTTAGCTCGTGTTGAAAGGAATATAAGATAATGCAGATACTAAAGGTGTGAATAATGTTTAATTGAACAAAAAGTACATTGAATAACGAGTGTCCCAAACAGAGAAAACAGATTTACAATTAACTAAATAAAGTAAATACAAGTTAGCAAATAAATATTAGCCTGAAACTAAATCTAAACACAACACAAACTAACAAAGTCAATTGTATTTAACCAATAAATGCACAAAATAAATGATAAAAGTCCCAAAAACACGGGCACAAATGGAGGTGTAAAAACAAAAAGCTGTCCTGTGCTCGTGTGTTAGTCAAATGACCTGGTTGGATTGGTTGGATTGGTTGGATGCTCTCAGCCAATCCTGGAGGAGTAACGTTGCGTGCGGCAGATTTGGGTCTGCGCAGCACAGAAGTAACCTTGCCTGCAAGCTGAATTCTCAAGGTATTTGTAAGTTCACAAACACTGTGAACATATGTCAAGAAGTGGCTTGTGGACAATCAAAAATGTGAACATATGGTTTAAAGTCACAACCATTGATACTTTGCTGTATGGAAAACTGTGGTGTTTTGTGTATTGTCCCTCTGATCTTTTATCTGTGCTAATGTATCTATTTTACATATTTTACCACATGTTACATACCCTGTTTTGTTATGTCTCTGTGATGGTGTGTGTCTCTGTGTGGGTTTGTATGTGTGTGTCTGTGTGTGCCTGTTGTATGCTTTATCTGTCTTAATATCAACCTGCCATGGGACTACGGATGAAAATTAGCCTACATGGCTAACTCTGGCACATTTACATGTTAAAAAACACATGTTGATGAATGTGCACTGTCCCAATTCAAATAAAGATTACAAAAACAAAAAAACTCGAGAATACATCTTGCCCCGCTCCCGCCAACCCTTTTCGAGTAGAACATCTAGGTGTTCAAGCCAATCAGGTGTTCAAGCCCCCAGTCTGGGGGTTTAGGGCGGGATATCCGGGTTTGACGAAAGCAAGAAGTGCCTGGCCGAAGCAAAACAAACATGGCTACGCAGGAGGACGGACGCGTAGCTGAGGCTATCAAGTCAGTTTTAGCAGAATCTCCAATTTCTTTTTTGAAAGATGAACAGCGAGAGGCGCTTTGTGCATTTCTTGACGGCAAAGATGTTACCGGGATTGGTTTAAGTCAAACCTTGGTAGGCGGGCACACAGCGTCACTTTGCCCAATCAGCTTGAAGTATTCTGCTGCTTATCCCTCCTTTCCCCGAAAGGACTCTCCTGCAGAAGTCCCAGATTGATATTGTGGAGAACGCATTAGAGTTCAGAGTGAAGATAAAATCCTTACTAAAGTCAGGGCATCTGGTCCAATGTGCCTGCCTGCCTGGTGTGTCCGTATCAAATAAATACAACGTAAAGTGCATTGAAAAAACTTGCGAATGAAATAGTGGAAACATCTATCTGTGTCTCTGTAATCTCCAGTTTGTAAAGAGAGAGTTTTGTCAAGAGAAAGAAAACAAACCTAGAGTGGATTTGGGAGGCTCCCAGTCCGTGGTCTGGTCCGTCAACTGCAGGGACCACAGAGGCTTTGAAGAGCGGACCGAGTCTGGACCAAATCTCTCCTCTGCTCTACTGAAGCGAGAGCCAGAACATAGAGTTAGTTTAGTTTGTTATTGTTTCTTCGGCCTTTTGTCAACAACAACAAAATGGCGAGAATAATTCACACATAAACACTTAACTGGACAGTATCACTCAATGATAATGGAATAAGGGTTTAAAGCAAAAGTTGGTCCCAAACTGGTTGTGACCATATAAACAAACAAAAATAGTGCCTCACAATCTGTAAAAATAAGGAAAAGTCTCAGAGAAAAATCTAAACAGCACAAGCTTCACTTCCAGATCGTTTCGTATAACTATAAAGTAAAGCATCAATTAAAGTATCTGGACTTTAAAAGGTTATAACTTAAAAACTAAAATTACTATCATAGATTGGAAAAAAGATTTCAAACACAGACAGATCAAAGAGATAGTGTGGATAAAATCAAAAGGAAAGATTGACAAATATATTTTTGGCAACATTTTAAACGACCAAATCAGCCTCTGATTTGACGTTCTACTGTGACGCCAGTTACATAGAAAATAAAATGTCCTCAGTCTGAAAAAGCGGCGGTTTACATGGTTAACACAACATAAGTAAATCACTTAATTTAAAAAGGAATCGTTAAAAAATAAAAATTAATTCATTCATTAAATGACCCTTGAAAAATATGTAACGGACGTGATGGTTTCCATCCCCTTTTCTCTAAAAATTAAACTTGAGAACAAAAAAAATCTTGTCTGTTTTTTAATTGGTTCATCATATGAAAGTATCACTTTGTTTCTACTTTGTGTAAAAAAATAGAATCTCTGAATCAAATGTGGATCTGAAAATACTGATCAAACTTCTACAGCTCATTCTGTCAAATCATCAACGTTACATAAAATAAACAGGGCCGCTTCAGGAAACTAGTCTAATGTATAAAACAGTTATGTTCTAGCAACTTCACACTGAACAAGCCCATTTTTCACATTACACAAACTACATTTGTAATGAATCCACACTGACACTAAACATTACTCATCACAACAACAAATAAAACATACTGGGTCCTTAACTTATGAACATAGAAGTTAAAATAAAAGTTTGTTATAAACATGGGCCGCTAGCATTAGCATCGTTAGCTTCCTCAGCGGTTACACACAATTTACACAAAACTGCTCTCAACGGTTTCACAAAGTATCTAATCTTGTTAAAATGTATAACCACAGGTATCCTCAAGCGTAGAGATTTCAAGTGTGGTGTTTTTGGCCAAATACTGACCTGTAAAGTCTCAGAGAAAAATCTACTCAGAAATCGCTTCCATAACTTCCAGAATGTGTCTGTGGGGTCACGGTCAGTGTTGCCAACTCCTCAGTAAGGAAAGTAGCTATTGGCTGTCCCAAAAGTCGCTAGAAGTCGCTAAATGACGTCATCGCCTAATTTGCATAATTTGCCATTTGCAAATAACTGTAACGGACGCTGTAGGAGAGAGGAATAAGGTCGTGGGAGAGACAAAAGTGAGTAAAAACACCCTAAATATGTTTAGAACTACAAATGTACAAAAATAATTTCAACATTAACAACATTTAATGATTTTAATGCTTTGTCTAGATCCACATTACACACATCAGTTTTGTCCTGTATTGTTAAATGTTATAACAGCAAATGTAATCAAAAGATTGTTATGTAGGGTGAAATTGCTAGCTCTACAACCAACCCTCCTCCTTTATCGGGCTTGGGACCGGCAAAGTGACCCAAAAGACACACTCTGGCAGAGTTACTTTGGTTTATTTTTGTAAGTTTTTTTTTTTTTTCATAGTTTGGCATAACAAATGATTTAATGTGACCCACTACTGAGAGAAAACAGAGTCACGGACAGAGCTGCGGCGGATGGAGTGGGGGGTAGTGGGGGGTGGCGGTGGTAGGAGTGGCCGGGGAGCTTTGGATGTGTGGTGGTGGTGGAGCTGAAGTTCAGTCTGCAGCAGCCTGAAAACTTCCTGTGCTTTTGAGTCTCCTCTCTCTCTCTCTGCTCCGCCCATAGACTGTAGCTGGGACTGCTGCGCAAGGCTACTGTGAGACTGGCCGCCTGTAAGTGCTTTGGGACGGGGGAGGGGCTCACGTTGAGGACAGCAGAACAATACGTGCTTCACGAGTCTCCAAAACACCAGATAAGTCGCCAAAACACCAGATAAGTCGCCAATAACACCAGAAAAAGTCGCTAGATTTGTCGCTAGTCGCTTTTTTGAAAAAAAAGTCGCTATAGGGGTCTGAAAAGTCGCTAAATCTAGCGACAAAGTCGCTAAGTTGGCAACACTGGTCACGGTCAAAGTGGTCCCACTACTACATCAGAGAAGCAGAACAGTTCCATCCTTTACTTGTCTGTTCTCACCAATATCTAAACCATAGACTGTAAATATGAAATATTAATTTTATTTAAACAATAATATTAGGTGCATTGAGACTTGGGTGGCAGCTCTGATCGCCCCCCTCCCCCACCCAGAAATGGAATAATAAAAGGGTATAAAATGACATGACATGACATTATTTACACAAGACTTGTTGTACTAAATTAGACCTATTCTCTAAATTACAAACATATAATTGCACAAATTGACATTTAAACAAAATATACCACTGCTGTAATAATGAAAGACCAATGTTGCCACACATCTTTGAGTGTACCACACTGAAATCTAATCTGCTTAGATTTCAGCAGATTAGATTATCTTGTGCAGAGACTCTCAGAAATAGAATATCGTGAAAAATTCAATGTTTTACTATCATCCAAATGGCTTTGAATTTGTCTCAGGAACGTAACGCATTCCAGTTGTCTGTTGTGATGATGGGCCTCAGTCCTGGATCTACAGCCTCAGTCCTTGATCTACAGCCTCAGTCCTGGATCTACAGCCTCAGTCCTGGATCTACAGCCTCAGTCCTGGATCACAGCCTTAGTCGTGGATCTACAGATCTCAGTCCTGGATCTACAGCCTCAGTCCTGGATCACAGCCTTAGTCGTGGATCTACAGATCTCAGTCCTGGATCTACAGCCTCAGTCCTGGATCTACAGCCTCAGTCCTGGGTCTACAGCCTCAGTCCTGGATCTACAGCCTCAGTCCTGGATCTACAGGGCTGTACAAACATACATGGAATTGAAGGCAAGGCAAGGCAAGGCAAGTTTATTTGTATAGCACAATTCATACACAAGGCAACTCAAAGTGCTGAACAAGATAGCATTAAAATCATAAATAATTACAGAACATTAAAACGAAAGATAAAAATATAAAATCCCTCAGTTGTATGCACAGCTAAACAGCACCGTTTTTAACCTGGTTTTAAACATTGTCAGAGAGGAGGCCTGTCTCACATCTTCAGGAAGATTGTTCCAGATTTTAGCAGCATGAATCTGAAAAGCAGCCTCCCCATGTTTAGTTCTGACTCTGGGCACTAACAGGAGTCCAGTCCCTGTGCTCCTCAGAGTCCGGGCTGGTTCATATGGGACTAACATGTCACTAATATATTTTGGTGCGAGGCCATGGAGAGACTTGTACACAAGCAGAGCTGTTTTAAAGTCTATTCTCTGAGCCACAGGAAGCCAGTGCAGGGACCTGAGGACTGGACTAATGTGGTCATACTTCCTGGTTCTAGTCAGGACTCGAGCTGCTGCATTTTGAATGTACTGCAGCTGTTTTACAGCCTGTTTTGACAGACCTGTGAGCAGGCCATTGCAGTAGTCTAACCTACTGGAGACAAATGCATGGATAAGAATCTCCAAGTCTGCTTTAGACACTATGTTTTTGATCCTGGCAATGTTTTTTAGATGGTAAAAAGCTGCTGATGTTACTGATTTGATGTGGCTATTAAAATTTAAGTCTGAGTCCAGTATTACCCCTAGATTTCTGACCTTGTTTGAAGGTTTTAGGAAGAGAGACTGTAGGTGACAGATGACGCTCTCTCTTTGTTTCTGGGGACCAAAGACAATCATTTCAGTTTTGTCTGCGTTTAGCTGAAGGAAGTTGTTTTGCATCCACTCACTGATCTGTTGGATACAGTGAAGGAGTGAGTCCACTGGTCCATGTTCTCCTGCAGTCAGTGAGACATAGATCTGAGTGTCGTCTGCATAGTTATGATAGGAAACTTTGTTTCTGCGTATTAACTGACCTAACGGCAGCATGTAGAGATTGAACAGAAGAGGTCCCAGGATCGACCCCTGTGGTACTCCACAGGTCAGGGCCATATGATCTGAGACACAGTCTCCAATCTCCACAAAGTACTTCCTGTCTTCAAGGTAAGACCTAAACCAACTTAGGGCGGTGCCAGCGACGCCAACCCAGTCCTCTAGTCTCTGTAAGAGGATCTCATGGTCGACAGTATCAAAGGCAGCACTTAGATCTAACAGGATTAGGATTGAGACTTTGCCTGCGTCAGTGTTCAGCCGGATATCGTTTGTAACCTTAACGAGAGCAGTCTCAGTGCTGTGGTGGGGTCTAAAGCCGGACTGAAACATATCAAATGAGTTGTTGATTATAAGAAATCTAGTAAGCTGTAGGTAGACAACTTTCTCAAGGACTTTCCCCATAAATGGCAGATTTGAGATGGGACGATAGTTGTTAAGTACCGTAGCATCCAGACTGCTCTTTTTTAGCAGGGGCCTGATGACTGCAGTTTTCAGGGCCTTTGGGAATATTCCAGAATCAAGGGACATGTTTACTATCTGTGTGAGTGAAGGTAACAGACTGCTCAGAACAGACTTTAGAAATCTAGTGGGTAGTACATCCAGGCTGCATGTGGAGGAGCTCAAACTGGAGATTATCTCTTGGACAGTTTGATCATTTACAGGTGCAAAGTAAGTTAGCTCAAAGAGCCTTTCTGGCTGTTGGATGGTTATCTGTGGATTGGAGACAATGGCGTTTTTGATGCCTTGAACCTTGTCATTGAAAAAATGTGCAAACTCATTACATTTACGTTTGGAAGTTAGCTCTAATGGCATTTGAACAGGGGGGTTTGTTAATCTATTAACTGTTGAAAACAGAACACGCAGATTGTTGCTGCAGCCTTCAATCATTTCAGAAAAATACCTTTCTCTTGTACTACGTAGCACCTGGTTAAACTCGCACAACTTATCTTTGAAGATCTTGTAATCAACCTGGAGGTTGGACTTGCGCCACTTCCGCTTGACCCTCCGGCACTCTCTCTTTTGTGCTCTGACCGAGTCTGCTTTAGCCCACGGCGCCTTCTGCTTATTTTTCACTATTTTAACCTTCACAGGAGCGATGGTGTCCAGAACTTTCAAAACACTAGAGGTGACAGAGTTAAACAGTTCATCTACAGTAGAATACGATGCATTCTCAAAGTTTATCATTCCCATAAATAGTTCACCCGTATTTTCATTTATGTGTCTTCTTCGTACAGTTGCAGAGTCCACTGGTGGTTTGTTAGTGAAACACATGTCAAAAAATATACAAAAATGATCCGAAAGCGCAACATCGACCACGTTTACATTATAAATGTTCGCCCCCTTTGTAACTAACAGGTCTAGAGTGTGCCCTTTGCTGTGGGTGGGGCCACTCACATGCTGAGTGAGACCAAAAGATTCAAGAAGAGAACTCAGCTCTTTAGCATTTCTGTCATCAACATTATCCACATGAATATTAAAATCACCTGTAATAACTAAACTATCAAAATCTGTGCATACAACTGAAAGCAACTTGTAAAATTATCAATAAAACTGTGACATGACTGCGGTGGCTTGTATAGGACAACGAAAAGTATTGGAGGAGATTGTTTTTGTTGTATTTTAAAAGACACATATTCAAAAGACGGAAACTTCCCAAGAGACATTCTATGGGAGACAAAGTGGTCTCTGAAAATGGCAGCTAAGCCTCCTCCTTATTTGTTTTCCCGTATTTCAGATTCAAATTTGAAATTTGGTGGTGATGCTTCTATTAAAACTGCATTTTCTGTATTTTGGTCAAGCCATGTTTCAGCCATGAACATAAGATCTAGATTATAAGAACAAATAAAATTATTGATTAAAAAAGACTTGTTACAAAGAGATCTGACATTTAGCATAGCAAGTTTCAAAGTTTCAGGATCAGCGGTTGTGGTCGGCTGATTCTTACACGGAACAAGAATTAGATTTTCCTGATTAGACTGATTAACTCCAGATGTTTTTCTGTTATGTATTCTTTGTGTTATCACTAAGGGAATGGCACAGGTGGCTTCACGACAGGGCCCCAGCCGGGTCTCTCCTCTAACTAGACTGCCAGTGGCTGCGAAGCAGAGACCCTGTGCATCCTAGTGTTTAGAGAAAAGAGGGGAAGGGGAAGGTGGGGGAAGAGGATGGAGAGGCGGGTGGTTCTTGGGAGTTGGACGGGGGGGGGGTTGAAGGTGGATGGGTTTTTGGTGATGGGTTAGGGGAGGGGCAGGCTGAGTTGGGTGGTGGACGAGGGGGGAGTGGAGGTGGAGGGTTTCTTGGTGCTGAGTTAGGGGGGGGGAGGTGGGCTAAATGAGCAGGAGGGGGGGGGGTGGAATACTTATGGGGTTAGAGGAGGGACGGGTGGATTTTGTGGGAGAATTTGAGTTGGACCCTCTAGGTGGCTTTGGAGGTACGTATGGGGAGTAGTTTTGAATGTTAGATAGGACTCTTGATCTGGCTACAGTGGGTGTGAGAGGAATAGTCTTCATCGCCGATCTTATCATGCCTGCAGAGTGTTCCGGTAAATCCAGTAGTGAAGGCGGGGATAGAAAACAAAGGGAAAGGTCGTCCTCATTTTCCCTAGATGGAGTGGATGTAGCGGGGGGGACCCAAGCCGGGTCCATGGAAGGTGATGAGGGAGTCTTTGGTGGAGACAGAGGTGGTTGAGGAACCCCCAGTACAGGCCTGACTGTAGCCTGGAGTAATGGGGGAAGCTTCACGGGAGCTGTAGGTGGGGAAGGTGCTGCTGAAGATGATGGAGCAGCCACTGCTGCTGCTGTATCCACTGCTGCTGCTGAAGATGATGGAGCAGCCACTGCTGCTGCTGAAGATGATGGAGCAGCCACTGCTGCGGCTGTATCCACTGCTGCTGCTGAAGATGATGGAGCAGCCACTGCTGCTGCTGTATCCACTGCTGCTGCTGAAGATGATGGAGCAGCCACTGCTGCTGCTGAAGATGATGGAGCAGCCACTGCTGCGGCTGTATCCACTGCTGCTGGTGGTGCTGTATATGCTGATGGCGCTGATGAAGATGTGGCAGCTGCTGATGATGCTGGGGGTGGAGGCGTTGAGCTCTTTCGAAGCCGTGGAGGTGTTGAGTTCTTTTGGAACCTTTTGGAACCTTGGAGGAATTGAATATTTACTCCACAGCCCAGGTGTTCATACAAAACGCCCTGTAGTTGTGGGTCAGGAGTCTGGTCTGGATGAGGTCAAATGAGTTCCACTTTAATACAATGTATGTTTAGTTGTGTTGTTGTTGTTGTGCGTCAGTGAGAGTTTGTGAAGAGCTTCTGTGTGTATCTCCTCAGGATCGTCTGTCACACACGTCCGGTCTCCAATCTGTAGTTTATCTGAGAATGTAAACAGCTCACTTCGTGTTTACCCTGGCAAAGTAAATAAGGGAAAAGCTCCAGCTCGAAATAGTCGATTACCAACAGGCTCTGAACGCTGGGACGAAAAGTAAAACCTGTGAAAACCAATGTTGCCCGTAGCTGGAGGAACTGTTTCTGGGTTCATAAATGTATGTTTTTGTATCCATAGAACGAGTTTTGTAGAATCTAACTTGCGTATTATGTACTGTGGAAATCTGTTACATCTGTACTGTACTGTATACTTAAATCATGTGCAATGTGCAATACTGCAACTTCAGAATGTCACTGAACAATGTCACTTTCCTTTATCTACTTATCTGCTCTATATGTACAGTATATGACTCCTGTTCTATATGTACAGTATATAACTCCTGTTCTATATGTACAGTATATAACTCCTGTCCTATATGTACAGTATATAACTCCTGTCCTATATGTACAGTATATAACTCCTGCTCTTTTATGTACAGTATATAACTCCTCACTACTACACATATATGTATTTTTGACTGGTATTGAAGCATTTACAGCATCTACAGCAAGTTAAAAAACATATCTACTTATTTTGTATGTTTTGTTTGCTCTGTGTGTTGTCCCCGCTGTGGGACGAATAAAGGAACTCTTATCTTATTGCTGCTAAACATTATTATCTGAAGGACTGGGCGTCCTTGTTTCCACATTGCTAAATAATCTCTATATTAGAATCGTTTCTTATGCACGTTGATAAAAATCATATAAAAAACCTCAAAAATAAACCGGTTTACAGTCGCCTCGTCACCGCTGCCTCGGTCTGCATTTCTCAACACTCTTCAACTTATTACAAACTTCATCTTTGACAACAGTTTTAAAAGCGGGGTTTTTATTACATTGAGAACATTTTGCTGTTTCAAAGCGAGGTCCACCTTTGAACTACGCATGACAGCTGTAGATGTAGTTGTGTTACCTTTACTCTTTTGTATCTGGTACCGTGTCCTAGCAATCTACCCACAGCAAACCTACACTCGGGGAAAATCCTGGGTGACCGTGGCTTCCAGCAGCATTCTCCAATCTCTGTTAGTGTGACCAACTGGGTTATGTGGAATCTGACAATACTTTTTATTTCTTATGCCTAGCGTACATCGGACTGGCAACTGATTATATCCGTCGCATACATGTATGAGTTGCTGCCCCGCACACATCGACAATCTGGCGAAAACGGGCAACTCCAGTAGCAGGCCAGTCTGGGGAATAACAGCGCGTACATCGACAGCAACTGGCCTCAACTACAGTGTGTTTTCTGGGATAAACTGTAGAGGGCGCAATACACACAATACACACATGTTGTTGGAGCGCGCACATCGGGTGATATCTCCGGATCTGAGGACAACTAGTTGCCGAAAAGTAGAACACGGGCAACTGACTGAATCCGGAGATAGACTGTTCATCTCCAGTTGTACAGTAAGAGCGCGCACATCGACCGAGTTCGGCAACTGATCATCTCCATCATCTACTCTCAGTTGCCAAAAGCCGCCTTGCAACTAGTTGTCTCCAGTTACTTTGTCGATGTACGCTAGGCGCCTTTCTATACACTCAAGGTCAGTTAACAGAAAGTTTTTGTCTTATCTTGTTCTGTCTGAAAGAACAGATCCATGGAAAGAACTGGAAAATAACCTTCCAGTTTTCAGGTGCGTGAGATCGCTGTTCTTTTGGTCTATTTTCAATCCTCACTTTGTCGGCTTTTCATGTCACTATTTTCACATGTGTCCATTCAATACCCAACTGTTGCTTTTGGTTTGATTTGTTTTACTTGCCCCCGTCGGCCATTTTGTGGTCTTGTTGGTCCTTGGCCAGATCTTTGTGGTTGGAGCCTTTAAAAGCTTCCAGGTGAAACTCATCACAGGGAGACACACCAGAGATTTAATGTTGATGTCTTCTGGAATAAACAGGTACTAAACAAGTACCTAATACCAGCTAGATTTGGCCGGTGGAAACCCAAGAGTAGAGTAGTGCAAAGTGGGCCTGGTGGAAACGGGGCTCTAGTGTCATGTCTTGTGCTTTTTAACATTCAGGTACCCCAGCTTTCATGAATGACTTGAATCATCTGGTTTGTGGACTAATGTAATTTCTGGACTGTCAGCTACTATCTTTTTCTGATTCTCTGACCCCTGAGGCTTATATAGTGATGCGGCTAATATGTGTGTTTTTATTGTGGTAGATTCAGGCAGTTGTCAGAGCAGAGTTTATGGACTTTTTTACTCCAAGTTTCAGTAGCTACAGGACACTGGTTTATTGTCAGAATGGATGAAGGTGAATGAGTCTTGCAGCTAACTGTTAAAGGAGACCTCTGGGAACACCAGGTGCCAGTGGGGCGGCTGTGGCTGTAAGGTGCCAAACTGTTGTTGTGTCCTTTAGGCAAGACACTTCACCCACATTGTCTAGAATGAGTCTGGTGTGTGTGAATGGTTGGTGGTAGGAGGGGTTGATTGTATATTAAAGAAGCATAAGCCACGTTTACTGCAAGCAATTTTTAATACAAAAACAGAACAAAAATGTTTATAATTTTAGTTCTTTTTACTTTTACACAATTGAGTCCCCCCCTCCCCTTGTCTTCACACTGAGATAAGCACAGCATCAAAAGGTGGAGGCTCCTCTGGCCAAAAATCCACCTCCAGACAATAAATAAATAAAAGTCACTTAAGTCGGTCTCTCTTCTTTTCCTCATCTCGTGCGTTGAGATAGAAGACACATCTCTGGCCCCAAAATAACAGGGCAATTGAAAAAAGCCTAGTTTCTTGTCTACAGATTCAAGGGCAAGTCAGTCCCCTTTGGTCATGATTTGGAAACCGAGAAATATTAGCAAAAAACAAAAGAAAATTACACGATGGTTAGAGACGATGACACACAAAACGCACACAATTGTCTTGGTACAAAAGTCTTGAACCAGTAATACTCATTCTGCCGATGATATGATGTCGAAATAAATACTCTTTATTATTTAAGCTAGACAAAAAAAATCCGATAAGTTAACCACAAAATAATGACATTCGCAAATTAAAACGTTTGCATACAGTGACCTTTATAGCTTCTTGTAACGTTTGTCGATTTCTCCGACGTCGAGAGGCCGAAGGTGGAGGAGGTTAGTGCATGCTGGTCTGGGTTAAACGGTTACAATGTGCTGTTAGAATAAAAATTGTCCTTTTATGTCTCTGGTTTTGATGTGTTTTGCGTTTGCCTCGCGTTGAAATGCAAATCCGAGTTTTTCTCTTTAGCAAAATACTTTATCGCCACAACCGCTGAAAGGGACTGGTGGAAAACACAGGACGCAGCTTTAGCTCTGCTGACGGGTTTCGGTGTGGAGGAAGTGGCATGGCAGTTGTTGCATATTTTCGACGTGTTTTTATAGCTCATCCTCGAGGCATCTGGGCTCGGGAAAACCAAAAAATGTCTTCCGGAGAGAGAAAATTAAAAAAAAAAGTTCTCTTGTGGTTCCCCCTCCCATACCAGGGGCCGTCCGACTGAGTAAGGCAGCGTCAAGTCAATTCAGAGAGAAGACCTGGTCCTGGATTCAAGAGAAAGTCAGTTTTGGACCAGGGTTCTCTAAGTTCTTGTGCATGGTTTTAATTTGGGGAAAGTCAATAACAGGCAGATAAGACGTGTCTCATTCATTCTCACCGTCAGCTCTCCAGGGAGTTTCCAAAGAATATTCCCCTCAAACAAGCACAACTGAATCCCTGCTTTTTTCCATTATGACCATTTCATTTGTCATAGAGTCTAAACCAGGCTTGTCCAAACTGTGGCCCCAGGGAAAACTGCGGTCTTCAGAGTAATTTGTCTCGGTCCTCAAGCCACAAACTGTTATGATAAGTGCTTTTCTATCTTCCAAGACTGAATATAGATCTTTAGTCTCTGGCAAATTGGTTTTAAATTGATCATATGATAGAAATGACAGCAGTTTTGATAGAATAAGGCTTGGAAGGTTCTTCTAATACGTCAATGAGCGCAAAATAAGCTAGTTCTGCTTCATCAATTAAGCAGTAAATAAGTAGGAAGTAAGTAGCAATAGCTTCTTTACACTCTTTGCCGTATTAACTTACCTTCTCAAGAGGATTTAATGAACATTTCACATTTAGTTTTGATAGATTTTTAAAGTTTCTCTTTAGTCTTCTACTTATATTTCAGTTTGTGGCCTTTGATGGGGACCTTTTTGGACACACCTGATCTAAACAACACACCTATGTATTTCTGAAAGGTGCTAGAATGCAGAGAGACAGAGCGTTCCAGAGAATGTTCCAGCACTTTCCCAGCACTTTGATGTGAACAGGGCTGCAGCCTCTACACTGCTTCTCTTCCCCCCGCGGTGCTAACATCATTTCTTGGCGGCGCTGGTGGTCTTGGGGCTGGGCGTCTTTTTGGAGATGGTAGGGATCTTGGATGGTTTGGCGCCCCCTCCTGGCCGCCGTGGGGTGTCGGAGGTGTCGGAGCACACGGAGCGGGAGTCCTGGAGCTCTGAGGCGTCCGAGGCGTCGCTGCCTCGTCGGCTGCTCGCCCGGCTCCCGGCTCGACTTCCTGCTCGGCTCGTAGAAGTGCAGCCGCCGCGCTTTGGATCTGAGGGAACGACAGGAGGAAGAGAGTGTTTAATTCAACCATGAGAGAGACACCAAATATCATCAAGATCCTTCATTCATCCTGTTTGAGAAATCTGACTTGTATAAAAATCTGATTTAACGCCTCAGCAGGGGGCCTGTCCCTGTGCTCCTCAGAGTCCCAGCAGGAGGCCAGTCCCTGTGCTCCTCAGAGTCCCAGCAGGAGGCCAGTCCCTGTGCTCCTCAGAGTCCCAGCAGGAGGCCAGTCCCTGTGCTCCTCAGAGTCCCAGCAGGAGGCCAGTCCCTGTGCTCCTCAGAGTCCCAGCAGGAGGCCAGTCCCTTAAAAGGTGCTATACCCGTTTCTGCGAGGTTTGAATGTTTAGTACCGCCCCCAACTCGCTCAATGGCTTCTCATTTCCTCTACGCTCTCACAACACAGAGCCATCTAGCTCTTGTAAGCTGTACAACAATCACTGATTAAATGGCACTAAAGCAACACTGTTAACACAATATATAAGTAAAAAATACCGCTAGTTTCGCATCTGAATGTATTCATTAAACATTAGAATATATTCGGATATTTAATTATAATTTATCATAGAGCTCCTCACAGCAGCAGTAGAACACTCCATTGACTTGAATGTAATTCTACCGATCATTTTTTCTTGATAACAGAACTCTCAAACCAATAATGACCGCTGCCCTTTGGCAACGCAATCTCTGTTTGTAATTCAGGAGTGTTAAATATTGCCATTACTCTGCAAGTGCAACGAGAGATGCTAGTGGACCTAGCTGAGCTAGCCACGCTCAATAAACAAATACATATCTATCAATCAACACCATTAAATGTTAATCGGACAATACAGTATACATATACATCCTTAACACACATGCACAGACTTTTTCAGAATTTGTTGTTATCGTTTTCATGACAAAATTACTATTTTAATGTCACCAAAAGTGATCACAAAAAACCCGGAAGTAACCATTAACATGTAGTTCCAGGGAGCTAGCTATCTTAGCTGTTACCTGCCTTGCACGTCCCAGTGGAACCTTTGGGAGCTAACTATTTTATTTGCAGTCATTAAATACATTTCGAATTATAAGGGTTGTCTAATATTTGTTCGAATATATATATATTTTTAATTTTAGAATCATATTCGAATTTTGAAGTCGAAGCCCTGGTGTTAAGCAGCGCTGTAGAGGACGCAGGCTGCTCGCTGCTCGTTCTGTGAGCGTCCCGCTAAGACTCTACTCAGCACTTTTCACTGATTGTATTCTTACACAGTGGAATCAATTACCTCAAGTTTTCAATTAAATTACGGATTATAATACAACTTGTATTTAGTAATAAGCATTTTAGAAAAAAAAAAAATCGGGTTTAGCTTCTTTAATACTCAAGAATACGTTAATTGTAATGCATCTCCCTGTGCCACCACCAGGGGGAGAAGTTGAATTTGGTTTAAATGATCACCTTGATTGATTGATATAAAAAATAAGTGCATGTTAAAACCACACTGTTTTGAGAGCAAGGAACTAGTTAGATGGATTTGAAAAGATAGATCCATCAAATGTGCTTGAAAATTAGGAACCTCAGCTTTAAACTTGTTGTTAGGAATATTTACTTTGGTGATCCATGTTTTACAATGTGCAACAATGTCCATCCATCCATTTTCTTCCCCTTAATCCATTTCTGAGCTGCCCCCAGTTCACAGAGCACCAGCCCCTCACTGATCCTCCTGCAGGTGCTGAGTCCACAGGAGCCTTGATCTTTCAGTGGGAGCTTCAGGCAAAGTGGGGTTAAGTGTCTTGCCCAAGGACACACCGACAGCAGACATCAGTGGGAGTCGTGAAGTAGACTAATCTATTTATTTAAAGCAGATTTTCATTCTTAAGTCAGAGCCTCCTCTTTGTTTTCTAAATGTATTTAGTTGGCAATGCAATTTTATTTGTTTTTGTGTGTGTCTGTGTCTATGGCACACTATGGTCTATGGTGTGTGCTTCGTGTGGTCTTTTTGCTGTGTGTGTCTTCAATAGTGTGTGTGTGTGTCTGTGTATCATTGTGTGTCTCACCGCTCCGTGTGGTCTTTCCGCTGTATGTGTGTGTGTCTCATTGTGTGTCTCACCGCTCCGTGTGGTCTTTCCGCTGTGTGTGGTTCCTCCGTTCTCTCCGGTCAGAGATCCTCGACTCGAGTGGAACGTCGGCCGCTTCAACTTTGAGCCCGATGGCGCCCCCTACAGGAGCACACAACATGAGGATACAAGAGCACACAAAACAAGTCCTACAGACAACAACATGACAACTGTGAAATGTCGGACGCACAACAATATGAACAGACGACACAAACATGCGGTAACATGGAATGACTTGATTCCTCCTGTTATTTTTGTTTTTTTCCAAGATATATTGGCATCAATTCCATAATGTTAATCCTCTCTTATTCTATTATTAGTTATTATTAGATTAACAATAAAGGCTTGTCACTGGCTGTGACAAGCCTTTATTTGAAAACATTCAGTCGGATTTCTCACATTATTTGTTGTCTTTTCTCCAGTGAAAGCCGGAGCACCTGGAGAAAACCTACCACTAAAAACATGTACGGTAGTCCCGCATAATACCCTGGGCCCAAGGGTCTCACCGAGGTTCCTCCCTTTATACCACTGATTTTATATTTGGTTTTTCCTTGCTGATGCACGAGGGTCTAAGGACAGTGATGATCCGAGACATTTATTAACATTTATTAACATTTATTAACATTTCTGGTCATCCTGCTCCCTCTGGACAAATGACTCGTATGTGTTTGAGATTATTGCATTTCTTGTGTTAAAACCGTTCTATAATCTTCTCCACAACTTTGTACAGTCCTCCAAGACAACTGCTGTTGTGATTTAGGCCTATACACAAAAACATTAATTCGAATAACTTGTTGGTGTTAATTTTTTTTGTCTCGTCTGTCTGCATGTTTTAAACTGGACCAAGAGTTTGTAATAAAGTTGAATTGAATATAAAACCCTTTCTGAAGAAGAGGTAAGACCAGAAAAACATTTAGTTGTTCAGTAGTAGTTTATTGCTTCGGCCATTATGAACATTAGATCTTAGGTCACATGTTTTCAAAGATCTTTTATATTTTACGATAAAGAAGCCGAAAAATATCTATATTAAGATTTTTAGTGCGACATTTTAGTGCTAAATAATGCCACATCAAGCTAATAACATTGCTCTCTTACAAATGCCTGGTACAGAAGAATCAAATCTACTAAAACCCGTTAGCTTCTCGTTAGTGCGGTAGCCTTTAGCGGGGCGGTGTTGGCGGGACGGGGAACAGACGGTTAGATTGATTTGGGGTCTCAGTGTTAGCAGGAGTGTGTTACCTCGTGGCCATCGGGGCAGCAGTGGCACTTGGTCGATGACGGGGTTTTACTGTGAGCCAGCCACGGTTTGGCATAGTCGCGAGTGTGGGACGACTACAGGAGCAAGGGAAGGAAGCAAGGAAGCAAGGAGGCAAGGAAGCAAGGAGGCAAGGAAGCGAGCCATCGAGGAGGTCAGGGAAGGAAACCAGGAGGCGAGTTTCCAAAGGGAGGTGTGGCATTGTCAGTTTGAGTGTAAAAACCCCAACCACCGGATTTAAAGGGGAGGATTAAGCGGGAGGGGCAGGAGGAGGAGGAGGGGTGTAGTAGTGGAATGAACAAAAGGTCGACAGAAAAGACACAAAACAAAATTGTTAAAGGATGTGGGCGACTGAGACATAACTCAAAAGACAAACAGATGCACAGTTAACATCGAGACGTGAATGGGTAATGACCAAGATGTGGGTGAAGGAAAAAATATATTTCCAGAGGTTTGTGTCTGTTTTTATCATGTTTGGCTCGTGTTCATTTTTTTTTTTTTACTACAACCAGGATAATATATTTATATCTTGTATCTCTTTAAGTGTGTGTCATCATAAGATAATTAGAATACAGATATCTTAAACCAAATGTGAATGAACCTTGGAGCCTAAATCTACTTTTTCATAATTATTACATGTCATTTGTCCCTGAAATAGTCTTGTTCAAGTAACATTTTGTGAAATACGAGGTTGTAAAGGCTCAAATCAAGTGGTTTCTATTTAATTAAGTACATTCAGACTGTCTTAAAACAACATTTAGTCTTATATCAAGAGCTGTTGCTTTATTTTCTCATTCCAAGGCAGACATTTCTTGTATTTTTTTTAAAACAAGATAATTTTACCTTGTCCCATTGGCAAATCTGGTTTTAAGGCAGTCTCAAATTGTGCTCAAATTGTGAGACATTTAGCCAATTTTTCACTTATTTTTCATCACTTTTTGCAGTGTTGTGGCCATGGTCTGTTAAAGGCACTATATAAAAAAAAGAGTACTTACTTACAATAAAGTTGAATCTAATCTAATCCTAAAACTGCCACATCCAAAGTGAGCCCAAACCCTCCAGTGCAACCTTAACCCTGGTCCTCCGTCCTGTGTCCTGGTTTCTTACCCGGGACGAGGCTGAGGTGGTGGGGGTGGCCGGGGCGGAGGGGGCAGAGGGTCCGGAGGCTCCGCTGTGGGAGGCCGAGGAGGAGGAGCGAGTGGGGGAGGCGTTCCTGGAGCCCGGCTTGGACCTGCGGCCTCTGGACCTGAAGGCCGCCATCCCGGTGCCTTCTGGGAGGATGAACTTCTCCCTCAGCTCCAAGTTTGTGCGTCCGCGAGCTGAAAGAGAGCACAGAGATGAAGATGAGGGGAGGAAGACGGGGGGAGGATGGCGGGTGAGGGGGGGGAGCAGAGCAGCGTGCGTGAGTCCAGTGACGTGGAGAACAATGAAAACGCTCTGAGCTTTCATCGAGTTTGTTGACAGTGAGAGGCAAGGCACAGACTTCAAACTCAGTGGCTTCACATCTCTGTCAAGACTGTCCTTAAACATATACCGGAGACCCAAATTTATACTATCAATAATAACTGCTCATTTTGATTAGCTTTTTTCTAGAAAGTAACTTGGTATTTATTGATCACTCCTTGTTCTCTAAATGTTCTGTATTTATCAGTATAAACTAGATATGTTATTATACTTTATTGATCCCAGTAGGAGAAATTCAGGTGTCCAGTAGCAGCAAAAATAAGAATAACTACGCTCTTAAAGAATAATAAAAAATAAAAAAAAGCCATATTTTCTGGACTATGACGCGCACCTGTGTATAAGCCGCACCTGCATTTGAAAAGAAAGTACATTTTGTCCACATATAGCCTGCACTTGAATATAAGCCACAGGTTTTCATATTGTAATGAGCCAGATGGACGACTGTTTTAACCGGTTTCAACAGGATTTAATTACGAGATGTTTCACAGCTTTAACGTTAGCTTACGTGACTCATTCCTTTTCATCTATTTTGACAAACTAAACTAAACCTGATGGAGTCAAAAAAATAAATCCAAAAACTTCTTTCATCTACATCCTTTCTAACTAGCAGACTAACAAACTCATAATCAACGTGGTGCAGATCACAAAGCAATCCTGGTCTTGGCAAAACATTTCAATATAGATTATAAAGTGAGAGATTTGTTGTTGTTTTTTTAATCCTAGATTTGAAGATTCTAAATACGCCAATGAGATCTAGCTGAATAACTCATGGACAAATAACTATAGAATCTTATAGAATAACAAAAAAACAAAACCACCTGAATCAGATAAATGGCCCTGGTTGTAGTAGACTGGGATCAGAGTGGTCAGACCGGTTTAGGAGCAACGCTGCAGCTTCCAATACACACTGCTATGATCTATATGATGTAATTGTTGAAGTACCTGAAGTGTCCTCTCTACACATCTCTCATGTCTTCGCTGCTACTCTGTGTCTATACGCTTACATTAGTGGTGGGGTCATGCCTGTTAAAGCCAAAAGCGGGAGACAAACTTGAGAGCAGCCGGAGCAGACGACCACAAACCTGCAGCCATCGCAGCCACAGTCAAACGGAACACGAGCCCAGAGGACAGAGCAGCGGAGCCAGGGTGAGTGACGGCATGGAAACTCAATGAATGCATGGATCTGAGTGGGGCTGGTTTTAGCAGCGGCAGCGATCAAACGGGAGGACTTTAATAAATATGTGAGTGCGCTCTGTAGTTAGTCCAGCGTGAGCCTGTAATAATGTCCCACCAGCAAAACAGCATTAAGGAGAGAGAGCCGGCCTGGCCACGCCCAAGTCCACAGCACCCAACTGTGCCATTTCAAACTATTACTTTATTATAAGCTGTTTATTCAACACTGAAGGATTTTAGATGTGAAAATGTGGTCATGCTACATTTTCACTTCAAGCAGTCATAGCCATACACTAGAAGCAGGAGTCTTAAATAAGCTAAAATGTGAATCTAGATGTAGTACTTTTTGACCATGTTTGAATAAGATTTGCCAATAGCAGCAGTATGTTTTGTTGTTTGGTCAAACCTCACCTTTAAATTGACATAAAGCAATGTCTGTTACATAAGCTAAACCTATTATTTTACTCAAATCTAGATTAAATATTACCCTAATATGCTTCTAACCTATTTTTACAATAGTTCACCAGACAGTTGTTCTAGAAAGTTTAGATTTTTTGGGTATATTTCTGATGTTATGAATCTCAGTCATGCAAAAGAAATCTCTCATAGTCAGCGGTTGTGTGGAGCTAGATGAAAGGTAAATGCTTTCAAATGATCCATCCACCAGTTATTAAAATCTTTTATTTCCCCTTTAATATAAAGCTGCATATTCTTCTTGGCAAAACTTTTGGTTTCTGTAAATTCCTAGGCCGCCTTGCATGAACACTCAAAGATGTAATCATTTGAAAATAGGAAACTCGTTTTCAAGCCAAAAATGGCTACACACAACCACTAACACAAGGTTTATCTCAGAAAAAAACCCAGAAAAACTGTAGAAAGTCAACTGAAGTTTTATCCAGATAAACACCATAAGAATAAGTAAATACTGTAATTGTCATATTCAACACATTGACTTTCTAAAGAACCCATTATGACTGATATTTCAGGTCCTGAAAATGTACTTATACAAACTTTTTAGCACAAAATAATTTGCTTTAAGTGATTTTACGGAACAAGGGGTTGGCCAGATCCAGTGAGAGAAGCGTGAGTGACAGACACAGGACAACACAGACACCTAAACATAGAGAGCCTGAAAACATATGTGTCAAAACTCATGTTAAAAATGAACCGATGAAGAGAAAGTAAAATAGCTGCACATGGAAAGACAGACAGTAGACAGAGAAGATACCTCGACAGCAGAAATAGCCAGGAGTGACTGTCACTAGAGACACAGAAGACCGTGAGAAACAAGGCATGCAGACGTGGGATGAGACCAGAGAGACTTAAACACCACATCCATCCATTCATTCTTTAAGTTTTTCATCCACCACTTTGGCTTCAAACAGCTTCAGTGAACTGTAAAAACTCTGGGACATTTAAAATACCGTCGTGAGCAATCGGCTTGAGCCACGGGAACAAGGAAGTGAGGAGACCGAGAGGTAAGTCCTGCCCCTTTTAAACTACGCCTGTGAAAAGTACTTTCAGTTTTTAGGGTTTATATTTGAAACAAGCAAACATGAGAAGGTATGGAGAAAACTGGCTGATTTATTATGGTTTATGGCAGAAAAACAAGACGAAAGTATCAGTCCATTAATTCATTATCTATCATTTATGTTGTTTGGAGTAAATGTTGACAAAGAGCCTTTTAAATATCATACTTTGATGAAAGGTAAGTTTGGTATCTTTCAGGATTTATTGTTTTAAAATCTAATCAAATAATCTAAAGAGAAATCTGAAAAATAAAAATAAAATATAATAAATAGAAAATCAATGTATATACAGGTAATAAAAAAAATCCGCATTTTTCTATTGATGTTCTAGTTTTAGCGCATGCGTAATATTAAGGAAGTGCCCTTATGTGATACTTTGGGCTCAGAGCTGATTAGCTGAACAATGATTTTTCTGTCTCAACTTTTCAAATAACATTTGTTTATTCTACATTCTATCATTTAAAACCTCTTTCTAACTTAAAAGGGGAAGGACTCTGCCTCTTGGTGGTTAGTCACAGTCAGCAAGGCACAGAAACAACAAGCTCAGACCAGTAACATGTTAAAGACATTCATGGCAACAGGCTGAAGAGAAAAGGACAGTTTATTCGCCAGGACAAAGGTGAAGATTAGAGGAAACCCAACCTATACGAGATGAGATGGAGCTACTGGAGTCAGAGCGGAGGATCTTAAGTCCCGGGTGTTGCACTGAGGAAAGAGAAAAAACCAGGGGGAAGAGAGGGATGGGAGAGGTCCATGCATCATGCAAAAATATCAGTGATTCAAATTAGGCACATGGAGACAGAGAGGAGCATGTTCTGGAGAAAGAGGAACAAGGAGAAGATCGAACTGAAAGGGGAAAAAGACTGGAGACATCACTGAAAGAGACTGAACAGATGTATGAACCGAGCTAAAGGCACACTGCGTAACTTTCATGATGAGCCAGTCGCTTTATTGTTTACTTTATGATATAGTTTGTCACTACAGTCGTTTCTTAGGCTGTTCTCAATGAATGTATTACACTATCTGGAAAGGCTTTTGCTAGCTTAAGCCGGTCTTCAATATGGTGGACTATAAGTGCTCCTGTAGCCTCAGTCGCATAAGAGATTAGATAGACCTCAATGTTAACACAAACTGATGTTCCTCAGCTGACAGGGACCTACAGCTTTCACAAAGAATGGGTTTAGTGCGTTTTGTGAGGGTTTTTGTGTCCCTTGTCGTCATGAACTAGTTTCCTTCTAATAGCCACCATGTGTTACTCTGGTCCTGTGGAAGTAGCACCAGTGGGCACCTACAACACAAACCAAGAGGCAAACAAAGTGCACCTGACGACTTAAATTGGAAGTATAAAAGTGGTGCTTAAATATCTGGTCTCAAATGTTGTTTTTTATATGGGTTTTATGTGTGTCTGAAATAAAGATGAACTGATTGATTGATCCAATTTATTTCTGAACAAAAAATGATCTTCAGGCGTCTTATTTATAATGAAAGCCACCGATTGAAGTAACAGTCAGATCTAACGCTGATCTGGAATGAATAAAATGCTAAAAAAAATACCTGAAATATATATTATATATAGACATACATATTAAATTGTGTGACCTGATATTGTTTGATACTTGTGCTTTAACACTTGATGGAAAATGGAAGAAAATTATCTAAATTAGGGTCTCATTAAGCGTCTAAATGACTCAGGGCCGGTCAAGGTAGAAAATATAATCAAATTCCAGCTCAACATTTTTTTATTTAGGTTTTTTTTAATCATTGTGGTAGGTAAATTTGACACAACGATAGCATGAGGGTTAAATTAATGTATGGGAAAAAAATGGTAATTTCACACATTTCTTCCACAAACAAAGTTAAGCAGTGTACCTTAAACAGCGTGTACTCAGTGTGACTTACTCTTTTAACGTACTTGAAATTAGAATACTTAGATGTGTTTGATGAATACAATGAAAAGAGAATGACCTTTAATATAGACTCAAAAGGCCACGCATTATTCAAACTGTCATATCTCGGCCTGGTCTATAGCCTTGGCTAATGATGCTTTGGTTTACCCGACAGTGAATTTGAACCCAGAAGGTCCAGCACAAACATAAAGGACAAAAACAGAACATAAAAACAACATTTGGTCTCATTCTCCCCACATCCTCTCACCTCGACACGGATCGTTTTTGACCAGGAACTCGTCCAGGGCCATCCAGCCGCCGCCCACTCTCACCATGACCGTGCTGCGCAGAATTCGGACCAATCGCAGCTGCTGGGAATCCCCGAACTAAACAGAGGTCGAGAAATCTGTCAGGGCACTTCACAGAGACAAAAATGTATGAACTTTTATGATTTTTTTTTGCAGCCATCACGCCAAGCAGCCCAGAAAGACCCACGTTTCAACCAATCGTTACCATTCTAACATGCGGAAAAAACATGCAAATCTTAAAGAAGACATAACATGCTTCTGACTGCTGTAAAATATAAACAACTATGTTTAGACTATAATGAAAATAGTAGTTTTGTTTTTCAAGCCTCACTGAAGCCCAAAAGGGAAGTGCACATTGAAAATTGCACTCCTCTTGTGTCGCACTCACAATTTTGTGTTTAAAAATCAGTGGTTCAGCTCTCTCTTTGATGCTGGTGTTTATGGTGCGATATTGTCTTTGTAAATCAAGATATGAGTCTGAACAAGTGACCCACAAGGTTTTTTCTGACCCCAAATTTAGCTTTAGCTAGTGACAAACCGACTTTGGGGCTGATAACACTTGGTCAGTCCACTTCTAAAATAAAGTCTATGGTAGAACCATTTTATGCATTGTGGTGGGGATATAATATAAAGTACTCAAATACACATGAATTGGTCTCTAGTATAAGTGTGTAAAATGACTAAACCAATAAATCCAAAGTTGTGAAATATCAATATTGCATGTTATGTTCCCTTTAAGTCTAATCCCAGTCAAAATACAGATTTTTTTCCGAGATTCCAAAAGCAAAGACATTTCTTGAACCTGGACTGATTTTCTCCCAAAACAAGATACAGAGTAAATCACAAAAAAACACTCCAGCCATTGATGCTAGCTTAAAAATGAGTGAAAAAAATAAAAATAAATCAAACAAGAGGAAAGTGCAACCTGCTATCGAGGCCCATAACAACAAAAGTGCTTTTCTTCAAGAGAATAAGTAGGAAATTACATTCTGATATATTTATATCTAAATCTAACATGGCACTAGTGCACATAAGTAACAACATTTGAGCAGTAAATCAATAATTAGGAGGAAAAATGACATCTGTCAATTACAATTTGTCATTGACAATATATTGTCAATTTGACATATTGTGTTTCCACAGATGTGTCTGTGCTTTGACTTCCTAATGTCAGCATGGATGAAGCTAAAACTCCAGCTCTGTTTTGGAAGAGGGAGTGGTGTTGTTGAAGAGCACTTTTGATTGGAGCAGAACCAGGAAGCAGATCTCACATATTCCCATCACTGCAAAAGTCACTTTACCTGGTTTCCGAGGAAGAACTAAAAATCCAGACACGGAGCAGAAAAACGAGGGGAGAGAAAGAAAGGGAAATGTAACACAAGGTATTTACAGTTGATAATGTGTATATTTTGCAGTAAAAATACTTAATTTAGACTTTAGAAACAACTACATGTTATGGTCTAGTAGTGCATTAGTGTGTGAGAAGCATATGCAGTGAAATGTGTGTTAATTGTTTGAAAGTGTAAATGTGTCAAGGAAGAAAGAGATTTAGATAAAGAGAAACAGCTGTTATGACACACACAGGCCACTAGAGGGCGTCCAGTGTCTCCATGTGAGACACCATACATCATTGACCATGAGTCAATGATAGTAAGTGCTGGTGATGAGTCCAAAAAGCAGCTAAAATGAATGACTCCTGTAAAAGGCGGCACAGATACAAACTCATGGGGATTTTATTTTATTACAGTATTTAAGTAAAAAATATATTGTTTAAAAGATTGTGTATCCAGTTAACTTCTCAATAGCAGACTTCTTAGCTCAGATAGATTATAATAAAATGGATGAAATTCTACAAAAACCCACATTCAACTTTAAATCAGGGGTCTCAAACAGAAAGGTATTTTGTAGCCCCCTACTGGAGGTTTAATGTCAGTGCGGCCCCCAATGAGAGTCTGGGCTAATATGGAATGTTATACATTATTTTAAGGGTAATTTTATTAAGAAAACAACAAAAGTAATTATATATTCATAAAAACACACAGATCCAAATGATGAGCTATAAACAAACTTTCCAAAGAACTTTGATTCATCCGTCTTTGTGTATGTGTCAATTTTTAGAACCATATTCTAAAGCAAAACCTAGTTCGTGACTTCCTGTTACTTTCTTATGACAATAAAAATAAATCTGACTCTCAAATGTTAACTTTCTCTGCTGTTGTAAAAAAAAAAAGGGTGTATTTATCAATCCATGAGCTAAACTGCAAATGCAAAGTAAAATAGCTTGTGCAATTGCAGATGTTTGACTCTATATCTGCATTAATCCGCTTGCTCCAATACCCATATACTTTCACACACACAAACACGTGATAAACATATCCCTTCATGCCGCCCAACCTCATCCAGACTCAACCTCGTGTGGCCCTCAGTTAAAGCAAGTTTGAGACCTCTGTTTTAAATTAAGCCAAGGTTTAGAATATACCAATTTCTCCTCCATGATTTGTTCTGTATCTTTACACGCACACTTACAGGGCAAAGTAATAAGACACAAACAGCAGGTGATCTGGTGAGACGCTAATCACAACAACAAACATTTTTATTATCATATTCTAAACAGCGTGAATCTATGACGTGACACAATATGGTAGAAGCTTTAGTTAAAACAAACAGCCATGGAGTGCTATATGAAATCTACTGTTGTTTTGTTTGACCTTACCCTGTACTTGTTCTCTCCGATCTGCTCCACCTGGAACCTCTTGGCACATTTGCACTGCGCCACTTGTCGAGTAACCTGAGGCAGAAACACCACAGTCAAATTTAAGGTCAGCTGCAGTGGATTCAAAACGCTGCAGCTCGAGTCCTGACGAGAACCAGGAAGTACCATCACATTAGACCCGTCCTCAGATCTCTGCTCGGACTCTGAGGAGCACAGGGACTGGCCTCCTGATGGTGCCTAGAGTCAGGACTAAACATGTGGCGGCAGCGTTTCAGATTCATCCAGCTAAAATCTGTCTTCCTTAAAATGTGAGACAGGCTTCTTCTCTGACAATGTTCAAATCCAGGTTAAAAATAGTTCTGTTTTGCTGCATACAACTGAAGGATTATATCTTCACTCCTTTTAATATACTGTGATTGAATGCTTAGTGTGATTGTTTATATCTAGTTTTGTTCAGCACTTTGAGTTGCCTTGTGTATGAATCGTGCTATACAAATAACCTTGCCTGGCCTCTAATACGAACAATATTACAGACTCCTTTGACAGTTTCACCTCGTCCTCGATCTTGTCCGCGTCCGTCGTCGGCCTGTAGGCGTCTTTGTTCGGATGCAAAGCGGCGACGAATTCGTAGTAGTCGATGTAACCGTCTCCGTCGCGATCAAAGATGTCCGCCACGGCCGTCATCTCCAGTTTACTGGTGGGAAATTCTGCCAGAACAATGATATTTAATCAGCTGTAGTAAGACCGACATGGATTGTAAAACTGTTCAGACTGGATTTGGGCTGATCTGACATTTATAATTGGGTACAATTTATAAATGGGTACAATATACAAATATACATTTCTATTGATTCACAGGACAAACTCCCATCTTGGTATTTTGTCCAGACGGAACCTGACAAAATTAAACAAAAAAACATCCCTCAGCATCGACAGCATCTGGGACCAAGAGCCGACTTTTGGACCATCCTATGAAGTCGTTTTCAAGACGAAAGAAGACGCCGTACAAAAGCATTGGGTAATTCTCTTTCCAGGTACACCCCCACCAGCTAGGAGTGAGATTGCAAGCATGTCAGCGCACATGCTCATGGACCTTTGGAGCCGGGTCCCGCCCCCACTGGTTATAACACTTTAGTACCAGCTCAGCCTGAATAGAACCAGGGCTAAGAGGGATTAAAAAGTACCAGGTGCCGGTAAATGTTTCCATCTTTTTAAACGCCCTGAGAGATCCTAGAGATGCCACATGTGACATGTGCATTTCTCAATTGTGAGATCAGAGTAGAGTAGAGTAGAGTAGAGTAGAGTAGAGTAGAGTAGAGTAGAGTAGAGTAGAGTAGAGTAGAGTAGAGTAGAGTAGAGTAGAGTAGAGTAGAGTAGAGTAGAGTACGGTAGGGTAGAGTAGAGTAGAGTAGAGTAGGGTAGAGTAGAGTAGAGTAGGGTAGAGTAGAGTAGAGTAGAGTAGGGTAGAGTAGAGTAGAGTAGGGTAGAGTAGAGTAGAGTAGGGTAGAGTAGGATAGAGTAGGGTAGGGTAGGGTAGAGTAGGGTAGAGTAGGGTAGAGTAGGGTAGGGTAGGATAGAGTAGGGTAGAGTAGAGTAGAGTAGAGTAGAGTGGGGTAGGGTAGAGTAGAGTAGTGTAGGGTAGAGTAGGGTAGAGTAGAGTAGGGTAGGGTAGAGTAGAGTAGGGTAGGGTAGGGTAGGGTAGAGTAGGGTAGAGTAGAGTGGGGTAGGGTAGGGTAGGGTAGGGTAGGGTAGAGTAGAGTGGGGTAGGGTAGGGTAGAGTAGGGTAGAGTAGAGTAGAGTGGGGTAGGGTAGGGTAGAGTAGGGTAGAGTAGAGTAGAGTGGGGTAGGGTAGGGTAGGGTAGGGTAGAGTAGAGTAGAGTGGGGTAGGGTAGGGTAGGGTAGGGTAGAGAAGGGGAGATTAGAGTAGAGTGGGGTAGGGTAAGGCTTTAACCAGACACTGACATGCTTCTATCCTCTTTGTGCAGATAGAACTCACTTGAGGCCAGGATGCCGTCGATGAACTCCTGCCTGGTAATCTTTCCGTCCTGGTCTTTGTCGATGCGTCTGAAGAAGTCCATCACTCTGGACTTCTTGTGGTTCATCCAGCGCATGTACTTCTTCCTCCAGACGTCAAAGTCAAAGTTGGCGAACTCTTTGAGCTGAAAGTTGAGAAAGTCATCATCATTACAGGTGTTTTTAATATGGAGGATAGCACAAAGGAAAGAGCGCTGGACAGGTTCAGTACCTCCTCCAGCCTGTCGAGGGCGTCGTTGAGCTTGCGTTGCCAGTCCAGAGCCAGCAGCCACACCTGTTGCCATCGTGCGCAGAGCTGGTTGAGACGAGGATTGGCAGATGTGACCTGCACTGCCCCCTGCTGCTGCTGCTGATGTTTGCCTGCAGGAGACACAGTTTGGGTCAGACCTGAATGGATTTGTTGGTTTCAATTATTGCAGATGTCAAAGTCTTTGAACGTACGCGCTCCTCTCCTCTCGGCCAGAGTCTCAGAGGGTTTTCTCTTGTAGGATTTTGTCACTTTGTCCACATCCGGCTGCTTCCTCGTCATCTCCTCCATGAAAGTCTGTAATGAACAAGCCACGGATGAATGAGGTACACACAAGCAGCATAAAAGAGTGACATCATCCAAATTGTCTCCGTTCATTCTCAACTCCAAAACCGGAACTTTTTTAGGGAGAAACTCTACTTTTGTCTGAGTAATTATGAGGGTTTACTGTCCATCTGCAGACAAATATTTTTGAAGGCAAACTTTTGACCACACATGACATAACATTATCCATTCTACTGTAACTGCATCTGTATCCAGGGAGATCTATCCAATTCTGCATCACATCCAGTCTATACAGTGAGAGCTATTTTTGTCGTATTGTCATTTCTTTTGTGATATAAGCATGTGCTGGAGGTTGTAAGAATGAAAATATTTATACCAAAAAATCTTATTTCTATATATACAGTATGTATATGTTATCGTTCTCCTATACAATACAATACAATTTATTCTTGTATAGCCCTAAATCACAACAATAGTCATCTCAGAGGACTTAACAAAACCACTGAAATCACCAACACAGATCAGAGAATCAACAGTTAAGACAGAAAAAGAATATAGAACACATGTTGATAAATGTCCATACATGTTGTAGAATGTTAAAGTGTCCTGGATCATCACAGTCCTTTTTGTTGGACACTAACTGCCCAACAGACTCCTGCATCGGCAAGGAAAAACTCATAAGAAAAACCCAGTGGGGAAAAAAGTGAGAAACCTCTGGGAGACCCACTTATTGATTGTTCTCCGTGTTATCGTTCTCCTTGATCATAATCATATTCCACTAATGTGTGCAATCCTGTCCTGTCCTTATATAGTGACACAATAACATTCTAGTTGGGACTTTAATACGGCATGACATTTACTGCACAAATCCTTTTCCCCACAGCCTGAAACTCAGAGCTCCGGTGCTTATTTCTCACTGTGTTTATTTGTCAATGCGAAAGACTTTTATGACATATTATGAGGGACTTTCTAACCTGGTGTTCGCTGATGAGGGTCTTGAGCTGGGGGATGTCCTGAGGGAGGGCGTCCGTGTCTCTCTGGATCAGGGTGGATTCGGCGAACTGCAGCCAGGACAGCAGCTCCTCCAGCAGGTTGGCGTTGTTTAACACTTCTGTCAGAGCCGTCTCCAGTCTCTGCTCGTGCTGCTTCGCCCACGTCAGAACCTGAACCACATCCACAAGTCTCAGAGCGGCTGGAACCTTTCGAGCGTCATGTTACTTTATTCAAAATACTGATTATACCCACTCAAACCCTCATGTTTTGAATGCTATGTCCTGTTTGGAAGGTACATAAGAATTTCACTGCATATTGTAATCGCAGCATACTGTACAGACATGAATGGTCAACAAAAACAGGGCGAAAACTCTTCAAACCATTTTAGTAATTTGTGTCCAATCCACTATTACTTTATACAAAACAACTAAAGCAACTTCAAAACAATGTTGCGGTTAGAAGAAATGTGAATGCAAGTTTCATTGCCTTTAAAAAGAGATAAACAACACAAAATGTTAGAAAGTTTTATATGTTCCATTTCTTGTCTCACATGAATCCTAAAAAAATTGGAGCAGCTGTGGCTACAGTAATAGTTTATCACAACTGTGTATGGAGGAAACAAATAATGACATGTGAAACGTCTTTGAGTGTCCAGAAGAGCGCTATGTATAACTGTTGCATTTTCATTAATAGGGTCGGACATTACTAACCTTGGCTATAAATGTTGTAGTGTTTCACATGTTGATTGTGTACACTTGTCCCTATAACATTTATTTGATAAATAAAATGAATGAAAGACTAACAGTCCTACTAAATGCACCTACTAAATGCACCTGGAGCCATCAGGGCTCTACGACTGAATGTAGAGTAGTGTCTCTGTACCTCTTCGAAGCGCGCCCTGATGATGGTGATCCAGTGCTTGATGGTGGTGATGGAGTCTGGGTGGCAGAGGGTGAGGATGGCCTCTCCCATTCCCGCCGCTTTGTTCACGTCGCCGCGTTTGTCCTCCACGGAACCCAGGAAGTCTCTGTGCGCGTGCAGCAGCCCCTGGAGGGTCTCCGCCTCCTCCGGCAGGACGCCACGGAAACGTAGGCTCTGCTCCGCCTCCGACAGCCACTCCAGGAGAACCTGCACCGAGCTGCGAAACTCCTCCGCCTGAAGGAAAGAGAGCGAGAGAGAGAGAGAGAGAGAGAGAGAGAGAGAGACCAGAGAGAGCGACAGAGACAGACAGACGGACAGAGAATTATTTATTTATATATAATTATTTATACCTATTATAGTCCCTTGAGTTTAATTGTTTAAACCGTGCTATACAAATAACCTTGCCTTGCTGAATGAATAAAAACACACAGCAAAGATTAGACTTGATAAAGATCTGAAATATACATTGACCCAGAGATTGGTGATAGAGAAATGTCAAAATAAAATGGGAAATTATTTCTGGAGTATGTGTTTTGTCTTAGCTTTGTCTTTGTAAATAAAGTTTGAAAGTTCTCACCTGCTTGAGCGCCTGTTGCAGCCGCGTCTGTTTGGTCACAGACAGAGCGCACACAGTGTCCCAGCGGTTGCTAAGCTCCTGCAGCTGAACTTTGACCCACGCCGTGTCGTCTCGACCTGTGTCCATCAGGTCCCGAGCCGACCGCTTCAGCGCCTGGATGTTTGTGGTCCTCTTCCCCAGCTCCTTCTGGAACGCCTGAGCAGAGAGAGGAGACGAGAGCCATGAGGAAAGATGAGACAAAACTAACACAATCATTTGCAGGTGCTGATGTGGGAGAGATAGTGATAGACAAAGTGATAGGTAGTGATACAAAATACAACATTACTTTTATAAAAACAAGGATAAACCAAGAGATTCATTTGATTTGACTTTGAAGAAACTATACATGTTTGAGGAGAAATAAATAAGACCAGAAATGAAGCTAAATGGAACTTTAATTATTCTAGTCTTGTCACTTATCCATGAAAAATATATTTGTTAGAAAAAATAAAATAAAACAAAATATAATCCTGAATTCATTTGTGATCATGACCATGTCTTCTAGAAGATTGTAGACTGAATTATTTATCCATATAATATGTGTGAATGAGTGTATGTTTATGTATAAAGATGTGTAAATACAGTGTGTTTGTGTGTGTGCTTGTGTGTGTGTGGGTGAGTGTGCTCTCAGACCTTGTGTGCGTCCATGAGGTTGGAGACCAGGTCCAGGTCTCCGTGCACCGGCTGGTCCTCTGCTAGCTGAGGCTCCACTCTGTAAAGCCAGTCCACTAAAGCCTGAAGCGCCTCCGCAAACTGACCAGAGAACAGCAGCGCCTCCTCCAGCTTGTGCTGCCTGCAACCAGAGGAGAGAGAGAGACGGGTGTGAGTCTGCTCCACTCTTCTGTCACATTTATCATGGTCTGCACATTCACTGAAGCAATCACATAGGGTAGTGCAAAAATCTTATTCTTAAAATTCAGGACACAGAGCCTTATTACGGACATCATTATTCTCTCCTAGACGACTCTCGCATGAAGGGGAGCTCCCAGGACATCACTTACATTATTCAAATACAGCAGATTAGAGCAGGGGTGTCAAACTGGCTCCAGAAAGGACCAGTGTGGTTGCGGGTTTTAGTTCCAACTTAAACAGGAGCACACCGGACTCCTCCCATTTCCATCAGGTGAGTCCAAAAAACCTGCAACGACCCTGGCCATTTCTGGAACCGGTTTGACACCCCTGGATTAGAGTCACGACACGCAGACGAGGAAGATACCCCTGAGACGGAAATTACCAGAGAAAACTGATAATTCTTTAATTAAATATCATAATACTTTATGATAATACTGTATCCACTTAATTGAGCGCGCAAAATATCGCAATACTGAACAGAATCCCTTTCTTCCACCACTATCACAAATATTGTAATTTAAACTTTTTCTCTCTAGTTTTACCTCTCCACACTTTTGCCGCAGACCGTGTCCCACTTGTCTCGCACTTCTCCCACCAGATGGTCCAGTTTCTGCTTGTCGTCCGGGAGCTGGGCCTTGTCCCTCATGGCTCGTCCAGACCTCACTGTGGTATCGTAGACCGGCTGCTTTGACCCCATGGCCTTCTGGAACTCCTGCATGAAACACAACAGAGACATCGGTGAGAGGAGCTCATTCATAAAGAAGTCCTGGATAATATCAAGTGTATATTGTGCCTTGTGTTTGGTGAGCTGGACTTTGATCTTGTCGGGTTCGTTGGAGATTTCCAGCTCAGAGTCCAGTCTCTTCTCAGCCTCCTCCAGCCAGTCGGTCAGCTTCCTCCAGGCCTCGTGGAACTAAAACAGGAAATATTTATCAATTTTACCAAATTACTTGGTGGCCAGAGTCAGGACTAAACATGGGGAGGCAGCGTTTCAGATTTATGCAGATAAAATCCAGAACAGTCTTCCCACTTCTACTCTGACAATGTTAAAGATCAGATTACAACAGTTGTGTTTTGCGGTGGTACATATACCTCATTGTAAACATCAAAACCTCTAGAATACAGTTTGCACTTTATTTGTAAAGACAGAGCTTAATTTTAGATTGTGTCACTACAGTATACAAAAAAATAATAATGTCCAATCTAAAAACAGTTTTTAAATCTGGGTTGTCGGCCCCAGGACAAGTCTGGGGAACTAAAGTGGCCCTCTAACCAAAAAGTTTGGATTAGCATATCATATATATATATAAACATTTATGGACATTGGTTATCTGCCCCTTATGGACCAATGGCTCTATTGATGTTTGATTCTTTGATCTGTGTTGGCGAATCGACAGCTTTGTAAAAAGATAGCTACTGTTGTGAATTCGGACTAAACAAAAATATGTTTAATTAAATTGAATAAACATTTTGTCCTATTTTTGTAATCGTATCAGTACTGTTGCTTGCTCAGTTGAGTGTTGTAGCTTCAATACTATTTTTAGAATAAATGACCATCAGATTTTGGATACTTTTGACCTCCTCCCTCCCTACAGAGCAGCTCCGTCAGCCCCTCACCTGCTTGGCTCTCTTGCGGGCCTCGTCCAGGTGGCGTCCGCGGTCCAGTGACCTCTGCACCAGCTTGTCCCATCTTGCCTGGACACTCAGCAGCAGGTTTTTGATCAGGACCACGTCTTGTTTGAGACTCGCGAACCTGAGCTGAGAGCCGGCCTTCTCCAGGGCCAGCACCTGCTCCCTGTGAGTGTTCACCTCATTCACAAACACCTGCACAACACACAAGAGTTAGTGGCAAAGAAGATAGCTTAAGCTAGGCTAAATGCTAAAGATAGGCTAAATGCTAAATGCCTCACTCACACAAGCACATTACATATGTCACGTTAAACTCGTTTAAATCTGCAAAAGGCCTTAAACCCTCCCACCTAGATCACATGTAACACCTTCAAAAAGTCAAAACCCACAAATATCTACAGTATGTTATCTATAATGTTTGAATGTTTTGACCTTGTGCTCGTCGATCTGGAAGAGTACGGTGTCCAGCATGAGGCTCGGCGGCTGGGCCATGTTCAGCGTCTGCTCGGCCTGCGTCAGCCAATTAATGGTGTCCTGGAGCGAGGTCTGGAACCCTGTGGCCAACGTTACCGCCTCCTCCAACTTCGCCTACAAGACAAACGTCCACACAAACATTAAAACAATCTGGATGTGGGCCTCGGGTTTCTAAGAGACTTGTTACAGGGGAAACTCTGGAAATTGGAATGTTGTTCAAAAGTAATTTCTGTATTTCAACTTAAATGGGAAACAAATATATGATAAAGACTCATTACATGCCCAGGGACAACAGATAGAAAGTAGCTGCAGCTAAATCTGGTGAAAATCATCTCCTCTTTGTTGGATTCGTAAAGGAATAACAACTAAACTAGTCCAAAAATACTCAGATGAAGAGCAAAATCCTGAATTCAAGACAAGACATGACACTTTTGTTGTGAATTTGTCATGATGTTATGTTGTGATGAGGTAAATAAAAGAGCATAAGGCATAGATGTGGAATAAAGGATAAAAGTAGAGCAGGGTTTACCTTGCGGTCGTCCATCTTGGCGTTGAGACTGGTCCACTTGTTCTGCAGCATGGCCAGGTTCTGTTGGGTCTGCGTGGCCCCAGGACCAGCGTCTTCGCCTCGGGCCAAAAGCATGGACTCCCCCTGGTCCAGGAGGCGGTGGTACTGCTCCGCCCTGTGCATGAGCTGAGCCTGAAGCTCCTGGACACAAGAAAACACAAGGATTTAGTCAAAGGACAGTGAGATGAGGTGAGGGTGAGATAAAAGAGGTAGAGTTACACACGTCTGCCATATGCCCACCATTATTCTGGGATCACAATAACAAGGTCTAAGGTAACAACGACACACAAACACAACAGGTGTATTCATATGAATGGGGTTTTGTGGTACCAAGTGCTGCTGTAGCTGCTCGCGGGCCGTCTCAGGGAGGCCTCCGGTGGGTTTGGCTGCAGACAGATGGCTGTCAGTTCTCCGTAGCCACTGAAGGAACTCCTCCAGCTCTCCATGGAAGCCCTCCGCCTACAGACACAGGAGACAGAGCCACAGTATTAGTCAGTATAGGATCTTAAAGATACTACTTTAAGTTGGAGAGTTTGAGTCTGTGTGTGTGCGCGTGCGTGCGTTAGGTGAAATCCCTGAAATGCTGCTGTATGTTTTAAGGCTGTAAAACTACTTACACACACTTTCCTAACCACCTGAACTCACAACAGCTGAAGTGAGACATCAGAGATAACAAATCTGTTGGTTGTAGATCTGCTGCAGCTGTCAAAAGCCGCGCACACGCTGTAAAGTACAGCTGCAGAGGACATTGAGGGGCAGGACTGAAGACTACTGGAAGATGGTACTTCTCTGAACTAATCACTGTGGTGCACACAAACCACAAAAGGTTTCTTCTGACATTATATAAAGGTGACTGTCATGTTAGTAGCAATTATATGATGTTGTATTGGATGTTTGCAAATACAGGTGGCGTGTTAGGAAAACGCTATAAAAACTAAATCTGCAATTAACTACGGCGAGCATAAGCCCTTGTAGCATTGCAGGATGGATCATAAGCAGAGGACAATGTGCCTTGAGGGTATAACATAAGTGTGCCTTAACATTTAGAGATACATTGTACAGCCCTAGTTGAAATACTGCTCTCCAAAAGGACCCCATAAGCACCTGTTGCAGCGCGGCCTCCAGCAGCTTCTGTCGGTCCTGGGTCTTGAGCAGCAGACCCTCCCAGCTCTGGTTGAGTTGCTCCAGCTGCTCGCGGAGGTGACTGGCCTCGTCTCCGGGAGAAGACTCCAGGAGCTCAGCCGCCGCATTGTTCACCGTGTCCACTGTTGCATGATGGGAAAGCACGTCATTACGCAGCACCTGAAGCAACGGGGAAGAACGACACATAATTAAAACCAAAGAACAGATTTAGAAAATGTGTTACTTGGATCAGAGTTCAGTGAATATAGCTAGAATACTAGGACTAATGCACACATGAGGATCTTGGCATGCATCCTTATAACACTACAGGTACATTTCAAACCTTTAAACTAGTGCTGTCCAACGATTAAAATATTTAATCGCGATTAATCGCATGAATTTCATAGTTAACTCGCGCTTAATCGCAAATTAGCCACACATTTGTATCTATTCTTTATGTCCCTTGAATTATCATTTTAATACTACTAAAAAGTGAATAGGCGTGCTGTGTGCAATTGCTTTTTTTAATATTTTGTAAATTTGTTCATGTAAATACTCTATGCTGTTTCTCTGTTTACTTTCGGTATATCTATGATTGTATACTGTTTGCTTGTATTGCCTTTTTTATTAACCCCTCCCCCCCATCTCCCACTTCATGTCCCCCCCCCCCTTCTGGGTTTCTTCTTTGGCCCCCTGTATCTCCAACTACATATTGTTTGTAATCTCTGTCTACAATGTATCTGAACTAGTCATTTTCTTTGTTTCTATTTTTTTTCTGTATATGTGTTTGTCTGCAATAAAAAGTAAAAAAAAATATTGTTTTTTAAAATTGCGCAATAAAAAAAATGACGCCGTTAATATTGATTTGCGTTAACGCGTTATTAACGCGATATTTTGGACAGCACTACTTTAAACAAAAATTATATTACTCATGAGGCAACTGCACTATTGAAATGAGAAAAAAAACCCAGATAAATCAAATAAAGAATACTCCAAATTGCATGTCTTGTAATACTAGCACATACTGTACAATAATAATTAGTTTAGTAGTAGAGTTCGCGAACGAGTATTTCTATTGGTAATTCAGGTTTGTATACACATCAATATACACATCTTTGAAATATTGTTAAAGTTTATTGGATTTGTCAGTTGGAGGGGTTTTAACTATTCCCATTAGACAAACACAATTAATATTATTAGTTGACTGAGTGATGCAGCAGTACTATGAAATAAAAAAGAATAAAAGAAAAAAATAACCCTGATCCTTTAAGTCCAGTCCTGAACTAAGATTCAAATGTGGAGCCAAAAAGACAGAAAGCAGCAGTAGTTTGTGTGAGTGAAGCGGCTGCGTACATGGTGCTTGGCCAGTTCGATCTCGATGGCCTTGGGATCGGAGCTGACGGGTCTCTGAGTGTCTAACGTGGCGTGAGTGTGACTGAGCCAGGCCTGGATCTCCGACAGCGCGTGTTGAAACTGCCCCAGGGCGAGCAGGGCCGCCTCCAGTTTGTGCTGCAGCAGGAGAGAGAGCAGGGTAAAACGAAGCAGACACACACACACACACGCGCACACACACACGCGCACACACACACACACACACACACACACACACACACTGCAGGAGGTGTATTCATAGGCTTTCATGTTATCTACAACAATATAGACAAGGGAAAAGCCCTGTCACGATTATTACTATTTATTAGATCTAGATTGGGGTCTCCAACCTGTAGCTCTAGAGCCACCAGTAGCTCACCAAAGGATTTAGAAACAAACAAATCAAATAATATACTTAATGTCTCAGATTATCATTATTTATGATTGCAAATGCACTAGTAACAATTATGCAATGATAAAGAATGACTCTCTGCCTTTATAGTCTCGGGAAAGTAGCTCTCTGGGTGAACAAGGTTGGAGACATCCGATCTAGATCATTCAGTAACTAATGGATGGAACAAGAAACAAGCGGAACTCAGAAAACTCAAAATTACAGTCCAATCTCCACAGACAACTGGTAAGTTTCATACATGTTTTGAAGAATTGTAATCCAGGAAATCAGAATCATATATTATTAATATATGCATTCTTATCTGGTGGAATAAGTCACATTTTGTGTCAGTAAAGGATGAGAGCGAATAAGATTAAAGTTGCATGCCATTAATGAGATATGAATTTCGAGCAGAGATTGAAAGATGTTTTGGCAACTCGCAAATAGATATGAATGTATCAGAACGTAAAATAACGTAACAAACATATCTGGGAGTTCATATATAAATGTTTTCAATATATGTGCTGTATCATTTAATAACAACAGACTACGGACAAATGTGTGGCTAGAAAACACACAACAAGGATCGCAACTTGCAAAAGCAGCTGGTAAGTGGTAAATAAAGTGAATGCAAAGCTGTTTCTAAAGCCGCCTTAAGCACAAACACAGCTGTTTTTGTTATTTCAACACATTTCTTAGATTCTGTACCTGTCTCTGCGTGATCTTATCCCCTAGATTCTCCCACAGATGCCTCAGTTCGATCAGAGGCTCCTGGATCATGTCTCTGTCCGTTTGGTCCGAGACTTTCTTCAGCAACAGCTCCCCCTGGTGGCAGAGTTTCTCCATGTCGATCTGCTGCTGGTAGACCTCCACTTTGTACTGCTGCTCATGGGGCGAGACAAGACTGGGTTTAGAGTTTGTCGACTTCAAATCTCTCGCCACAAAAAGTATAATATCTGTATACATGGAAAAAGACGGGGTTATTTATGTGTGAATGTAAATGTTTCCTTCAAACCTTGAGCTCCTCTATCTGCTGCTTCACTGTTCCCAGGTCGGTCCCAACGATCGACATGTCGCACAGCTTGATCACAGCGTTGTCCAGATAGTCGAACATAGACTGAAAAACAAGTTTGAAACAGGAATTTTATATGAGATCAGAGACAAAGAAGTGAATGTCAGATTACACAGAGTTGGATGACTGCCTCAAGATTTAAAAATTCAACTTATTTGCCATTTGCAGTTTGGTCAAAATATTTTACTTTTATAAGCCCTTTCTATTGGGACAAACACAATAGAAAAATTATGAAAGATTAGCTTTAGGACAATCATGTCAGCAGCCAAATGACTATAGTATGTGTGAATATAGTCAGGTTATTGCTAGATAGATACTGTACATACTCTATTGAAATTCAAGTGTCCAGCAGCAATAATACACCATCCATACCAACATAGATTAGAATATATATAAATAAATGCTTATAAAGAGCATAAAGCAGCCATAATCCAGAGTGTAAAGGTCCAAACCTGGAGAGCATCTTGGTACTGAACAGAAGCAGTCATGGCCTCCTCCAGTCGCTCCATCCTCTCCCTCCAGGTTCGGTCGAGACCCTCCCAGGCGGCGTTCATCTGAAGCACAAACATCTATTAGACCACTTCAGTTCAATAGTTTCCTCACGTCTGGTTGGAATCGTCACCTCGTCAATGGTTTTCTTGACTTCAGGTTTCTCCGTTTCTCCACAGGCAAAGATGAGGTCAGCCCCGAGGGTCCTGACAAACTCCAGCTCCTCCCTCAGTCCGTCTGTTTCTGCTTTAATGGCCTGGAGAACACAAAAGGCATCGAGGAATGTACATATTGAATACAGGAGATATTTTCAATATTTCTCTTGTATTATAGTGTTATCCATGTTTCAGAATGATGGCCAGAGACAAGGTGAGGGTGATTACATGACATTACATTTGTTTAAAACATTTATGAATGTAAAGCATTTCTCTTAACGTTCCTCTTTATTGTAGTAGTTATATTAGTAATAGGGTTAGAATAAGAAGCTGAATTTTGATAATTTTGATAATTTTTCCTAACTTGACCAACCCAGGGCCATTTAGACCCTAATTTAGAGTCTACTTATAATCACTATGGCAGGTCATTTTGACCCGAGGGTAGCACAAGGAATACTTAGCTATGACCAGCTATGAGCTAATGTTCCTCCTGCGGGTGCTCTGTGGATTGAGTGTAGCTCCGATTGCCACACTTCCACCCAGAAATGGATTAAGGGGAAGAAGATGGATTGTGGGATGGATGACAAATCTCACTTGCTTGGAAATTTGTGACACTTGTGATAAAAAACTATTGTTACAATATACAAAAAAAGTTACCAGCTGAATTCAAAACCTTTATGGGCTGAGCTGAAGTCGGCCTGACTGTGAATTTGTGTTTATGATCTCAAAACTCATGAAATAACACAGAGGGCCTTAGTTTGGACATGCATGGGGTCGTCCTAGGTTAGACCCTCTAATTCCTAGTTGGAAATGATGTAACCGTTTAGATAGATGGAGAGATAGACAGACACATGAATCAGGCCTGACCTCTGCAGCCTCGATCTGCTGTTTGATGAGGGAGGGGTCAACGCCGGGGTCCTCCAGCTCCTTCACGATGTCCTGAGAGTCTCGGAGCGTGCTGAGCAGAGCTGCCACGTCCGACCAGAACTTCCCGGCCAGGTCCAGCACGTCGTTCAGCTTCCCCTCGCGTTCCTCGGCCCTCTGCCGGATCTCGTCCCAGAGAGAGCGGAGCCGGAGCAGACGAGAACGCACCGCTGTGGAGAGAGGGCAGATGTTACACTGGGGCAGGAGAAAACTATCACAACAAATACATAAAATGTATGAAAGTGGACAAGCATCTTCAAATTTCCCCACGGTGGAACGGTTAAAGGATCTCTAAATCTTAATCATAAAACAGTCTGGTGTCTGGTCCTCACCCTGAGCGGCCGGGTCGTCGTGAGCTGCCCGTCCGATGAGCTCCTCTCCGCGGGAGCACAGAGCAGAGAAACTGGGCAGGAGTTTGTCAAGCTCCAGGCCCAGAGCGCGGTGGTCTGACAGCTGCTCCCGGATCTTATCTACCTCCGCCGCCACCGGAGGCGGCTGTCGCAGTCTCTGCACCGCGGCCTCCAGCGTCTCCAGCAGAGGGTCCATCTTATCGTGGAACTGAGGGGAAAGGTAGGAGTTTAGGACATGGATCTATTAGGTTTAGGTCTATCGTTGTTCAAGTATCTTCAACCTTTATTCTCATGTAACATGTTCATTTTATTTGAACAAACATGAAACTGTGGAATTAAGTTTACTCATTATGACTTATCACCCATTATTCTCCAAAACACGGTAAAAGAAAAAACACAATGTCTATGTTGTTCTGGCCTCCATTGATTCATTTACTCCAATTATAAGTGGGAACAATCACCACACAGAGAAAGATCAAGCTCCAAGGTCTGCCTACGTGTTCCTTGGTAAATATAAAAGTTAATTATTTCTCTTAAAACTCTTTCAAATAGACAAAGAGTGTAAAGAACCTATTACTGACTAATTACCTGTTCCATATTTGGGCTGTAGACTTCCGCTGAAGCAGTGCTAGCTAGTAGCCTTCTAAGCCTTAAATAAACAGGAGGGTATAGCTGCTGTGTGGGGGTTGGTTGCAGTAGACGGTAGAAAGACACACTTTTGGGTTTTGACATTTCCCTTTTCTCAAATTTGACTGAGAATAAGACATGGGGACCAGTAATAATCCAAAAATGTAATATATGTAAAATTCCTAAATTAGTATCAATTTTAGGACTATAGTATGGCATTCAAAAATGTGAGATTTCATACTCAATTCTTGCTTCTTCATTATGCTAAAGTTAGAGATTATATTTTTGCTACTTTATTATGCCAAAGCTGGAGGTTTTAATTGCTTCTTTATTATGCAAAAGTTAGAGATGTTATTTTAGTATATAGTTATTGTTCACTTATCTTATGCTGTGTGCTCCTAATTCCTACTGTTCTGTAACTGGTGACGCAACACTGAAATATCCCCACTGTGGGACGAAAACGGGATCTCTCCAACAGTAGCAATACATCTCTATTTTGAGTCTGACAGTTCCCGCACCAGAAGCAATGAGAGATGATGTCGCACTAATGATTACCCAGAGTGCATTGTGCTACGGTGGTGTCTCTTACCTCTAGCAGCTGGTGATGCAGTGAGCAGTGACCAATGGAGAGAATGGATGTAGAGCAACACACACAGCCACAGTCAGTGATGCAAACGGGTGAAGGTGGGGTTAGAGTGGGTGGTGGGTGAGGTTAGGGTGAGACGTGGGTGAGTGAGGAGGGGTGAGGGGGGAAAAAACGTGTTTGAATGGGACAGAGGAGTAGGGTGGAGAAACAAAACATGAGTTAAACCAAATTACATGCGTAAAAAACCACAAAAACACACGTTATCAGTGCTGTAAATACAGTATGAACTAGAAAGCTCTCTATACTGTTTCTATGGGTAAGAAAGAGTATGATTATGAGAATATGGTTTGTTTAAAATGACCAAATATGCACACACATGAGCATGCCGTCGTCGCTAGGGAGCGCAGAGATTAATATTAAAGCTGAGGTATGTAACTTTCAAACCACAACAAAAATCCTAGTACCTGGCACTGAAAAGTTTTTGGGGTTCTATCTCTGGTCTTCACTGGTGTTTTCGGCCTCTGTCTTTAGATCCAATTCAATCAACTTGATCTATTTTTTATATTATTAAAAACATTCCTGAAAGTGCTGCACAGAGAGACTAGAAACATGTTTAAAAATATGAGACTGCCAGCTCTATGTATCAATTCTTTCAGTCAAAAAGGTGACATGACCACTCTTGATCAGTCCTAAATAGTCAAACAGTGACTCACGGGGCTCGCTTTTTCAAATACAAAAGCTAACATTCTCTCATGATAAATATAATTCGTTCATAGCATTTGACTGAGTCTTTCTGTTTCACAACACTCTTTTTGTGTGTGATTTCAGAAAAGTAAAGTTAGGTACCCCAGCTTTAATATGACCGTCGCCAAAGTGGTTCCCAAATGAAAGCAACATTTTTAACTTTTTGAATGGGGAAAAAGTTCTCAAAACGTTTCATGAAGGTGAAGTTAATTGCTGCATTTAAACTTATTTTTAATAAGTTTAATGTTGTTACACAGGTCGTCAGAGGTGCAAGCATGCCTTATAAGGCCCTTACAGGTTATGGAAAGATAAAAAGGAACTTGACAAACTTAAAAAATTAAAGTAGATAATTACACAGTAGTTGCTGGGGCAGATCTAAGCTCCCGAGGCCACTGTCTCCTTGGGTAAAGACATTTCTGAACAAATTTCCCATTTAAATGCAGAGCAGTTCCTAGGGGCCCTCGCACGGCTCGTAAATTACTCCAAATTTCTGCCCAGCGTCTGCGAAGCTAACATTAACCGGAACTGCTAACAGGCTGCGGCTAAAAAACCTTTAGAGATAATTTATCAGTCTGAACCAAGATCCAAATGATGTAATTACGTCAATTTATGTGCAGTATCTGAGTCTGTGTGTGATTGCGTTTGGAAAGACGCTGTGATCCTGAATGTGGGTCCTGAGTTTGGATTCTGAATGTGGGTCCTGAGTTTGGAGGTGGACGGAATAGTTTGATGTCACAACTTTGCAGATGTAAACTTGATGAATAAGTCTAAGAACGAGCTTAGCATCATATACTAATTATACTGTAATTAGTAAAATATTTATCTCAATACAAATATCATATCTTTTGTATTGAGATAAATATAAAAATGTGATTTTAGTATTTATTAAAGGCCAACCACAATTAAAAACATCATAAACAATCTAGAGCTTACAAGAACCAAACTAGACCTTCTGAAGCATATGATGAATGAAACTATGTAACCAAAATCTGACGGATCACGCTAAAAACCACAGAATATAAACATTTGGAAGACTTAGGACCTGACTTTGAAACGGTGGCTAAAGCTTTAACTTCTGTATAATTTGTTTTGGTCACGCACCTGTGCAGACTGGGAGACCGCCTCGTCCAGAGTCCCCGCTCGCCGCTTCACCTCTTCTTTGATGGCGATGTAGCGGCGTTCGGCATCGTCATAGCGACGCGTGACGGTCTCTCCCTCGTGCAGACTGAGCTCGGCCATCTGAGGCCCGATCTTCAGCAGTTTGTCAATGTGAGGTTTATGCTCTGCGATGGACTCTCGCAGAAGCTGCAGAAGGAGACACAATCCTTCAGTTGTTGCAGCAAAACAGAACTGTTTTTAACCTGGATTTGAACAATGTCAGAGAAGAAGCCTCTCTCTCATTTTCAGGAAGACTGTTCTAGCTGCATAAATATGAAACGCCTACGGGAACAATAAAGTATAACTAACTAACTAAAGTATAACTAACTAACTAGTCCTGACTCTGGGCAACAGCAGGAGGCCAGTCCCTGTGCTCCTCAGAGTCTCAGCAGGAGGACAGTACCTGTGCTCCTCAGAGTCTCGGCAGGAGGCCAGTCCCTGTGCTCCTCAGAGTCTCAGCAGAAGGCCAGTCCCTGTGCTCCTCAGAGTCTCAGCAGGAGGCCAGTCCCTGTGCTCCTCAGAGTCTCAGCAGAAGGACAGTACCTGTGCTCCTCAGAGTCTCAGCAGGAGGCCAGTCCCTGTGCTCCTCAGAGTCTCAGCAGGAGGCCAGTCCCTGTGCTCCTCAGAGTCTGCATTACTTAAGGAATTTATAACTGAAAGATTTGATGTACTGTGTTTATGTTTTCTTCCCTGTTCTGTAAAGCACATTGGATTTCCTGTTGTATAAATTGTCCTATACAAATAAACATTTGGTTTACATCTCCATCTCTCACCCTCATATGGTCCTGCTGCAGCCTCAGAGCGTCAGTGTCTATCGCAGGTGGAGGCAGCTGCGCGATCAGGGCCTCGGTCTCTCCCAGCCACGGCTCCAGCTCCTCGTACGTCTCCCAGAAACGAGCCACCAGGACCTGGGCCTGTTCCAGAGCCGAGAAGCGCTCACTGTGGGTCTGGTTCACCGCCTCGTACCGCAGGTTGAGCGAGTCCGTCTTCACCTGTGCATCATGAGAACATGGTCATTCAAAGTTTACATGCACATGTCACTGATAAGCAATTCATTCACAATGAGACAAGTATATTTAATTCTATATTGTACTTGTCCCTGTACTGTACGTCACTATCGTTTCTATAAAAATGGCAAACCCCCCAAAAACCGACAAATATTGTACCAGAACATTTCAATTATACTGGGGATACACTGACCTCCATGCTTCAATTATCTGCTGATATCTGATAAGAACAAATACCAGTGAATGGATTATAAATGGCCATTTTCTCCATTAAACAGCTAACTTATTACAAAATGTGTTTGAATAATTATTTATCCTGCAAGTAACTGGGGACAATGCCCATGGGACAATTGCCAAAATGTTATTTGGCTCTCTGCCTTTCAGAAAGCATACACAAATGTGTGTCTCACCAGCCAGCATGTTGTTACACAAACAAATGTCAGTATATACATGAAGTTGGCTGAATGACACTGTGCTTATGATCTCACATCAAAGTCTCTAGACTGTGTTACCGGAAGAGAGCCGTAATTGACCCCCGGGCGAGTTTTGACATGCCAGATTTGGATAAATTAGATAAGAAAAGTATGAGGTCTCACCAGCAGCGCGTCCTTCTGGCTGTCGTTGCAGGTCTCCAGGATCTCGTCTCTTGTGGCCAGCAGCTGGTCCACGGTGTCCTTGTGTCGGATGATGTCGATGTTGAAGGCTCTCTGCACCTGGAGCTGAGCCACCGTCACATCGGGCTCCAGACTCAAAGGCCCCAGAGACGACAGTTTCCTCTCAGTGTCCCCAACCCAGGCCAGCTCCGCGTCCACCGCCTCCTCGTACTGGACAGACAAGAGATGTTAATATAAACCTGTACTGTTTTACGGTATTCATTAGTCTGACTCACAAAATTAAGTCCTGTTTATTCATGTGATAACGTTGTTCTCATAATAATATATTCAGACCTGATTGCATTTCATGTGTTCACTGTTTCTGATCTGTTGTTGACGAATCGCAAGCTTTGTAAAGTCTCTTGAGTTAACTACAGTTGTGATTTAGGGCTATTAAAAAAAATCATACTAGAATTGAATTGAAAGCAAATCAAACGTATGTAACGTTTTGGAGGAAGCAAGTCACTCATGGAAAGACACTGTTTAAAACATAGAGAGATGTTATTTTTTTATCTCAAGCCATGTTCAAATTAAGTCTTTTTAACTTAAATTGCCGGAGTGGAGATTTGTATTTGCAAATTACAAAAACAAAAAAGAAGGTGAAGTAAATATTGTTGCAGTACCCGTTGTGACCTCTGGATGGCGGCCTGCACCAGCTGCACTCTCTGTGTGATGGTGTCGTCAGCGGTTCTGTAGCGCTGGTTTGCGTCTGACACCAGTCGGTCCAGTCCCTCTCTGGCTCTCCAGGGCACCAGGTCCAGGAGAGCACTGCCCACCTCGTTCACCGTGTCCAGGACCAGCCTCTTCTCCGCCGACACCTTCTTCAGCTCCTGCAGCAGAGACAGAGGTTTCCAGTCAAAGCGCTACAAAGATGTGGATCTAACTGTTTGTGAAAGGCCATTTTGAAGGGAAATTACAGGGTAGATTAGACTGTGAAGAAGTTTTAAACAATTATTGTGTTCTACAAAGTTGTTGTTTCTATAGTAACACTTTTGCAAGGAGTGGGACTGCTTAAAAATACCAAAAATAATACAAACTACAATACTGAAAGGCAACATATTTACTTTCACAAATCAATGCATTATTATCATTATTATTATTCATGCAGAAATCATTAGCATTAGCATGTTTGTGTATTATAAAATGTATCTATAATCTAAATGTATCTATGGGTTTAAAACATATTCCTATTTTTGCAAGTTCAATGCATGCAAGTGACCGGAAAAATGTTAAATAGGTAGGTCGGTAAAGAGGGAATAGTAAAGGGGCTAACACTAAGCCTTGAGGAACCCCATCGTACAAAAATAGCACAAGACAAAGACGATTTGTTGAAGTGATGTCGGATCTACCTTCTGCCTCTTCTGATAGGCCGGTGTGGCGTCCGGCTCGGAGTTATTGAGCTCCGTCTCCACAGAGTCCAGCCACTGGTTGAGGTCTTCGTTAGCGCTGGAGAATCGTGTTGCTAACTGTAGCGCCTGCTCCAGAGTCCGGAGAGCTTTGCTGCTGCCCGCCGTCATCTCAGCATAACGAGATTTTATACCGTCCAACTTCTCCTGGATCAGAAGGACCTCCTCACCTACAAGACACACGGAATAATGGTGTGAGTGCATGACAGAGGAGTTGTAGAACAGAACGATAATTTAATAGTAAAATGTCTGTTCAAAACAAGTTTATGAGTCTTTTTTTCATCATTTCTATAATTTACACATTGGGGGCATTGACTTTCATCTCAATAGAACAGTTAGTGAAGTTTAGTTGCTTTCTTTTTATAAATGCAAGCGCTTGTTCTTCTCTTTTGGTCTATTCGCCTCCAGCAAATTTCACTACTGGTGGTCATGTCAAGGGGAGGGACAGCTTCTGTTATACTATTTATGAATAAACCTTAATTTCAGTGAAACCACACGGTCATTAGGTCAACAAATGTATTCTTATGCAAAATGAAATACAACTGAAGTTACAGATGTCACCTTTAAAAGATGAAAGGATCCAAAAGCAAACATACAGTAGTTCTTTTAGACAGGTCTTCTGCTACACTATTTATAGTAATTTGGAATGGCACAGATTGTCCAAATGATAAGAAGATGAAGGGGATACAAATAAGTCAAGCTTTTAATTCCGATTAATTATCAAACGCTTGTGATTCAGGATCAATCTTTTACATCAAAAAAGGAGGACAAACGCAATCTATCTCTTTAAAAGGGTTGGAGGCACACAGACACATATGTTGAGACACACACACACACACAGATATTTACACAGAGAGAAAGAGACAGAGAGAGAGAGAGAGAGACAGAGAGAGAGAGACAGATAGAGACAGAGAGAGAGTGAGAGAGAGGCAGAGAGAGAGACAGGGAGATACAGAGAGTGAGAGAGACGCAGGGAGAGAGACAGACAGGGAGTGAGAAACGGGGAGAGACAGAGGCAGAGAATGAGAGAGAGGCAGAGAAAGAGAGACAGACAGAGAGTGAGAGAGAGGCAGAGAGAGAGACAGAGACAGAAAGGGAGAGAGACGCAGGGAGAGAGACAGACGGAGAGTGAGAGAGAGGCAGAGAGAGAGACGCTACGAGACACACACACACAGACACAAAGGGGTGGTCATGGGGTAGACCAACAATCGTGTCTTTCTAAGTAAAAGCTGTCGTGTGGTTTGTGTCCGACATGAGCGGAGAAACCAGATGTTGACGTTTGGTTTCCCACAGATAGAGAAATGTGTTTCTTGGTTTTCCTGCTGCAGTCCTGGTATTTAAGCTGCGTGATGGTCTGTCGATCACAGGACTCTCACTGGGAAAGCTCGGCGAGTTGTTTGGACCCTTGTCGGCTTTTCACCATAGGAGAAATAAACTTCCAACTTTAAAAATAAGTCCAAGGTCACAGTGCTTTTGCAAGTTTACTTATTTATTCGTGCATGTGGTCACATTACATACAGCAGAAACATTGTCTTATTGTCAGCGTGCACAAAAGCCCACACTTTGATGATAAGATCTTGTTACGTTGTCATTTTGATTATTTTCCCTCGCCAGCGCGTTACTTTATATCGTGTTTTGGCTGTCTACATTTCCGTTTGGGTTTCCTGCCAAGTTCAGATTCAGACAATTATTTTTTCCTTCATCTCTCGAGGGAGAAATAGTAGCAGGGGTTCAGTAGCACCACACAGCATGTTCCGGCAGAGTGCGCACGGTCCAATTTTGGTTTGAATTTGCAACTTTTAAGTCGGTGTGAAATGTGTGTCTGTCTGTGTGTGTGTGTGCATGTGCGTGTGTGTCTCTGTCTGTGTGTGTGTATATGTGTCTCTATGTGCGTGGGTGTGTCTCTGCATATGTGTGTGTGTTTCTCTCTGTGTGTGTGTGTGTGTCTCTGCATATGTGTGTGTGTTTCTCTCTGTGTGTGTGTGTCTCTGCATATGTGTGTGTGTTTCTCTCTGTGTGTGTCTTTGTGTGTGCATATGTCTCTATGTTTGTGTGTGTGTTTGCCTCTGTGTGTGTGAGGGTCTGTGTGTCTCTGTGTGTGTTTGTCCGTCTCTATGTCTCTGTGTGTGTGTCTCTGTGTGCGTGTGTTTGTCTCTGTGTGTGTGTGTGTGTGTGTGTTTGCCTCTGTGTGTGTGAGGGTCTGTGTGTCTCTGTGTGTGTTTGTCCGTCTCTATGTCTCTGTGTGTGTGTCTCTGTGTGCGTGTGTTTGCCTCTGTGTCTCTCTGTGTGAGTGTGTATATGTGTTTGCCTCAGTGTGTGTGTGTGCGGGTATGTGCGTCTCTGTGTGTGTCCCTGTGTGTGTGTTTGTCCGTCTCTCTGTCTCTGTGTCTCTATGTGTGTGTGTGTGTTTGTCCGTCTCTGTCTGTGTGCGTCTGTCTCGGTGTGTGTCTGCGTAAATAGGATCCACGGTAACGCAGCGGTGTTGGATGAGACTCACCTGTGGTCTGTTTGAGTAAAGCTTGTCCGTTTTTGATGGCCTGGTCCACAGTCTTCTTTCGACTCACAATTTCCTCATTCAGAGCCTGGAGGGAGAACAATTATTTCAAACCAAAAGTGTCTTCACAACACACTCTTTACAATCAATAAAGTTTATTTCAAAACTTGTAGAGCACAATTTGATGTTAGAAGCAACAAACATGCTACATTCATTGGAAACCAAACAACTGATTTAAAATAGTGTTTTTATGCATCAAAGGAATTACTTAAAGGTATATAGGAGCATTTTCTACTTCCATGTGGATCATCAACACTATTGGTCCTCCCAACTGTCAATCATTCTGGTGATACTGTATGTGCTCGTCAAATAAGACCAGAGAGTTTTGTTCCAAAAGTGGAGAGGACGGTTCTTTCCTAAAATGTGTGAAAATCCTCCTGTACACCTTTAGGGTTTGATTGGCGGGGAAAACCTCTGCTCCATCTGGGTCAGAAAATGATTGCTCGATTAATCAAAACGGAACATATCATAATTAGTTTTCTGGACTTCCAACCAGATGCCAAGTTCCAATCTGAAGTAGCAGGTTTGAGAATTGGTATTTCTGATTAGTCTAGCTGGTCGGTGCTAATAATGGATCACAGTAGAAACAGAATCAAAACTGGATTTTAACTTTGCTGCATCTACAAATGTACTGTCCATTTCCCTCAGATTTGGCAAATTCTTTCTGGATTCTGGAGTCAAAACCTCTCTACCCTAAAAACTTAGTCAAAATTACAATATTTTTAAACTATTTGCTCTACAATTTGGAGAAGGGAGTCCATTGTAAAATCTTTTGAACAGAAGTTTAAAGAACTTTGATAGTAAAACAAATAATATTTTTGAAGTTGAACATCCTTTATGAGGTTTAACAAAGAAATCTTCAAAATGTTGTCACTAAACTTTCTTTTAAACTGTGAAATAGTAGCAGCCACCAATTCAAATCCACTAACCAGAAAAATCTATGGTATATTGAGCTGATGAGAAGTGTAGTCTTCTCATTGCAGACGGTCAAGTAGGAGATTGTTAAAGATGTTAGAGAGTTAGAGTTGTGCGTTAGTTTGACCACACATGTCGTACCAGCGTGTGCTTGTGCTGCTGGTTCAGCTCCTGCGGATGGTAACTCTGCACTGACACCTGCCCCAGCCGCTGAGACACTTCAGCCAGCCAGTTCATCACCTCCACCTCGTCCTCCCCAAACAGCTGCGCGTTGGCCAGAGCCTGCTCCAACATGGCCGCCCGCCTCGCGCACCAATCAGAGAGCTCGGAGTGACCCGAACGCACCGCCCCCACCCGCTCGTCCAGCCAATGGCGGTCGGCTGTGCAGCTCAGGGGGGTCAGAGAGAGGCGCAGGGACTCGAGGTGGTCCACGTCGGCTCCACGAGAGGAAACCTTGTCTTGGTGAGTCTGGGAAGTGTGTGTGTGTGTGTGTGTGTGTGTGTGTGTGTGTGTGTATGCAAGAGTGTGTGTGTAGTGCAAAAGGGTGGTACATGAAGAAAAGTGAGACAAAAACAAAACAAAAAAGGACACAAAATGATAAACTTAAAAACGGATGACAGGTGATTAGGAATGGGACTGTACTAAGTTCCCCAGTTCTAGGTTCTATTCATGGACTTAATAAACATTTACGGACATTGGTCTAACCGCGCCTTATGGACCAAAGGTTTTTAGGTGTTTTTTTTATTCATTGAGTTTCCTGTTTTTATTCTCTGGATGCATGAAAATAAATTGAATGGAATTAATCATCATGACCAAGTACTGTTAAAAGTACTAAGTAAAGTAATAAGTACTGTATAAAGTGGATTTAGCTTAAGTTATTGCTTCTGTCATGCCCTCGACAACTGTCCAAATATTGAGCTGAATCAGAAACAGCAACACTTGAAGATACTTTACTATGTATTCTAGGTTAACTTTACAATAAAACAGCTTTAAATTTGTGTATAGAAACGACAACTCATGATTCTGTGCTGGAGCGGGACTTTCGGCTGTGCTTTTTGTTGGTGAGAAAATTGAGAAGAAGAGGATAACATTAAAACACACATGCAAAATGATATAAAATATGAACTGGTGACACATTCAAATGCATCGACAGGAGCTGGTTTTGTCGTCATGTCACTAAACACAATGTGGGTGATTTGATTTGTTTGTCTATTCTGTGTAAACTCTAATATTGCATTATGGCGCCGCTGCAGGAGATGCCCCGAGGGATTGGCATTGTTCTGTGGATGAGTTACTGCTGCTTCTTAACGCTGTAAATGTCAGAAGTGAAAGCGGCGGTTGATTTTATGGGATTATTTTAACAATGTGTGAATCGGCGAGAAAACACCTCGGGAACAGCAGCTTTGGAGACGACTCAGAACGGACAGAATTGCACAATTTGCTAACACTGAGTTGGGCTGTTTTTGGCCACTTTCTTTGGATTGATAAAGAAGCAAGCTTTAAACTTTGATGGGATACTTTATTTATTTGGATCCCCATTAGCTTCCACAAGTGGTCGCTAGTATTCTCAGAATCATCCATCCATCCATCCATCCATTTTCTACCCTTTAATCCATTTCTGGGTCAGGGGAGTGACAATCAGAGATGCCACCCAAGTCTCATAGCACCAGCCCCTCACTGACCCTCTGCAGGTGGTGAGTCCACAGGAGGACGGCTGCTCTGAGTGTGAGCATAGCCTTGATCTTTCAGTGGGGGCTTCTGGGCAAAGTGGGGTTAAGTGTCTTGCCCAAGGACACAACGACAGCAGTCATCAGTGGGAGTCGGTGGAGAAGGTGCAGAGGTGGGAATTGAACCCACAACCTTCTGACCTCCTTTTATTACCATGTGAGTGATTCTAGGGATCCACTACCCGATGTTGGGTATCCCAGTCCCAGGGATACACAACATTTAAACCACGATAAAGAAACTATGCCATAACATCTAAACATTTTGGTTCTATTACTAGTTTTCACACATGTAGTTTTCTTCTTCTGTGACATCTTTAGATCCACTTTTCAGACAGAAAAATTAAAAACAGGGGACCACCCTAACCCCTGATGATAATGATAAAAGGTGATAATGTTTTCTAATCTGATAAGAGTGTGTTTGTGGTCTTAAATGTTCGCAGCATTTTACTTAAGACTCTTTCTGTTGGTATTTTTTCTTTTTAAAGATAGGTAGGATAGAACCCAACCAAAGAGAGTAACTTTGATGAATTATAAAACTGAACGTAGTTTCACATTAAGACATTTTTTAAAGATTGGAGTCATATTGTCAAATCCCAATGAGAAGCAAGTTAAGGACGTTAAAGCTTTTTTTTTCCTTGTGTACCATTGACAAAACAACTTTTGCCAGAATAAAAATCCCAGAAATTGTGTTTTTTTAATCCATTACAAAATATTCATGTTAGTTTTTCTCCAAATGTAACGATTTTACAGCTCAGTTTAGCTGTTTAGCACAAAATTGAAAGACTTTATAGGTCTTTATAGGTTTAAAAATAAATAATGATTTTATTGATATAACTTGACTGTTTGCGTGGAGCATTGTGTATGTGATGAACACAAACTGACAATCAACAAAAATAAAAGATAAATTATAACAATGTTTGAATGAATGTTGAAGAATGATGTGACAGTTGCCTTCAGTTTTGGGCTATGTATTGTAATGTCTTTTTATACTGTATGTTTGTGAGTGTGGACCATGTGTAGCTTGGAGGACTAGCGACCCCTTGTGGAAGCTAATGGGATCCAAATACATAAATAAACTGGGACCAACCATGATTTGAGTCCCAGTCTCCCAGAGAACCTCAGCAGTAGCACAGGAGCCCGGCTGTCTGTATCCAGTACCTTGTGTTTGGTGATCTGCTGAGTGATCTTTGCCGTCTGGGTTCCCATGGGCTCTGCGGAGCTCAGGCGTCTCTCTGTGGCACTCAGCCATTCTCCCAACGGCTCCAGCGACTCGTGAAACTCCAGAGCCAGAACTTGCAGCTCCTCCAACTGCCTCTGCCTGCGGGACAAACACACGGGTTAACAGCTCTGACAGGGACCAACTTGTGCCGCTTAGTATTTCACATGTGTTATTCAAAAACAGATATTGTCCTGATCCAGTCCTGACTAGAACCAGGAAGTACCATCACATTAGTCCCGTTCTCAGGTCTCTGCACTGGCCGCTCTGCTTCTGTACTCTTCATGGTCCCTCCCCAAAGTACATCTGTGACATGCACATTGTTTTATTGTAATCAGTATAGTTCTTGTTCCCTTATCTTGTGCTGTGTGCTCCTCATTCCTACTGTTTTATAACTTGTGATGCAACACTGAAATTTCCCCGCTGTGGGACGAATAAAGGATCTCTTAATCTTTATAACAATCTCCTGCTGGAGCCCAGAGTCAGAACTAAACATGTAGAGACAGCGTTTCATACTTATTAAGCTAAAATCTGGAAAAGTCTTCCTGAAAGCGTGAGACCTAACGTTCATCCAAATGTTGTAAATGTGTACAAAACTCTGGTACATCGCTGCAGATCTAATAATATCCAAATACACTTAATACACATGTATAGTAGTACCCCATTTCATGAAATTCAGAAAACACGATATATTGTTAATAATGTACGTGGTATCTGGAGCCTGCTGGTTTTCAAATTAACACATGTGGGGGTTGTTCACTAATTAAACACTAAAGATTATTAAGCAGCAAAACGGAACTCAACAAAAGTGATAATTACATATTGACTGGTGCTGATAAAACCCCAGTGTTACTATTGTTTCAGTGGTGATAAAGAGAAAGGCTTCAGGGCACCACTTAATACACTCCACGTCCTTTTTGACCTAGGTACATGTTTATCTGTGTCTGTTATATTGACTTAGGTTTGAAATACCATCAGACAGATCAGTCTATGACAGTGTGGATGTGTCTCCTACCGTCCGCTGGCCTTGTCCAGGAGGCTGCTCCACCTCTGGGCCAGACTCTGGAGCTGAGTCTGGATCTTGTCGCGGTCCGTAGCGTCGGCTGTGGCTGCGATTCGCTCTCCCTCGGCTCGGATCATTTCCACCGTGGGTCTGCGGTCGTCCAGGAGTCTCTGCAACAACTGGACAGGCAGACGCAAGGATTTAGATTCAGTCAATGTTTTTTGGGAGATCTGTTTGAGAAATCTCCACTCAAAAAAAGCATTGTATTGTGAAGAAATGAAGTTAGAAACCTCAGGATGATGAAGCAAATGTTTTGGCTGTTTGCAAGTTACTTTTATGAAAGAAAACAAGCAAACAGTGCATCCAATAAATCTCTATGACTCATAAATCATAAAAACACACAATAATGATATATAATGATATAACAATGAAAATAAAGTTTGTCCACAGCTGATGGTGAATGTTCTTATTTCTATTCTAGTACAAACACACATAGACATGTGCGTCTCTGTGTGCGTGTCTCCGTGTGCGTGTCTCCGTGTCTCCGTGTGTCTCTCCGTGTGTCTCTCCGTGTGTCTCTCCGTGTGTCTCTCCGTGTGTCTCTCCGTGTGTCTCTCCGTGTGTCTCTCCGTGTGTCTCTCCGTGCGTCTCTGTGTGCGTCTCTGTGTGCGTCTCTGTGTGCGTCTCTGTGTGCGTCTCTGTGTGCGTCTCTGTGTGCGTCTCTGTGTGCGTCTCTGTGTGCGTCTCTCTGTGTGCGTCTCTGTGTGCGTCTCTGTGTGCGTCTCTCTGTGTGCGTCTCTCTGTGTGCGTCTCTCTGTGTGCGTCTCTCTGTGTGCGTCTCTCTGTGTGCGTCTCTCAAACTCAAATATTTCATGTGATGTGTCAAGACTTGTGTTGTTTATTCATTCACAACAGGTTTGGAATTGGATTGGACATGGGCTTGGACATGGGCTTGGACATGGGCTTGGACATGGGCTTGGACATGGGCTTGGACATGGGCTTGGACATGGGCTTGGACATGGGCTTGGACATGGGCTTGGACATGGGCTTGGACATGGGCTTGGACATGGGCTTGGACATGGGCTTGGACATGGGCTTGGACATGGGCTTGGACATGGGCTTGGACATGGGCTTGGACATAGGCTTGGACATAGGCTTGGACATAGGCTTGGACATAGGCTTGGACATAGGCTTGGACATAGGCTTGGACATGGGATTGGACATTGGATAGGACAAAGGTTTGGTCGATGAATGTCGCCTTGTGCTGCATTCTAAGCAACTGCTCTGGTGTTTGATGAATGATCATGACTGTAAAATGTCACAGTTTATCTCATATGTGAGTGGGAGTGCCTCCATCATTTCCAAGTTTGCGAGTGGAATAAAGCAATGTTTCCAAGTCAGAGCAGGAACATTTCCCAGTTCCTGTGCATAGACGGCACCATCAATCTTTTAGATAAATGTAACTAAGAAGGGATGTGAACGGGGAAAGAAAACAGGATTTTTTCAGCACTCACACACACGGTCAAATACCCAATTGAATACACAAGTGTGAATGAATCAAGGAAGGAAAATCCAATGTTTAAGCAAATTTTTAGGGAAAGCTCTTTTCCCTGTAATATTGAAATATTTAAAGCTAGACCTCTCTTCTTCACATGCCAGCTTGTTTTAACAGTCCATTCTGTCCTTCACTTTCCTTCCTGCTTAAACCGTGTCCAGATCCCTTTGAAATGCTCCTTACTCAGGAATTCCAAGTTCCTTGATTTACTATTTTCTTATCACGGCGGTGACACGGTTCTTGTTGGAGGATGTAAACACTTTTGATTGATCTGTCTTCACCAGAGCTGCTCTAGTCCGCTCACAATCACAGGAAATATGTGCAAGATAAACAGGAGAGAGAGAATCCATGAGACAATGTAGACCCAGGATAGACGTGTCTGTGGCATCTCGACCGCACTAAACGTCATTCAGAGGCCGAAAGGGCACTACAAAGACAATACCTACCTTTGATTTTAAAACGGCTAAACAGCTGAACTCACCATTGCATTCACAGAGGTATGTTGCTGGAGTTAATAAGTGGGAATCCTTTACTTCTTAAATGGAATCTAATCATTCTCAATCATAAGCATTAACTTGTGTTATTGCTTAAAATTATTTCTGCTTTTTTGATTGGGTCCCTGTCTGAGAGTTTTGGGGGCCCATGTTCAACCCAGCAGAAATATGGGCTTTCATTTGAACCCAGTACCTTCTGCTCCTGTATCTGCGCCTTGACCACTCGGTACTCGGCAGACGGAGGCTTCTGATTGGCCACCAGCTCCTCTGTGTCGCTGAGCCAGCTGAGCAGAGGCTCCAGGGCGTCCTGAAACTTCCCACAATGCAACAGCGCCTCCTGCAGCTGGGCGATGCGTTCTGCCACCTGTGGACAGAGGGGGCAGCGGTGAGCAAGGAGTTCTTTAATACAGGTTACAGGTTATCAAACATCTTTTCTATTATTATTATGGATGGGCACTTAAATTGGATTGATGCATCTGTATGATTATGTGCAGTAATGTCAGAATGTCCAATATGAGACCACATTACCACTGACTTTACACACGTTATTGAGTCACTTTTAGCCCAGAGCCACTTTACTTCAATATTCTTGCACCAGTGTATTACAGATGTATTTGTTACCACTGTGGGACTTTTGAATACACTGGAAACGGCAGCAAGTCTAATGTGTCTCTGAAAAAGTAGTTATTTTTTTTGCTGTTTTCTACCTGAGATGTTGCTGAAGTACAGTATTTATGGCTTTGCACTGGTCCAAACCCGGAGCAAAGAGGATTCATGGTCTAAAACAAGCGTATGAAAATCCACTGGAGGTATGCTAACTTTTTGAAAAATACAAACAAAGCATTCAGCATTTTACTTTGGACCAGAGCAGAGAAAATGGTCCGAACCAAGCGGCTACTCCCCCTTTGCTGCTGTGACCTGAAGTGCTGTTGCATTTTATTATTACAATCGCTTTTTAGAATGATCAATTTATTTGTTTTATTTGTGTGGATGGATGTGTTTTGCTGCTACTGGACACCTGAATTTCTCCCACGGAGGATCAATAAAGTATCTACCTATCTATAAAAGATCATGAAATCTTTCTATACTGCAGTAGTTGGACACGTACCCTCTTGTTGAGTGAGTTCCATCGCAGGTTGGTGGTCTCCAGGTCGTGCTCCAGGGCCTGGGTGTCTGTGTGTTTGGCCGCGCTCTGGATCAGACCCTGTCCCACCGCGTTCACGTGCTGTAGCTTCGGCTGTATACAGTCCACCTGCTCCCGCTCCACGGCCTGCGAACGACAGAGAAACATGAAAAATGGGAGCTTCCTATTTTAGCATTCAAACAGCTAATAGTCATTGTCATAAGCTAATAAAACGTAACATAAGTAAAGCGTACAATTCGCCTGTTTGTGACGATTCCGGTGGTGCCAGATACGAGAAATATGTAAGGCTAATGAGTTTATATTTACAGTTTTGTGTAATGATTGCATGAGGGGAGTACAGTGTAGAGTAGAGAGGTGGGAGCTGGAGCCTCCACAGACAGAGAGTGAGGAGGGGGCAGACGGAGGATTACAGGATTAGACAGTTTGGGGTCTGACTGGAAAACGCTGAGTCGACAAAAGCTAATCACAAATTCAAACAGTCCTAGTCGTAGTAAACCATACAGACACACGCATAAGCACACACACACACACACACACACACACACACACAGACCCACACACAAATGAGCCATCTTGGATCCTATCACTGAACACCACACACTCCTTCACTGGCAGCAGACCAACAATGCACGGAAACAAAGGATCTACAACCACCATTTCTAACAATTACTCACACATTTCTGAGTATAATACAAAGAAGGGAGGAATAAGGAAGACTTTGGACACGTCTATATGAAATGTTAATTTGCTCCCCAATCATTCTGGCGCTATGTTAATATGTGATGTCTTGCAACAGTTATGCCCGTAAGGAAGACATCGCTATAGTCTGTGTGTGATCAAAACTTTCATTTTATCTATCGTTTGTTGAACCAGTGATGATAGAAACTTTCTCCAAGCTGAAGCCGACCCTTTTACATTTAAAGGTTTATGAGTTTGGAGGTTAACACGTTTTTATTTCTGGCCATTCATTTGTAAAAACATAATCAACAGAAATGTGATGAAGTTAAGTTGTACTATATTGTCCCCATAGAGAAATGTGTCCTCTGTATTTGATCTATCCCAGGGCCTCTGTTGTGTAAATGCGTGGTGTGGTAAGGGAAACCGGAGCACCTGGAGGACACCTACACAGACCTATACAAAACATGGAAACTCTACTTAGAAAATGTGATGGGGAATCGAACTCAGGACTTTCTTGCTGAGAAGCGAGAGTGCTAACCCTTAGGTCGCTAACACATTTTCTTTTTTTTTGATTAAAGTCAAAATAATAAACGTGAAATGTGGATAAATGTAAAAAGATTCTAGACAAAGTAGTTAAATTAGTCCAGAAAGAGACCAAAATCTTCTATGGTTATGCCAAATACACCAAACACAATAATGCTTGGCTTTATGACAATCAGAATGTCTTGAATACCTTTGGAATGTCCTCTATCAATCAATCAAGCACAAAAAATCCACCTCAAACTCAATTAAATCAGCAATAAATCAAAAACAAATCAAGTGGTCACTATCGCTCCCAGTTTCTCTGCTCTTCCATCAGATCCTCAAACCAGTGCTTCTCTCTGACCTCCGGAAACGCCCTGGAGGGTTTGTGGAGACGGTGAAAGGGACAAATGACATTAAAGATTACAGACCTGACATTCAGACTGAAGCCTCCATCCAAATACCACACAACCACACGTCAACCTGTCTCTGGCTTTTTTTCTCTATAATGACTAGATGTGGCGGAGGTTGAGGGTTTGAGTTCAGAAATCACACAATATTAGAATGAGGGAAGAAAAGACAGACAGAAACTGGGAAAAGTATTGAGTATTGAGTTTATATTGTGTGGTTTCTGATCATAGCATGGATGGAGCTAAACACAGCAGCAGGTGTGTTTTTGATGAGAGATGCAAGTTGTATTGTGGCTACAAACTCAAAGTCGATATTTCAAAATGCTCTGTTTCAATAAACAGTGGTAGCAATGGGTGGGTGTTTCAAGATGACTACTATGACTTTATGAAAAATATTAATGAAAAATATTTGAAGAAATTGCTGGCCGTAACTATGAATGTGGCTTTCTTTGTGGAAGGTTAGAAAGAAAAAAATCCACAGAGAAACACAGTTCTCTGAACAAAGACACACACACACACCGACACTTCCTTAAGCAGTAAAACCTAGAGCACAAATCCCACCTCGAACCCAGCGCTAAAAACATGCAGCGATAACACGTATTCACACCATCAGCTCTTTTCATTCACCAGAGTGTATGTGTGTATATGTGTATGAGTATGTGTGTATGAGTATGTGTATATGTATATGTGTGCGTGTGTGCGTGCGTGTATATGTGTGCATGTGTAGACCTCTGAATAAAACTGCTGTGTTTGCAAAAAAATTGAGATCTCGAGATGGAAAAATAAGTCAGGGTGGGTGTGTAGTGTACAGTTTACAAAGCGATATTAAAAACAAAAACGCAAGCTAGTTCTTAAATCAAATTCTACTGTGATACATTTCTATCATTCACACAATCACAGATATTCACCGTTTAGGATTGTGACATTTCATTGATTCAGTAGTTCACCGGGAACACAGCTGGGGCCTACCTTTGCGACTATATATGTTAAGCCCGGTCGTTATAGCTAAAGGGCGTAGTAGCGTGATGATTTACCTCAAACATGTAAAAAAGTGATTTACTCAGAGGGAAGTAGGGCATGTGTTGGGAGGAACATATTTCACATTACCAATGGTGCAGACGGACAGTGTTTGTGTTTCTGTACGAGCTAGAACTGTGGAACGGCTTAAATAAGAAGCTCAAGCCGAAGAGAAAACAATAAGACATGATCTTTGAAAGTGATGAAAATAATAGATCAATGAGTTTGTTTATGTTGCTAACAATATGTAAGTGTTTTGTGGGAAAGTGGGTAAAACCAAAGGAGGTCAACGTTTATTATTAAGACTAGACTTATTCCTTTTCAGCAACAGTGAATTTTCTTTGTTCTAGTATAATCCATGTTTTTAACTTCTTGGCTGTTTTTGTTGTAAATAGTGTAGACTTTTATAAAACTTTTATTATGCTTAAGTTGATTGATTTTATTAATTTGAGCATACATTTATAAGTCATAAGTATTTACAATATTCCTTAGTTTACATGACTTTTTATACATATTTCCTTCTGTGTTTACCGTACATACTTATACATGCAAATATGTAAACATATTCAATCAAGCAACAATATTTGCCCTAGTTTCACCATGTGTTATATAGCTACAATATCAACATGTATTTACAAAGGAAATTCTATTAACAATTTGTCAGCTTGATATGGAGTGTGAAGGAAGTTAGTAGTAATCTTTATTTATATACCGCCTTTTCACTGCACATCAGAGTCTCAAAGCGGTTTACAATTGTGGTTTTTTGGGAGTGGGGGTCGCCAGTACAGGAGGCACATGCCAGACCTATTGTACATATTTTTAGTGGTAGGGGAAACCGGAGCACCCGGAGGAAACATACGCAGACACACGGAGAACATGCAAACTCCACTCAGAAAGGCTCTGGTCCAACCGGGATTCGAACCCAGGACCTTCTTGCTGAGAGGCAAGAGTGCTATCCACTCAGCCACCGTGCCGCCCAGTTAGATATTTCATTTTGTGTTAACATAGAGCTACTGTTGGCTTATCCTTTGCTGTGTGCTCCTCATTCATTGTGTAACTTGCGATGCAACACTGGAATTTCCCCACTGTGAGACGTATAAAGGATCTTTTCATCTTAATCTCAAACTAAACAAAAAATTTAGTAACAAGCAATTTTGATACGACTAAAAACCTCTAAACTTAGGTCTTATTAACATCTGTGGTTTTGTTTATGTGCCATGGAAAATATTTTGACATAGTTTACGAAGCTGGAACCGCATTCTAAAAATATTCAAATATTTCAAAACTGAGTACGTTTCTCATTCAAAAAGTGATAAATCGTGACTGTATCAAAAACACATATTGGATGATTGGATGGGGAGAGTGCGGAGGTTGTGAATGAGATTTGTGGCTGTTATTGTGCAGCGTTCAGTGGAAGCAGCTGTGTTGTGGTGACAGGCGTCAAACAGGAAGTCTGCCGTCCCCAAAACAATGAGCTCCAGCCCTGACCCGCCCCGCCCAGAGACCTTATCCAGGACCCAGACCCATCCTGGACTCGGGCGCTGGCTCCTGGACTGGGGGGGAAGTGCTCAGCGATGGAGGTGGGTTTGGAGAAACAAAACGACAAAAGTGAAGGTGGAGAATATGGAAGATAAGCTTAAAACTACATCTTATTCAGTCAAAGGGGAGACCATTTTGTATACAAGGTTTATACTTCTTTGCTTTTCAACTTTGTGAAATCTGATGCACTATTTTTGAAGATTAAATATGTTAATGATAGATAAAATGGCTTCACATTTTAGAATTTCTGTAGAAAAGGTATGATGAAACAAATATCAAGAGTAAATATTATCATTGACCTGCCCTATCCCTTTTCTACCACCAGAGGGAGGTGCAGAATTTGCTTAGTTTTCTTCCAAATGTGAAACTTACCGGCTGCAAGCACATACATACATATGATTGCAAAGAATGTAATTTCACTGGATAAAATGTCTAAACTAATTTATGGACATGATGTGATAGTGGTACAATGGCAAGAGAGAGAAATAGATTAATAGATAGATAGAGATAGAGGCAGAGAGAGGGAGAGGTAGATTGAGGAGAGAAGAGAATGGGATAGAGAGAGAAGAGAGATAGTTAGAGAGAGGGGAGAGGGAGGGATAGACTAAATGAGAGAGAGAGGGAGAAATACAGTGTTGTTAAAAAGCGTTAAGTTTGCATACAACTGTAAATCTCTTTCATAGCAACCCATCCAACTGAATATCTTTCTTCACTGAATTCTTTTCTGCGTGGCCTTGCTGGTCAGTTTCTCTCTCCTACTCGCCGCTGCTTCTGTGGCTCTAAACCCAGCGCTCTGGACACGGTCCCACATACTTGTCATTCTTCCCCACCTCAGCCACGGGACCGTCCTGTCACAGCGGACCAAGCACCAAATCAATCCTTAACACTCTCCTATCTCTCCCACTGCGGCTGCGAACGCTTCACACCGAGCCCTGGATGTCTGAAATGTTTGGCATATTCCTTTTATCTACAGAAATGAAATCTATGGTAATATATGCAAAGGGCAGATTGATAATAAAACTATACACTTTCATTATGCGAAAGCCAGAGTTTTTATATGTGCTTCTTTTTTAGGGATAAGTTAGAGGCTTCATTATGCTAAATATAGAGATTTTGTTATGCTACAGTTACAGATTTTGTTATGCTAAAGTTACAGATTTTATTATGCTAAAAGGTAGAGATTTTGTTATGCTAAAGTTAGAGGCTTCATTATGCTAAATATAGATATTTTGTTATGCTAAAGTTAGAGGCTTCATTATGCTAAATAGAGATTTTGTTATGCTAAAGTTACAGATTTTATTAAGCTAAAAGGTAGAGATTTTGTGATGCTAAAGTTAGAGATTGCATACTTGCTTCTTTATACTTTCTTTGTCGGATATGTTGTGAATATTCTTTTAAATATCTATGGCAGCCATTCCCAAACTCAGTAACACCGAGGCCCCCTTAAAAATCTGACGGGTCTGCGTGGCCCCCCAAAATAATAACCAAGAAGACAACATTAAGAATAGGCTCTTCTGGTTATTTTATTTTGGGGAAATAGCCTCTGCTACAAACATTGTAATACAAAAATGATTACAGTGGATTATTAAAGTCAAATAATGAACACAAATATTTTAATATTACAAACAAAACATTATAAATTTAACATTAAATAATTACATTATTATTATTTTTTTTTTATGACCTCCCGCGGCCCCCCTGCAGTACCCTCGCGGCCCACCAGGGGGCCGCGGACCCCACTTTGGGAGACACTGATCTATGGTATATATACAATGGGAATATTGACAGTTACTACTACTATTACTAGTAATGGCTGAAGCAAGCCAATCACATGCAGACTCATACTAGGTTTTAATTTCTTTTCAAACAGTTAGTTAAACAGTCTCCCATTATGGATACAGTTCACATAAAGTTACTAGCACACGCCTCTTTGATTTATTTCCCTTTCAACTTAGAATTGGAAAGAACCACACCTTAAAATTCCAGATATTTAGGTCATATATTTGCTACTACAAGACGGTGATGTCAGCCTCATAAAGCCGTGATATTTACAACATATATTTTTATCACTGGCTTCATTACTTTGGATCAGGGGCCACACACAGCTAACCTCATGACGGAGCTTTGACATGAATAGACTTATGTAAAATGCACAAGCGGCCATTGTACGGATATATTCTTTTAGTTAAAAACCCCTGAATTCAGCAGTAAAGCTATAGATGTAGCAGAGATAAGGCAGAACAGCTCTGTGCTCTGTCTCATCACATGCATTCAGAGGAAAAGACAGAAATCATCATTTATGAACCCAATGCTACAGAGGTTATTTCTTATGAAGCCAGAACTCACAATATACTGTTTTTACTTCAAAAAGTCAAAAGAAAAGGCATATTTATTATCTTTTTCTATGTAATTTAACTTATAAGATAACTTAAAAGTACCAAAACGTAAGATTTTCATGTAAAGTCATCATTAAAGGGCCCTAATCTGTCAAAAGGCATGCTCTTTTCCAACACTTCTTAAACTAATAAACGGAAGTTCAGAGATATTTTAATTTCAAAATGAGTTTAACATCTTGTTATTGTTTTCATTTCGATGTCCCACCCTCCACCGTTTTACCAATCAGAAAGTCTGTGATCCACGTTGCCAGAACTCAAGCTGATCTCACTGGTAAAGTATCATGTGGCCGCAGAACTAAAAAAGGTCTTGTTATGATAAATATTCAAATAATCATTTTTAGGGTCCTATGCATTTGACCCATCCTCCATTGCCACTAGGGTCAGGAGCAGTGGTCGCCGTAGTGAAGCACATGGGACCCATTTCCATTGTTGATGCGGGGAGAACATGCAAACAGAAAGGCCCCGTTTAGACCAGGATTGAAACCAGGACCTTCTTACTTACTGAGAAGTGAGAGAACTAATCCTCAGCCACAGAGTTGTCCTTCTACTTTCTAAGCATTTTCAACAAATTGAATCATTTTCTAATATCAACAGCTATGTGTCTTGTTTTGTGCAGATGTAATGTTAGCTACAGTGAGATTTAATATCAGCTACATTTCCAGTCAACTAAGCTTATTTCTATTCCTTATTTGATTGCATTTGTTTCCAATGGACTTATAAATAGCCTTGAAAAATCACCTTAGTCATAGGAATAATTGATTTTAGGTAATGGATCAAATAAGCTACAGATAACCACTGCTAACAGACAAAAGGGAAGCCTAAAAAAAAAAAAAAAATCAAATAGATACAGTAGATAGATGTGACGTATTCATTAATTTTGCTGGTGTATTATGCTGGCAGGTGCTCTGGTTTCCATCTCTCCTGACACTTCCCAGCTTTCCCCCGTCTGATCAAACTCTCTCCTCCCTCCTCACGCACTGCACACTCTGCTCCAAGACACACGTGAAACCAGAACAGTGTTGCGTGTGTGTTCATATTATATAAAACAAAAGATGGATTTAACGCGTGATGCAAACCAGGACAGCTTTAGAAAAGTTCCGATGTTTCAAATATTTGTCATCATTCATTGAGTAATGTCAGTGTCTACAAGTGTGGCTCAGTGACGCAAGATTGTAAGTAGTATTAAATGTTCGTACTATACTTTGGTCTAGTCCTGGTTTATACTTTCTCTTTTGGTTGATAAATCACTTGCGGGCAGAGACTCGGACATGACGGGGTTAACATTCTGATCCTTTGAGTCCGGTGGCGAAACAAAGAACGGTGCAGAACAAACAAACGCCATGCAAATGTCCAACGCACACACACGGCACTATGAGCAGCACAAGTTATCTAGTCTAGTGTTTATCTTTGGTTAAATTGGTTAAATAGATATATACAAATAATATATAAACACACCACCCCCGACTCCACTCTCTCTGGGATATAAACTTGGTTAAATACAGGTCAATACATATAAAAAGTTAACTTGTGAGCTCTAGACTATACATGCATCAAGACTTCCGAGCTTCCGGTATGAACGCACAGCATTGTGGGTAGTTGGGTCGAAAAGGTGGGCATCAAATAACGACCGTCGTATTGGATTACTTGTTGCAAACAATTGACCTCTCTCTTGTTTCCAGCCCATAGATTATTTTAATAGCTAAAAGATTCACCAATTTCAGACATTTTGAAGATAAAAGATTTTTTCATTTAACAAAAAAGCAATGCATTTTTTTCTTGTGGTTTTAGATGTAAACACAACCGACTGATTATAGAGCTACATCGAATGATCGAATGCTTACACACGAGCTTTATAAACTTGCCCAAAGCTGTACATTTTCAGGTGTAACACCCCATTTCTTTTCTTACAGTACCATACCGTGTCCATGGGTTACGGGCACCGGAATTGTGTTGTTTTTGACTGTCCTAACAATGGGCAACGACTCAGGAAGTGGAGTGTCTCGATGTGCGAGCTTCACGGCTCTAAGAACGGCACTGAGACCGTACTGCTCTGAAATTGGTGAATTCTTTTGCTATTAAAATAATCTATGGGGCTGGAAACAAGAGAAAGGTCAATCGTTTGCGACAAGTAATCCAATACGGCGGTCCTGATTTGATGCCCACCTTTTCGACCCAACTACCCAGAATGCCATGCGTTCGAACCGGAAGCTCAAAACTCTTGATGCATGTATAGACTTAGATGTTGTTGTTTGATATTTCCTGTGTTTTTTGTTTATAATATTTAATCTATGCTTCTCAAATGAATTTCTCCTGGTGGGATGAATGAAGTACTCTGAATCTAAACTACGTATGTATGATGTCTAATAAAACATAGAAATACCAGCATATTTAATACGCTTTTAAACTTCCTTGTAGTTTCCTCCTCTCTGTCAACTTGTCACACATTTAAACCTAGAGATAAAGGGTGTGTGTCATGTTTTTGGTCGCAAGCAGTCCAAAAACAAGCTTTGAATATTGTGTGGAGTGAGTGCAATGTGAATGAAATTTTTGGCACATTTTGAGTCCCGGCGCTGGTTTTGAAGGCTGCAATTATCATTTCAATCACAGATTAAAAAGACGAGGAGGCACCTGCTTCACACAAAACCGCCCTCAGTCCGCATTCATTCAGCAGGGTTTTGGAAAGCACCACTCCGGATGGCAGAATGAGAGAAAGGGAAAGGTACAGGAAGCTATGATGATATATGACATAAACATTGTCAGAAATCCCCAAGTATATTAAAGGGTAGGCGTCCATAAGCTTTTTCTTCTGCCTTCTTGCCTAAAAGTGTCAAAAATGTTTGAAAAAAATGTATAAACTGAAACTGAAGATACCATCAATATGTAAGGGGTTCTTTTCTGACTTGTACTGAGATGCCCTGGGCCAGGACTCATGGGCTGCATCCTGCTCTCGGTCCTGGATCTACAGCCTCAGTCCCGGATCTACAGCCTCAGTCCTGGATCTGCAGCCTCATTCTTCGGTCTACAGCCTCAGTCCTGGGTCTACAGCCTCAGTCCTGGGTCTACAGCCTCAGTCCTGGGTCTACAGCCTCAGTCCTGGGTCTACAGCCTCAGTGCTGGGTCTACAGCCTTAGTCCTGGGTCTACAGCCTCAGTCCTGGGTCTACAGCTTCAGTCCTGGGTCTATAGCCTCAGTCCTGGGTCTACAACCTCAGTCCTGGGTCTACAGCCTCAGTCCTGGATCTACAGCCTCAGTCCTGGGTCTACAGCCTCACTCCTGGGTCTACAGTTTCAGTCCTGGATCAACAGCCTCAGTCTTGGATCTACAGCCTCAGTCCTGGGAGTGGATCGCTCTCTCTATATGGGTCTGTTTTTTCTTTTTTGAGTCGTTCCTTGCTGATGCAGGAGGGGCTAAGGGCAGTGGTGGTCCAGGACATTTATGCACATTTATTAACATTTATGCACATTGATCAGTCCTCCAAGATAGTAACTTAGGGCTATACACAAACATGGGTTAAAGTTGAAAAAATTCCTGAGCCTGAACCATCTATATGAATCATAGAATGATCACTAATAAGCGTTTTTTATAAGCGGCCAGGGGTTAAAGCAAAAAAAAAAGATTTGACTGAAAATGTTCTCATGGAAATATAATGAATTACAGATCAAACGAATTCTTCAAAGATATACATTTAAACTGGTGTATTTTGATGTGAAATTACAACCAGTGGATCAAGCAACTTGTCAACTCTTTGACAGAATATTAGTGAGAGTAGTTCATCTGCATCATTGGCTTTACTTGAGGCGAGATGAAGCGTTGTCCTTTGGCTCTGTCCTCGTCAAAATATCGCAAAAGGACATTCAAAATTCTGTCCACATTTGTTTGTGGACACTCAATGTTTAAGAAAAAGGTTTCCCTATCAACTTGGTGCTAGTGCACAGCGCAGTTTTATCAACTGCAAATGATTAATGATAATTAAATCTACCAGCGGTAGTGATGGTTCTGAACGACAGGTTATTTTCTGCGATAAAGCCACAGACTCTTAGTTTTAGGTCACAGACACAGTCCACCAGAGCAAGCCTAGTCTCAGTTGTCGCTGAATCTGATGCACCAGGTAAAGAAGTGTGGGAAAGTGCACGGACAGCTGCCAAGTGCGCAGTTTTGAGCTGGTGGTGAATCCAAAGCTGTTTTCTCATTACTCCCATATAAAAAAATAATAATAGCGAAGTACGAACAAGCACCGGACACCTTCATCTTTTTGCACCAGGAAGCAACAGAATCCCATCGTCTCCACCTCATCCAGCCATGCCCACCTCCATTTATTTTTCACTGTTATCAACAGCAACTTATACTGCTCCTTCTTCCATAAACAACAATCCATGATTGTGATTGTGCGTGCATGCTAGGCTAGCTTTGATGAATGAATGTAAGACCTGCTAACACACACCTTTCTTCTGCGAGTTTCTTCCGTTCGCTCTCGTTGATTGGCTCTTTTTATCACGCAGTTTTGCATGGGGATCGCCACCAAGATATTATCAAAAGCTCACCAAGACATGCTTGTCCCCATTCCCAGTCACAGCAAAGTACATATTGTACATTCCGTTAAATAAAAAAGCATTGCGTTTGGTAAACGTTAATTATGTCCTACCTTTCCTCTGATAACGCGCCCAGTTTACCGGTCCGCGGGCTGCTGGCTGTTATTGCTCCGTTCGGGATTACATTTTCCTTGTCCTCTTCTCCTTTTCAAAAGCTCCGTGCACTTTTCAGAAACTTTCACCTCCGTGTTACCATCGCTAACTTGGCTACGTCCCATTGCCTTGAATCATTTACGGAGCGCTCATGTAGCTAGCCACGGCACGTTCAAGGCCCACTCGTGATTATATTACTTTTTATTTCTATATACATATAAATACAATTATATTCAAATTATTAATATATATCTAGATATATACAACAGATTCACACGTATTACTATATATTTTGTTATAATTAACCATTTCATTGTGTGTATTATATTATTATTATATATTTTGTTTTTTTTTTCAGACCAATTTCATTTGACGGAAATCCGTCACTTAGACGGAACTCTTTAATCCCTGCGCTATACACATGCAATCCTTTCATACAATTGGTAGAACACACTTGAACCTTTTTTCAAATGACAGCAATCATTATTTATTTATATATATATATATAAAAAAAATATTTTTTTTCTCACGCCGGATTTCCGGCACGGTGCCGGAAAACTTTAAGCCCTGCACAAATAAATTAAATTGCATTTTTACCAAATCAACTGTACCCCATATATTTCTAAGCTTCTACATACATTTCTCAAATAAATAGTTTGAACCAGTTTCCAATGTCTTCCTTAGGGTGTTGTAACTACCACTGCCACTAGCACATTTCCTCTGACTGCTGGGCCAAATCAAATACTGTTCTTTAAGCAAAATACCAGGATACTTGACCTAGTAAACCAATTTAGACTCTCGCATGTGAAAGGCAAAGTCCCCTGGTAGTGTGGTCCATGTCTGAGTGGACTAAAGCATGTGGTGTGGTCCATCTGTCCGTCTGTGGCACCTTCACTCGTCACACTGGGAGTCCGAATGAGCTTCATGTTAATCCAAGGCCTTCGGCCCGAGCGGGATGCCAGGTATGATGTCTATACAGGCCTCCGGGGGGCGCTACAGAGTGGTCACTACTCCAAACAATGGCAAGTTTACTGTACCTAGAACACAAGACCAATCCAGGGAAAATGGCTTGGCACGTACACGATAGTTGGTAGAATTTCAAATGGAGTCCTCATAGAATCATTAGAAGTTTGTGGAAGCCATACAGAAAATTAAAATAAACTATAGATTGTATTGTTTTGAGGTGTTGATGATAAACTGGACAAAAATGGAAAATTCCTCAGCAGATTTCTATGGATTTTGATCTAGAGCTGTCTTCCAATTCATTCAGAACTAGCTTGAAAAGTTGTGGAATACAAATAATCACTATGCAACAAAATGTTATCTTATCAACATATAGTTTGATAATTAAGTATTGCTGCAACAACTTCCAATGAAATTCACTCAAGCAACTCCATTTTATGTGTTTGTATATCACTACAATAATAATTAAAACAAAATTGCTATCATTTCTCACACGTTTAACCTCTCTTGCTTGTCAAACCCCAATATAAAAACAAAGCCAAACCAAGCAGAAGTTATAGCTTAGATTCTCCTTGTATTTTCATATTGTGATACAAAAATCACTCAAAAGAATTCTAAATATCCACGTTACGACTTCACTTTTGGCTCAGTTTTATCTGGTGTCTGGAGGCGGTTTTGACTTCATCTTTGTGCATCCATGTTTTTGGCAGGAGCAGCAGAATTCAGCCTCTCACCTCCTTATCTCTGAACACAAGCGTCCAGGCGGCGGCAGCAGCAGCAGCAGGAGGAGGGGGGGGCGAGGGAGGAGGGGGAGGCGAAGGGGCAGATAAGAGCAGGGGGTATTTCACCACATAATTATTAGTATAAGTATCACTTCAGGGCTTGGGACCAGTTCAGCTCCAGTTACTTTAGATCCATCAAGAGAAAAAAGGAGTGAGAAATGATCAAAGTGAATGACCAAAATCTATATATTTGGGACTAATTATTTCTGAATGTTTTAGGTTCAGAATTTCATAATTACATAAGTGTGTTTATACTAATCAGAAGTTTAATCTTTGAGACAGTACCACTTTTCAAAACGTGTTCATGAAGTTATTTTGCAGCCTGTTTTTTTGTGGTGAAAAGTGTACACACGGGTTTTAAATAAAGAAACACAAATAAATCAATGTGAAACAATTGGAATTTTAGAGTCAAAACAGCAAGATAACCACTTGTGCTTTTCCAAATTGTAAAATTACAAAGTTACACCCTGGATTTCTTTTGGAGCACAACAACATTACTGTAGCACAATATTTGTTCATAATTTTTTATTTTAGACAACGCTTGTGTAACAAATCAGCCGAACTAACTGTAGCTTGGTGCTGGAACGGCACATAAATTGCCGTGTAGTTCAACCATACGTGATGATACAAGACATACGTGATCTGAAGCCCCTCTAACAGACTTTTGTCGGCTGGAGGGGTTTCCATAGCAACCAATACATAAACTGCCCCTAAAGTGACACTTATCTTGTTATCTGCCATTTGCCTACGTGACGTACTATACTAACGTATTCTGGGCCCGGGTTTGCACACTGATACAGCTGCTCTTAAACCGCAGAGAGACTGAGTCGTGACACGGGCTGGAGCTGAGGGATGGAAACTAATGCAATAAAAAGGTGCAGTAATATTCCAATGACGTCAACAAAACAACACACGACCGATCGGACCATTTCTGTGTTTCAATTTGGTGCTACTTTAGATTAGCCCCCAAGCTAATGACTTGCTAATTAGTGTATCCTAACCCAAATTTTAACCCAAACTAACTACTTAAAGTGTCAGTCAGTGGTTATGATCCAGGACACTCGACATTTATGGACATTTATGGACATTACTCATCTGCCCCTTATGGACCAATGGCTTTATGTGTTTTGATCTTTGCATTTCTCTGATATGTGTTGGCGAATCGGCTATTTTATAAAGTCCTCCAAGATAACTACTGTTGGGATTTAGAGCTGTACAAAATGTTATTGAATTGGATTGAATTAATAGTTAGTCAGATGTTGAATAAGGCCATGTAGAATTTAGACTAATATGTTCCAATTAAGTAACCAATTAAGAGTTAATTAACCATAAATTATACATGACTTAGCACTTCATTTGCTGTTAATTCGTGATGGCTAAATTAAAGTGTGTCCCAAAATTCTGAATTGGAATTTTCTTCTTAAACTAAAAGACAAGTGAAGGCAAAATGGGCATGACTCAACGACAAAGAAAAAGACCATTTTTATTGAGCGATCGTAATCATTGAATTAAAAGCAGTCGTTATAAGAGTGGGAATGACCAGTACAAATTCCCGGTAAAAGAAACAGCTCAGAGTTGGGACTAAGGAAAAAACAGACTGAGATCACTTCAGTTTGAGCCAAAGACTGAGTCAGAGGTGCAGCATCGCGCTCCACACAAACCAACTATAAACTCACACAAACGCGCAGATAAGAGCGATTAGAGCGAGACCGAGAGACTGAGGAGCAGACAGAGTCCAGGCGAATGTGGGCCGACCGCTCTGTCAAACACTCACACATCACGTCAGACTTTACACTGCAAAATGTGATGAAAAATAAGTCAAATAGTGCTCAAATTTTGCTAAATGTTTCCTAATTTGAGCACATTTTGACAGCCTTGAAGATTTGACAATGGGACAAAGCAAAATGAGCTTGTTTTAAAAAGATAGAAGAAATGTCTCCCTTTGAATGAGAAGATAAAGCAACAGCCAATTTTTTTTGCAGTGTACAGGCAACACAACGTGCCTCCGAGGCTTTAAAGGTGATCTCAGAAACTTAATCTATATTTCATTTTTATAAGATTGAATACTGTAGTTCTGACCATGGAAGACTGTAATATTTTGTACAGGAAGTATTTGCAGAGATCAAATACCAAAATCAATTGAATCATCAAACAATCTATTTCAAGGTTTCATGCTGATCATATGGTGCTAATGTAAAAAGGAAAAGTCAAACTGATTAAAGAATATGAATATTTACCAGCTGAAAAGCACTAAACCAGGCTGTTTGTGTGTATAATTTGAGTTTTAATGAATGAGCGAGAATGGAGCTTCGTTCAACCCCTTTTCAAAATGTATCTACAAAGCTTTTCGTATTCCACTTTGCTTGAATTTTGTGTGAAATGTTACATACAAGGTTTGGATCTATATATTCCAAACCCATCAATGAGAAATTATTTCAAATTGACAATCAAAATGTCCTGGATTCCTTTTGGACACTAGCCACCAACAACATGACTGTAGCACATGATTATTAACACATGAGATCAATTCGTATTTTTAATGTCAGAAGAAATAACTATTTGAATATGAATTGTCCCTATGTGGTTGAATCGAGTCTACATAATGTGAGAAAGTCCTGTTTATTTTATTTTTTCTGTACATTCATAACATTTTCATCACAAACTGCTTCCTGATTGATACAAAAATATATATACTTTTATTGTTAAAAAGTGATCCTACCAAATAAATACAAAATGATCAAATTCTTTTAATGCACGTCTTCTGCAGAATGCGATGACTTATGTAATGCAGTTAGATTCCGGTTAGCCAAATGGTAGGTCGCAAGGCTATTTTTATAATTTTCTGGCGATGTTTTTCAAACTTGAGAGAAATTATTCATGTCCGAGCTACAATTTTAATGTTGTAGAGATATTACATTAGATAAGGCTTCCCGATTGGTCGAAATTCAATAACATTCTTGAGGCCTCTTGTCATTGGTGTAGCTCAGTGTCTCCCAAAGTGGGGTCCGCGGCCCCCTGGTGGGCCGCGAGGGTACTGCAGGGGGGCCGCGGGAGGTCATAAAAAAAAAAAATATATATATATATATATAATTATTTAATGTTAAATTTATAATGTTTTGTTTGTAATATTAAAATATTTGTGTTCATTATTTGACTTGAATAATCCACTGTAATAATTTTTGTATTACAATGTTTGTAGCAGAGGCTATTTCCCCAAAATAAAATAACCAGAAGAGCCTATTCTTAATGTTGTCTTCTTGGTTATTATTTTGGGGGGCCACGCAGACCCTTCAGATTTTTAAGGGGGCCTCGGTGTTACTGAGTTTGGGAATGGCTGGTGTAGCTAATCGTAATGGTAGTAAATGTGCCCATGCAGGGGAAAGACCGTTTCCAAAACATTATTGTAGAAAAATCCTTATTGTACACACTAGCAGTGTCTAATATTCGGAAACATATAACCTATAATATAATATTATTTAAGTTGCTGACATGATCTTTAATGAAAATAAGACAACTGTTATTTGTCCCAAAGTGGGGAAACTACAGTGCTATACAGGACGGTACAAAGAGCACACAAGGAGCACACTGAATTAGCCCTAATACTTCTTAACAAGCTGTACATTCTTTATAATAAATGATAATGAGGAACATTATAATCAAAGGCCTGCAGTTGTACAGTTTCGTCCAAAACTAAATCGATGGCATTATTTTAGCTTTAAAAAGGCAGAAAACTGCTCTAATCATGGGGTCATAGTCTGAGGATTTGTCATTGTGTAATCAGTTTGAAAAGTGCAGCATTTGTACAGAAGGGGCGAGGGAAAGTGTCGATGGATCAGCTTAAAAACTACTCCATCTATGAGCGAACAATGCAGTAAGGTTAAACACTTGGGAAGTATTTCAGGACTGAGTATTGTGGTACATATTCACTATTCAAATGAACCCTTGACCAAGTTTACATTCTCATCCATTTTTAGCTTGTTTACCGTCTGAACTCAAACACCAAAACATGATTTAAGAGCTTTCCCTGTTGTGTACAAACAGTGTTTCTATATTGACAGACCGCAAAAGCCTTAGGCACAAACTGAATCACAGTAAAAACAAGTGACCGGCCTCGCGCACTGGGACCATGCACTACACACTTAAAGACAGGCAGCCCTGATGACCCTGGATCTCACACAGGCCTCAACTCCCCTCACCCCATTTCATAATTTAAAGCCTACAAAAATAGGAAGCCTTTTTTGCTATTTTGTTTTTCATCAACCATCCACAACTGTGCGATAACTTTGTTCTGTAATGTACACATGTTGTTGACTTATTTACTTGATCCAATTTTGTCCTTCCTCACATTCGGACAGCAGATATACAATTATTTCTCCTTTTTGGTTCCTTATCCGGGTAGGGTGGGTATGCGATTTTGTCTGTTTGTACTTTTTCCATGTGTACCTTTGTAAAAAAAAACGGTATGAACTGTAATAAACATAACAAACACAAAAATATTTGTTTCTGACCATGGGACATTGCACTATTATCTACAGGAAGTATAGTAGTGTTTGGAGTGAATTGGATGAGATGGGAAGGAGCTTGGTTCAACAACTTTTCAAAATGTATTCATAAAGTTTATATTATGCTTTGTTTTCTTCATTCTTTGTGCGAAATGTGCGTAAATTTGGAATCACAAACAGAATCACAGCAAAAACAAGTGACCGGCCTCACACACTGGGACCATGCACTGCACACTTAGAGACTTACAGAGAGGCAGCCTGAATGACCCTGGATTTCACACAGGCCTCAGCTCCCCTCACCCCGTTTCTAAAGAGTCGCATTTCAATCATTTAAAGCCCCCCAAACAGAGGCGGCTAATTATGGCGTCTGCATAACTTCGACCCAGCGAGTATTTTCCGTGCCAAGCCTACACCCAGCTACCTGACCCAATTCCTCCCTCTCCACGCTATTTGTCTCTGCGTGTCCACATCCAATGCATTCAGGACTATAAACAGAATTTTGATCGGCTTTCACACTTGGATAACGAACCTTTCCTTCCACGGTCAAACATGTCTATTGCTCCTGTGCACGCTGGCCAGAGCATGAAAGCAGTAGGACAAGTTTATATACTGTTGTCAAAGAAAGTCATTACAGAAAACTGACAGAAGGTTCTTTCATGATTTTTGTGTCAGACAGCATCACATGTTTGGATGCATTCTCCGTTACACTGAAGCTTCTCCAGTTGAGTTTATAATGACGGCATACATTATTACTTTTATTGAGGAGTGAGCATGAAGTTGGATTACCTGATCACTGTAGGAGAATGCATTTTAGCCCAATCACAGAATCAGTTTCTATTCAATGTATGGGTAGATTAAGTATAGAAGTATAGTTTGTGTTGAATAGTTTGCCCATTTCCAAATGTAATTAGACACATACTTTAATGTTTTTTTCAAACTGTGGGCTGGGTTACATCGTTTTCCATTTCAGGGACATACAACTAAAACTATACATTCTTATGCTTGAAAGTTATTTGCCGTTTACTGAGCAAATGGCTAATGGAAGGTGTCTTTGATACATGTGTTCTTTGTTTCGCAATTTTTCTCTTAAATACCAAACAATTGTAAGATAGCATTGTTACTGTAAGTAGTAAATCATACAAAAAGTGGCAAATGTAACTTTTACTTAATAAAATATATACTGCGATTCAAGACTTAAAGTTCATTCATTGTAAGAATTCCACAACAACTCACAACAATCGCACAACAAATCACTTTGAATGGTCCGTGAACTGTGCTATATAAATAAAGACTACATTAATATAATGATGATATAAAAGGTTTTATAATCAAAGGGAAAAAAAGTTTCCTATTTTTTCTTATGACATTATAAAATTCCATTTGAAATCTTAGTGCAACAACTGTCAGCTGCAATCACTCCATAAAAAGCATTGAGAGTAAATGGCTTTGACTTGTGTTTTATGGAGAATAAGTGCCTCCTAAAATAAGAGTAAGAGTTCATAGCATACCTCAACAGCTGTGTCTGATTCAGGACGGAGCAATGCATCAGGAGATTCATGTTCCTCTTCAGAGCTGTGTCCCGATTCAGGGAGGGGATCTTTCAAACAAGGTGTGGTATCCTTTTGGGACTCCTCTTCCTCTTGGGGAGTCAGCACTGGAGTTTCAATGCTCTCAGAAAACAGATTGTAGAGTAATCCTGGTTCGATATTGTCCCAAACTGGTTCTGTGTTGAAGAAGGGAAAATCCAAAGTAGATCCTTCAGACTCCCAATCACTGTCCCCTTCCACGGAACCCAACACAAAATCCACTCCAGAATGCGTCCCTTCGGAAAAAGAGTCCAAATCGCGATCCGGGACGTCTTCGCAAGCGGATCCAACGTCCGACTGGCCTGGCTGCGGGCGCTCAGGTGCGGCCATGTAGACAAAGCTGTCCGGAGAGAGGAGAGGGCCATCTTGCTCCTCTGTGTTGAGCAAAGGTTTGGAGATGGGACTGGGAGGAACCGAGTCGTCCAGAGGGGAGGGAGGACAGTCGTGAGGCGATTGAGGAGGCACTGAAACCGCCAGGTAAACGAAACTATCCGAAACTACGAAAGCTTCAGAGGAGTCTTTGGAGTTCAAGGCAGCACCGACTAAATCAGAGTTAGAATCAGGCGACGAATGGCATATAGGGAGTACACATTGTGGGCTATTGAGAGAGCTCTCTTGAGAAACGCTCGCTAACACTTCATCTAAAGAATTTGACGCATCTCCTGTTTCGAGTGCATTGGATGTATTTTCTGTGTCACACATTTCTACTGGGATATCATCACCTAAAGTTTGTGTCTCAACTTCCTCCTCATCAACCTCATTGGACTGAGCCGTAGAAAAGGCTTCCTCACCGTCCAAATTTGGCTCAGAATGGTCACAATTAACAATTTCCTCCTGCTCAAATTCCTGCTCTATATCGTAAGGGTTGAGAGGGCTACAGGACGCCCTATCGCCTACATCGCCGTGCTCAGATGACGCCCCGCTATCAAGGTCGGTTTCTGTTTGTGCGAGTTTATCTCCTTCACTGTCAATTTTCATAACTTCTGTCACGTCTGGTTGTGAGTCTGACTCCAGCTGTTGCCCCAATGCAGAATCCGTTGGGTAACTTGGCGCCTCCTCGTCTTCCATCGGACCCTTTTCAAATTCATTTTCACTGTCGTCAATTATGCTATGCTCATTTTCACAGTCTTGGGTTCGCTTCAGGTCGAAATCTTCTATGATCTCGTCCGTGGGCTCATTTGGCATCATGTTATTTGTAATCATTTCAACTTCTAATTCTACTTCATCTATGGGTAGAGTTCCTTCAAAATCCACAGTGTTTTCATCTTCTAAACATGGATCCTTGTAGGGATCAATGGGTTCGGGGTCTACACACATTTCAACCCCTTCTTCATAAGGGTCATCATATTCACATTGCCGTTCTAATTGGAGGAAAAGGTCATCAGATTCTGCCTCGGAGCTGGGGCAAGGAGAGGTCGACCTTGCCTCGGGGCCACCAAATTCGGTCGGAGGGGTCAACAGCGGCCAATGTCCCGAGGAGCTAGCCAAATCCCATTCATCTGATTCCAGCGTCTCTTTGTCCCAACACTGATCTATAATTTCCTTATTTTCAAGTTTGAGCATTGCCTCCCACTCCCTCTCCTCTCTTTGGGCTAGTTCCTCCTCTTCTGTCAGCATACCACAGGCTTCGTCTAGTTTATCTTCTTCATCGTCGTCTTCTTCAAGCTCTGCAAGTATCCTTCGCTCATCCTCTTCAAATTTAAGTTCAGAGGCTGTGCGCTCCCTGAGTTGATTGGTGTCCCATCCCAAAAGGCCCTCATCTAAGCCTTCGTGACTAACACAGGGGGACAGAGGCAGCCCACTGTAAACTAATCCTTCTTCTTTTAAAAACGGAGAAGGTGGGTCTAGCAAATATAGCAATTCTTCATCTGTATTGCCATCTTCACTTATAAGAGGTGGCAGAGGCGGCAGGACGGGGAAGTTGTGTCTGAGCCCAATTTGAGATTTCTTCCCTGTTGAAAAGCTGCGAGGCCAGGTGCGTGACTTGGTGGGGGGGCAGAACACTGGTTTGGGAGGGATAAGGGGGGCATTGTCAGCTTGGTCCTGATCCAAAAAGGGGGAGTCCCGTTCTGAATCGGATGTCTTTATCGACTCCGCTGGCTCCTCTGGGATTTGTATAATTGCTGGTTTAGTGGAGCTTGTAGTCCGTCTATGCGCTGGTCTGGACGCGCCGTGGCTTTGCTGTGCAGGGGTCTCTGAAACCCCCCTCTTTTTGGGCGAATCTTTGGGAGAGGATGGCAGTGCAATAATGGGGTGTCTGTGTTGCTTTTGCAGCATAGGATGAACTGTTTTTTGCTTGACAGGCTGCGAAGAAGGAGGCACAGGGCTGACGGAAGGAGAGTAGACGGAAGGAGAGTAGACAGGAGGAGTGCGGGGGGCAGATGACAGCGGGGAAGGTGTGTGTGGAGGGATAGACGGCGTTGACGAGGTTGGCGTTGACGGGACGGGGTGAGAGGAGACGTTTTGGATGGGCGATAAAGGAATCCCAGGTCCCGACTGTCTCCTCTCTGCGTCGGCCGAAAACTCAAACCTCTCTGCGAATTCGGGGTAACTTGGGGGCATGAAGGCTTTCCATGACCTGCGATTTGGGTTATCCTTTTTGTCGCTTCCCTGGAGACGCCTTTTAGCAACAGCTGCCACGACACCTGAGCTGGATGAGGGAGTGATGGGCAAACCTGGTCCGATTATCCCAACAGGAGGCGACATTATTTGTGGGTCCCCAGTCAGTTTTAAGGCATCAAATATCACCCTCTCATCAAGTCTCTTAACACCACCTGGATGCTCTGTGCTTCTCGATACAAAAACACTCCCAATGTCTACTCCAATTGTCCCATTACTGGATATTGTACTCCCCTCTCCCCGCGGTTCGCCCCCAGACCCCAAAGTGCTCCGGGATTGTTGACAAAGTTTGGTCCCTTGGTCGATTTGTTCATTAATCCGCATTGTGTCATAAATGGATCTTTGGGGAACATAGCAGTCCTCGATATAAGCCTCCTCCTCGTCCCCTTTCCCCAGGCAGCGTGGGTTCTGCCTCAAGCAGTCGGGCCGGCTCAGGGGTTTTCCCATTGTGTCGTTTTAAATGTGCCACAGCAATCCCTCACTGCGACACGACAATTACAGTGAGAACACGTTTATAGAAATGCCTCCATGTGGAAAAGTCATTCACTTACATTCAAAAGTTCAGTAAAAATCCAATATGTCCATTTGGGATTTCACATCCTATGACACATAATCCATACAAAGCTGGAGAGTCTTCATTCATTCCTAGCTATGTCACTTCAACAGTTGTGCATTTCTCCAGTGGCTTTGTGATGCAGTGTGGCATCGGAGCGGGACGGAGTGTCAGTGTCCTTCCCCTCGGCACCATATTAATCACTAGTCCTGTTTGTTTAAAAGGCTATTAGGAAGGAGGGAGAGGTGCAGAGGTAAGCGCTGGACGAAATCGCAGGAGCCCCTGTCCCGAAAGTCCAAAGTCCAAGGTGAGGTGAGAGCCATAGAGATAACATCCCTTTGTCTCGCTGTCAAAAACTAAGCCCACCTAGTTTAAACTTTCATCCCTGGTTCATGCTCCTTCTGCTCCCTCTCTGAAGCAGCCGCTGTGTAGATGACAGTGAGAGGCAGGCAAGTGTAAAAGTCTCCTTTTAAGGTGAGAAAACCCACTCTTGTTATATAAAAGATGATCTGCGTGGGGTGGAATAAACATGATCGTGCAATACTCCACAGACTGGTTCAACTTCCATCTTTCAAATAATCCTTCTCAGCAAAAGATAATGGTATAAAAGCGTATAAAAAATCCCTTTGAGATCTAGAGGCAGCTTCTGAACGCTATAAACAAGACTTGGCACTTATTGTCTTTAATCCATCCTTAGCAATTAAGAGATTAGTCCTTCACCATTCAATGTTAAATCCAAATGAACTTCCTCTCATTGCAACAGTCCGGTTTCATAGCACTGGCAAACAAAAGGAGTCCACTTCAGAGTAGCAATCCTGTCAGTGTGTTTTAATACCCCACTTTCATCTCTTGCTCCAGGGGTGAGCGGTGCTACTGTAGACCGGCGGCGGCGGCAGGCTGAGCTGAAAGCAGGGCATGTGGGGTGTAGATGATGGAAAAAAGGAGGAGTTGACGGCAGCAGACAGGGGGTTGAATCCCAGGGCAAAGCAGAGAGCAGCAAGTCTTGGGAGAGTATCCAGAGGGCATAGACCCAGACAGGCACATGAAAACAAACCCAGGATGTGCTACTTTCTCTAGTCTTCAGATGTAAACAAAGTGCCACGCAAGACCGTTCTTCAGTCCAATCTTTTTTGCTTTCTCTCAAGTCTCCTCCAGCCAAGCCACACTCTATACTCTACTCTACACACAACTGAAATGGTTTGCAGCTGCTAAAAAAATCCTTTCCTGCTTTCACACTGGTGCGGCCCCCTCCCTTCTCCTCCCTGTTGTCCCTCCCTCACGTCTCCCTCTCTCTCACTCTCAGTTTGTCTCGCTGTTTGTTTTTGAATCCTGCTTCGCTTTTCTCTTGCTTCCTGCACTCGGGTTTAAAACACAGGAAGTGCTCCAATCGTGCCGGCTTCCTCTCCCATGGAAAAAAGATGAAGAGAACGTAATTTTTGCAGGGTGTAGATAGAGAGAGGGGGCTGGCATGTGTGATTGAGATGGGGGTGTGGAGCTGGAGCAGTGCAGAGGAGGATTTTTGTTTAAAAGAAACGTGAGTTAGGATAGAGTTGATCGGCCCACGCTGTGCAGCAGGCAGCGGTCCATCAAAACGCCTCCCTCCGAAAAAAAAAAAATCACGAACAATGAGGTTGGGACTGAAATACCTATACAGCCCAGAAATACTAAATGTGATACTTTTAACAGGTTGACAGCATTATGCCACAAATGTCTGCTACTCTTCTTCTTACACATTTATTAACAAAGTTACAAAAGCCGTGATCGGCATTCAGTGGATACAACAACATCAGGTGGAAAGTAGCTGGTGCCATCCGGTGCAGCCATCTTTTTAATGCAACTGCACATTGTCCCTAATAAATTAAACTTAAACTCCATAAAACAAAACGTAAATTGGGTTATGAAAAAAGAAGTAATAGTAAGAAAAGTAATTTCCATTCAAATGTTTTGGTATTAAAACGCTTAATCTAAAAACATTTTACAGCACTCCTGTCTATGTTTATATAAGTACAATATCGGTCTCTGCTTTCCACAGCATTTACTCAGCAGCACATTATCAAACTTGCAGCAGAGTAGAACGTCTACCCTCATCACAGCTTTGTAATCCACCTTAAATCTCTGAGGGCCCTTTGCCTCCCAGCTTTTTACCAGTACAAAAACGTTGTCCGCCGAGAGCGAAATGATATTCAAAGAAACGCAGAGAAAAGGGGGAGTCTGTGGAGACAGAGGGGCGGGACAACTCACTGACAGCAGAAAGAGGCTTATCAGTAATGAGAGCAGAATTTTATTCTTTCCCCTAAAGCAATAGTCCGACTAGACAACCACTGCGTCTGTGTGGAATCACTCTTTGTCTAGTGCTGCCGTTTCCCAAACTGCAGTCTGTAGGTATTTGTAGATTTGACTTCCTAATTAGAGGTTATTAACCCAAGGCAAATTGTAAAAAGGAGGTCATAGGACATATTTTACAAGAGCCATATGAGAATGCGTCAAGACCATTTGAGTTATTGCTTTCCCACTGGTGTTGAACTGGTTTGCTCCCAATACACTTGAGAGAATATATGGTATTGGTTTTGCTAAAGCAGCTCAGCGTGTGTCTCTCCATGGCCTCACGACAAAGTATATTCAAGACATGTTCAGAATCAGAATCATTTTTATTGCCACGTAAGTAACAGGACTTGGAAATTGCTTTGGCTCAGAGCTCTTGCGGCACCATGTTAATGCTGTATGAACCAACTCGGACTCTGAGGAGCACAGGGACTGGCCTCCTGCTGGGACTTCAGATTTATGGATCTAAAATCTGCAAAAGTCTCCCTGAAAATGTGAGACAGGCTTCCTTTATGATAATGTTCAAATCCAGGTTAAATCCAGTTCTGTTTAGCTGTGCATACAACTGAAAGGATTGTATCTCGACTTTTTTTTAACTTTAGTGACATTATTTATCATGTTAATGGCTTGTTCCTACCTTGTTTTGTTCAGAACTTTGAGTTGCCTTGCGTATGACCTGCGCTATAAAAATAAACTTGCCAGGCCATGGTAGCAATTAGCAACTCGGAAATTTGTTTGAGAACGACTGGTCTAGCTTTAACAGCTCAAGCCAACGCAGAATAAGGCGTTGGACACAAAGCCTACGGAGGTATTCAGAGAGTCCACTTGTGTGTAGCACTGAAACACTATCCAGGCTCCAGACTAGAGCGTATGTGAGAGAGCAAGGGGCCACGAGGAAAAGGGGCCAGGCACAAAAAAACCTGTAAAAGGAGGCCAGCGGGTGGTGGGGTGCAGCGAGAGTACTCCTGTCTGTCTCTCTGGGGTGTCCCACAAACTTCAACACAGCCATTAGTCAACGCACAAGAGTCATGCAATCTCTTTAACCCTCATGGAAGAATGTGGGTATTGTAAAGAGGCCTGGAGTGGTCTCAACCTGGGGGTATCATCGTGACCGAGGGGATTTGTCCGAGATGGCTTTGTTGTTGCTAGTCCTAGTAGAAAGATTTAAAAAACATTTGTGGACTAAAAATGGGGTTTGAACAAGATTGATCTAGTATCTTATCTAGACACAAACTGGAGAGACAGGCTTCTATCACTATGATGGGTGAACAACATTTAAATGCACTTGTTTAATGGTATGGCATTGAATTTGCTTGATGTTGAGAAGAAAATGAAATGAGGTAGTATTTTGTGTACAAAGATGAAATAAAACAGGATACATAAATATAAACAGCAATGCAGTTTGAACAGGGGCTGGACGACGCAGATGATTATTCAGTTCAAAGCCCTCTCACATACACAAAGAAACACACAAATACATAGACACACACATGCATAGACACACAGAAACACAGAGAGAAAAATTGACACACACAGAGACACAGACACACACAGACAGATAGACACACAGAGAGACACAGAGAGAAACAGAGACACGCACACCCACAAACACACAAATCAAAATATTGGCTTTTCACAATAACTATTTAACAGAACTGACAATGTTTAAGTCTTTACAACACAGTATTAGTAAAAATAGAAGGGTTAATGTGATAAAAGTTTATAGGCTAATGCATTATTAAACTGTTATAGTAAGTTATAAGGACGCTGTGTGCTGTCACTGTCAGCATGTAATTACAAGGCGGTAAGATTGAACCAATAAGTACGCCTGGTTCAAACTCCCTTCTGGTCTCTGCGTCCCAGGAAACACTCATTCTCACCGCAGTGTATAATTTGAACGTGTTATAAAAGTGCTAAATTACTTTGCTGCAAGCGGTTTCAAAGGGACTGGTTAAGATCGCAAAAAATACAGTCAAATGGGTTGCATTTCTGGTTCAAAGTTATGTGAGTAACTTTTAGAATTACATACTTATTTGTTTATCCATCTACACTATGTACTGTATCTATCAATGTATCTATCTATCTGTACATGTATCTATCTGTCCATTTGTCTATCTAAGTGTACGTGTCTATCTTTATTTGGTTGTATTTTGTACTTGAAGTTGTTTATGCCTCAGATAACCCACAACAAACTTTAACCACTTCCACGCCTCCCTCCCTTACACCCCTTTAGTTTTATTTCCCCTGCCTTGCTCAATGTTTGGTTTGTTGAAATCTAGCACTAGCCTTATCTGAATCTCCCAACACTCAACAAGAGAATCAGGCTCTTTCTCAACTGTTGCGCCGCTCCGTCGTGGCCTGCATGTCAAATATGTTAAATACTCCACTCTTTCTTCAACCCCCCACCTCTGCCTCCCCCCCACCCCCACCCTCACCCTCTCTGTCAGTTGTGCTGCAGCTGTCAGTGCGGCGTCCAAAGCAAACGACTCAATTGAAACAAAAGAGGTTTGTCACTGGGACCGTGCATGCGTCCTCCCACTCGCATGTGCTGGCCTAACCGACCACCACAACAAGATTTAAATCCAGGAATTCTACCACGTGGGACGAAAGAGGAGAGAGAAAGAGAGAGTGCAGGGAAAAAATGGCCAGCAGAGAGAAAAAGCAGAGAAAAAGCAGGGCTATTCATGTGATTTTTTCTAATAAAGTCCATTACTTCCTTCTGTGTGTCGGCTTCAGTGCAGGGGTCACAGTCTATGAATCAGGCGGTAACCTCGGCCTCACTGAAACTCAATTAGTTGGTTCCTATGCGGATTCACATATTCATCACCCGCACAAAGGCGATATTGAACGGTTTGCACGCTCGCCATTCATCTTAAATCAAGTGTTATTATTGAAATATGCAAACCGGCTGGAAATGCTATAGTTTTTTTTTTTATATGAAGGCTTACAAAGAAACGAGAAGTTAATTTCATCTGCAAGTTAAGATGTTCACAAAGCAGCATTGTTAAAGCCTGCATTTTTAAACTTTGCAATCAAATACTCAATTTATCAAGTTGGACCAACACTCAATACTAAAGAGTTTATTCTGGAGCAAAAGCCGGGTCTTGCAGATTAGATTACACATACATTTTGATAATGAGTTTGAGCCCTGCATAATTTGGCATCCATTTTGTTCATATATTAATGTTACTATTTTTTTTAAACATTATTTTGTGAATCTTATTTACACCTCCAGTCTAATGTTTATTGTATAGTCTCCCTGTAAAAATAAAACCATTCCAAACTCCTAATAAATAAGAAAAAAAATTAAATTGAGGCATGAAAATGTCTGCAGCTTTTCTACCATTTCATTGATGCATTGTATAGTCATTTTTTAGATCAAGTTTGGATGTGTTTTTGCTCCTTAAGACACTTAAGGTTGTAAGTTAGTGGGCAGAACTTTTTCTCTTTTTTATTATTTGCACAGGAGGGGGACACCTGTCTGAAGCAAAATAGACTTTACTCGTTCCCTCCCTCCCGAAAACGATAAAGCATCATGTCCAGTTATTTAGGCTTCTGCGCTCTTGTCCGTCTGTCCCGGGGGTAGTTTTAGATTAACCAGCGGGGGAGTTTCACCTGCCCCTCTCTCCTCTCTCCCTCCCCTTTCTCTCTGAGTGAAAGCATTTATTGTTCTCAACCTTTGCAAAAGCGACTTGGAGGCACCTGGACAAACTCATAAAACTCACCTGTCATACACTGCCCACAAAGACTCACACAGCAAAGAAATACATACAATACTTTCTCTTTTTATCCTTATCTTATTATAGGCTGGAATTGGCTTGAAGTATCTCTGAATAGTGCATGGGTGCGATGATAAGAGATTTTTTTGTTTTGTTTTATAGCCAGAAATGCAAGACAGGAGCTACATACGTATAAAGTTCTGAATACTTTGTCAATATACAATAGAAATCAGCCAGTTTTCATGCCCGACCACAGTGGCTCTAAGTGTTCTTTTAGAAATGCTCTACTATCACCTGATTGGTCAGAAAACAATAATGAATAGACAGACTGGTTATTTTTTGTTTTAATCTCTTTATCTTAATGTTTTTTTTTCTTACCTGTGTGGATTTTATTGTTATGTGTTTAATGTTCCATGTTTGTTTTTAATGCCCTGTGTGATTTTTATATTTATGTGATAATTTATGCCTTATGTGATACGGGCTGATGGAAAAGCGCTATACAAATAAATACTTTTTCTTTTGTTTATTTTCTATATAACACATGGATCAATAATACCGGTGAAGCAGATATAGAGTGATCGGGTCTTTCACATGATGTATTGAGTGGATCAGCAGAGGCTAAAGACCAAAGTATCACAACTGCTATAATAAAATAATATGAATTGGTTCCTAGTGCACAGTTGCTGTCATTGTGTCCTGAGACAAGCCACTCCCATAATGTGATGTCATCTCTTGTTGATGCAGGAGGGTCTAAGGACAGAGATGATCCAGGACATTTATGGACAGTAGCCACCCTGCTCCCTATGGATCCATGACTCCCATTTCTTTCTATTATTGCATTTCCTGTGTCCGAGCAGTTTGATTCTCTGATATAGTTACTGCCCATAATTAACAATATACATCATTAGAAGTTTAACAGGAGCAAAAGAGGGTCTAGAAACTAGTTTTAAGAAACGACCTCCGGCACAGACTCCCCTGGCCGTCACAGGTGCAGTCTGGAAGTGGGAGGACCAGCACAAAACAGCGGTGTATTTTTACCACAACGAATCTCCACAACTGGTGTAAAGAGCCGTGACCTCCAAAGTGCTGTAATGTGGAAGTCCCCTCTGCATTAATCACATGTGCCGAAACACACTGTGGATCCACGCCAACTTTTCAAAACATAACTCGTCTTTGGATATGTTTTTTTTATGGGAAGGAGGGTTTTGTTGTGCCAGTAGTTCAGACTTGTCTTTGTCTGGATGTGGTGTTATTAGATGGCAGCATTATTGCCTTTTTCAAATCTATTTATCTTTGTGGCTCAAGAAAAACTCACAAAAGCAATAAGGCCATAGAAACTGTACTTAAAGACACACACACAAGGACGGTACTCGCCTGTCGAAAAGTTTATTTAAAAAACGCAATTATATAACATTATATATTTTATTCAACATGGGGGAAAAGTACAACGGAAATCCTTTACAACAGATGCAAAGCTAAAAATGATTCTCATGATAAAAATAAAATAATGCATTTGTCTTGTACAGTATGTGACGCTTTTCCAGAAGTCGCTTTACAATGTTGTGCATTATTTATGAACTCTGCTCAGCTTACCCTGTAGCTACAGCTGCCCTGGGGTAGGCTGAGGGAAGCAAGGCTGCCTATCTGTGTCATTGGGCTCTGCGACTACCAGGGATGACAATAAAGGAAAACCCAGTGGGAAAAAGAAGTGATGAACATTGGGAAGGAGCCCAATGAGAGAGGGATCAGCGCTCACAGACGGACAGGCTATGGATTCAGGACTCAGCTTGTAGAACGAGGACTACTGTATGGTAGGAGGACTGAAGAGGCTCGCAGGGGAAGGGGGGTGTAGGTCACGTGTCCGGACCTAGGAGACCAGTTCACAGGTGCAGATAAAAGAGGCAATTATTAAATGGGAATTTCCACAAGTTTTATCTATATTGCCACAGCTTGAGGATATAATATGTGCTTATGTGTCTATCCTGGAATGATCTGTATATGTGTGTGAATGGCTGGTGGTGGTCAGAGGGGCCGATGGCACATACTGGTTGCCTCGCTTTGTCAGTGTGCCTCATGGCAGCTGTGGCTACAGTAGTAGTTTATCACCACTTTGTATGGAGTGAATGAATAATGACATGTGGAGCGTCTTTGAGTGTCCTAAAAAGTGCTATTAAAAACCGATGCATTATTATTAGTGTTACTCTTTCACATTTATGCAAAGTTTAAAGAAAGCGTTGGACTCTCACGTTTCAAAACAGATCCGTAGCAGTGTATTGGGAGATGGTCGCTTCCCATTGGACACAGAGGGAAAGATTTGAATTCAAAAGAGCCACAAAACGGAGCGAAAAGGCGGAGAGAGAGAGAGAGAGAAACTGAGAGACAGACTAACTCACAACAGCTGAGACAATATGAAGGGCTGGACAGACAGCACACTCCATAAGGCTGTGTGCGTCTGTTTATGCACGAGAGACAGAGAAACAACAGCAGGGTTATGGGTCATAGTATAGCATCTCTGATACTGGTACGAGTCCCACTGATTTGAAATTAATTGTATTTCTTACGCACTCATACCATTTCTCACTGTCATATAATCCTGCCCTGGGTATTGGAGTTGATTTGGTCTATTGTATCAGAGAGAATAAGCATGAGCAGGAGACACAAAGACACAAGGGCTAGTGAAATTACTTTTTAAACTTCAATGGCATTCGGAGTAATAGTGTAATGTATACTTTAAGAATACTAGCTGTTGTTTTCCTATATATAAGCAGTTTGAGACAGGCTATGATTGACCTTATAAACACAACTAGGACATTGGTATGTCCTGAAGGCGACCAAAACACCTTGACTTATCCATATACCATAAAGATCGTTTATTGAGGTATCCGAGTGCTCATTTTGATCCGGAAAAACGTCTAACCTTTCTCACGACTTTCTCCATTTCTTCTTAAAACATCCATTGACATGATTTTATCCCACTTTTTTGCTTGCACCACAAACTTTGGGACCCACTGGTTTATGCAATTATACAAATAATGTTAGCTTGATTCAATCAGGCCCTGACCACGTACGGCAGTAAACTGGAGTCATACACAGGCAGTAAAAGCAAAAGAAAACAGGAAATGTTGAAAAGATGCTGCCGTCCAGATGAGAAGGATTAGCCGTGAGTCATGGGACCGTTTCTGGGCCTTGACACACTGCTCTTTTCCCGTCATGGCGAAAGACCAACGCAAGATGGCCGCCGACTAATGGAAACACGTGCTCAAAGTCGTCAAAGTCGATCAAAGGGGGAAAAAAACCAGCAGATTTTTTGCCAACATTCTCCCCAGATTCTTTCCACATTAAGAGAGATTTTACATATAACAACATTACACACGCTGTGATCACTCCGCAGTCAATCTGCAAAAATTACTCTAAAGATAAGCGTAAAATATTGGAAGAAATTATTGTCCACAAGCATATAATAGTTTACCACAGACATAACTCAAACAGTACTAAGAATAATGCAGAATAAAGAATAAAGTGTTTTATGCAACACTTTTTGGACTCTCAAAGACATCATTTATTCATTCCAGCCACGTTGGTGATAAACTACTAATGTAGCCACAGTTGCCCTGGGGCACATTGACTGAAACGAGGCAACCAGTCTGTACCACCACCAATCATTCACACACACACACCAGACTCATTCTAGGCAATGTGGGTGACGTGTCTTGCCTGAAGACACAACCACAGTTTGGCATTTTATAGCCGCAGCCGTCCCACTGTGGCCCCGGGTGTTCCCAGAGGTCTCCCATCACAGTACCAAGACAATAGTTTGTTGTTTGATTATGTTGTTGAATTCGACGGATAGAAGTGGGATTTTAACATGAATAAATGCAAGGTTTTCCATCATAACCAAATAAAAGTAACATTTGTTATTGGTAAATCTGGTCTCAATCATACCCTCTCTCACTAAAGCACAAAAATGCCAGTGTCAGCCTTCGTGCACATTTCAAAGTAGGTAAATTGACTTAAATCTCCACCATACTATGTCTGAATCATAGAGATAAATGACAATATCCAAAGTATTAGATCATCCTCATTCCAGACTGTAGCTTGTTACAGAATAATCATATAAGCAGCAAAAATTGAGTCTGGTCTCAGCTGCTCCACCTGGAGACTGAGGACGTCCAGACTGCAGGTGGTCTGTACTGGGGCTGGTCCCTGAGTGAAGATACGCTGAGGTGATGAAGCAGAGAGAAAGAACAGAGATAGAAGATCCAAGATGGAGGACGGAGGGTGAGAGGTGTGAGGAGAGAATGTGTTCAGACGAGGGATCGGTTTAGGCCTTCCACAATAATTACCTCATGTATACTGTCTATCCGGCATAACATTACTATATTTAACTTAATGTTCCTTCCAGGTTCATTTGGTCTTAGATACTACAACTGGATTCCCTGTTTAAGAGAAAAATGATCTAGTCCTTATGAAAGGAATAAATTAGTTAGTTAGTAGCGCCTTTCACAGACCAGAGTCCCGAAGCGCTTTACAATTTTTGTGGGCCTTTGTCTCTCACTCTACACAGAGATGGTACTTGCCAGGCCAGACGATTTTAGTGGTAGGGGAAACCGCAGCACCCGGAGGAATACTACGCAGACCCGGAGAAAACCTAGGCAGACCCGGGGGAGAACATGCAAACCCCAAGGCTGATAAGTGTGATAACCGCTATAATCACTAAACTAGTCTACTCCATTTAACATAAAAGAACAGAATACAAACACAAAGAAATACAAAGTTGGAAAATTATGATAAACTTCCTCAGAGGCCCCTGGCAGCTGGGGGCCCAAGACAACTGCAGAGAGTGACACGACTGTTAATGTATCGTGATTATTTATTACTTTAATGGCTTTTGAGATTGTTTCTTCCCTGTTTTGTTAAGCACTTTGAAATGCCTTGTGTGAGAACTGTGCAATACAATTAAAATTGCCTTGCCTAGAATATGAAGTTACAAGTTCGTAAACCTATTTGAGTGAGTGTTTCCAGCCACACTTGCTGCTTCAGTCTTGTCATGGAGTCTAACCAGCGTTTTACAAGAATGCCCATCTGTAGCCTGCACACACATTTGCCCCAGCAGCTGCCCCAGACCACAGACCCCCCCAGACCTCTGTCCCCAGACCCCAGGGTCTAGGGTCCAGGGTCCACGGGTATGTGGCGGCGGCGAGGGGATGTTGTGGCCGCGCCCCGTTTGTGTGGGGTGCAGACAGCTGAGATTCCGGTTGTGCCTTTAAAAAAAGATCCGGCACGACAACCATCCAGCAAGCCTACAGACACACACACACACACACACACGCCTAAAAACAAACACAGTAGCACCTCGCGCCCGCAGAAGTGGCCGCTGTGTCATGTACGGCGAGGATCCAAGCAGAGTAGGGTTCGCAACTGGGAATTTCAGCTCACATGTGTACTTTGGTTATGGCGGCTACATCGTATCCATGGCAACAGTGGATCATAGTCATCGACTTTTGAGTTAATTTCAACTACGCTACAAAGAGCCACAAAGAGCAGCACAAACCCCCTGGTGTATTTTGGGGATTTTTTTCAGTATTCCTTGTATTTCCTTATGCCTTTAACGTGCAACAAAAATCTATATGTGTGAATTGCTATGACAAGTGTGTATGTGTCAAAGAGTGAACAGGCTGCTCCAACAACAACGTAACACAAACATTTAGTAGTTAGGCACAGAATAGCAATAATGTTGTATCACAGTCCTACTTTACATGATGTGGCTAAAGGGGCATTATCCAACTTTTTATGGGGAAAAAAACAAGTTTCTATCTCTGCATCTTTGACCTTTGTGTCTGTATGCCTCAATATATGCCCCTACTATTTTATTACCTGGGAAATTTTGGTGGGATAAATGCTGGATAGAAATGTCTGTCCGTTTCTGGACATTTGAAGGCCCTAAACCAAAGTGACCAGTTAGGCCTCTCTTGGCAGTTTGGGCCTGAATACTAATCATGGGACTAATGTGTATTTTTTAACATATATATAGGTTTTTTTCAGCCACGTTTTATTCAAATCACGAACTTGTACGGGTGAAAGAGAGAGGAAACCATTACTAACATGGTACAAGGCTTTAAACAGTTTATAGTTTAAATACAGTTCCAATATAAAGGAAATCAAACTTCAACAAGGGTAAGATTCTATAGTAAATAACTTCTAACAAGACTAGACAAGACTCCAAAGTCCATAATGCACATTGTACCCCTTTAAATAGACCAATACAAAGCAAATCCAACTTCCACAAAAGTCAAATTCTATAGTAAACTCAACCAAGCAGCAAGTTTCTCCCCCTGCGTCCCTCAAAGACCTGAAATCAGCTTTGAGCACTTTAGACAATCCCAGCCCACTCCCATGACCTCTGCACACCGCCCTAATGCCTCCCAGCCCACCCCCCAACCCTCCACAAAAACTGCAGCCTCTTCTTTCTAAGCGGTGGATGACATCACCTCTGTGGATAGGAGCGGGGGTCTGCAGTGTGGGGAGTAGACACATGTTTAGGTTTGGATCAGTTTCAGAGACATGACTGAGGGAGACTGGGGGAGACTGAGGGAGACTGAGAGATACAGAGAGACTGAATGGGGGAGACTGGGAGAGACTGAGGGGAGACTGGGGGGAGACTGGGGGGAGACTGAGGGAGGAGGAACAAAGTGAAGCGTCTGAGTTGTTTTTATGCACTTTGAATGTTGGCCTTTATCCGCTAATGCAGTGATGCAGTGAGAGGTTTCCCATCACACTACGGACCAAAACCTGCCCTGCTTAGCTTCTGAAGGTCTGACGAGAAATGTATATATAAAAGTAATAAAAACAATAAAATAGGTAAACAATCCTTTTACAAAAACAATAGAAACTGAGATGGGAGCTGGGTCACCATACAGGAGGCACTTGCAAAACCTATTATACATGTGTACAATAGGTCACATATTGTACATGTGTTTTAGTGGTAGGGGAAACCGGAGCACCCGGAGGAAACCTACTCAGACACGGGGAGAACATGCAAACTCCACACAGAAAGACCTGGAGGTGGAAAAAAACCCAGGCCTGTCTTGCTGTGAGGCACAAGGTTTGAGGAATCCATTTGAGACTCATGCCGTTGTGTATGTTATGCTATCACTACGACCTAAAGCATTAGATTACACACATGTACTGTAGTATGTCTGTAGGGTCATGTGGAGGACACACACATACATACACGGACACACACACACACACACACACGCACACACACACACACACACACACACACACACACACACACACACACACACACACACACACACACACACACACACACACACACACACACACACACACACACACACACACACACACACACACACACACACCCTTATCTCGGCCTCTGCATCTGGCTCTGGCCTTGTGACCTTCGCTCCAAACTGACCTGCTTCTTCCTGTCCAGTTTTGACTTACTTTAGTCAAAACATGGTCACTACAGTAAGATTTTTTACATTTCTTTTAAGATTATTTTTTTTATCTGACAGTTAAAAATGGTAATGAGGTATGATACTTTGTTATAGTTTATGCTTTGAGGGATAAAATAGACACAAATATTGTTAATTTTCTTTCAAATCTCACATTTTTCTCCCTCATAATTGATACTTGAGTTGAGATAAACGCAAGGAGAAAGTAATAATCAAAACTTACATTCAAAATAAATGGGAGGATTATCATGAATGAGGTGTCGTCGGCTTCAGTGTGGCCATAATGGAATAGACAGGACAGGAAGTGACATAATTGAGCTGAAATGCACTTTGAAGCACTTTGAAGCAGGGTGCTGTTGCTAAAAGTGAAAAGAGGGTCTGTGCTCCTGAAGACGCAGTAAAACAGCGAGGGGCACATTCCTGACTCAGCTCCCGAACCACAACCACAAGAAAGTCAAGTTCAGCATTAAACACAGCTGTTGGCAACACAGGGCGACCATCACAAACACGGCTTCTACTACCACCATTAAAACTGTTATTCACATACTCCTAGAGCGACTTAACACTGGGGGCTGCTATAGACAAATACTACTCTACTACGGTTAGGAGAAATGTTGTATTTAAACAGGCCTTTTAGAAATCATTTAAAGATGGCATGTACAAAACTTTAATCAAGAGCCGAACAGAAGTAAACGTTGGATTCATAACAACACAAAACATTTCAATCTTCAAATTCAAACTGGACTAAATTCACCACTTCCTTTGATGATTGGCATTTTAGTTTTTCTTTGTCAAACAAAGGCTCTCAACAGTGCATTTCCCTTAAAGCAAGACAAAGCAAGTTTATTTGTTGAGCACAGTCCATACACAAGGTCAACTGTCTCAAATTTCCAGATTTTAGCTGCATAAATCTGAAAAGCTGTCTGCATATTCGTCCCGAATCTGGCACCAGCAAGAGGCCAGTCCCTGTGCTCCTCAGAGTCCCAACAGGAGGCCAGTCCCTGTGCTCCTCAGTCCGAGTTGGTTCATGTGGCACTAACATGAGACTGTGTAACAGTAAAAGGTGAATCTCTACGGTACATCACGCTTTATATCTGATATTTGTTTGGCTTCTAAACTGGAGATTTGGAACAACATTTTCAAGTGTTTCTAGATGAAGCCAGAGTTCTGCTATAAAAGAAACTTTATGTAGGGAAAAAAACTAAAGTTTTATACTTACTATAAAAAAAACCTATTATTATTTTATGTCTTTTTTATCTTGAAAAATATGAATTAGGTAAGTAAGAGTGTTAGGAATCTTTATCTATATAGCACATTTCACAGACCGAGGTCACACAAAGCACTTACTTTACTGTAATGTACCAGTAATTTCTCCTACGGGGATCAATAAAGTATCCATCTATCTATTAGCTCCAAGATGCCTCCAACCATCAGCGCCCAGTCACTCTCTCATCATATTCATATCTATTGTTCATGGGTTTTTTTTGCGGTTGGGGAAACCGGAGCACCTGGAGGAAACTGGAGCACCTGGAGGAAACCGTAGCCCCTGGAGGAAACCGGGTACCTATGGCAACAACATCAACTAGGAGGATAGCGCATACCTCACCATCACCTGGGATCATCATGATATTTGAATTGGGCCTTCCTACTATCACATCCCATCTACACAATCTGTCCAGTAGCTTTTGGAAAGTAAAACCGCCAGAATAAAGAAAGAAGAGATAACAGACCAAGAACAACAAATTAAAATCTGATTACAGAAAGGTCGACCACCACACCAACGTTCAGAACAGTCAAAGAATCAAAGTAAAGAATCATGTCCTCAAACCGGGTGAGTCGACAGAGAGGAGAGCGTTTTAAAAGAGCAGTGACTCAGCTGACGAGCGTTTAAAAGTCCCATTGTGCGGTGTGGTCCTAAACGCACCAGTCTTACCTCATGTCTGCGGAGGGGATGAGCGAGACCCCCTGAGAGACCCACACAGCTGCCGCACAGGTCGCATTACAGCCATTTTTCATGTATCACCACAAATTGGACGCATAATTATATCCACATTCTACCGTTACCGAACCATAAGGTCGGAACAGTCGACGTAGATTTTTCCCACACGATTGATATAAGGTATAACAGATGTTTAAAATCATGTTTCTTAACTTAAATCTTTATGGAACGGCTTTTTGAGAAGAGAGAAGTGAAGTGGATTGGAACACACCAAAACCAATCGCTTCTCATACTAAAGGGTAAAATAGTGACTGATTTTACAATATATTTATGTGGAATATAGCATAAGACCAGCAGCATACACAAACATTTATAATTGTAATTGTTTTTATCATTTTGTTATTGTTTTTATTTTAATAGATTTTTTTCTATTGTATTTCAATCGTTTCTATTTTAATGAATTGTTTTTATTTCAAGCTGGCAGACTTGTGTACTTCAATGTGTTACTTTAATCCGTGCAGCACTTTGGACATTTTTTTTTAATAAAACGTGCTATGTAAAAAAAGTGGATTGGATGATAAAACATTCTGTTAAAGCAAGATTGCTAAAGTTCCGGGCCAACAAACCCAACAACAAAAACCAAGAAACAGTTGTTCTTTTTATTGTTCTGTGTAAAATCTCTTTTGGAAAAGACAGAAGTGAAGCAGACCACCAACAAAACCAGTCAATTCTCATCCTAAAAGAGTAAAATAGGGAGACATTTATGTGGAGATTAGCATTAGTCCAGCAGCATATACAATCATTTAACCTAAAGAATTTTCAATAATTTAATGCAAGATAGCTCAAGTTCCATGTCAGTAAACCCAACCACAGTTATTGAACAGCCTCGAATAGACATAGTCACATTCAAACATAAAGGTCTTACAGTCAATAGGACTTCCCACACAACACAGTGTATAGCAGCTATACCACAGACTTGCACCAAAGGCAATCAGTTTTCATCCTAAAAGATTAAATTGTGACTTTTTTTTACAGTATATTTATGTAGAATTTAGCAAACACAGCATTTAGCAGCACAAACAATCATATATCCTCAAATATGTATTTAAAATCAAAGCAAGATAACTGAAGTTCCATGCTAATAGGCCCAACAACAGCAATTGAACAAGATGCATGACGTCAGGGGACTCATTTATTATGTTTTCCAATCAAATCCCTCGTTTAGAGAAGTGCAGTAGAGTTGGGCGTTATGTGGAGAGCCCAGTTTGTAAAGATAACACAACACAGACACACAAACATCGCCTCAAACCCAGGTTTAGGGAAACACAGTCCTACCTTGAACTCGTGCAGCTGCTGTTTGATGGTGTCCACCTCGGGGCCCACCACGGCCTGCGCCTCCAGACCCTGCTCCGCTCCTCCCAGCATGCTTTGCAGCTCGGACACCAGGCGGTAAAAGTCCCGGACGCGTTCAGAGGCGTCTTCGATCTGGTCCAACCGGGCCTGACCGCGCTCGCTCAGCTGCAACACAACACAGGACAAAAGTGTCATCTGCAGCCAGGATGTCTAAACTTTAGCTCCGGAGAGACCAGCAGCTCGTCACCTCCTTCTGAGCAGCTCCCCAAAGGTTTTAGAAATGACAAAGAATCTCCACAATAATCAAGATATCACATTTCCCATGCAGATTGTTTTATTTTCTGCTTTTTTCCCATAATTAATTATTTATAATTTAAAATACGGCCATAGCAATACATACACTGCAAAATGCCTTAAAACAAGATTTGCAAATGGGACAAAGCAAGATGATCTTATTTTAAAAAGACACAAGAAATGTCTCCATTGGAATGAGAAAATAAAGCAAAAGTTCTTGAGATATGACTAAATGGCTTTGTCCCATTGGAGAATGTTTTAACAGTCAGAATGTCTTCAAATTAAGACAAAAATCACTAATATTTTGCAGTGTAGCATTGGTATTGTGGCATTTTAACATGACCTAAATACCAGTTATCATCCCATCTGTAATTCTGAATAAGTAATCTCAGTTACTCCTGGACACTGACTTTTCCTGAATGACTCACCTTTCCCGCCTGTCGACTCAGCGCCTCCGTCTCCCTCCGCAGAGCGAGCAGGTCCGGTGATGACCCCTCTCTGTGCAGCATGTCGGAGCATTGTGTGGCGTGCTCCTCCAGCTCGGAGCGCAAGCCGCCCAGACGGGACAGCAGGCCTCTGAGCGCGTCGGCCTGAGACGACAGTGAGTCTGCGTCCCTCCCCACGGGGCTGAGGGAGTCCAGCTCGTCGTCCAGGTCGGCCAAACGAGAGAAGACGTCGCGGACATGAGACTGCACCTGGCCCACGCCCTGCAGCCGTGACTCCAGAGACGAGCAGCACGACTCGATCTAAGGAAGGAGAGGAGGGCCGGTGATGAAGGAAAGGAACTCAGCTCAATGTGCTTTGACACAGGAAAAAAATCAAACATCTATAGAAAAGGAAGCCTGACAAAATGGCCCCCAATTTACACCAAACGACGCAAATAATGGGACTAATTACATATAGTAGGCATATTAGGTAACAGGAGAAAAGCGTTCAATTTAGGCTAGAGTCACTCATTCTACACCGTTTTGGATGAGGTGATAAGCCAGGACACACAATACTGACAAATTAAAAATATACACTAATACAGGTATTATTCAAAACAATAAATACGCTAGTCATTTCACTACTGGTGTAAATTGCTAGATTTTGGTATCCTATGGTGCGTGCGTGTACATGGGGTTGAAAAAATAATAATCTGGACAAAAATCTATGGACAGTGGTCATCTGCCTCTTATGGACCAATGGCTCAATGTGTTTTTTGTATCATTGCATTTCCTTTGTTAGAACGGTTTGATTCTCTCCAATCAATCTCTTTGACCTACCAGTTATGAAACTCAATTTGATGATCCATTTTAAGATTTCATTTATAGTGCCAAAAATGATGACACAATCCTTACACACTACTTGCATTCCATTGTCTATATTTGGAGAATTTAAAAAAATCAGCCTTAAATAAATCAAACCTCGAGCCAGACGTGCGAGTAGCATTGGTTTACATTTACACTCTGTGACAAAGTGTTGCATGTCCACAATGACCTTTTAAGACCGAGTGAGATCCAACCGTCCAACAACTGTGCAGCGGATCTGGTTAATCTCAACGGTAGAATACTTACCACACAAATATATGCGTGCAGAAATAACCCACACCTTCTCACTGTGACCGCGGGTATAAATAGGACTCCTGCTGGTGCGTGTCTTCACTCGCAGACTCATAAATTAGAATGGTTACTCTATCTAGGCATCGCTGCTACCTATATGTCCATGATCAATCTGGGTTTACATAGGATTCTGGGCAGTTTTTGTTGGCAGGACTTTTGCCCAAAGGGGAAGTATTCAGTGGTGTGTTGATAGCTGAGGCCGCGCTACAAAGATACACAAACAAGCGGTTTCTTTAGGTTTTATGAGGCGCTAAAATAGTCGGATACCTCGGAGTGTTTGTGCAAGCTTTTGGTAAATAAGCCTAATTCATAGATCAACAGCGTGGGTATAAAGAGCTTTTTCTGATGTTGACAAAGTTTTAAGACATTTCTGCTTCTCTCACGGGCGGTGTCAGAATGTCCACAGAGATAATATATATTATATTAGGTATTTTAAGTTTTTTTTTTTTTTTTTTTTTTTCATTACTTGTGATTTTATTCTGTTTTTAATGTATTTATTGATGTCTCTGATTTGTCTGATATTATGTGGGTTGTGAGGCGCTTTGAGTGGCCTTGTGTTGGAAAGGCGCCATACAAATAAAGTTGATTGATTGATTGATAATATAGCGGACTGGACAGGGGTGACGCCATTTTGTATGGAGTCCGAAACTACACAGGGACCGATCAGTGCACTGAAATTTTCCCACAATGCAGCTGGAAAACTAGTGAGCAGAGATGCATATAAGTAACTGATTCTCAAGCATCTCTGCCCAGGAGTCTAAGTTATGTAAAAGTTGCTGGACCTGCAAGTCCACATCAAGTACATGGTTCTGGATCAGCAAGTCCAAGTCAATAGACCTGTAGGTCCAAGTCTCATATACTGTATGTATACAAATTAGAAAACAGATCAAATTAAAGCTACTGCTATTTTAATCTAAACTTGTTTCATTGAAATTTTGAAGAAAATGTTGGCAGCCCTAAGCTTTAATTTTTTCATGAGGCAATAATGCAGGAACTTGGATAAAATCACAACAAAATGCAATTCAACAATAATTTTGTTGTGTTGTTGTGTAGACTAAATTAATGGTTATTACCAAGATATGCACCAACATTGTTACATTTCCACGGTTTAAAACCATAGTCTCCACTTCTCACCCTTACCTTCTCAGTAACTTGTTCGTACTCCTTCTCTGTTTCTTTGGCGTGTGTCTGCAGCCGGTCTGCCCCCTCAGTGCTGCCCCCCAGAGCCTGCGGAGCGTCCTGCACAAGCCCCTGGGCCAGGTCTTTGAGGTAGACCACCTGAGGCTGTAGGGAGCGTAGATTGTCCTGCTGGCTGCGCAGTCTCTCCAGGCTCTTGGCGCTGCACGCCTACACAGACCATAAATAATCATTAGCACTGTTTACTCGCAGCATAAATCACATCTGAGACGCAATTTAACACCTTTTAAACTGCTATGAAGTGAACAAACAGACCGTAGAGAACAAAATATACTATGGAATCGCATAAAAAAGCAGATTGATTTTATTCATTCAAACTGAAATTTGACATTCATGAGTATTATAATACTCACATTATACGGAGACCTCTTTTACATTGTTATGTTGCCTACTGCACTTACAGTATACACATACACATACAAATATATGTTACCTGTGGTCCCAGTGCCTCCTGGACTTCGATCTGGTGTTTGGCGGCCTCCAGTCTGCGCTCCACGGCGGCTCTGCCCTCCTCAAACTCCCTCAGTCTCCCAGAGAGCTCCTCCAGGTGGGACGTCCTGCTGTGGACACTCTCCCCCAGACGGTCCACTCTGCGGTTCAGCTGGGCCTTCTCGTCTCGCACCTACAAAAAGCCATTCACAGTTTGATCATATTTATCTTTACAGCAATCCAAGGTGATTTGGGATATGACAAATTCGACTGGTCTGGTTGATTAAAACTGGATCCATAAGTCAGTTTATTTGGAAACAGCTGAGAGCCAGACTTGGTCCTCTTGAAGTGAAAACAGACCAACTAGAGTGAACCCTAAATGTATATAAATTAAGTGAAGTATGAAGCAAAGTCTGAATAAGAAAAGCCAGACTGAAAAAAATTCATAATCACAGTGCATTGAAAAGAGTGAAGAAATATAGGCCTCAAACCTGCGATAGAAATGTAGATTTCTTCCACAAAGGCCTCTCACCATTTTTTTCTGAATACTGGGGCCTCTAACCTCTTTTTGATGCATACTTATATAGTACAACAACCAGTTCATTAATTCCCTGTCTCTGCTCATTGGAACTACGGCTTCTCAAGAGATATAACACGATTGCTTCATCTCAGCAATAAGAATCAATTTTTAAAGAAATGTTCCAAAGTAATTCCCTTTCCCAAATTCTATTGATTGACTGCATGGAATTTATAAGATCTTAGAGCTGTTTTTAGCATTAGTAAGCTGGCAGGAATCTTCTAACTCACACATACCTTTTACTACAGTCTATAACTAGAATACTCAATAAATGCGAGGATGTATGTGCTGGCTCCTCTGTGTGCGTCCTTCTGTAGATAGACTTACCTCTTCGTCACCGATGCAGCACTGCTCTAACAGCTGGTCGGCCGCGGTGTTGAAGGCCTCCAGATGTGGCTGTCTCTTCTCCATCTCCATCCCCAAAGCTTTGGCCTTCTGCAGACACTCGTCCAGCGCCGATGACTCAAGCGAGGGCTGGATGGCTCTGTCTCTTTCCTCACAGTCCGACAACCAGGGCACTAAGTCAGACTTGTGCCGCTGGTATGCCTCTGCTTTGGTTAGCGTGTTCTTCAGTTTACTTTCCCGCTCTGAGATCTTTTCGTTCAGCCCTTCCCAGTCTCGCTTCAAACCAGAGAGCTGGCATTGTAAAGCAGTGCGTTCGTCACCTCCGGATGGTAGAGAAGCTAAAAGGGAAGCCCCCTCAGCCTGGAGCAGTTCGTAGGAGCCTCTCTGACTGGCTATGCCCCGCTGGAGGTCGTCGGTGTGGGATAAGAGGGAGCGGATGGCCTCGGGTTGGCAGGGCATGGCCACGCTGGACGCCTCTTTGAGATCGGCCTGATTGTCCAGCCACGACCGCAGCTCCTCGAACATCTGCTGGAACTGCTGTGTGGAGGAGAGTGCCGCCTGCAGCTGCGACAGGCCGTCCGCTGGAGGAGAGAAGGAGACGCCATTTTAATCACTCAAATCTCTCATCATTACATTTAGCATAGAGCCTAACCCTTTTCCAAAATAAGCTATTAGAACTTAGGACTATCATCTTCATGAGTCATGTGTTTGGAGTCATACTAATGGTCATTATTTGAGGAAACTAATACTGTTAAATTGACTTAAGCCCCGGTCAATGATATTAATAATCTCGTCTCGGTCTAAATGTTGTTACAATCAAAGAGAAAGTGACAGACTTGGCAGTAGAATCTATTGAAATTGTAGGATTCATATCTTCTCCTAATACAAATACATTATCATCCTTTCCCTGTGATTGGATACAGTTTATATTCTTCGCTCAGAAGATTTTTCAACAATCAATGATCAATAAATAAAAATAAATACATAAAATATATTGTATCTTTGTGGAAAAAGGCGGAACACTGGATAAGGGGACAAAGGCTTTTTTGTATTGAATTGCTTGGATGTATGTTGAATTGTGTCATATTGAAAGTTCCCTATGCCCTACGTATCGGATTGGCAAACTCTAAAAGATACCCAACCCTAATAACTACTACAGCCTCATGCCCTGTACATGTAACTATGGTGAGGGTGAGGGTTACTGACCGGCTCTCTCCTCCAGGTTCCTCAGGGGCCCGCTCACACTGTCCAGCCTCTTTTTGAGCTCCTCCTTCAGGTACGGCTCGACTACGATGGCGCTGAGTTCCTGACAGAGCTGCTCCGCCTCGCCCAGCTCCTCCCTGCGACGCTCCAGCTCAGATCGGATCTGCCCGGTCTCCTGCAGCCGCTGCTTCAGGGCTTCAGGCTGAGCGCTCAGAGAGGCCTGGGCGTCAAGCTGCTCCCCGAGAGCAGACACACTGGACGACAGCTCCCGCAGCAACGCCTGCACAGGACACCAGCTTGCTTAGGCAGATTTCAAGTTTGTTTGGTTATTCACAATATATATCATGACATAGTGTACATTTCACAGCGTCATCCAGCCAACTACAGTCATGCTATTCTTATTTGTACAGCTCAGAAAATTTGGAATCCAATTGTCCGCTTTTTTTGATTGTGTCACAAAATTCCATATGTGATGCAAAGCTATCTGCAGTGTGGATCAATATGGACAGATCAAAACCCATTTTAAAGCCTAGAACCCGTTTTAAAATCCAAAGTCTGGTGAACTTGAGGTTTGAGATCAATAAAGTCCATCTTATCTTAAATTAACTGGCCCTCTTACTGAAAGGTTTGGACAGCCCTGGTCTCTATCATTTATTGGAGTCACATTTTAAGTTGAATTACAGAATGATATGACATTTTGTACAATATTCCAAGTTTCACATTAACTATCCATCATCTCTGCATTGTTTGAGAGAAATGTCAACTAAGTTACACATAATCTTAGTTAGTTAGTTAGTTCTTTTTATTTGAGCAATCTTGGTATGAACATGCTACATACATACATATATTATTTAAAGAAGCACATACATCAATCAGTACTGAGTGTTTGAAAGTGCTCAAAGAGGAGTAGGAAGAAGTGGGGACTTATAAACTCCGACCCTTTCCCCATTCTGTGTATTGTGTGACAGTTGTTGGTGCTTCTATATGTTATGTGTAACAATGTATGACAAGTTCTATACATTTCAGTGTTTACAAATACAATTATACAACAAAGTTAATATCCTAATTATTAGTTATGGTCTCTGAGCTGCTACTAATCTTAACAGCAACAATGACAAAACAATCTTAGTTAATTATCTGTGAGACCTAGAATTTTGTTTGTAGATAAAAAGTGTTGATCTATTGTCATCTCTAACAATACATTCAGAAATATTAACCTTTGTGCTTTAAATCCATCTTTAACATTCTCCTCTGTTCACTTTCAACCATGCTCCAATGAGACGAGATATTTACAAGGGCTTTCTACATGGTCCAATAACATCCTCTATTAAAATCTTTAATCTGAAAAGTGGTTAGCTCACCGTCTTCCACAACATGCCAATAGAAGATTAAGCCAGAAGCAGACAGAGCGAGACTGCACAACATATAATTTAAATTAAAAAAACTTTATATAAATCAAATTTTCTCCATTGTGGGATAAATAAAGGTTCTCTTATAATCTTATAAACACATGTTCACTACAAACCAATTCAGACCCAGGACGTTCTTGCTGAGAAAGGAGAAAGCTAACCACTCAGCCACCATGCCTCCAGACAAGTGCTTATACTGTACGTTTTTTTTGTATTATTTCTAAATGCATAAATGTCATGCTGGTTTCATTAAACAGTTCTCAATATTTATTTTTGCAGATTTCTGATGTTCAGTGACATTAAAGGACATTGGTTAATCCGTCATTCTATGAACCAATGACATGTTTTATTTTGTTATAACAGTTTAGTCTATTTGTCGTCGGTGAAAATATTCTGTGATGGCCTTCAAGACGACTGTTATTGTGATTTTGGACTGTACAAAAATACATTTATTTTGAGATAGAGTAACATAAAAGCACATGAGTAGCTGATTAAAGAGTGCGTCTCTGACCTGGAATCTCTCGCTAGTGCCCTGGGCCTGGTCGATGTGGCTGGACCTCTGTGAGAGTCTGTCCGTGAGTCCGTCCCACTGCTGCCTGATGGACCCCAGCTCGGCCCTCACCTCCCCCAGGTCTGAGGCCTCCTGAGCCCCGTCCGCCTGGGACAGGATGCCCTCTGCCGACTGAGTCAGCTGATCGAACTGTGGCCGCCGCGTCTCGAACTCACGCAACATAAACTGTGAAGAAATATGGGGAAGACTTTAGATTAGCCCTCACTCGTTAGCAGATATATGCTAATTAGAGAAGACTAACCCATACCCACATGAGAAGGTATCAGTTAGTAGATAGATGTTGAATAAGGTCATGTACACTGCAAAAATGTCCTTAATATGCGGTAATAATTGGTTGAATTTGGTGTTTTTAAAGTTAGTTTGAGTATGTTCTGACTGTTACAACAAGATTTGTCATTTGGACGAAGCCATTTGGTCTTATTTCAAGTGCTTTAAATTCTCATTCCAAGAGAGACATTTAATGTATCTTTTTTTCTTGTCTAATTGACAAATCTTGTTAAAATGTGCTCAAATTAAGATACATTTAGCCAAATATGATCAGTTTTTGACTATTTTTCATCACTTCTTGCAGTGTTGGCATTGCACTTCGGGCTTCTCTCACAAAAAACACAAAAACAATAATTGAAAAATACAATAATAATACAAATAGTGAGTGAACTATTTATACCCTGCAACTATATGTTTACAACATGTCTGCTCTAGGTCTCCTCTAGTTTGGCCTAAATACATAGAACAAAACCTGGTCTGACCTGCACTTGCTGTTTCTGTGTGGAGAGCATGTTGGGGTCGATGCTCAGAGGCCCCAGGACGCTCATCATCAGCTCTTTCTCCCGGAGCCACGGAGCAAGCTGATTGGCTGCAGAGGAGAAGGTGCCCAGCCTATCAGCGCAGGTCTCTAGCTCCTGCTGCCTCTGTGCTGCCGTCTGATTGGTCGCCTGCCACCGTGAGTCTGGGGAGAAAAGTAATTTAGGAATTTAGGTCATGTCTTTAGACGCAAACACATGAGTTAGTGATTCATATGTTTGTGTGTTGGTGTGGTGTAGTTTATTATTTATTTATATATTATTACTTTGGCCATCGTTTAAGTTCCTTTTCCCTTATGGTTTTTTTTAGAATAAAGCATAATTTTGAGCATCGTAAGCATTTTTCAACAACAATATATTTAAAATATTCTCTCCTCTTTGGCATATCTACGACATATATTTGCTGAAGGAGAATTACTTAAACCAATAATGAGGAGTCTCAAGGATTTGAATTAATTTTGACCAATCAGAAATGGTAAGGTGAGCATGGGCGGGGCTAATCAGTGCTCATCTTCAACAAGTTTAAGTTTCTATTTGAAAAGTAACTGACATTAACTGTTGTGTTTCATAATATGAAATACATACAAAAGATAAATAAATACAAACATGTATACGAATTAGTGCTGAAGCAATTCATTGAGTAAATTGTAGAGGAGTCATCTAGTGAAGAGAGAAACAACAATCTAACATGGCATGTCATGTCATTTTCTACCCCTTTATTAATCCATTTCTGGGTCGAGGGGGGGGGGCAATCAGAGCTGCCACCCAAGTCTCAATGCATCAATCCTTCACTGATCCCCCTGCAGGTGGTGGGTCCACAGGATGATGCCCAGGGACACAGCAACAGCAGACATCAGTGGGAGCAGGTGACATTGGTCGTTGTGGGCTCGAACCCACAACCATTAAGTCCAAAGACCAGTGCTCTACCAACAAGTCACAACTAAGCTTCTGTCTCAAATCTAACATGGCATTATCTAAAGGAAGCCATCTAGATGTAAAGAACTTCATTTGACTGGAGAAATTCCCCAAAACTAATTTAAAGAAAATACTTTTTTGTTAAAATTTAAAGTCAAGGTTTGTTACTTTTCAAATTGTGAAGATGGAAGGACATTAGACCCGCCCCCACAGGTTCCTGATTGGATGAATTCAAATCCTTGATGGACAGCCGAGGCTACCTCCCATTGGTCAAACTGTTCACCTCAAGCAAATCTACCTGGTGAGGCTTATTCCAAGATTTTTTTATATTTATCATGAAAAATGCTTAATATACATGATAATAATGTCAATAATATCCATTATATTCAACGTAATATAATGGATATTGTATGTATATAGTTTACAGATGAAACCTACTTTTTTTTTATCATGTGTTCTGGATGAAAAGGTTACTCTCTTTAAACAATTATATAAATATTATCTATAAGAGGCCAGAAAATCAGCCTGATCTAGTGAAAAAGTAACACCCTCCATACTCTTCTAACACCTTGCACCTTCGAACCAAAATCTCAAGTCCAAACAATACCCTCGCCGTCCCATGTCCCTCCCACGTCTGCTTTTCTCAGCCGGTGACTCATCCTCTAGGCATCGGCTGCGACTGTGCCCATCTGTGCTCCATGAAAACCTCCGTCTTCTATTTCACCTCAAATATTTCTGTTTCTTCATCAGACAAAAGCGCTGCCTAAAACATCAAAAGCTTTGGCTGGGAACTATCGGACTCTGGAAGCACGTCGGAATGGCTGTGTGGCTTTGTTCGGGGGTTTAAAAAGCGAAAGCTCTGGATACATTGGATGAAAGGAATAGTGACGGGTTTAAAAACATGTTATTAATAAAGCTCTAAAAACAGTGAGTGCCTTTGCAAAAATATACAGCCAAAAACAATCTGTCTATGTCCATGACAGTCTCTGTGTTTGTAAGAGCCGAGAACATGGACTAGGCAACATAACTGGAGCTAATTTGGCCACTCACGTCTCGGTATACATACAAGCTTAGACCTCTCCAGTCTCAGTATACATACAGACCTCACTTGTTTCAGTATACATACAGACCTCTCTTGTCTCAGTATACATACAGACCTCTCTTGTTTCAGTATACATGCAGACCTCTCTTGTCTCAGTATACATGCAGACCCATCTTGTCTCAGTATACATGCAGACCTTTCTTGTCTCAGTATACACAGACCTCTCTTGTCTCAGTATACATACAGACCTCTCCTGCCTCAGTATACATACAGACCTCTCCTGTCTCAGTATACATACACATTTCTCTTGTCTCAGTATACATACAGACCTCTCTTGTCTCAGTATACATACAGACCTCTCTTGTCTCAGTATACATGCAGACCTCTCTTGTCTCAGTATACATAAAGACCTCTCTTGTCTCAGTATACATAAAGACCTCTCTTGTCTCAGTATACATACAGACCTTTCTTGTCTCAGTATACATACAGACTTCTCTTGTCTCAGTATACATAAAGACCTCTCTTGTCTCAGTATACATACAGACCCATCTTGACTCAGTATACATACAGACCCATCTTGATTCAGTATACATACAGACCCATCTTGACTCAGTATACTGTACATTCACATTTCTCTTGTCTTAGTATACCTGCTCTAAATCGACACCAAGTTTGACTCAGGTTCCAGAGGCGACAGTGGCCTGTGTTTGAGCTGACAGAAGTTACAGCTCCAGCTGCTTTGCTTCAGGCTTCAGACATGATCTTGTAAGATTCCTCACACCTGCAAGAACTCTGCACAATAACCATTTTCTAACTTATTAAAGGTTTATAGGAAGATTATCCCAAATTTTAGGAAAGAACTGCCCTCTCCATTTTTTGAACAAAACTCTCTGGTCTTATTTGACGAGCACGTATCACCAGAATGATTGACAACTGGGAGGACCAATAGTCTTGATGATCCACCCGGAAGTTGGAAATCCTCCTATACCTATACCTTTTAAAACTGTGATAGAAAAGTTTTGGGCTGAAAAAACTTCATGACACGTGCTAGGGAGATTCTACCAGTTTTCACCAGTTTGGCTCAACGTCCATATTAGCCAAAGTAGAATATAATTTGAAATACATTAATATTATAAGGGAAAAGTAACTGCTCTTCAGTTTTTTGTCCATAATAAGAGTTTAGGACTATCCCTCCTCTCTCTGTGTGTGTCTGCATTCTCCTGCTCTATTCGGCGGTTGGTATCCGTTGGTATTTTGGGACGACATACCGATGTCCTGGAGCTGCTGTCTCCAGGTCTCGGCCTCTGGAGAGTCTGGGTTTTCTGCGATCAGTTTCCTCAAAGTGCTCTTCAGCTCCTCCACCTTCACCGTGCGCTCCGCCAGCTCCGATAGTAACTCCTGAAGCAGAGGAGAACCCGCATTAAACCCAATCCTTGTCGTCCTCCTCAATTCTATTCCAACATCTTTACATCAAAACACATTTTGTTTTCAGAGTCCATTGCAGTTTATTTCACACATTGTAATTAATATAAACCTCAGCCCTAACTGCAGATTGTAATGTGTCATAAATGTGTCCATCTTATGCTAGCAGTGTCATATAGCCTACTGTGTTTTTGTCTTTTTATTTTTTACTTGTTAAATTTACTGTGTTTTGTTCATTCATTCGTTGAACAAAATTACACCCCTGTAATTGCTCTGCACCCCCCCACTTTGGGAACCACTGCCCCCAGACTTTCAATTATGATATCAAGAGGGAATATATTACGGCTATATTAATTGGTTAGTAAGTCAACTTAAAGAAGAAATATCATGCAATACTGTTGTTTATTGAAATTCATAATAAGACTATTTTAATTATTAGGAGGGGATTATTTTAATCCCCTCCTGTGGACTCACCACCTGCAGAGGGTCAGTGAGGGGCTGGTGCTATGAGACTTGGGTGGCATCTCTGACTGCCACCCCCCTGACCCAGAAATGGATTAAAGGGTAGAAAATGGATGGATGGATGGACTATTTTAATTAACCAGTTAATGTTTTATACATAATTTCATCTGAGAAATTACCAAAACTACTACAGGAGCAAAACTTTACCTATTCTTACTATTAGAGGACTGAGACAGGAGCTTTCAGACAGAAGGAACCTGTTTTTTTCCCTTTATTAGCGTGGATGTATCTAAAAACAACCTCTCGAGTCTGTTTCTGATTAGATTAAATCCTTCTGATGATTAAAAGTTCAAAAAATATATTTTGCTTATGTCAAAATATTTCAAAACAAATGCAATGATAACAAACATATCATTGGTCCATACATAGTCCAACATTGGTCCATAAGTGGAAGAGAACAATGTCCATAAATGTTGATACGAACAAGTCCATAAATGTTCATAATACCTTGTTCTCTTGGGCCTGGGCTCGGACCGCCTCAGATTTGGACGGGGAGGCGACCTGCGTCTGGGTGAAGCTGCTCTCCTTCTGGGTGAGCCAGCCCTTCAGCTCGTCCGTGCCCTCGGTCGCCTTCTGCCTCAGCTCCAGGGAAGACCGCTGCTTGGACAGACGCTCCTTCAGATCCAGACCCAGGCCTTCAAACCTGCTGTTCACGTCCGACACTGCCACCTGCAGCTCCGTCAAGTCTGGACAGAGAAGCGAGAGAAATCAGCTTTTTACTTTGGCATTTCCGGCTGCAGGTTTTCATTCCAACCAAGCAGGAGCACACCAGACTCCAGCGATAAAGTAAATGCAAGTCTTAACCTGGAGACTTGTTGAAAGGGGTGGAGTCTGGTGGCTCTTGCTTGGTTGGAGGTCTGGTTTGAGGACCTTTTTAGAAATTGATATTGTGTAAATATATAGAAAAGATTAATATTAGGTAGGAATTAATGTGCTCTTCAATCTGGAGGAGAAAGGGAGAAGTTTGTTGCGTACAGTGTTATAATCTTGTTAGGCCAACTTTCAGTTACATTCACCTGTCTTTATCTTAAAAAAGAAAACATGTCATCTCTTGCATACTTAAAGAGACAGAGCCGTGTAAGCAAAAGTCGTTCTTTTTGGTCTGAAAAAGCTAAATCTAAAGAAGCAAAAAATCAATTTCAATGAAACATCAATTTCTCAAATAACGGGTGAGTTGGATGAGAGGAAAGAGCCAGGTTTATAACATTAAAGAATTTGAGAGAGGCATCACATAAGGATCACCACTTTCTTCACGGCAGGAGGGAGGAATATGACATTTCCCTTTTATCCGAGTTCTCCCATTTGATAAGAATATGTGGTCTTCATATCAAGTAGATGATGGTTTTGAAATGAGAGTAACAGAGGTAAGCGATAAGGGTTTTAATGCCTGTAATCAAAACTGGGGAAACTTTTACGTCAACAAGACAGCTTCAAACTGTAAAAAAAAAATGCTATTCTTGCTTCTTTTTTTACGCTAAAGTTAGAGTTAAAGTTTTATTTTACTTCAGTGAATTATTGTTTACTTTTCTTGTGCGCTGGTGTGCTCCTCATTTCTACTGTTCTACAGTATAACTGGTGCAACACTGAAATTTTGCCATGGTTTTGAAAATAAAAGATCTCCTAAATGGAAGCCACAGAATTATTTGTAAATTTGTTAAAAAAAAAGGTCTTGTTAAAAGGATGTATTGCTTTGCTGTTTTGTAACTTGCGCTCCATAGCATCTATATATAGTCATGAATAAATAAATAAAAGAAAAAACTAGGACAAATCAATGCGTTTTTACCACCCTGACTACTATGTATAAATATCTTAAACAGGAAGCAGACAAAACAGGCACAGAGAAAGGACAGAAGAAGAAGACGGCAGACTGTGATGTGGTTGGGGAGGCCTGGAGGTTCACTTTTACCTTTACACGTGTGAATGCCGTTGAGGCTGCCGGGACCGGAAGAGCCATTGATGTGAGGAGCACCTAAGGAAAGACAACGACGAACACAGACTGAGACGAGAACAACACGGAAGCCACGAGACGAGGCGGCTTCAAATGGTACGATCGTCACGGTAACAGCGGGCAAGTCTCAGGAAGTTTCTCTGTTTCTTACCGGTTTTGGTTTGAGGAGCCGTGATGTCGATGATGAGAGTCTCCAGCTCCGAGCCTTTTTTGTTCAACTCCTGAACTCGAGATCCCTGAGATTCCCAATCGTTCAACAAGTCCTGAGAGAAGTTGAGAATTTAGTATAAGCGATCGTCTAACAATAGACTAAGCATACGCAAAAAGAAAGACCCTAAAAAATATTACAATACAGTCTAAATAGTTGTTTAGAGCATTTTCATTGTGTTTTTTCAATACATGTTTATCAAATTGATTTTCCGTTTCATTTTTTACTTTGTCTTTATGGTTCCATCACTTTAATATAAGTTATATGACAGATGTAGAATATGATTATTATAAAATCCCAGATCGTACTGAAAAACAAAAAAACAAGATGGCTGTTTTAATTGTTTCTTTGAGGGTTAAAGAAGAGATAACATGTTTTTCTCTGCTGTGTCATGTGATAATCTATGGCCCCTGTGGCTCATCATTACACACAGTATATTTGAAATCTCAATATCGATCTAAAACGGTTGCCAGTTCATGAACTTCTGAATTGAGTCCTGTCTTATCGCTCTGAGCTCTGCCCCCTTAAAGCTAGATCAGTGGAAACTTTGTCAGATCAGAATTTGTTCCCCTTAATTCAGAAATTCCTGAACAAAGCAGTCAGTAAAGTAATTCTCTAATCTTTGAATTTAGCATGGAGCTCTGAAGTTTAATAAAAATCAAAGTATCAAGAGTTTAAAGACACAACAGAGGCCAAATAGCTACCTGCTAACCGCTACAGCCAAAAGAACCGCAACTTAAACATAGCATTTCGCTTATTTTTGCTAATTATCACTCACCAGATAGCTAATCAGCCCAGCACAAGTTATCAATCTTTTATAATGGTCATTTTTCTAAATCCTTATGGTGGTTTTGCATGGGGAATTTTACTTCCAGAAACCTGAGCAGACTTTTACTTCCCAGCTTTACTCCTTTTAGCATGGACCTGACATTGGTAAACGCTCTGTGTGTACTATCTCCTTGGTCTGGTGTACACTGGGGTAGTCCTGTACAGTTATTCCAATTGAAATAAAAGAAACTGGACTTTGAATCTTAATCTTGAATCTCTTATTAACAGGTCTCCATTGGGCAGCAACACTAAACCTCATCCCTTTGTACCGTGACTAGAAACCTCACCGTGAGCTGCTGAACTCGCCGCTGAAGTCCGTCCGTGTTGAGGCCGGTCTCTTTGGCGGGAAGCTGGTCCTGCGCCGACTGCAACCACCTGTGGAGGGAGCCAGAGAGCCCACGGAACTGGTGCAACTGCTCCTCACAGGCGTGGATCGCATCAAACCTGGACAAATGACAGCATCGTATGAGTGTGACTGAAGATAATGAGTTGTTTTATGTGAGTTATTTATGGACAAACCAAACATGCATTCTATCAAAGGCCATTTGGAGCAACAATGAGAGAAGGTGCTTTTTCGTGGATATAAAAGCTGTATGTAATGAATTCAATAGAAAATATTACACCATATTTTCAATAGTATACGTAAATCTGAGGAAGAATGTGAGAGACCAAGGAGGAAATACAGGTTTTATTGTTAATTCTTATTTATTATGCTAAAAGTGAATATTTTAGACTTGCTTCCTTATTAAAGCTAGAAATGTTATACTTACATTATACTTATATACTTATATTTCAGTATAGAGTTATTGTTCATGTATCTTGTGCTGTGTGCTCTTCACTCCTACTGTAACTGGTGACACAATACTGAAATTTCCCCCCTTGTGGGATCTCTAAATCTTCATTTTTGTTGTTGTTGAAATAATCACAAATCTATATCCACCGGACATTTGTGACGGAAATGTGGTAGAAAGTGTGATGCTTGTTGTGTATACACTAGTAATAAACCTATTGTAAAAAGCCAATGAGTAGAACCAGATACATTTTCTAAGGCAAAATGTCCCAATACATAAAGACAAAACTGAACAAAGTAAAACAACAGAGCACCAATGAGTCGTTCCATCCATTTCTGAAAAAATGGCGTAGAAACAGCCTTTGTCGTTGGGGTCAGGACAAAGGCATTAGTGTGATATTGAGCTTTAATGATATGATTATAGATAGTAGTGACTCCACAGAGTGCTTCTGACAGGCCTTGGGGGCTCTGCTGACTCTGCTCTGGCCTCTGTGATCGGAGCGCAGACAAAACAGCTCTTAGAAGCCATTTGGAGCAGGACTGTGTCATTACAACGCAGGCTATTTTTCTCCCTCGGGACAGAGAGCACTGGGACTGGTCCAAAAGTTTGTGAGCCGTGTCCACACTGCTTAGATTAGCCTCAAAGTCCACCGCGGAGGCCCAAATACAGCGGCTACAGGCAGGCGAAGGATCCACGCCACGTTTGGAATGTTTAAAAAGATAAAATGTAGGGGCCGCTTCCAAATGTAGTTTAATTTTAGGAGGGTCGTCTAAGGCTCTGTCCCGGAGTGTTCAAAAGAGACGTTAACTATGTCAGCTTTCCAAGAGAGTGTGTGTGTGTGTGTGTGTGTGTGTGTCTACGTGTGTACGTGTCTGTTACCCTCTCTCTGTCTCTCTCTCTGTCTCTCTCTCTGTCTCTCTCTCTGTCTCTCTCTTTCTCTCATGGGCGGCACGGTGGCTGAGTGGATAGCACTCTCGCTTCTCAGCAAGAAGATCCTGGGTTCGAATTCCGGTCGGACCAGGGCCTTTCTGAGTGGAGTTTGCATGTTCTACCCGTGTCTGCGTAGGTTTCCTCTGGGTACTCCGGTTTCCCCTACCACTAAAAATATGTACAATAGTTCTGGCATGCGCCTCCTGTACTGGCGACCGCTCCCATCTCTGTGAGGAGTGAGAGACAAATGCCCAAAAAATAACAATTGTAAACCGCTTTGTGACTCTGCTCTGTGAAAGGCGGTATATAAATAAAGATTACTTACTTACTTACTTACACTAAGTTCATCTTGTCTTCTTAGTGGAATAAGGTTAATGAAGGTAATAACATCGCTATCTTACAATTGAGTAGAATAACCAAATCCCCTCCTTCCTTTAAGTATTGTCCACAAAGAACAGGTAGAAAGAGTCTCCTGAAATTGGCACTTTCTGGATGAAACTTTGGCACAGGAACCATATATTGCTCTCCGTCTCCCACTCTCCGTCTCCCGCTCTCCTGCTCTCCGTCTCCTGCTCTCAGTCTCCTGCTCTCAGTCTCCTGCTCTCAGTCTCCTGCTCTCAGTCTCCTGCTCTCAGTCTCCTGCTCTCAGTCTCCTGCTCTCAGTCTCCTGCTCTCCGTCTCCTGCTCTCCGTCTCCTGCTCTCCGTCTCCTGCTCTCCGTCTCCTGCTCTCCGTCTCCTGCTCTCAGTCTCCTGCTCTCAGTCTCCTGCTCTCAGTCTCCTGCTCTCAGTCTCCTGCTCTCAGTCTCCTGCTCTCAGTCTCCTGCTCTCAGTCTCCTGCTCTCAGTCTCCTGCTCTCCATCTCCTGCTCTCCCTCTCTCGGTCCCTCTGATCTAGATTTCACTAAAAGTCTAAAACTGCACAGTCTGATTGAAGACACACAGTTATAAAGAACTAATACTTTTGGTTTAAAAAGTACAAAACCCATCTCCACCTTTTCTGTTTTTGACGAGGGAATAATGTGAAACTTCTCTCTGACTCTAAACAATATTTCTTCTAAACCAAAGCAGGAGAGCGAAACAAGACAATTAAGACTAGATCTGATTGGACAAGTGTTCCCTGAATAAGGAAATATCACCAAGCTATAATCTAGACTCACAAAATCCTCTATTCTACCAAGCAAACAAAAAACTATATTATTATTACTATATATTTTTATTAAGGACAACATTTAATAGTCTAAAGGTAAAAGAAATATACAATACATATAGTCCATTGCATATTGAAAAAGAAAGAAGAAAAAGTTAAAGAATGATCTCTAAAGCGCTCTCCACGTCCCAAAGGTGACAACATGATTATTTTAGCCCTCGTCACTTAATCTGTGCCTGGACGTGTTGAAACAGGACTTTAAAGTGGGAGATAAATCCGGTCCAAATATCCCACACACATTCCGGCCCCCTGCTGGTGCCGACGGGCCTCTGGAGAGGAAGCGGGGTCGGCATGGCAACCGGCGAAGGATACGGTTTTAGAAATGCCAAAAGCAAAAGCCTCTCGACGCGGAGAGAGATGTCGGAAAGCTAATCCAGAGATAATCCGGTTACATTTTTTACATATCTGCAGCTATAGTCATTCATGGTACACCAGGAGCAGACACTGTTTTTTTTTTTATTTATTTACTTCAAGCAATAGGAACCAATAATGGAATTTATAGCCATATAAAATACATATAAGGGTTTCCTCTTTTCACTTCTCAACAAGGAGTGGGAAGATGTCAAATTTATAAGCTACCAACCAATATACTTAAAACGTACACACAGATACATGTACACACACATATACAAACACATGTGCACACACAGACACACACACAAACAGATACAGACACACGCGCACACACACAGATCCAACATATGCAAATACATGGATTCATAAAAGGATAAATGATAATATTGAAGCATCTTAGTGCATCTTAGGCTTCGTCTTGGCTTAGCAACAGTCTTAGCAACACGTCTGCTTCTGTTACAGGGCAAAGCTAACTTTGTCGGAACAAAAACCCAAATTGGCTTCAGCTAGCTTACGTTCCAATCAGCTATTTCCACATTCATTTTCAGTCTATATGCAGCAGTGGTAAACTTTGGCAGTGTTAGTGGGCGTTACCTCTTGTTGACGCTCGTCTCCAGTTGGTGGAACTCGTCAGAGACTTCCTTGACGTTGTCTAAAAGGCTCTGAGTGTTGGAGAATGTTCTGGATTGGCTGAGTTCGGAGCCAAGGCTGCAGAACGACTTCAGCTGACCCGACTCCTGCTCCAGCTCAGACTTCACCTCCTGGAAAAGTCATAACATTCAAACAATATGCGTTAACAAAAGCAGAGAAGCATGTGTCTTGATGCTTAACCTCATAACACCCACCTCTTTTGGCTTGTGCACAAAAGTTGGCCATACCCCAATTTAAAAATACATTTTACGCATCACATGCTTGTGTGATGCATCATTTTAAAGCTAGAGCCTACTAGTTTATGTTAATATACAATAGAATAATTTATCTTTTTCCTATTTCACTCTGCATCCTTTGAAGTTGGAAAAAACTGTTTAAAGTCACCTAAAATATTCAATTAATAAAACCCCTAACAAAGGCAAACTTCATTGTAAGCTCACAATATTCAAAACTAAGTTTCAGACCGGTAGGTTTTATAGTTTTGATGCAGTTGCCCTTTTACATAAACTGGTGCCATCCGGTTTTATTTGGCACACTTTGTGCCAATAAGTGCCAAACTCATTTAATCAAATTTTAGATGAACCATTACCGTAAAAAGGTGTTGGTACTTAAAAGCTACCTGTATGATCTCGTTACAGTTTTTCAGAGTTTATATTTTTATTATACTGTAATTACATGCTGCGTAAAACATACCTTGTGTGTTTTGCATCATTAGGGGTTAAAGAAAGTTGCTTTTCCGTGGACATTTACAGAATGAAAGAGCCACAGCAAACATGGATTACTTCAATATTACAGACGCAGCACAAGTCCAAATGTAAGAAACGCAATGAGAATTATTTGTTTTTCTACCCTTATTATGCAATATATCTTTATAGATGGAGTCTGCACTTCGCTTGCAGACTCCATCTCTCTGTCTCTCTCTTGGGCTCTCTCTTGGGCTCTCTCTTGGGCTCTCTCTCGGGCTCTCTCTCGGGCTCTCTCTCGGGCTCTCTCTCGGGCTCTCTCTCTGTATATCTCTAATTAGATATGTCTATCTATCTCCCTCTATTTCTATATCCATGTATATGCCCATATATTTCCCAGATATCTGACCTCTATCGTCTGGCGGTAGTCCTCCACGCTGCGGTCGGGCTGTCCCACTGGGCTCAGGGCCTTCTGTCGGCTCTGGGTGAAGAGCTGGAGGTCAGCCCCCAGCCTTTCGTGGTTCTCCAGTCGGGGCAGCAGTGCTTTGAGCTCAGCCTCCCTTTCCGCCTGCGAGGCCTGGGCCGCGGAGAACCTCTGAGTGAGCTGGTCGAGGGAGCGCTTCAGACCCGAGGCCATGGAGGCGTCCGAACTTTGCAGGAGGCGGGACACGGCCTCTCGAGTGGCGTCCACACTGCCCTGCCTGGACAGCAGCTCCTGCCGAAGTTTCTGAACGACAAGAGAGATTCTTATTGGAATGGAGCTTGAACAAGTCTCTTTCCGGAGGGATCTCCATATCAAGTTACAGTTTCATTTGATCACTAGTCCGACGCGATTTATTCTGTTGTACATGTGTCGGAGCACAGGGACTTCCCAGAGTCAGATGTAGCGTTTCTGGCCAGAATATGAACAGGTATTTTTTTTTATTTTTTTTCAGACACAGAGACAGAGATACACAGAAGGAGAAACACACTGACATACACATAGTTACACACAAACAAACGGACAAACACACACACACACAGAAACACATGTAAATACACACAGAGAAACACACGTACACACACACACACACAGGAGAGAAACGCCCAGACACAGGCACAGACACACACAGACAGACACAGACAGAGACACGCCCAGACAAAGGCACAGACACACACAGACAGACACAGACAGACACAGACAGACACAGACAGACACAGAGACACGCCCAGAGACACGCCCAGAGACACGCCCAGAGACACGCCCAGACAAAGGCACAGACACACACAGGCAGACACAAGACACACACAGAGACACGTCCAGACACAGACACACAAACAAACAAACAGACACAGACCTGGTTCTGGGTGAGGGCCTCCTGCACAGCCTGGGCAGTGGGCAGCACTGGTCCCGGCTGCAGGGGCAGTTGGTCGAACCAGGACAGCAGCGTCTTCAGTCCCTCCTGGACACTGACCGACTGAGCCACCGCCGTCTGCAGCTGCTCCGCTCGCTCCGACACCGAGGACGACAGCGAGCCAAAACGCTTCTCCAAACCGTCTACGAGGACACACACCAGGACATTCATTCATTCAATCAACATTAATCAATCAAATCAATCAAATTTTATTTATAAAGCCCTTTTCATACATAAGATGCAACACAAAGTGCTTTACAGTATGGATAAAAACAATCCCGCCGACCCAAGACCCCTCCCCCAGACCACCCAACAGACCCACCCCAAACCACAGACAAACACACACACACGCGCTCATGAACACTCATACACACACACACACACACACACACAAGTAAAACAGTAAAACAATGATGAGAGACTTGGCAGGGTTCAGATGCAACCAGCTGAAAAAGCGTCATCCAAGGAGCCGTCTGCACCAGGAGCAGAGAGCCGCCCGTAGCCACAGGGGACGACACAGGACCCAGAGGAGACATGAAACCGAGGCCCCAGGCCCCCACCAGGCCCAAGAGTCCGACCCCCACAGCCACACCGACTGCAGCAACATTACACTTCTATAATAACAAATGGGAGAAAAGATTCATCTCACGAGGTCTTTAAAGATACAAGAAATGTTATTGTTGGGCCGCCCTTTTGGCTAATACAGCTTCCTGGGAGTTCCTTTTTACCAAACCTACAAACTTTTACAAAATGAGAATGTGTGAACGTTTTGTAAATAAAGATAAGTGAATTGAATTGAACTATATGTAACTATATCTCTGTCTAAAATAGTTTTATGTATTTTTTGGCCTCCGTCACATCTTCAGATCAGATTAATCAGACTGAAAAGTGAAAAAATAAAAATGTCCAATAGTGACTCTCAGAAAAATGGCACATATACATATTTGGTAATGTTCATTGTACAGTCTGACAGCAGCAGGGAGAAAAGACCAGAAGAAGTTTAACACCGGATTACGCCATTTCCACGCCTGGTTGTACCACACCATAGTACAAATTACATTTCGTACTAAGGTCTGGGGGTGCTCCATTGACTCCGTTAACAGGTGGGAGGGGTTAACTCCTTTTGCAGATTGAAACGATTGGATCTAAGTTTACCCGGACGTTTGTAATGCGCCCGAGTGAGTCGTTAGCATTTCGCCTAGCCATCTTCTTTGCCACTAACAGAGCACGTGGGGAGTAGCGCCACAATCTTTGGCAGAAATGACTCTTGCTAAACATTCCTCTTGCTCCGGCTTCAATTTCTTGATAGAACTAGACCGGATTACTTTACATTGGTGCCTTCTTTGCCATTGCCAAACTACAACCTTCTCGTTCGACGCAAACTCTTGACGTCACCCACATCTAACTACAACACGCTGATTGGTCGGATGGAATTCAACCAATTGTAATCGCAAACACAGGGACCAGACCCAGACGCTACTTGCAGGAAATGATGATTGAGCAGAGTGTACGGATGGATAAGGCCAGGCTAAATAGATAAAAGGACAGTTACTTTTTTAATTTTCTCCTTAACTAAAAAATATAATTGAACAACTAATTGAACAGCAGGTGATTCCAAGGACAACAGTTTGAGAATCGTGTGTGTATAATTACCTGCAGCACAGAGAATGTCCACGGCTTTGAGACACGGCGACTCTTCGGTGCTCACTAAATCTCGTCCGGCTCGTTTCACTTTCTCCAGTTGGACAGAGCGCTCCGCCATCTCGTCCTGCAACGTCTGGAGCACGATAAAAGACAAAGCGTATTTAATTTATGATTTAAACTTGTGACAGAGGCCACAGATACATGCTATGGTAACTAGTACTGGCTCTTCTCTGGGAGTTGTAGAAGTATTCACGTTTCAAAAACAAAAGATAATTGATCATGAATTGAACATGAAGTTATGTAATTATACTACTAAAAATAAAAGCTGTCAAATTCTCGTGTTAATTATGTTTGTAGTTTGAAATTTAGCTTCCTCAGCTTTAAGTCTTTGTTCAATTATTCAGTTGTCCATACAATAACACCAGTACAATTCAACAAGACTTCTCCTTTATCGATCGAAAGCCTTTAATTGATTATGTATAATTGACATTTCTAACTGAAAAATGTCCTGGTCTCTCTCTCCTCCATTGGTCCAGAACTGTTGTGATGTCACAGACTTGCCTGCACTTGTCTCAGAGTGTTCTGCAGGTTCTGAGGGTCCGTGTCCACAGTGGATTTGTTGATGCTTTGGTTTTGCTCCTGAGCGCTGAGCCACGAGTGCAGAGACACCATCTCATCCTGGTACTGCTGGTACCGCTCCAACAGGCCCGACAGACGCCCGCTCAGCTCTGTGGACTGGAGCAACACAGAGAGGACTTAATATGGATGTTTATTAATACAGTGACAAACAAGGAGAGATAATAGTGGGGGAAACAGAAGATTGAATGTTTTCGCTGTTCAATTCAAACCAAGAAATTAATATATTTAACTTAGGTTAAAGGTTTATTAGAAGATTAGACCAAATTTTAGGAGAGAACCGCCCTCTCTAAGACTCTCTAGTCTTATTTGACGAGCACGTATCACCAGAATGATTGACAAATGGGACCAGTTTTGATGACCAGTCTTGATGAACCACCCGGATGATCCTCCTACTGTATATACCTTTAAGAGTTATATCTCTTTTTAGCAAGCATTTGTTGGACTACAATTAGCTGCACATGAAACAAGCTATTATTCATATATTGGTGCAGAAAGTAAGCATTAAGTCCTAACATATTAAAAATGAAGAAAGTATCTCCAGTAAACCAATGGGTTAATATTTTATTGACCTTTATTTAATCAGGAAAGTCAGATTGCAGATTCTCTTTTTCAGTCCTGGCCCCAGAGAGAGGGGGCAGGGGTGGGGTCAGGAAGGGGAAACCGAAGCAGACACACCGAGATAATGAGATGGAATCGAACCACCATTTTGCTGTGAAGCACAAGCGCTAAACACTGCTCCACCATGTTGTTTGCTAGCTTCACTCGTTATCTATTTACATATCTATTTGACAGGGACATTGTGCAATAAATGTATTATACAGACGAGCCATAGCTACTAGCAAATTGTCATCCATAGTCCCAGGGCAGAGGCAAAGTGACAGCAACCAAACAAATGACCTAACGAGCCAATACAGGTAAAATGTCACACCCTTAAGAGACACAACAGATACAACACACAGTTATTCACTTCATGCCTGCCCTCCTCTCACCTCCTGGTGCAGACACCTACCTTCGTGTGCAGTGCTGTGTATCTGTGGTTGGCGTCCTGCAGTTTGTCTGTAACCAGTTGTTTGGTGGAGTCCAGAGAAGGGTCCGATCCTCCCACCTGCTCCAGAGCCCCCTGCACCGAGTCCAGGACCTTCTGCCCCGAGATGGACACGAACCGCAGGTCGGCTTTGTGGCAAATCACGTCTTCAGACAGCTGCAAACGAGAGGGTTTAGGTCATTCTAGTGAGACAGGAGTAAGCAGGCAAGGAAATACCATATGGCAAAAATAAATACAACCATCATATAAAAGGATTTATTTATGATTTGTGATGCGTTTTCCACTTTATACAATGCAACTGTTGCTGCTGTGAGTCAGAAAAGCCCTTGGTAATTATAATGACAGATCCACTTGAGCTTTTACAATCCTGGATATCAGTACTTTTATAGCACTCCTTCGGTTTATTATGCTCATTATTCTTTGTGTTCTAATGAGATCTCTATTTATTTCTTAAACAGCAAAGGGCATTCATTCAGGCGTCTAGAAAATACGAACATTATTATTTATAACACTCAATTATCTGATGAGAAAAAGCTCCCATGTTCGAGTTTTCATTTAAAGGCAATAAACTTTTACAACGCTGTGGTCAACGCCACAGTTTTGAGCTGTGTTTCTTTCACTTTGCTGACGTCTATGGATCCGTAAACTTGATTCATTCTGATAATGAGAAATGCCTCGCGTGGTTGTCCAATACAGACGGGCCCACGTTGGTAATGGAAGCTAGAGCAGAGAAATGGTCTGTATCAAATTGGCTGAGAAACATGTGGAAGAAAACACATGTAAGTCACTAATGTGGTGCCAAGGGACTCCTAACAAGTGAAATTACCCCTGTGGCTCCTTTGTGATGTGTGACTGAATAAATCTCTGCCCGTTTAGGCCAAAGAACAGACACAGACTCTGGGAAACTGCTGCTCGCGCCGTTAAAGATGAAAAAGGTCCAAAAGGCTGCATTTGTTTTTACTGCAGTTTGAAAACTCCAGATGCTCAGAGGTGATTTGTTTTCAACCTTTTTACAAAGCTGGAATCCTCATCATGACGTTGGGGTGACGGCAGAAACACGTGAAGAGAGAAACCAGAGCATTTCAGTCGGGGGGCTTTGTGGGTTCTAGGCTGGACACTAGTTTTAATATAGGTTTGTATTGATTCATTTCATATTTGAGCTTCAGAAGAAATGTATTTATTGACATTTATGGACAGTGTTCATCCCTCTCACTATGAACCAATGGCTCCTACGTGTTTGTTATTATTGTATTTCCTGTTTTTTATCGAACCATTTGATTCTCTGATCTGTTGTTGGCAAATCGACAACTGATTCAGATTTTTTTAATTTGCCATTTGCAGTTAAACTAACTACAGTCCTCCATTAAGACGGCTCTTGTAATTTAAATATTCTGGAGACGGACGTTGCAAATTAGCCTTGGCTATAAATGTTGTTGTGTTTAAAATGTTGTTTGTGTACACTTTTCTCTACTAAATATATCAAAAAACTAATACATAAAATAAAGCTATACACAAAAACATTGAAGTGAATTGAAAATAGACTAAGGAGTAGTGTTCAATGTTCAAATTGTGCAGTGTTGGTGAGGCCTTGAACTTTATTTTCTTTCTCTCTGTGACCATAAATTACATCTTTGATGGACGGTGGGCATTTGAAATTTCCACAGGAAGCCAGACAAGGACCACAGGCTAACTCAACCTCATGCTAGCTGCTCTCGTCTCCACAGGCAACAGGCAGACAAGACAATAGTTAACATACTGTACAATGTACCAATGTTGTTGTGTGTGTTATTTATTATTGAAAAATTAATAAAGACATTTGGAGAAAAAATAAGACTATTTACTGTGTATAAATTCTCATTAAAAAGCTTCAAAACAAGAAGGTGCACCATTCAGTCACAGTTTGTTTGTACTGTACCTTTCTGTGCTCCTCCATTCGCCCCTTGAGCCCTGGGGCGTCGGTCTCTCCTTCTCCCAGAGACCTCAGCTCCTGTTCGGACTGATCCAGCCACAACACTAGGCCTCCGTGCTCCTGGAGGAACTTGGTCAGCTCGTCCTTCAAGGCCTCGGACTTCCTCAAGCGCTCCTAAGACCAGACAGGGCAGGTTGGTTGTTGTCGGTTTTTTTCGTAAATATAACTGTTACCACAAAGGTGTGTTGGATTTCCTTATAAATACAATTACATGAGATTTTGATGTTACCATTGGTGGATTTCAAGTTTATGTAAAATTAGGATTGTTACCGTGATTCGCAACACAAAACATGTCTTTGGAATGTGATAAAAGTCCAGGAAACTGAAACTCATGAAAATCATTTATAAATTCAGTTTTATAATCAAACCTAACCCAATATGTTTGTGAGTGAAAGCTGCAAAACAAGCACATCTAGGTCAACCTCTCATCATTTAAGGTGAATTCAGTTACTTTACCCGCCCCCACCGCTCCTGGTTGGACACAATGAATTTAAAACTATTCTCCTCCAGGAAATCTTACTTGTGATGCTCATTCCCAGTGGAGTCATTACAACCAAGCAGAAGTGTTTGTGTGTCCTTGTGTGCGTGTGCGTGTGTGTGTGTGTGTGTGCGTGCGTGCGGGCGTGTGTCCGTCCTTATGTGTGTGTGTCCTTGTGTGTGTGTGTGTGTCCTTGTGTGTTCACCTGACAGTTGTGTAGCCGGTCCTGGTGCTGAGCCTGCAGCTGGTCCAGCTCGGCTCGGAGGCGGCGCTTTTCTTCGGGGGGAACAGCAGAGTCTGGCTGCTCCAGGAGCGAGCGCACAGACTGAGACACCTGCAGGAGCTGAGCCTGCTGCGCCTGGAGCTGTTGCAACTCACTCTGAAAACACACACACACACACACACGATTATTATAAAGAGGTTATATCAGGAGAAACAAAAATCAATGTATAATAAGAAAAGCTGTAAATACTTTTATAAATGTCTAAGGACATTTATAAACCTTGTAGAGATCATCCTGCTCCCTATGGACCCATGGCTCCTACGTGTTTGTTTTTAGTGCATATCATTGTGTTTCAACCGTTTGATTTACTGATCTTGATTTGAGCCATTTTATTTCCAAAATATCCAAAATAAATGGTATTGAATGCTGCAATAATTGCTTTTTCTCCAGAGGAATGTGTCCAACCTGACATGAAACCAAAGGGCATCAGTAGCTATTTGAAAAGTTTACAGATCTCTAACAGTTTTTCAAACAAAAGACAGCCCAGAAATGATTAGACATGCTTTTACAAAATCTTCAGACTTCCAGGTCAACAGAAATCCTGGAACAAGTGGGAGCGAAGTAATATAATTTTTTGTCTTCTTAGTAGTAATAATAGGTAACGTTTCAAATTTACAGTTGTCTGGTATAAGCAGAACACATTTACTTTAAATTAGGGCTGTCCAAAATAGCGCGTTATTAACGCGTTAACGCAAATCAATATTAACGCCGTCATTTTTTTTATCGCGCGATTAAAAAAAAAAAAAAAAAAAAGATTATTTTTTTTTTTACTTTTTATTGCAGACAAACACATATACAGAAAAAAAAATAGAAACAAAGAAAAGGACTAGTTCAGATACATTGTAGACAGAGATTACAAACAATATGTAGTTGGAGATACAGGGGGCCAAAGAAGAAACCCAGAAGGGCACATAGGAGGGGGGGGGGGGGGGGGGGGAAGTGGGAGATGGGGGGGGGGTTAATAAAAAAGGCAATACAAGCAAACAGTATACAGTCATAGATATACCGAAGGTAAACAGAGAAACAGCATAGAGTATTTACATGAACAAATTTACAAAATATTTACAGATTGTTTATCATCATCATAATGACACCATGATGTTTCTCTACAGTCTATGGTCTATACCCACACATACACACACACACCCACACACACACATTGAAGGGGCTTTTTGTTACCAATTATTTATTTTGTCATCCATTTATTGATGATTTTGCATCAAATGTTAGTGTGTAATATAACACTACACATTGTTTTCAATAAAAAAAGCAATTGCACACAGCACGCAAATAGTAAGTAAGTTAGTAAGTTTTTATTTATATACCGCCTTTTCACTGCAGATCTGAGTCTCAAAGCGGTTTACAATTGTTAATTATGGGCAATTGTCTCTCACTCCACACAGAGATGGGAGCGGGGTCGCCAGTACAGGAGGCGCATGCCAGAACTATTGGACATATTTTTAGTGGTAGGGGAAACCGGAGTACCCGGAGGAAACCTACGCAGACACGGGGAGAACATGCAAACTCCACTCAGAAAGGCCCTGGTCCGACCGGGATTCGAACCCAGGACCTTCTTGCTGAGAGGCGAGAGTGCTATCCACTCAGCCACCGTGCCGCAAATGTGTGACTAATTTGCGATTAATCGCGAGTTAACTATGAAATTCATGCGATTAATCGCGATTAAATATTTTAATCGTTGGACAGCACTACTTTAAATGTATTGTAGATCTACCAACCTGCAGCATGTCTGTATGTGACTTGACAGCGCCCTCTGGTGGTAAAAGTTTAGAGTCGACTTGAGTGCCATTCCCACCGGTTCCTTTGGCTCCCAGCTGATCGAGGCTTGACAATTCTTTTAAAAGTGAATCTATCTGCCCCTGAGTCTCTTGCAGCTCCTCCTCTGCTTTCGCCTACATCAAAAACACATATTTAGACATTTCACAAAGATAATAAACAGATACATGATCTCTGTATGTTTTACCCTCTGTGTGTTTTGATGGACCGTGGTGCTGATGGCAGAGGTCACCTCAGACAGTGATGTGTTTGCCGTGTCGTTCAATGCACTGTACTGCTCCTTCATCTTCTCTAGCGCCACCTGCAGTTTGGCCTTCTCCTCTGGACTCAGACTGTCTCCTTTCTCAGCCAGAAGCTCCTCCACCGAGCGAATGGCATCTGCGATTCCCTCTGATTTGGATTGCAGGTCCTTTTGTACTTCCTGAAAAAGGAGAAAGTGTGAGATTATCCAATCACAAAACACATATTGAGTCTTGTGTGAGCAAAGTATGAACAAAGTATATAAGTCTTTCTGGCTCCATGGTAACGCTATGCCATTGTATTTCCAGTAAAATATGATTATAGCTGTTACATTAAGATTTTGACCAAACCGTAAATGTGTGAATTCAAAGATGTGTGTTTATGTTGCTCTTTTTGACATAATCTTGAGAACACTTACTGAGACTATTCATGTTTTAGAATGTGAATTATTAAATGGATAATACAGTATGTGATGTGCTTAAAAAGGATAATTTGGACAGATGGGGCAAAGGGGAGGCCGATTTGAGCCGATTTGTACCAATATTCTCTGATATTAGCATAGATGGAGCATAAAACAAGCCCTGGTGTGTTTAGATGAGGGGAAAAACCATTGTGATTAAAAACAGAAGTGTCAGTGTAGTAGTAGTAGTAGTGGTGGTAGTTGGAGGAGGATAGTAGAAGGAGGAATAGAAGTAGTAGTAGTGGTAGTAGAGCAGGGGTGTCCAAACCGGTCGAGAAAGGGCTGCTGTGGCTGCAGGTTTTCTATCATACCCAGCAGGAGCAGAGTAGACTCCACCTATTTCCTCAAATCTTCAGGTTAAGACTGAACTCTCTTGAGGAAATGGGTGGAGTCTGCTGTTGGGTATGATAGAAAACCTGCAGCCACCGGTTGGACACCCCTGTAGTAGAGGGTTCAATATTAGTAGGAGTAGTAGTAGTAGTAAGAGGAAGAGGAGTAGGAGTAGTAGTAGTAGTAAGAGGAAGAGGAGTAGGAGTAGTAGTAGTAGTAGGAGTAGTAGTAGTGGTAGTAGCATTTCTATTTATCTATTGGATGGGTTCAAGTGTACACAAGTGCACACAATCAACATGTGAAAAACTATAACATTTACAGCCAAGATATTAGAATACCATGATATCATTCTCATTATTATTATGGATTCTTCTTCCACACAGACCTGTAGCTTCCTCTGTTTCTCCTGCAGCACGTTCACGTCTCCCGTCTGTCCTCCTGTCACGTGGCTCGCCAAAAGACTCGCTGCTCCGGCCAAATACATCGCCAGGTTTTCCATTTTCTGAGAGCACTCTGCCTTCTGCTGCTGCACCACCTGCCATGCCACAAACAAGGAGGACAAAATATGAGACAAAAAAATGCGAACAAGTTTGAATTTTAAACAGTTTTGACACATTTTGTATTTGTCATAACTCGCATGTTGTGTCCATGATCACACCATTCACACAGTTAAACATTTGGCAAAGCAACAAAACGACAGATCAGGCATTTCCCCGTTCATTTTTATTAAAGTGAGACAAGACTCTAGCTTCAAAACAACATATTTTATCCATAATAACTCCTAGCTGTTTTCCATTGCGGCAGCAAAAGTGATTTTCAGTCAGGTGCATCTGAAAGAGCAACGCAAACAGGTTAAAAAGCACACAATGTTAAACCACATGCAGGAAGCACATCTGTTTCTGAGCAGGAGTTTTAGCGTGATTTATAAATGAAAATGAAAGTTAGGTTTTTATATATGTGGTTGTAAGTACGATGCACGTGTGAGATTAAAGCAGTATCTGTGAATGTTTAGACCGGTCTCATGCATCAAACTGTGGCGTCTGTAAGAAAGAAATACAGATAATCTCACTTTTTTTTTTGTTTAAGAATTATTTTTGGTTTTGTAAAAGCTCAGACAAATGAGAAATGGTTATATATATTTTTGTCAATATAAAAATAAAAGCTAGAAATTCAGTATTCCACTCTATGTGTAAGTAATTATTGAATACAGCCGTTTCACTTCCTGACTTTACTAATTGAACTTTTCATTTTATTGTCTGCATTGCATATGCTTCATACATATATACTGATTACTAATATTTTCAAACATCAAATATCATCCAAATTTAAAAATTATTTATCTGAATCTAAATAAATTGAGTTGCTACATTCTGACTTTAATAACAATTATTTTTCACTACATGAATTTTAAATGCATCAGTAGTGTCCATATTATATAGAAATATATTGGATCGAATATAAAGTCTCGTGTATCTAGCTGCTACACAAATGGTGTCATGCACATACACAGATACATGTATGTATTGTATCGGAAGGCTCTGAAAGATCCAGCCCTGATCCTTGGTCCAAACTGTTTATACTGTCCAGATATAACTTTTATTTAAAGGTTCCACAGTATGATTATAAACTTATGTATTTTTAAATGTAATCCAATTTAGACTAAAAATGATCAATGGGATCATCGTGTGGTGTCTATGCGTTTTTCCAATATATCTGTAGAAAGCAATAGTGAATGAGAAGCATGTTTTAGAAAGAGCATGTCTCGATAACAGCACAGCACACTCCCTCTGGGCCTCTCTCCAGTTCATCCAAACCTCTCTCTCTCTGGCCCTCTCTCGTCTCCTCTGCTCCTCCTCTGTGTCTCTCTGTGTTGTCAGTGCTGTAGACCAGGCCTGGATGTGATCAGTGGTCTGCTGGAGCTCTCTCTGGAGCTGCTGGAGCTGTCCTAAGACCCCTCTGCTCTGCTCAGGGCTCAGGTCCTGCGCCCGCTCCGAGATGAACACCTGGATGTCGAAGGCCAGGTCCTGGACGTCATTGGAGCGTGGTTTCAGAGCGTTCTGGAGCTCCTATGAGGTCATCAAAAATGGACAAACTTATAACGATGGAAACCTAGATAGGGGTTGATAGTGTTAGCCTGTTGTAGCTTTTGGTTGTTCGACTGTTGTGGATTTTGAGAATGTTGAGGGGTTTTTTTTGGGTTTATACGAGCTATTATTATTTTACAAGTTATCAATATTATACCAAAATAAATTGACTTTTAAATGGTATTATCATTTTACAAGTTTCACCTGTGTGTATCCATAAGAGCTGGCAAAAGTCCAATATTAATTGACACTAAAACAAGTATTGGAACTAGACATAAAAATACATAAACATAGACATTTATTTAAAAATCTGTATTCAAATTAAAACTATATCTGAAAAACTGGTATAACACATTGTGGCCCCATAAAATAGTATTAGTATTTTGAGTTAAAGATTAGTTTATTTTTTATAAAGGGGATATATTACAAAGTTTACTCACTTTACAGAGTTGCAGCTGCTGTGTGAGAGGACTGCCCCCTGCTGGCTCCTCTGTCCCCGTCATGTTTTCACTCACTTTGGCCTCAGTTTGTTTAAGCCACAAGAGCAGAACCTTCGCCCGATCGCTCAGAGACGAGAGCTCGACCGCTACTGCCTCCTGCAGGGTCAGAGAACAGAAAGTAAATACATACATTCATTTATTAAACCCTGGGCATTCACCTATGGATACAGGGAACGTGTACCCACAAGGCCATAGTCATTCTGGTTTGCCACATCAAACAAATATTTATTGGAGCTAAAACCTTTATTAGGGGTATTTCACTAAGGCCTCATCATGTTCTTTAAGGAGAGTTTGGTTTTGAGGTAATCTTTGGCAAAATGTTAGTTTGCCAAAGGACATTTTATTAGAGTCCTTGATTTTTCTGACCAAACCTAAGACGTTTTCACTAAAAAGTATTACAGTATTAGTAATTAAATCATGTGTTCAATGTTAACGCTAAAGTAAAGTATTTGGAGACTTTTTGTGCAATTTAAAAAAAAAAACTGGGTCAGTTTAGTATCCACTTGATATTTTGGTTTGAAGCAAACATACTGTATCATGGTAGCCCATATAAACCTAATTCTATACATTATTTCAAGTTAATATTAATACTTGGAAATAATTTAAAGTAACTCCTGCAATACCTCTAGGGGCCCACGGTTGGAAAACACTGATTTAGAAGTAGGTAATTAGGTACAAGAAGAAAAGGTACAAATGTTGTTGCTGTGACCTTGTGTGTGTCTCTCTGCTCCTTCAGACTCTTCAGGATGCCCTCAGACAGAGCCTTGGCCGCCTCGTATCCTCGGCTCAGACTGCGCTGGTCTTTCTCCAGAGCCAGTAGCAGCTGAGGAGGCACGTCCTCTGGGGTGGGCTTCAGGAGCTGCTGCGACGCCTGGAGCTGGTTGTGGATTTGTGGCTCCAGGTCTTGAAGTTCAAGGTCCAGCGCCTGTAAAAGGGATTATCCACGAGAGGATTAGTGACTGATATCAAATGGAACCTTTTCAGATTTATATGGTGCTCCAAAGTTGCACGCTATAGTTGGTTTGTACAGAACAATCTAAGTCACTGCTTAAGTATAATAACATTTTCATTTTCAGCTTTTGTTCAATAGCCTTTTACCTCAGATTACTACATATTAACACTTAAAGAGACAAAGTAGCACAGTTGCTACCTGGCATCCGGCTAACATAATTTTCTTTTAATCAATTCTGCTATAAGTTTTTGCCTGTTTCACATCAATAAGAGAAGAATAAAAACTTAAAAAAGGTCAAAAGGGTTTACATTATTACTGGTATTGGACATAGGACTTGACATGATTGTTAAACAGAGCAACAAATAAATCCCATTAGAGCACACATTACAATACACGGTATACCACAATAGTACATATAATTGCATATTTAAACGGAAGTTCACTTCTACTCTCCAATCAATGTCAAAACTCCCACCTCAGACTGTTGTATGATGTCATTGAGGGCGATGAGGCTGCGTCCCACAGACTGCTGCTGCTGCTGTTTCAGTTGGACCTCGATGTGTCTGACCATAGAGACCAAAGCCACCATCTGCTGATCCAGCTCCAGACACTCCTGTTTCTTCAGTGATGCCTGCAGAACGCAAAACAAAAAAACATTGCACCAACAACAGGCTTCAAAACTCAGTGATATAAATGTACTAACCTTTCCAGTTTTCAGAGATGCAGGTTGGTTTTTCATTATGGGACCTTCTGCTCCTTTAGCCTGCTCCTCAGTCAAATTGTTAGCTGCTTTAGTCGACTTGACATTCTTAGGTGTCGTAATCATTTCTAAAACCTCTGGCCTATCCACTTCTTGCACTTCAATTTCTATGGGGGGTTTCGTTTCAAGTTTGTCTTCCATCTTTATCCCTTTGTTAGCCATCTCCATTTTTCCAGATGCAAATCTGGGTTGAATTTCTGATGCATTTCCAGCCTGATTAGACTGCCCAAAATCTCCAGTATTTAGGAGGTCAGGTGTTTGCCCTGGTGGGGGAGTTGTTAACCCAATCTTGCACTTCTCTGATTGGGTTGAATTTGAGACTTTTTGCTGATCAATGCTACTTCCTGACACAGTTGGTTTTTGATTGTCCATATTTTTTGTATCTCCAGAAACCACACTGTCCTTGCTAAGTGGCTTTTCCTCATTGATATCACTAGAACTATTCATTTCAGTTTTGGCTTTCTTGTGCTTCTTATGTCTTTTTGAATGGGTCTCCTTGACAGTGTCTTGTTGGACTTTAGTCACGTCTGTCAATGGAACAACTTTACTTGATTCAACTTCTTTGAGTTTGGCTACTTGATCCATTTTGTCATCACTTTCTTTTACACGTTGCTTATTGGTTGTCGATTGACCCTCCTTCTGCCCATTCAAATCTATTTGCATTTTGCCAGGTACCTTGCTTTCCACTTTAGATTTAACCACATCGTCTTTCTTAACCACCTCTTTCCGTAACGCTTGCAATTCTTCAGCAGCTTGCCTCTCACTCACTCCCTTCTCAAACACCTTCTTCAAAATGCTCTCTTTTGCTTTCATAACTAAGGCTGCTTTTTCATTTTCAGGGAGAGGAGATTTCTGAAGCGACACACACTCTTCCTCTTTTACCTTTTCCTCTAGGACTTCAAATACATCTTTGGTTTCATCATTTCCATCAGTTTTCTCAACTTTCTTCATCTTCTTTCTCCCCATCACTTCTTTTGCCTCTGATTCTATAACTTTTTGCAAAACCGGTGCTTCCTTCATCTTTGTCGCAGTGTTTGCTAACATCTTAACTTGAACATCCTCTACAGAAGATGGCTCATCCTTAGTTTTGGTTCTCTCAAAATCATTTACAACCTCAGGACATGTTTCAGTTTTTCTATCAGCTTCAGATGGAACAATTGGTTGCTCCTCCAAAGCGTCTGCCCCATTACCTTTGGCCTTCGTGTTTCTTCTCTTCTTCTTGCTTTTGCCATCCACGTCTGTCGGTGGAGGAGGAGCCAAAACTTCATTGGATATGTTCACATCAGAGTAAGTTTTGACAGGAGTTTGTAAAGGTTGTATAGCTACATGGACGTCTTTGTCCTTAGGAACCGATGCAATCTCAAATGATTTGTCTTCTTGCACGGAATCATTTTGTAGTTTAGCATCAGGCTTGATTTCAGGAGATGACCCATGTGGTTGAGTAGCCTTTATATCTTGGCTAAATATGGGCTTTACCATTTCTGGCTTTTTAATCTTCTTACCTCCTTTTGCACGTCCATTTTTCTTTGTAGTTTCAGCAGTAGATTTTGGTTCTTTAGATGTGCATTGCCCTGCATCTGATTCTGATTCACAAGAAGTAGTAACTGTCATTTTCGGGTCAGATGACTTTATTTCAGCTACCATTGGTCCTGTAACTGTGTCCAGCCTGGCATCTTTAACGACATAAGTGGAACTCTTGGCTTCACTTTCTGCAGGATTTATGTCTTTTGTTTCCTTGCCCATGATTGGAATACTTCGTTCAATTATCATCGCCTTGGTACCAAGATTTCCTATCTTATCAAGTGGATCAGATGTTTCAATGACAGGACATACTTTTTCAAGATTTTCTACAGGTTTACTTGTGATGCCATCTTCATTCTCAATCTCAATTTTTGTGCCCTTACTTTTAGATGGTCTTCTTTCCTCTTCAATAACATTGTTTTCTACAGCCTTTGAAGAAATGTCCATGTTTTCAGGGCATTGCTGTGCCAGAATCATCCCCGGTAATTTAGCTCCTATGCCTTTCTTAGTTTTCTCTGAAACTTCCTTCTTAAGTTTAGATTTCTTCTCCAATGTCTTAAGGTTAATACCAACAGAAGTTGGCGTTTTGTCAACAACAGTTACTCCATCTTTCTTTACCCCAGGTTTTATAACTTTGCTTTCTTCCTTGTACTCAACAACATCATCTTTCTCAACGTTATCAGTTCTTTCTTTGCCATCCTTAGAAACTTCCTTCCTCTTCAGAGTCTTATCTTTAGTGTTCCCATTCTCAGAGGCAGAAGAAGGCACTGCCAAAGGTTTGTTAGAAATGTTTACTTGTGCCAATCCACCTGCACGTTCTTGATTGGGTTTTAAAATGTCTTTGATTGTGTGCTTGTTTGATTTTGCTATATTTTTTTCTGGTTTTGCAACAACTTTACTTTCACAGACTGCTTTTATTGTATCATCACTTGCCCGCTGCTTATTTTCTGAAATAAATTCAGTATGACATTGAAGTGGACTTTCCACAGACAGCAATTTCACATCCTGGCTGGATTTTCTCAGCTTTGTTTGTGAAAAGTCTTCTGAATCATTCTTAACTTGTGCCATCTCCCCTGCATTGTCTTGAATTGGTTTTAATATGTCTGTGAATGTTTGGTTTACACTATCAGAGCTAGCCAGCCTGGACACCATTGGGATTATTTGGCCTTCAAAGTGAAGAGAATCGACTTCTTTCAACATTGCTGTATCTTTTTCAGGTTTGGCAACAACTTGACTTTCACAAACTGGTTTAATCGAATCATAGCTTTTATGCCCCTTATTTTCTGGAATATTTTGAGTATTATTTTCAGGTGAGCTTCCCACGAATGGCAATGTCACACCTCTACTGGATTGTGCCAACTCTATATGGGAAATGTCTTCAGTCGTTAAAACCTTGTCACTCATATTTATATCTTTATTCTCAGTTTTAAATGTAGGCATCTTTGTAGCATTCACTTCAACATTTCCATCTTTTTGAGGGGAAATTTCTTCTATTGCCTTTTGTATCTTTTTTTCAACATTGGCTGCAAACGTTGAGAGGACGTCCAAGGACTTATCGGGCACTACTTTCAAAATTTCCTCTGTTGACTGTTCTGACTCAGGGGACAATTTCTCTTGTGCGACAAAACCTCCCTCATAACACTCTATCAATTTTGAGTCAATGTTTGAGTCTGACCAGGTTTCATTGCTGTCTGCACAGCATATTGATAGTGAAATTGCTGGGCTGTGTTCACTTCCAGAAGAAAGAGGATAGATAGGAGTAGAACTATCACTCAAGCTTTCCTTTTCCATGGATGGAGTTTTACCATAAATATCTTGAGCTAATTCTTTGGGTACAAGTCCTTTAGCAATAGCATCACCCATTTCTGCAACTTTTTGTCCACTGGTAGGATCAACTAACCCACCTTTGTTTACCTGATAAATGGCTATGGCCTTAACAATATCTTCATTGACTAAACCTTTGTCCATAGCTTCAACTAAACCAACTCTATCTCCAGTGTTAATGTCAACAATGCCTCCGCTGTCCGCTTGGCTTTGCAGAATCCTTATTGCTGGAATAGGGTCAACTATTTTAGCTGCAACTGCTTGTGAAAGTGTCATAATTTCTCCCGTTTTCTCATCTTGAACACCTCTAAATGGTTTAACTTCAAGGAAGCGCTTTCCAGTTTCAATATCTATCTTTCCCTGGTTGGCAAGCTCTGAGTAGGGTACAATACAAGCAGTCTGTGGGTCAATGACACTGTGTGTTACAACAGAAGATGCCATCGCGTTATTAGCAATTTCTTCATCTAGAAGACCTTTAGAGACAGCTTCAGTCAAAGTCAGTTTTTGGCCTGAACTTGGATCCATAATAGCACCTGTCGATGCTTGCAAAACCATAGCTTCATGGTTCGATGACTGACTGATTTTTCCATGATAGACCCATTCTAACTCTTCTAGTCCTGGGGCGAGTGATCGGTCCACAAGTCCTCGATTAACTGCATCTGAAACAGACAACCTCAATCCAGACTCATGATGGATTATCCCGCCTTCTGCAACCTGCTTAGCCAAAACATTATAAGCATCTTCTGGTTTGATGAGGCCTATTTCTAATGCCATCCCCAATGGTAAAGCAGATTTTGACTTTGGGTCAACAATCCCTTCAATTTGTAGCTGTAATGTAGCTTTGATTAAAGCGTTGGCAGGATCTGTCTTTTTCCCTTTGTAAGCTTTTTCCAAAGCAATCAATTGCTCCCTCTGCTCCTTTTCAATAAGTCCCATATTTGATGCAAGGGTCACTGAGATCTTTTTATCTTGTTGGAGGTCAACAATTCCCCCAGACACCACTTGGGCCTCCAAAAGTCTTGTGCAAGTATTTGTATCAATCAGTCCTTCCTTAGCTGCTTCTGTCACTCCCAAAATATTCCCATTTTTAGCATCAACAATTCCAGAAAGTGTTTTGTCTGATTTGAGTATACTCCACATAAGGTCTTCGTCTTCCATACCTTCATTCATCAAATTGTCCATAGCTAAAACCTCTCCACTTCTAGCATCAAGAAATCCTCCGAATAATCCCGCCTGGGACATCAGCTTGACCGCAGTGTGGCCTGGGAGGATGTCCTGAGCAACGGCTTCGTCCGGAAGGAGCCTGTCTCCTTCAGGAGTCCTCAGACCTCCTTGTTTTAACTCAGCAACTAATTGAGACATTATTTCCTGATCATTGTTTATTTGTTTCAAATCAACACCTGCATCCATCACTTGGAAAGCGCACAAAGGAGGCTCAAGTTTGTCCATTTGAGGATCTCTCAGCAACACATTTTTCTCTGACTCTGAAGGACTAATAGTGGCATCAATTGATAAAGGTTTAGCATTTATCACATCATTGGAGGCCTCTACATTAGCCATTGTTGAGATGTTTTTCTGCTTACCATCAACCTTTTCCATAGTCACTTTTGTTTGTTTATAATTTTGTATATCTAGTAGCTTTACAATCTCACTAGATTGCTTGATAATTTTGTCAACTTCCAACTTTGCCTCTTTCCGAATTACCTCATGTATTCTCATAATTTCAGCTCCATCTTTTTCTAAATGTTTTAGCCCTGGCACAGCTGCAATTTCAGTCCCTTCAAGCTGATTTTCCTCTCCAGCAAGGTGGTCAGAAGTTGCAACTAGCTCCAGTAGCTCTGTATCAAGCAAGACGAAGCGTCTCCCTGTGTGTGCATCCATGTAGCTATGTGTCATTATGTGAAACAGAAGCTTTTGTTTAGCTTCTTCCTCTGGATCTTGATTATTTATTGATTGAACGTTCCATACAGGTGGAGTAGGAAAAGATGTTGCCAACGGAGAAGAAGGAGGTGTAGGGGAGCTTGAGGTCAAGGACGAAGGAGAAATGAGATCTGGGATGTGGGTCTCTTGAAGTATTCTGACAGTATTTATGCCAAGAGTTTCCTTTGCAGTATCATTGAAAGGAAGTACTTGCAATGTTTCAGGGTTATACAGGGCTCCTATGGCATGTCTCTGTCTAAGCATGTTTTTGGCTAGCTCTGCTGATATAACACCTTGTTGCAGAGCTTCAGCAATAGGAAGGACTTCACCAGATTTAGTCCATAGCATTCCCATAAAAGAGCAACGAGACTCTAGGACCAACAAGGCGAGATGGCGGGAGAGCAAGTTTCTGCGTATACTTTCTTCCAAACACAGGCGTTCTCCATCACAGAACGGATCAATAATGCCACCATTTTGGAGCTGTCTCGCTAACATGGCACAAGCTAGATCCTGGTCCATCAGCCCATGAGACACAGCTTCTTCAATGGTGAGTCTATGGCCCGAGCGTGGGTCAGCAATACCACCCGCAAAAAGCTGTGCCTCCAGAAGTCGGATAGTAACTTTCCGGTCTATTATTCCCTCTTGGACAGCTCTGAAAATCCCCACCTTTTTCCCTGTACGCACAGAAACAGTCCCTCCAGCTTGTTGTTTAACAGGGAGCAGAAGGAATTGTGAACCTTCATCACCTATACAGCGTTGTTGAAGCTCTGATATATTTAGTTTCTCAGCTGTGTTTGGGTCGATCAGTTCTTTTGTATTCAACAAAGAGTGCAGTTTTCTAGCAAGATTTGGAGTTAAGATTTTCTTGTTTTCTGCTTGCTCAATACTTATTAGAGTTTTATCTGGACCGACAAGCCCTCCAGAGTTCAGTTGAAATGCTAACAAGCGAAGACCAAGCTCCTCCCTGATTAAAGCATTTCCAATTGCGTCAACTATAGATCTAGCATTTGTTTGCAGTCCCTTTCCCACGACACAGAGGGCACTGTTGAGCTCTGAAAGACACTGCTGCATGTGGTGGTTTACAAGTCCTTCATTTTCTCCCAGTTCCAGTGAAGCAGTGGCGCCAGACTGAGGTTGGAGAAGACCACCCCAAACTAACTGGGCTTCCAGGAGAGCCAGACATGTGTCCTGATCAATGAGTCCACGCTGAGCAGCTTGGAAAACTGGGAAGGTCTCCACTGTCGCCAGGTCTATCACTCCAGCAATTACAGGATGGGTCTAGGAGAGAAAGATAGAACAAAGTTAAGTCAGTATTGTAGAGACTGAAAGAAAATGGTTGTATTATTTGTGGAGTGTTAATCTTATATCTACCAAATAAAACTACAAGAGTATCACAATAAAAAAGTAGAAACCCACAGCCAAAACCAAAGGGATAGTCGAGTAGTATGCAAATCTTGATGATTGTATACTGAAGTATCGACCAGAACCACATGCACATTTACATGCTATCCCAAGCATAAAATTGGCTTCAATTTTATGCGTTTTCAAAATAGATTAGCATCTCGAATGTTAAATGTAAAGGTTTATTCACAAAATAGGTTGCATTCATGATGTAGAATTAAATTTCAATACAACTGCATGGGGAAAAAGAAGCAATTTTTGAAAGAGATTTTGAAAAGGTGTCTCAGAGGATGTTTCTCGGATCATGGAATTATAAAGAAATCTAGCTAAAACATAGAAATCTGACTTTTTGACATTTACCAGAGTTGACACCACCACAATTTGTGTGATGTCACATGAACGCAACCTATACAACACTTACCACCACAAATCTAAAAAGCATGCAACAAAGCAAAACAGCACACGACAACAAGTGCGTCTAAAAAGTGGAATATTGTGAAATTATTGCCACATTTAATAATATTGTACTTCAATGTAATATCCCACTATTTTAGATGCACTTTGCGCAATTGAAAAATACAAAAAGCCAAACAGAGAAAGGAAGAGATTGATCTAAAACAGTCTAAAAGGAACTTAAAGGCAACAATAAGAGAAAGCAAGCAGCACTTACCGTTCAGGACTGATCCATGGCAACACACACTCGCACGAGAAGCTGGTTGTTAGCACTTGACATGCCTCACTCCTATACTCACTGAACTATTAGCTACATGCTATCTCTGTATTTGTCAATGGTAGCTTATTGACTGCACTAAAAGCACACTGACTATCTCTTGTATGTCTTTCCATGTGTGGCTGGCGGCGTCTTCTGGCAGCTGTTAGTGATGTTGAAGCAGAATGCTGGTTTGAAGTGCCTCACACATTAATAGTAAATGCATTAGGAGAAAATAACACACATTTTCACGCATAACACACACACACATTCAGTAGTATCTGTGATCTGGACACAACATGCTCAAATGGTGAGGTTTTGCATAGCTGGCCTTTGCTGCACCAAGACTCCCAAAACATTTAATAATAAAACAGGGTGGTGTGTGTGTGTGTGTGTGTGTGTGTGTGTGTAAGATGGAAAACACTTATTGGAAAGATATTTGTCAATGGATATGTTTGGCTTTTATTTGTGATCTGTTAAAAATAAATTCAATAGAAAACTGAAATGTAATTAAAGCTGAAGAACTCTTGTCTGTGTTCCAGCAGAAAAAGGTCTTGTTTCAGTAACTTTGGGAACAAATCAGACCACAAAATGCAGTCTTGATTAATTGAAAACATTTTCCAAAATCTGTATTAGCTTGGCCTCTTTTTCACTGAAAAACCAATCTAAAAAATGGCAAAGACCAAAATTACATGCATGAAAAACTAGCAATAGAACCAAACTATTTTGATAGCAATGATCTAGTTACATGGATTGTATTACGTTAATGTATGTGGTTTTAAAGTAAGGTAGGCCAGCTTTAAGACAAACAAAGGAACTTGCCTACAAATATGCATTAAAGCATGGGAGGACTCACAATGATGAAACAAAACGGGAATAAACTACTGTGCATACAAAAATCATAATTGTGGATGTAAACATAAATTGATAATACTCTATGTGACAGACAGACCGTAGAATTTGGATGAGGTTGAAAACTCATCCAAGTTCTAAATAAAAATGCCAACAAAGGACGTATAGCATTGAGGCTAACTGCTAGCACGACTACGGCAGTGTTGTTCTACTGCGGCGCGTCTAGGGCCAAGTATTAGCTACGTTAGCGGGTTAGCGGATGTGTGTTTGTGATGGTGATGACGTGATGGTGACGATGAGGTTTCAACAAGCTGTATTACGTGGACGTGAGATGGACATGGACCATGCTAAAACCCAGTTCAGACAGTGGCATCCAGGATCATTACATATTTATGTCTACTTATTTGGTTTTGTTCAATTTGAATATTTCTCGCATTCGTTGAACATTGAGTAGTGACTATCAAAGATCAAATTTGTAGTTACAGATCTTAAAGGGACAGTATGTAACATTCTCAATATCAATCACACTTTTGTTGCTAGAATCTTCAACAAAAGTGATGACTGATGCAATCCAAATGCTGGGGTTGAGTTGGGAAACAGTACAAACTATATGGTATGTATGACAAAAGTTATTACAGAGAAGTTTTATCTGTCTATCTATCAAAGCTGTATTTCTTCATCTAACAATCTGGCAATCCAAATGTGGGCCTATTCCGCTCTCTGATTGGATTATCTGCTTGAAAATTGTAAACGTAATTATTATGGACATTCAACTTTTGTTCAGTAAAGGTCACATATGATTAGTAAATGTGACCTGTTATTTGATGACACATAAAAAAGACATAATTTGAAATGGAAAAATTTATAAATATACTGCCCCTTTAAGTTTTTTTGTTGTTGTCTGGCCTAATATTGTATGTGAGACCAGAGAGCATTTATCCGTCTCCGAGCGAGTAAACTTTATAGACACAGTTTGATTGTTGACTGAATGCCCGCCTGAAAGGGTTTTGTGCTCGAAACATCGTCAAACAAATATAATGTGATAAAACGATCGTCATGGAAACACAACATGCTGAAGAACACACAGGAGCGCCTCACACACATTGCGCATTTAGCTTGCAAGCAATTCTCCCTCCTCCTTTCTGCTACGGTTCACTGTAACTCTCATAATGACCCAGTGTAGCTGAATATCCTTTTGCTGAACACCTCGTCCGGGACTTTTTACCTTCCTCTCCTCCTCTTTGGCCAGCTGCTGCTCCAGCTGCTGCAGTTGTTGATTGGAGGAGGTGCAGAGCTGGTTGTAAGTGGCTTTCAGGTCGTCCAGCTGAGCCTCCACTTGTCTGCGCTCCTCTGGGGACAATCTGGACACACACAAGAGGAAACCGCTGATGAGGCATAGTTACATTTGAATAGTCCTGAACATTTTTGTCCAAACAAAAAATAAAGCTATAATGTGTGATGCCTCGCTCTAGAGGAGGTGTGTCACACGGTGTGTTAGGGTGGATAGCACTCTCGCTCTCATCAAGAAGGTCGTGGGTTAATCCCGGTCGGAACAAGGCCTTTCTGAGTGGAGTTTGCATGTTCTCCCCGTTTCCCCTGCCACTAAAAACATGCACAATAGGTCTGAATGTAATGAGTGAGTGAATGGATGGTGTTTGGTCGGAGACTTTGATGGTCCAGTATGTTCGGCGACTTGCTTCCATCATCACCATGTGTAGAGAGGATGGAAAAACTATCTGAACTCTGAAAAATTGGCACTTTGGGTGAAATGTGCTATATAAATAAACATTACTGCGCTCTATAAATAAACGTTACTTACTACTTACTTACTCTTTGAACATAGTATATATTGTTCATCTTTGACCACAGACTGATCTACAGCCTGTCCATCCAGGGCAGCGGATCACTCTCCCAGTGGTTTCTCACCGTTTTCCTCACGTTTTGTTTTTGTTTTTTTTGAAAAGTTCCTTGCTGATGCAGAGTCTACAGGCAGCAATGACCCCGGATATTTACAGGCAGTGGTCATCCCGCCCCCTATGGACCAATGCTATTATTGCAACTTCTGTGTTTGGATTGTTTGATTTGTCTGAATGCCTTGTGTGATTCTATCTTGTTTTGTCCAGCACTTTGAGATGCTTTATGTATGAATTGTGCAATACAAATAAACTTGCCTACTGTAAATTGAATACCAGTCCTTAAGCTCCATGTTAGCTTCATGTGGATAACAGCGCTCTTTGTATACATTAAACCCTTCCATAAAATGTGTCCAAAAACTAGGACACCCCATCTGCTTCCTGAACGTACTTGCTAGCTTGTTTAGACTTGAGGAAGACTTCTGTGCTTCGGATGGCTTCAGCGACTTCATCCTTTTTGGAGGCGAGCTGTTCAGTGATGGCCTGTGGAGCAAGAACCCAAAGATTATAGTAAAGAATAGAAAAAAAGGACAATATTGATTCAAACAGAAAGTGGTTGTTTTTACCTGTTGAGCAGCGAGAGAGGACTCGGCGTTGGGACCTCCCGTTCGTCCCTGGAGGCCTTTGACCCATCCCAAAAGATCCGACACCTGACCCACTCTGGCCTGCTTCTCCTCCTCTACCTCTTTCTGAAGATGTCAGGTGTACACAGTTAAAGCTGGGGTACCTTACTTTCAAAACCTAAACCCATTGAACACTGATGAAATCCATTTAATTAGCTCTTTGCCCAACAAGGGTTAGGTTCAATCACTAGTTTTCCGTCTGTCATATCTTTAGATTAGCATATTCAGACTAAAAACTTTTCTCACACTCTCTCAATACTCAACTCTCTTCTCAATACTCAACTGCTGAACTAAGACTTTGAGATAAATAGTTTTTGACACTGTTTCTTCTTAAATGTAAATTAAGTAGCTGTGGCCAATGAGACAAGTTTATTCTGCTCATATTCTCTGCTGCTAAAGTACAATATACACATCTGTAGTTACTTCTGAACCACGTGCAATTACATCTCCAGAGTTTATTTTATTCTGTTTTAACATCTTATTATTCTAACCCTACTGTCTAAAATAATAGACTGTATTTGATGTGTGTAATCCGAGTGCTCTTATTTTCTTCTTTTTCTCTGCTGTAATGTGCGCAACAAAAACACTGAAATTTCCCCACTGTGGGACAAATAAAGCAATATCTGATCTTATCTTAAAACAGTGAGAACACAGACCTCTTCCTCCTCCAGTCTGCGGAGGGCGTCGCTGATGTACTTGACGTGTTGCGTGGTGAGAGTGACCAGCGCCGTGTAGCGTGTGCGTAAGTCCATGAACTGCAGACGGAAAATTCATGAATGTAAAACACAACAAAGAACTAGGCTTCAGTACTATATTATATCTCTGCCTAAGCATATACCAATAAATAAGATCATTTTAGTTCATATTAGTGATAGACTATATACAGTGTAGTGCAGTATTTGTATATATGTATGGCAGTATACAGAGGGAGAAGCAATTGCAGTCACGTACCTCCTGAGTGACGGCGTCTGAGGAAGAGTGCAACCTTCTTCTCGTGACGTTGGATTTGTGAGTGGACTCCACGAAGGCTCGGTACGTCATCAGCTGAAGTTCATAATCCTGCAGAATTATACAAACACACGTGTGAATCCAGACCAGGAAGATGAAGGTAAACACTGAAGCGATCTGAAAACAGCCGCGATCTCACCTTCACAGCCGTGCAGTACTGTTTGGAGTGGGTCTGGCACTCGTCCAGTTTGGTCTGATTTCTTTCTATTTCAGCAACTAAGGCCTGAAGGAGAAGGAGAGGATTCATTTAAGAAGATGTTATCGATAGACAACACTTGGCTAAAACATGAGACTAGACTTTATATGAGCGTGAGGAGAGCAGACCATTCACCAAAGAAGTGGTAGAATGTGTCTATTTAAGGTATTCATAAAAGATACAATATTCATTACAGTTCCACAGTGTTATGACTTTATAATGATAAGTCATTTCAGAAAGTAGTGCATGGAGCTACTATTTGGAAGGATTTATCAGAATTAAAAACATGCTCAAAGAAAGAAGTATATGGAAATGAAAGAGTGATGCCTTAATCAGAGGGATAAAAGTGGGAGATGGGTGTAGGGTCAGAGTTTTGTGGCCTGTGTGTTTGAGTATGCACATGCGAGTGTGTGTGTTTTGTCCGTCTTATACCATCTGTTGTAGTGTGCAAGATAATCTTATAGCAGTGTACTGTGTGGCATGTGTGATGGGGATTGGAATCAAATAAGCTATGGCTCAAATCCAACCCCTTTTAGAACCATGTACTTGTTGATTTATGTAAACATATGTGTTGTGCAGGTTTGAATAATCTATCTCAGGGGTCTCCAACCTCTAATTAGAGCCCCCAGTAGCTCGCCACCCCCTTCAAGGTAGCTCGCCAAAGCATTTAGAAATAAACAAATCAAATATTATACCTAATATTTCAGATTGTACTATTCACTATCATTATTTATTATTGTAAATGCTCTCACTTTGATGACCAGTAACAAATATGCGATGAGAATAATGACTGTACCCAATATCAGTCTCGTTCACACCAATATCACTAATTTTTTCCCAGGGCCGCTTAAAGGAGTAGCTCTCTGCCTTTATCGTCCCAGCAAAGTAGCTCTTTGGGTGAAAAAGGTTGGAGACTTCTGATCTAAATAAACAGTGGGCTCACCGTCTGTTGGGCCAGTTGCTCGGACAGCGCCTTGCTGTCGCTTTGGCTCGGGTGGGTGTTCTCCTGTCGGTCTGTGGTTTCCTCGATCCATTTGATCAAAGCCGAGTGTCCGTCTCTGTACAGCTGCAGAGACGAGCACAGGGCCTCCAGCTCCGTTTGTCTGAAAAAGAGAATACAAATATAGTAGTTTTATTATTAAAATATATTTGATGATGCAGGAGGGTCTATGGGACATTTAGTAACATTTAAGGACAAAAAATGAATAAATAAATACATTCTGCCGGTTGATAATAACAAAAAACAAACAATGAAAATAATCTCAAGGGTCACTAAAACTGTCTTGCGGGTGATATTGGAGTTTGAGTCCGACATAAAAACAAAAAAAAATATAGACAGTGGTCATCCTGCTTCCTTTAGACCAATGGCTCTATGTGTGTGTTATTATTCCATTTGATTCTTTGCAAAGACGCACAAGACGACTGCTGTTGTGATATAAGACTATAAAAAATTTATTGAATTGAATTGACACTAATATTGTTCTTATAAAAATATGACTTGGAACCATCAAACTAAACATACCATAACATATACATAGTGTGGGGTTAGATGGGCTTACATAAGAAAGTTGCTTCATCCCAATAAAAGTTGCTTCAGCTCAATACAAATACAAACTTTTTGAGATGGCCTCAATTACCGGTTATTGTTTTACTTGATGTGTTTAGTGTTTATGTAATTGTATCTGTCTGTTGTGTTTAAGTGTAACTTCGCTGCCTCTGGGTCAGGACTCCCTTGAAAAAAGGGTTCTTAATCTCAATGGGATTTTTGAATTTTCATCCCATTTTTTGTTGTAATACAGTCAGTGAATGTAATATTTGTTATTAATCAAATCAACAATCAACTAAAACAAAATCCTATCTTATAACATTCATCGTGTTTTCACAGAGGTTGAAATCTTATATGGTTTGAATGTATTTTCTAAACCTTTCTGTGTGTAATGTTTTTCTAAGTTTTCTGACATTGAATATATGTTTGTGTAAGCCCTCAGTCGTACAGGGATTAGTCAAAGCAAAGGAAGGTTTCTCACCCATCATCTGTACTTCTTAGCAAGTTTTCCCAACGTTTCGTCCTCAACCTAGCGGACTTCTTCAGGGAATGAATTCTCGGACCGCGCGTTGGAGATTTATAACCTATGGGTGTGGTAAGCCACACCCTAATCCTGATACTAACTCGTAAACAATCTAAGGTCTGCTTGATGTAGAAGGGAGCAGGTCTAACGACCCTGCTGAGGCTAACGACCCTAACTCCTTAGGATGTCGTCGCATCTATGACGACATCCTAAAAACAACGCCCTAACTTGGGACAAGGTCAGTGACATGCTAATGAGTTAGGAGGGGTGAGACCTACACTCCACTTGAGCATCCCAGCAGATAATAGGTCTGTGACATGCTAAGGAGTTAGGGTCGTTAGCCTCAGCAGGGTCGTTAGACCTGCTCCCCTTCTACATCAAGCAGACCTGAGATTGTTTACGAGTTAGTATCAGGATTAGGGTGTGGCTTACCACACCCATAGGTTATAAATCTCCAACGCGCGGTCCGAGAATTCATTCCCTGAAGAAGTCCGCTAGGTTGAGGACGAAACGTCGGGAAAACTTGCTAAGAAGTACAGATGATGGGTGAGAAACCTTCCTTTGCTTTGACATTGAATATAGTACAGAAATAACATGACCACAATTAATGTATTTTATTTCTTATCTTAATTCACCTGGAGTCTATCTGCCTCTTGACGCTGCTCCACCTGTCAATCATCTGGTTGGCCTTCTCCTGGTATCGGTCCAGTTCTGGGCTGCGGTCCGGATGGATCCTGCTGAGCTGAGACCCCGCCTCTTTGGCCTGGACCACCTCAGACTGCAGAGACTGGAACACTCCCTCCTGATCCGACACCTCAGTCTGCCATCTCTGCAACGCCACCACAGACAAGAGGTCAGACACGAGGAACACAAGCTTTTCAAATGTTTTGTGTGGATTGATATAAACAGATAACAGAGATTATGTGTCTCCTGGGATGTGTAGTCGGGATATTATAACTAATCGATAATACCTTTGTACATACAGAACCAAATAATTTCTTACTACTGCCACTACTTCTGCTTCTACTGCTGCTACCACCACCACCACTACAACTACTACTGCCACTACTACAACTACTGCTTCTGCCACTACTACTTCTACTACTACCATTACTACTACATTAAATGCCGCTGCCGCTGCTACTGCAACTACCACAACAGCTGCTGCCACTACTACTACTACTATTTACTACTACTACTACCACCACCACTACTAACAAGCATTGGAGAACTGCCTTTTAGACATGTTTCTTACATTTTATAACTGTGTTTATTTCTGATAAAGTTTCAAAAAACTTGATAAAGCTTCAAAACAAAACGTTTGCCTCCTTCACATGCAATTCTGAAACAAAACATATGCCTAAAGGATTAAAGGGAAGTAAGATGTCTTCACTCATCACAACAAAACAGAAAAAATAAGGCTAACAAACAAAAACAAGTAAAGGGCTAAAGAGGGATCAGTCAGAGAGGGGACTAGGGACTGTAGTACTCAATAACTCAATTCAACCAACGGGTAAAGTAGGATTTTATCTCTGAATGTAAGTGTCTGATGAGTCCAGATGTGTGAAACCCAGAGTAACCAGCAACAGGATTTCCTCCGGTGACTCACCTGCAGCTGGTCTCTGAGGGTCCTAATGGCCGCCGTGTCAGGAGGAACGATGTCTTCTTCGCTCAGTCTGCTCTCGTACTTTCTGACCTGACCCTCCGCTTCGTCCAGGCTTTGTATCAAAACATCGACAGTCTTTAGCCTGCAGAGCGAACACAACGCAAGAGACGTATTAGACAACAACATGGAGCAGGGAGAAAACTGGGAATGTGTTTTGTTTGTGACTTTTATGGCAGGGGTAAAATATAAGTAGTCTCTCCGGTCAGCCATACTTCAGAGATACAATAATGAACCAAAGTAACTACAAGTGTCATCTACTACATCCATCAATCTACACCATCCATGTATCTAATTCCTCTATCAAAAAACAGCTTTATCTCTTGTTTTCACATGCATGTATAATTGGCCTCTTTTACATTTTTAGACAGAAATCAACCTAAAGCTTTTAATAGTGACTCAATGCTCACAGTGCTCTTTCTTACAAACTACAGTACCCCAGCTTTAAGCTCCAAATTGTTGTATTTTTTCAACCAATATCATTTTTGTTACAGTTGGATTTTCCTTTGTATGTATAATAATATAATAAATGTCTATAATATTTTTAAAAAACAGTTATTAAACTTTGAATCTTGATTTTGTTTTATATTTTTTGGGTACTGCTATCTATCTGCTAGGAGCATTAACTTGAGGAAAAATAAAAAATAAATGTATGTGTGTTTGTTGTATAATAAACAGGTGGTTACACACAAATACAAAATACTATAATAATTCATAGAGAGAAAAAAGTGACTGACTTTTGCAGGAAGACGGAGGAAAGGTTGTGCAGTTTGTCGGTTTTCTCCACAGCGTAGTTGAGTTCAGAGCGGAGCGCCGGGATGCTGGACGACGACGGCTTTTCCTCAAAGAAACGAACGCAGCGTCGAGAAACATCGCCGAGACCGGAGCGCAGGCCGTCCAGCTCCAGCAGCAGCGTCTGAGGCATCACAACAGGATTTAACTTAAATTAGTGCCAATGGTAAAGCGTAAGACACAAGGTACAATTTTATGGTGAGTATCTCTGTCATAGACGTTTTGAACATTAGCTTTTGATTCTATGACAGTGATCCTGTATGGGCCAATGACCTTTAGGTGTTGGTTTTGTACTGTAGTTGTATTGGCGGGCAGACAGTGTCTAAGTTGGTACCATAGACTGTATATATTAACGGACGTAGTCATGCCCATCTCCGCCGTTCTAACTAATGAGCCAACAATGAGCCAACTCACGGCGAGGCATCTTTCCAGCACTACGGCCCCCGTCTCTGGAACAGTCTGCCGGAGGAGCTCAGGGCCGCAGAGAACGTTCATATTTTTAAAAGTAGGCTCAAGACGCACCTTTTTAGAGTAGCTTTTGATTAGTTTTTATTATTCCATTCTATTTATCTTTTATTATTTATTATTTATTATATTGCTATTTCTATTATTCATGTATTGTGTGTTCCTTTTAGTCTCACATTTTAGTGTTTTACTTATTGTATTGTTTTTAGTGTACCCAGTGTTTCCTCTGGAGGAGCCCTCTGCACCGGGAGCAGTGGTCGGTGTGGCTGCGGGGGTCGGACTCTTGGGCCTGGTGGGGGCCTGGGGCCTCGGTTTCATGTCTCCTCTGGGTCCTGTGTCGTCCCCTGTGGCTACGGGCGGCTCTCTGCTCCTGGTGCAGACGGCTCCTTGGATGACGCTTTTTCAGCTGGTTGCATCTGAACCCTGCCAAGTCTCTCATCATGTTTTTATTGTTTTACTGGTGTGTGTGTGTGTGTGTGTGTGTGTGTGTGTATGAGTGTTCATGAGCACGTGTGTGTGTGTTTGTCTGTGGTTTGGGGGGGGTCTGTTGGGTGGTCTGGGGGAGGGGTCTTGGGTCGGCGGGATTGTTTTTAACCAATCTGTAAAGCACTTTGTGTTGCATCTTATGTATGAAAAGCGCTTTATAAATAAAATTTGATTGATTGATTGATTGAACAATTGGGCTCCCATGGAGTGATTCAAAATGGCAGCGGCGGCTGGAAAATGTGAAATAAACGCGGCGCGAGCTCCATTCATTTAATTGAGTGACTTCAAAAATTCACAGCGACTAAACTAGAGTGGTCCAAAAAAATTCACTCCCCTCAGCATTGACACAAATGTGGAATGGAGCTTTGGGCCAAGAGCCAACTTTTGGACCATCCTGTAAAGGTGTTTTCGAGAGGTAAGAAGATGCTATATGTTAGCATTGGCTAATTCTTATTCCGGGTCCACCCCCCTCGCCCCGGGGTGGTATTGCAAGTCTGTCAGTGCACATCAATTTGGCCACTTTTGAGCCGGGACCCGCCCCCACTGGTTGGTAGACCACGAGACCTTCTTTATCGACCCCCACTGACGTCTGCTGTCATCGCGTCCTTGGGCAAGACACTTAACCCCACTTTGCCTGAAGCCCCCACTGAAAGATCAACACTATGTTGTCACAGACAGAGAAGGCATCTTCCTGTGGACTCACAGAGAATCAGGGAGGGGCTGGTGCTCTGTGAGCCCTCGACCCAGAAATGGATTAAGGGGAAGAAGATGGATAGTTGGAAATTGTTGAATTTGGTTTTGTGTTCTAATTAGTTTATTTTCTAATCTGCTGTGGGCAAATACAGTATGAGTAAAGACATGTGATTTCATGGTGTGTCCAGCAGATGGCGGTCACCTCCTGCTCTGTGATGTGCAGGCCGTGCTGGGAGAGGTCCCTGGGTTCAGAGGTCAGGAGGATGGGCAGAGGCGTCTGGATGCTCCTCGTCAGTCTCTGTTCGGCTTCATTTAAACGTAAAGTGATGTTCTGCAGCTCCGACAGGTACGACCGCGACACCGACTCGTCCTTCTCCTCTGCCACACGAGAGAAAGACCAGGTAAGAGGTTTAGGCATGTTCAAATTCAAGTAGCAACACTTTACTTCAGTTTAACAAGTAGACATGCATTTTAATGTGGTTAATAATACATTTTAAGATATCAAATATAAACACTGTCGATAGAAAGAGAAGTGACAGTGCATGTTATCTATTATGACTTGTCCGTGTGCAGGTGCAGGTGGGGTAAAGGTTAGCTTAGCTATAGCACCTAAGTAGCAGAGAGTCATAACCACACCCCCTGCACACATGAACGCCGTTTCTGTAATAACGCAGTCTGTGACGAAGCCTCCCAGCTTGAAATGTGAAAGCATTACACTACATTAGGACTCAAGTCTTATACAATGCCTTTTCCTCATCTGATTTTCTCATCTTTGCCACAACAGGGCGAGTGAAATTGGAACGTTGAGGGTTTCGGTTCAGCCATTGTAGATGTTTTAGAAAATCTGACTCAGTAAAAACTCAGACAGGTGAGCTCACTGACTGATGATTTATTTTTTGGGGCTATGGCATCTGGTCGTGTCTCATTTGATAACACATGATGACTTGACTAATTAAAGTATGGAGTTTGGGGACGTTTCCTCACAGTATTTTAAAAATTGTGTTTGGATAAATCATTGACTGCATCTTTAAGTCATCAGCTGAAACTGGACCTGGACATTAGACCCTACATCTCCAGTCTCTATTCTTCTGGTGTCCTGCCTTCTTAATTTAGCCTCTTTACCTTTTGTGCAAATCGTTCTTTCTCTAGTCTCACCTCCTCTTCAGTCAGTCTTTTCACCTCCCTCATCTATCTCTCCTTCTCTCTTCTCGGCTATTTTTTTTAATGGACCTTAAAACAACTAGGTCTTGTCATCTCCCTATTGTCTCCATAGATCACACAGAGGTGCACCCATGTCTCACCTGTCTCCATGTTGAGCAGGAGGTCCTGGCAGTGCTGCTGAGCCTGCAGGACGTCCCGCTCTAGCGCCTGTCTGTCCTCCACGCTGAAGAGGGCGCTCTCTTTACTGTCGCTCACAAAGTCCGACCAGTGAGACTCCAAGTGCTCCAGGGTCTGCTGCCGCTCTGACGGGGACTGACAGCGCACCTGAGCCACACAAAATCAACATGTAAACACTTTAGGCAACTATTTGGGTTGGGTTTGTTTTGATCTGGACTAGTACAACACCCCCATCTAGTGGTAGAAGCGGGATATTACATTCTGCCAATACGTATTTTTAAAGTATGCATTGTTTTTGGCCTTTAATAAGGTATAACAAGACCATTTCCATTTCAGGTTTTAGAATGTGAAATTGCTGTATATCTGAAGTAGAACATATATGGTGTAACTCTCTATGCTACCACCAGAAGGAGTCAGAAGCTCAGGATCAGACAACTTCATTCAACAGTTTGGTGGCACACAAAATGACCACTACACTCAAGAATGCAGCTATCACTAGACTGTATCTCAACCAGATGTGGGACACAAGCTGAATACTAAAATAACATTGGTCAACACCCTTTCATTTCCCCTCGCATTGCTAATAGTTTGAAGCCTGAATAATTTACAATACTGGATTTTTAAGTTAATCTATATCACCCTGAGGCGCTGTCTACAAGACGCTGTTGCACGCCAAAAATAAAATCTCCTTATCCTAAATAGTCTTGCCTCGGGTTCAGGAAGTACCTAAAACTAGAGTATAATTTTGCCAAAGTAAGTGAGACTGATACAACTCAAGTTTCATGAACAAAAACAAAATCTACCGAGTAAAGACTAGTAGTGATGTCACACAGACTGTACAGTAGGAGTGCGGATGTACGGAAGAAGCTGATTTGAACATTAGCTAGCTGGAGCCAATTCCCTTATATTTCCTTCCCTTAAACAAACAAGGGTGACCTGTTGCTAATGCAAGTTGGTGTTTCCCCCATTAATGAGGCCATGTGATTGGTCAAATCCAATCTATGGCTCAGATCTCATCATAAACCACAGAAATTTAAAGCCAAAAATGATGAGTATGACACAAACGGTTCCTGAGCTACTAGAGCAGGCAAGTCAAACTCAGGCTCATGGGGAAAATCTGGCTCGGCAGACAATTTTAAATGGCCCCTGTAATGCTAAGCTACTATAGCATGTTATACTTGTTAACTAAAATGTGCATAGAAGTTATAGTTAGTAAAATTATTTGGCCCAGGTATGGTGGAATTAAAATCTATTAGGAATAATATCCAAAATCATGTCTATTACAGTTAATTTGTCAAAAGACAAAAATATGGTGGACATTTTTTTGTATATCACTTTTATACTTCTGGCTCCAACCAGCTCTTATTTTTTTAATTTTGGCCATGACCAAAATGAGTTTGACACCCCTGTGCTAGAGGAATTTACTTATCAATCTGAGCCAAAAACTTTGCCCATAAGCACTATCCCATCATTGAGCGTGTTAGCATTGTCCATCTACATCTACAGTCTCTGGTTGCACATCTACAGATAGACGTATGATAAATGGTGATTTGTGGGACTGACCGTGTCCAGGCTCCATGCAGAGATCGTGCGGATGTCTTTGAGCAGATAGTTCCAGGAGACCACACTCTTCATGTTGACGTGGAGCTGGTGCCACAGAGACATCACCTTCTGGTACAGCTGCTCGGCCCTGAGGACACGTCACACACAAAACATATATAATTTGTGATTCAGCGCCAAGATCACACTGCATGACACTTAAAGAGCGACTAAACACCAAATCAACTTTTTTTAACTCATAAACTGCATAAGTATGTTTATTGTAGTGCTGTCTACATATCCTGGTCATTCTTTTGACATTTTAGTTCAAATTAGATAAAATATCACTTTTGAGCCAAAAAACGTCTGTGTGGCGCCCTCTCAACCTTTTTGGTGGTACTACATTTTAATTTGGTCCTGTCCTCTCCATTGACTCTGAAGTTCTCTATGTTTTGTGTGACGTCAGTCTGTCAGAGCCAGTGATATAAACCCATTCAACTCTCACACACGCCCCAGCTGCAGTTTGGAGTATTCTGGCGCCATCTAGTGGATTAAAATTAAATTACATGAGTCATTCTGATATTATTGAGTGTGATTAGGTTCAGGTGTGTAGCTTTACAATTATCTTAGTGTGTTAACAAGGGTGGAATGAGACTTTCTGGTCTGTAAACTATTGCTTTAAGCAGCAATGACAACTGTCTGTTTTTTTTTTGTGTGTGAGCTGTCAATCACAGCCCAGACCACGCCCAACTCTAAGCCCCCCTTCTTGTCCCTTAGTCCTCCAGGCAACGCCCTTTTTAGATAAAAATTTCAAATCTTAATGTGGGCGGAGTAAAGCTGGGCACAGGTGTTTAGTCGCTCTTTAATAATCAGGCTTAGGAACATTTGTAAATTTCTCCATTGTGAGATCAATAAAGTTTTATCTTAATAAACAAACTGCATTTTCAGAACATCTTTTGGACAGTCGACCTTTTCTTTTCAGGCTAGACTGTGCATCGCTCTTCTCACTGACTGAAAACTACAAACAGACTTAAACCTCTTCATCAGACGTCTGAAACTGTGGCTAAAATTCAAGCAACTTTGATCACATGTTTAAGGAATTGTACATTTACTTAATTTTATATTTGTAAATGTTAAATATACGCATCTAGTCTGTCTAATGTAACAGTTGTTTCCATATCAAACAGATAAATAAAAACAATTTTAAACAAATATACAAAATAAATCAAATGTATTCTGTGTTTTGGTTTTGCCGACACACAAAAGCAAAGAAATGCTCTCTTTCTAGATGTGGTAAGTTATCTTACCACATCTAGATGTGGCTTCTTATGAAGCGCTTTCCACAGAGACACATCCAAAGATGCTATGACTTTCTCTTTGCATTGTGGGTGAGGTGTGTTGCCTAGCTGCAAAACGACGATTTAGCAGCCATCCCACTCTACCAAGAATCAGACTGATGTAGTACTGACTAGGGTTTAATATTTTTTCCGAAAATGAGACATATCAAATCCCGGGAAAAGACGACGCCTTTCCCGGGAAATCCCGGGAAATAGCTGTTGTTTGTAGTTGTTGTTTTTAGCCCAAGTAATGTATGATATCACTCAAATATATAATCCAACAAAAGCTGCCATCTCCACTAGTGTTTCACCAAGCGACTTTCTAGCTTTGCTAAAGTAGCCATAGCGTTTTCAGAGGTTTTGTTGATGGGCTTTCTTCAGGAATTTCACTATTATGAGATTCTAAATGTCTGCGCAATCCACTTGTCGACCAGTGACGTGCGGTGTGGTTTGGAGGCACTGACTTCAGCCTAATCAGATGAACATATATCATATAAATCAACAGAACCTACAAAGCGGCTTATTCACAATTAGTTTGGCTACAGCAGAATATGTTCCATGCCCGCATTGTTTGCTCATACAAAACGCAAAAGTTCGTAAAAGGCACATTTCCAATTGTGTTATGGGTCTTACCTTAGTTATTAATGAACAGCACAGACCGCTTCAGTTCAGACCAGTTTCATGTTTAAGTCCAGATAATAGTTTGAGCGCAGATATGTAATCCCCCATTTGGAAATAAGCCCAAAGAGTTTTAAAGCGTAAAACAAAACGGGTGTCTTCTCCATAAACTCCTGTGTTTCGCTGCAGCCGGCTCTCGGGCGCATCCAATTTCTAATATCAACCTTCTTACCCTTCTCCTCTCTTCCTTATCATTCCTATCGTCATTGGAAGCAGAACATTACCCTAAATGCATTTTATATGATCTTAAAATGTGTTATCTGTATGTTAGCCAAACCTGTTGCGTCCCTTAGCAGATGGAAAAAAAGAAAGGAGCTTTCTGATAGAATTGGATGTAGCCAAATTCTGGGTTCACATGTGCCCCGTACCCTGAGGCCGGCCTCATTACAAGTCGTGGTTTAGCGCGATTAAGACCCATATTTGTTGTCAAAAACACAATTTATGAGCCATCCTCTCAGCTGTAGACATGTTGATTGTAAATGAAATATGTTTGAACTTTGAAGAACAATAAACGTACTTTATAATAGGAGCGCACTGTATTTTTTGTTTTACTTTCATTTCCCGTTTCCCGTCATAACATTTCCCGGGAATCGGGAAATTGTTTTGATCAGATTTCCCGGGAATCCTGTGTCCCGGGATTAAACCCTAGTACTGACTGTAGTTGATTCTGTTGTTTTGGAGAATCGACAACTTTGTAAAGTCCTCTGAGGAGATTTAGGGCTCCACAAACTGCATTGAATTGAACCGTAAAAGGTGAATGTATATAATTTTCTAGACAATCTTAATTCATTTGACACCAGTAAACCCAGCCCATCAGTTACCAGCGCCACAGGGGGCTCTCAGGTGTATTTTTAGCTCGCTCACCGGGCAGCCGTGTCGATGGCGTCCTGGTTGGGAGGGGGGATGGTGAAGCACACGGAGGGGACCATGGCCTCGTTTCCCGTCGGACTGATCACTTTCCATTTGGTCCGATGTGAGTTGTCCTCCAGAACACACTCCTCTCCGCTGTTTATGGTGATCTGAGAAACGTGGGAATGGAGGAGGCAAGGAGAGAGGAGACAAGGAGAGAGGAGAGAGAGCAGGGAAAGGAGAGAAAGGAGAAAGAGGAGGGAAAGGAGAAGACGGGACAGAAAGGACAGAGGAGAGGAGAGCGGAGACGAGGGGACAAGACAGAAATGACAGAAAAGAGAGACGGGAAGGAGCAAAACCAGATGAAATATGAGGAGAATTTAGGTTGGAATAACAAGCCATGGGTGTTATAGATGGACAGACGAAGGAGAAATGACAGAAGAGAATGAATGAACCGAAATCGGAAAGTTGACAGAGGAATGCAGTGCGAATGAGAGAAAATAAAGAGAAAAAAAATAAAGTATACACATAAATTAATAGAAATCAATGGCCCTAAATCCAAAACAAAATGCGTATGGGTTTTTCTTTTCTTCATGAAGTTGCAGCAGAAGTGAAATAGAAATGCAAGGAGAATGGCTTTGCTTTTGCTTTTGCACAGGTAAAGTTAAGCCAAAGCTGTCGTCACTTAAGCGTCGACATGGGAGCAGTAATAAGGAGGTGATTACTGAATACTGCTGACTCAGGAAAGCGCGTAGTATTATAATTTTAGAGCAGTTAAATGTATGCGGTGGGAGACTGAAGCTGCACATAGACTCCCACTCACGCCGCTCTCTCTCACCCCTCTCTCTCCCCTCTCTCTCCCCCCTTCTCCCCCCCCTCTCTCTCCCCTCTCCCCTCACACACGTCACAAACGACACGGGAACATTCACATAAAGTACACAGCTGAACGAACTGCACACACCAATTACTTCAGCTCCGCCTGCCCTCGTACCTGCTGATTTCACCCTGCGTTTGATTTAGAGACGTGTTATCAGTGAACTGGGCTGTTGGCTCACTGTTTATAAAGCGGCCAATTTACTCAGGAGATGTGTTTTTGGCATAATGTTCCGTTTGAAATGCATCATGTGAAAGTGGTTCAAAACAATGTCCATAACTACAGGTCAACCTATACATCAGAGCAAATATGCAATTTTATATTTAATAGGCCTCTCAATGCGTGTCTCCCCAAGATTTCTCAATTTATTTCCCACTGGATTTTTATAAGATAATATATGATAAGATCGGAACCTTTATTCATCGCACAGTGGGTATATTTTGTAACATTTGCTTTGTTTCTTAGTTAGCTGTAAATGCTTCAACATCTATCTATCCATTTCTATCTTTATCTAAAATATAGAATGTAAAATGGCAGGATGATACGTAGTACTAGCAGTGGTGGTTCCTTAGGACAGTGGTCCCTATTCACCAATGGCTCCTATATGTTTGTTATTTTTGCATTTCCTGTGTGTTGAACTGTTTGACTCTCTGATCTGTTGTTGGAAAATCAACAACTTTGCATAGTCCGAGACGACTACTGTTGTGATTTAGGGCTATGCATACTAATACATTGAATTTGAACCAATTATAATCTATGGTACTAAATCAAAAAGCATCCATGGCTTCCATATGCTATTTAGCTAAAACATGACCACAGATCCATCTCAAATGACATGTGACATATACAGTCCATGCTTCTATTTTTTGTTTATGTTTTCAATCATCAGGACGTGTGGGTCGAAACATGTGAAACCAGCAGTCACGTGTGTGTGCAGGACGGCGTGTGCAGTGTGTGAGTTTGAGGTGAGAGAGGCAGAACATTGGCAGCTATACCTGAACGTTTGTCTTTGCCAACCCGGCCGACAGACGAGGGGGGAAGTGTCGGGAACAAGGGAGGGGTGAAGGATGAGGCAAAAACAATATGGAGGAGGAGGGATGAGAGATAGACAGAGGAAAGTGAAGGAGAGAGAGATTTTTAAGTTACAAAAGCTGCAGGTCCAGTGGGGAGTGGGTGGTAGTAAAGTGAAAGGTGCACTTCTTATGTATAATGTATGAGGTTTAAGAGCCGACTGCGAGCCCTGCATCACGGTATAGCATAAAGAGACAGATGCACTTTGCTGAGTTACTTTCACGTGCTATTTTTGGTGTTTTCTAATGCATCTTTGAATAGGTATGGGCAGAGGTCACATCCAAGAGACAGATTACAGTCAGAAGGTTATCAAGACAGACACAATACTTCCAAACCACTGCATATTATGTGAAAACCGTCTTCTAACAAGTGTTATTAATGATGAAGTCTGGGTTCTTACAGAAATGGTTTTACTGTACTCTGTGATTGGCAAAAGGGTTGTATTTAGTATTTAGTCAGCCATCAATCGTGAAAAAGTTCTTCCACTTTAAAAGATGTGTTGGAACTGTTTGATTCTCCAGTAATTTTCATCAGTGGTATGCCTAAACTATGAGAGACTAAATGAGAAGAAAAATACAGATATAATAGAATTTATTTGTAATTTATGGTGGAAAAAAAGTAATTAGTCAATAACAAAAGTTTACTCCAATACTTATTTGTATACACTTAGTTGGCAACAGAACACGCTTAACCTTTTTTCAATCATTTACACACACAAAATGATCTTTTAGAGCGATTAATAATAGTTTTAATCTGAATAATAGATTACCCTAGCAGCCATCTGATTGGTTGAAATTAGTTATATTCCTTGAGGATCCTCGTCATTGGTGCAGCTATTCTCCAGCAATACCTGCTGTCTACCAACTATTAGTACAGAGCGGAATGGTCAGAAATATACATTATTTTAAAAAACGTTGTTGTCATCAACTTTAATCTGTGGACTGAACAAAGCACCAAAAAATACCATTTTGAACCTACGTAAATAAGTCTTTCCCTAAATATCCCTAATTGTTTGTAATTTGTATTAAAAAAGAGGAGTGACCCAGGGAGGAGGCTCGGAAAGTTGGTGATTGTGAGAAATGGCCAAGAATGGACTCGTAATATCCATATATGCTACATAAATAAATGTGGCGAGCTAGCCAGGAGTCAAACCTAGAATCTTCTCAAACATATTTTTTTGTGTTTTACTAGAGCAGTATTGTGTGTGTGTGTGTGTGTGTGTGTGTGTGTGTGTGTTACCTCTATCTGCTTGTAGTCACATATGGCTTTGATGGGGGTGGTGGAGGCCAGGGGGGTGTCTGCGCTGCGAGGCTTGAGCTGGACCACACTCTTGGCTCGTCCCACCAGACCGGCCACTGCGCGCCGGTACTCGATCAGCTGCTCCTTCTCCTCCTGAAAACACAGTAACAACACACACAAAAATGCGTAAATACAGGTGGTAGCAGAGGGTAAGGCAAGGCGAGGCAAGTTTATTTGTATAGCACAATTCATACACAAGGCAATTCAAAGTGCTGAACAAAATAAGAAAGCATTAAAATCATAAATAATCACAGAACATTAAAAAGAAAGATAAAAATATAAAATCCCTCAGTTGTATGCACAGCTAAACAGAACTGTCTTTAACCTGGTTTTAAACATTGTCAGAGAGGAGGCCTGTCTCACATCTTCAGGAAGACTGTTCCAGATTTTAGCAGCATGAATCTGAAAAGCAGCCGGTAGGGCTGCAGGGTAGTGCAGGCCAATTCCATCATTTTATTTTATATTATATATATTTTGTACAGAAGATATTATTTCACATTCAAAGCCATGAAATAGCAAAGTGTATAGATTAATAATCATGAAGGGCCAATGGTTTTTCTTTAAAATTGTAAAATTCATGTTTTGTTGCAACAAATCGTCATGTTTTGGTATTTCTCTGAAGTGTATTTTGTTGTCTTTCTCTTAGACTCAAAGAATAAGAATTTAAAATAGAAAATACAATAAGTAAAATAAGCAAAAAAAACAATTTTGATCCTTATTTGGTGGTAATTCTTTACAGATTAAAACAATTGAGTTTCATCACAACCACTTTTTTCTAGAAAACTGGGAAAAATTTATATTTATATTTTGAACGCCTGAATTGTCCGCCTCTCACTAACCAGCCGTGTGTGCAAACCCTGGTCTCCCTGTGCGCTTGTTTGGTCCTGTGGCCCTCTGCGGCGCCACCATCTGTTGGAGTCAGGACAGTGTTTGTGCGTGTGAACACAAGATGGGGAGATGAATCAGCGACACTTCACTGCTCCACGTGAGACGGGACTCGGAGGCTAAAGACCGGGCTAACGCTTTCTCACTTCATTTGTGACGATCTGCTAACGGCTGGACACAAGTCAGACTGTTATTGTTGGTATGAACTGAGAGACTACGGCTTTCTAAATCAATTTCAAATACAGTTAAATCATTAGCCGTGATAGAATTATAGTAAAAATGGAAAAAATGTGAACAGAGCTTATTGGCAGAAAAGAGCCAATGATACATCTCTACTTTAGAATAAGATAAGATAAGAAAGATAGACTTTATTGATCTGTCTTTTGCACAACCGGGTGATTCTTGAAAAAATGTGAGACAAGCTTCTTCTCTGACAATGTTGAAATCCAGGTTAAAACAGTTCTGTTCAGCTGTGCTACAACTGAAGGATTGTATCTTCGCTCGTTTTATTATTTGTGATTTTAATGTTTTGTTTTATTATTTGTTAATCAATTTGGAGTTGCTTGTGTATGAACTGTGCTATACAAATACACTTGCTTTGCTAGCATCTTAAAATGGAGGGTGTAAAAGTCAAATCTGACCATAGAGTCCTGCAGGAGATCCTCCAGTTTGCTGAGTCTGCTGCTCTTGTCACAGGTGTACTGTCTCTTTATAGTGTCCTGGAGCTGCCGCAGGTACGACTCGCTGTCCCGGGCGTCGCTCATGAACTGGAGACAGAGGAAACAGGAGGTTTCAATTTTGATCCATATTTGGTGGTAATTCTTTACAGATTAAAACAATTGAGTTTCATCACAACCACTTTTTCTACAACAGAAAGCATTGTCAAACATATAAATACATGTGTAAAGTTATGGGGAAGTTACCTGGAAGTACGCAGTGTTGTCTTTGAGATGTTGCTCCACACAGACACAGAGCTGCTTCACCCACTGCCACTGAGTCTGCAGAGCAGCGCTGTAGGCCTGAACACGCAGACCACGCACTTTAGACACAACTACAAACTTATAATATTTGACAAGATATTTATTAGCATTCCATTAGACAGGATAAGATTTCTGAGCAAGGAGTAAATATTTTGCCCAAAAGTAAAGCAACAACAACTAGAAACACACATTAAAGAATAGTGGTGGTGACTGAAAGTAACATGATAATAATCTGAATGTATCATAACATAATATAATTTAAAATGGAAAGGTCAGGTCACAACGGCTACATTTAATCTGCTAGAACACACACACACAATGCAGGGCAGGGCTTGGTTAATACTGTGATGGGAGACCTCTGGGAACACCAGGTTAGAGCCCTGCACGGGCCTATTATCTGGGCCCGAGCCCGGCCCTGGCCCGAGGGGGTGGTGCCCCAGCCCGGCCCGTATGGAGCTATTATTGTTTCAATAATATTTGTGTGTGCGTAAAAAGATTTGTGCGTGCGTAACCAGATTTGTGCGTGCGTAACCAGATTTGTGTGTGCGTAACCAGATTTGTGCGTGCGTAACCAGATTTGTGTGTGTGTAAAAGAAATATTTGTGCGTGTGTAAATAGATTTGTATGTACGTATCAAGATTTGTGTGTGCGTAAAAAGATTTGTGTGTGCGTAGAAAGATTTGTGTGTGTGTAAAGAAAAAAAAAAGTACGTTTTACACACAAGTTTTTTTTTTACACACGAATCTTTTGACGCAGTCCTGCCTTCGCAGATTCGCAAGTGTAACTTGGACTGTGTGCGTGCGTAAACAGATTTGTGTGTGTGTAATTTGACATTTGTATCTGTAACAGAACAATCTGTGTGTAAATAACCGCGTTGTACAAAGAGAAGAACGGGAAAAAGCCTAAGTGCTACGCACAGGCTCTGTTTTACACACGAATCTCTTTTTGACACACCTCTGCCGCCAAGCGTGTGTCAAAAAGATTTGTAAGTGTAATGTGGTTGTTCTAGCAGTACACCAGCAGATGGTGCTGTTGTAGCTGGTTATTACCTACACGCAAGCAAACCAACAAGTGTAGATAGAGAAAACCGAAGGATTTAAGAAGAAGAAAAGTTCAGGATGACAAGGAACACTAAAATTCCCACAAAATCCGACCTTTATGAAAGCTGTAGGTTATCTGTCAGCTGTTTTAGTTTACTTTGAGTTCTATGGGGAAAATTTCTGTGTAGCCAACGTGAATTTAGTCTGCAGTACGTGAGAATCCCTCAGCTCCAAGCTAGTAACACCCTATCCAGTTATTATAATAGATCCATGTATCATACAGTGGTGTGAATGACAGGATTTTGAAAATAGGAAAAAAATATCATAAACAGCTGCGGTAGTGTGTCTTGTCAAGGCAGTAGGTTTTGGTTTGCTTGCGTGTAGGTAATAACCAGCTACAACAGCACCATCTGCTGGTGTACTGCTAGAACAACCACATTACACTTACAAATCTTTTTGACACACGCTTGGCGGCAGAGGTGTGTCAAAAAGAGATTCGTGTGTAAAACAGAGCCTGTGCGTAGCACTTAGGCTTTTTTCGTTCTTCTCTTTGTACAACGCGGTTATTTACACACAAATTGTTCTGCTACAGATACAAATGTCAAATTACACACACACAAATCTGTTTACGCACGCACACAGTCCAAGTTACACTTGCGAATCTGCGAAGGCAGGACTGCGTCAAAAGATTCGTGTGTAAAAAAAAACTTGTGTGTAAAAACGTACTTTTTTTTTTCTTTACACACACACAAATCTTTCTACGCACACACAAATCTTTTTACGCACACACAAATCTTTTTACGCACACACAAATCTTGATACGTACATACAAATCTATTTACACACGCACAAATATTTCTTTTACACACACACAAATCTGGTTACGCACGCACAAATCTGGTTACGCACACACAAATCTGGGTACGCACACACAAATCTGGTTACGCACGCACAAATCTTTTTACGCACACACAAATATTATTGAAACAATAATAGCTCCATAGGCCCGGCCCGATATGGTTTCTCAATTTTCAGGCCCAAAACCCGCATCAAGCCCGCCTTTTTTTTTTTTTTTGTAACCTCCCATAACAATGTTTTAGCGTAGTATATAGTGCCGCGCACTGATATGAACGCAGACTTAGCTAGAGGGCGGAGTTATACATGGTAGTGATGTGTTGCAATGAGTTCTGTGTGTGCGGAGTGGTGCAGAGTGAACATCTGTATGATACACAGCTGTATGATGCCCAGATGCTGCAACACACCTGTAAGTAACGCTATGTGCCGTCAATGACAACACTACACAGAACAACAAACACTACAGCGTGATAGAACGCTATATTCAGTGGGTGCGTTCGTAAATGTATTCTGCCGCTCTGAAAATGAAGAGCCCGAGCCCGGCCCGTGTCCGAGGTCATTATGCGGTCATCGGCCCGAAGCCCGGCCCTCGGGCTGTCGGGCCGTCGGGGCACTCGGGCCAAGGGCTCAAGTGCAGGGCTCTACACCAGGTGCCACAGTGGAGCGGCTCCGGCTGTAAAGTGCCAAACTGTGGTTGTGTCCTTAGGCAAGACACTTCACCAACATTGTCTAGAATAAGTCTGGTGTGTGTGTGTGTGAATGGTTGGTGGCCATCAAGAGGTAGCCTCAGAGCCTCGCTTCTGTTAGTGTGCCCCAGGACAGCTGTGGCTATTATTATTTTCATTATTATTAATACACACTCCTCAGTTTACCTTGCTTTAACATCAGATTTCCCCGTACTGCAAGCATGTACCTGTGTAGACGTTTATGCAAATGGTGGGTTCTAAATGCACTACGTGGTCTTGTGTTTTCCCTCCTGTTCCTGATGCAAAACTTAAAAATACAATAATGTAACTGCAGTTAGTGAGGCTTTTCTTTAGAATGAAAATGTGCACGGCTTTAAACCACAGTTGCCATAAATTCTCGTCAATAATTCAGGATTAAACCATAAAAAATGCATTAAAAAAATGCACTATTAGGTTTTTTTGTGCGCCTTCGTCTCTTTGTTTTACCTCTACGGTTTGTTTGGCGGGATGGTTCTCCTGACACAGGCGTCCGGCCGTTTCCTGGAGCGACCGCATCACTTCCTGTTTGTCCTCCAGCTCTAACCTCGTTTCCTACAAAACAGAACAGGAAATTACAAATGATAATCAGCGGAATGACATCAACATATTTGCATTAAGGCAATACGGTGCATTGTATTAGTCTCAACAAAGGAAACTGCCCCATGTCCCAGATAGAAGCAGAACATTTAAAACAACACTGTGTTTAGGTTAACCTACTTTTGAGACGTGAGGGAAAGACCCAGAAGTACAAAAAGACCCAGAGTACAAAAAAGTGGATAAAATACACACCATTGTAATATTAATAGCTTCAATGAACTTTAGTTCGATATCATAGGTAAACTCAAGGCTAACTCATTTCCGGATAGCTACGACCTGGCAACCAAAGAGCCAATCAGAAGTGAAGGTTGCCACAGAACTATATTTATTTCAATTGTGAGTAACAAGATGTAAACATTTAAAAAGGTAAGCATAAAATAAAAACATTTACATAACATTTCTTCAAATTACTGCAATATACAAGTCCAGTAAGTACACTAAAGTAAATTTGATTAATATGCCAAGGTCTAATTATAGCTAAAAATCTGTTAAAAATGTTGGCAGAGAATATCGGCCATCAGTTTGTCTGGAAAATGTTCCATCTCTATTTCAGACAAAGGAAGGGGGCTCACCCGTCATCTGTGCTTCAGTTTACAAGTTTTCCTACGTTTTTTGTTCTTAATCAAAAAAACGTTCTCAAGGAAATGAACGCTCAGCCGAGAGTTAGAGTGAGAAAGTTCTTTGGATTAAGAACGAAACATGAGAAAACCTGCTAACTAAAGTACAGATGAAGAGAAAGCAACTTTCCTTCGTTTGAATAATCTCCGTACGACTGAGTTTACACAAACACATCTCTATTCTAGATTAAGATTAAAACGTATTTTAGGGAGAGAGACCAGAGGAAATGGACAACACTCCGTTTCTGGCAACCAAAGACAATCATTTCATGCGCGGCACTTTAGGCAGCTGCTGTTGTATATGAGTAATATTTATTTATATAGCACAATTTTACAGACCAACGTCGCCCAAAACGTTTTACAATGTTCAGATATTTTTCCATTCTCTTCACACGGTCATGAAAGAAGCGAGACGCCGAACACACTGGACCATCAAAGCCTCCGACCCAACACCATCCATTCACTAACTCATTACATTCAGACCTATTGCACATGTTTTTAATGGCAGGGGAAACCGGAGCACCCTGAGAAAACCTACGCAGACACGGGGAGAACATGCAAACTCCTCACAAAAAGACCCTGTTCTGACCGGGATTCGAACCTAGGATATTCTTACTGAAAAGCGAGAGGGCTAACCAGGCTTGACATGTGTTGTATTGTGTTGCCGGGGACTCACAGTGTGTATCTGCCTCTTGCCGCTCATGTTGTGGTTGTGGTGGCTCCAGTCGAAGGGCAGCTCCTCCTCCTCTCTCTCGTTGAGCCAGATCAGCTCCTCGGTGCAGCGAGACACAAACCCGTGAAGACTCTCCAGACTCCGTAGGCGCCACGACGACTGTTCCTATGGAGACGACAACAACATGGCGTCAGCGAGGGCTACACCATCAATCCGTCCACCAGAATTTATGTGTATAGCACGATTTGTACACAAGGGAATTCAAAAGGCTTCACAAAAACAATTAAAAACACCCAACAATGTTATTTCTACGCACCCAGTCTGGTCATTGTTTTGGCCATAATTGTGGAAATTATGAATGATGACACAACCTTTATTTTACCAAACTTAAAAAATCTGAAATGCGCAGCTCATAATTGCCTCTTATTTTGCCATATGTAAAACTTTTTAGTTCTTTTTCATTATTATTGTTTTCAAGATAGAGATTTTATACTTGTTATTTGATGCTAGAGTTAGAGATTTGGTTTTATTTGAATTAGTACAGCTATTGTTCACTTAACTTGTGCCGTGAGCTCCTCTTTCCTACTGTTCTATAACTTGTGATGTAACACTGAAATTTCCCCACTGTGGGACGAATAAAGGAACTCTTGTAATCTGAATCTCATGCAAGGCGACCCAGGAATTTACAGTAATTTTTTGCAGAAAAGAAATTGCAGCTTTATAATCAGAAAAGATAAAACTTCTGACCAACTTTATCAATGTATTAATTGATACATAGACAGAAACATGTTGCTCAAATATCAGTGTTTCGTGTTAAATCCAAACCTGCATCTGTGCTCTGTGTCCTCCCTGTGGGTTTTTATGGCTTGAATGATCAATTACATCACAAAAACAACATAGAAACTGTTATAGAAATATTTTAGTAAAGCAATCTGAATTAACACCAAATAGTTATGAGTGTAAGTTATTAACTAATAGTCAACTCTGGATTCAGATACAGGCCATGATGCTCTGTTGGCTCAGGTCAGTGATAGATGGAGACGTGCTGCATCATGTCTTTGACCTGGGTCATAGAACAATATGTTCAGTTCAAAAGCAGATTGTTACATATATCAGAGTTGTATCAGCGTTAGGAGGCGTAAGGAGAAGCCTTGAGCAACACATATCAATGTTGACTTCATTTATGTAATATCTAGAGTAGATATGTGTTTGTTTACTCTGGTCTATTTAATGTACAGTTATTTCCTCAATCGGGGCAGTCGATTTCGGACGGTTGCCGGGTGGTATTGGAATCGGTTCTGTTATTCATTGTAATTGTGCAAATTTACTAATGAATAAACTCTGGCGACACGGTGGCTGAGTGGATAGCACTCTCGCCTCTCAGCAAGAAGGTCCTGGGTTCGAATCCCGGCCGGACCAGGGCCTTTCTGAGTGGAGTTTGCATGTTCTCCCCGTGTCTGCGTAGGTTTCCTCCGGGTACTCCGGTTTCCCCTACCACTAAAAATATGTCCAATAGTTCTGGCATGCGCCTCCTGTACTGGCGACCCTGCTCCCATCTCTGTGTGGAGTGAGAGACAAATGCCCAAAATTAACAATTGTAAACCGCTTTGAGACTCAGATCTGCAGTGAAAAGGCGGTATATAAATAATAACTTACTTACTTACTTACTTACTTACTCACACTTTGTTTGGAATTACAGCTCTGGGTTGTTTACATTATTTTACTCTTGTTATGTGCAGTAATTCTACAACAATTTGGCGTCAACGAACAGTCCCGTCGTCTGGAACTGGGTCCGCTGTGTTTGGATCCGGGAAGGGTCGCAACCCCGACCTTGAGTCGGTCCTCCCCCTCGCAACGTTCGAGATAAAGGAGGATTTCTGGCTCCACACCTGGCGGACCCGTCCAGCGCATGGTGATCAAACGAACCAACTTAAACAACAAGTGTGGTAAGAGCTGTATTCTTTTCAAACTGTCAAAAGAGCCCCGTATTTTATCTCTCTGCGCAAAACTAAAAGCCCCATTTTTTTACCCAGTGAGAGGCCTTGGCTGTCCTGTTCTCAGAGTTAAATGGGTTACAAATGTTTTAACTGGCTTGACTTTAACTAGTAAGTTTTAAGAGCTAACCGTGTGTTAACTGGCTTGACTTTGAACTGGTGAGTTTTAAGAGTTAAATGGGTTCCAAATGTTTTAACTGGCTTGACTTTAACTAGTAAGTTTTAAGAGCTAACCGTGTGTTAACTGGCTTGACTTTGAACTGGTGAGTTTTAAGAGTTAAATGGGTTCCAAATGTTTTAACTGGCTTGACTTTAACTAGTAAGTTTTAAGAGCTAACCGTGTGTTAACTGGCTTGACTTTGAACTGGTGAGTTTTAAGAGTTAAATGGGTTCCAAATGTTTTAACTGGCTTGACTTTAACTAGTAAGTTTTAAGAGCTAACCGTGTGTTAACTGGCTTGACTTTGAACTGGTGAGTTTTAAGAGTTAAATGGGTTCCAAATGTTTTAACTGGCTTGACTTTAACTAGTAAGTTTTAAGAGCTAACCGTGTGTTAACTGGCTTGACTTGAACTGGTGAGTTTTAAGAGTTAAATGGGTTACAAATGTTTTAACTGGCTTGACTTTAACTAGTAAGTTTTAAGAGCTAACCGGGTGTTAACTGGCTTGACTTGAACTGGTGAGTTTTAAGAGTTAAATGGGTTACAAATGTTTTAACTGGCTTGACTTTAACTAGTAAGTTTTAAGAGCTAACCGGGTGTTAACTGGCTTGACTTGAACTGGTGAGTTTTAAGAGTTAAATGGAACAGATGTTTTAACTGGCTGGACTTTAACTAGCAGGGTTAAGGGTTAATCGTGTATTAACTAGCGTGACTTGGACTAGTGAGGGCATAGTAAGGAGAATAAGGACAGCCAGAGTGGGCCAAGATGGGTCAAAATCAGGGATCATCATCATCTGACAGGGACAAGGTCCCACAAACCGCGGTGACGAAGGCAATGGCCGGAAAATATGGGCCAACGGCCCTTGAATGTTTAAATGTATGGTCCGAGAAATACGGCTTCCCTGAAGGAGGATCGTTCAGTTTGAACCAATTATATAAACTCAGAGAAAACTTGGAAAAAGAAAGACTTAATATACCCAAGAAAAAGAAAATGTCATCTGATATTATTCATGAGATCATTAAACATGATAAATGTTTGAATGTGTGGATAAATGAGGCAGAAAGAAGGGAACGAAAGAAAACAAATAGACAGAGTAGACAATTTGGGGACAACACCATGCCTACAACACAAACACATACAGAGCCCAGAACCAGTACAGTCCTGGGCGACTCAGACTGGTATGAAAGTGACATGAGATGTGTGAAGTGAGCCAGGAGTGATAAGACTTGAACTGGAGTGACCGAGAATGACTGTGAGAGTGACTGATAAACAAAGAAATACAAGTCTGTGTGGAGAGCGAATGGAAAGTCAGAATGAGAGCATGAATGTATGTAAGAGACCCAATCGAACAATCTGAATACTCTATCAAGAGGCGTATAGGCGCGACGACACACACACACACACACACACATGCACGCAAACACGCACACGCAATCTATCAAAGGGCGAGTTACTGCCGTATCTTTTTTTTTTTTTCTATTTTCACATAGATAACCCTGGGATCGTGGATGCTTCTGAGCCGGTCAGATGTGTGGACCCCGACCTAGACCCTGGACGTGTGACTAAACGTCCCCAAACCTCAGACTCTGATGGAGGACAATGATATGGAGGGTGAGACAAACCCCTTCCTGAACCAGAACCCTCGTCAGTTACCCACAAAGCCCAACACGGACAAGTCTGGTGCCCCAAACAGTCATGAAAGCCAAGAACTCTGTCCCCGGCCCCCTGTGCCCAAACCAGTCATGCCAAGAACTCTGCCCCCCCCTCCGCCCATCACCCGCCCTGATACAGGTGGGAACACAGGCTTCTATCCCTGTGTAGAGAGAGGACCACAGGCTTCTACCCCTGTGAAGAGATAGGGCAGTTCACAAGAAACTTTCCCACTGACAAGGGAAGCCCCGCCCACAGCAGCAGTCAAAGAGTGGACAGAGACAAAGCAACAACTGGTTCTGACAAAATGGCCCCAGGCCCACCACGTTTCCGGACAGTTCCACAGGAACCAGCATGAACGATCTGGGACTGACTGACTGGAGGACGAGGGTCTGGGAGGGTCCCACGGACGATCTGGACGAGGCAGACCATGGTCCGGGTATCGTAAACAAAACATGACTCAAACACACATCTACACATGTCCAGAAGTCAGGACAACACAAACACAAGCACTCATTTGGGGATGGATGTGATCATTGACGTATGCACAAATTTAGACTATTCTAAAGTCTAGAGTAGCTTGACAAACCCTATTGTCAGAGAAAAAAAAAAAGAAGAGAAAAATAGAGTGGGGGATAGGTTACTTTAATCAATTCCGTGGGCCACATACTCCTTGATTAAGGACTTTATTTATTACATAACGTCCCCGAATGGGTGAAGGACACATTCTTTTCTTTAGAGGCAAAACATGACAAAGGAATTTTTCATAAATCCATTGAAATGTTCTGAATAATCTGAAGGTTGTGAGTTAACCAGAGTTTCTGTGTTTTCAAATTGCCCAGTTGTTTTCCACAGCCGAGACTAAATCTGTGGTCTGTGTGTAAAAATAAGAAATAAGATGGTAAAAATCCCTTGTAGTATAATAGTACTCTGACAGAAGTTGTCTGTCTATAATGTATTTGAATGTAAATTGTCACCAAATCTCACAATCAATTTAGTAAATGTAATGTTTTAGTCAGACGACCTGAGGTTTTCATAACTTTGGAAATATGCATTGCTCGATTGTGATGTAGAAAACAGAGTTTGGTGTGAATGTATCTGAGAGAGAGAGAGAGAGAATAGTATGAGAGAGATAAGGACAATAATGACCCACAGCACACACACAACATTACACATTGTTTCTGTTAGAGCCTAGAGCCGCAGAGTGGGAGGGGCTTGTAGATCTTGGGAACAGAAGTGCGAGAGTGTGTGATTGGCATAAAACAGCTGAAAAGACATTTTCAGCCAAAACATAGAGACGTGGAGAGTTCGACTTCTACGTCACAGAGAGACAGTGTCAGACGTCAGAGCGACTGCTCTGAAAATGAGGCGTGTTAAATAACTCTGGCAGAGGCTGGAGTAATCATTGCAGAGGCGTAAACAAAGCCATCTTTGCAATAAACAAAATAAACCAGAAGCAAAATAGGTCCAAATCGTTTATCTATTTTCCTCATGAGGACTCCAAAAATGTTTAAAGCCAAGTATTTTTGTTGTTGTAGTGGTAGACTTGGCAAATGCATATTTTTGTAATTCTAAGGTTTTATATTTTTCCTTCAATAGGTGCACGAAGGCCAAAGGGGGACCCCAGTTTTTGTTTTTTTTTGCTGCATTATGTGATTTTTGACTGCACTTGTTTTAGTCAGTTTTCATTTTAGCAACAGTCAGTAATGATAAGATTAAGAGATTTTCAGACGTCCCACAGTGGGGACATTTCAGTGTTGCATTACAACACAAGACAGGTGAATAGTAAGTGTAGCACAACTCTATACTTTTGAATGTAAAATAATTTGGCTCGGTAAAGGTACAAGGTAAAGTATTGTGTACTCTAGTGTAAATAAATGTATACTTGTATTTACACATCTGTAAATAAATCTAGAACACTCTCTAGGTCAAGAATATGGAAATGGTAAGTCTTTAACACTGTGATGATACTACAGTACACGTAATAAAACCAAGTATATTATAAGTATGTTTGCTACCCAAAGAACATATGAACACATACCACTCGTTACATTCATTTTGTGTATTTTACATACACATACAGCAGCACACACATATATGTATTTACAGACACATGTTTACAGTAAAAGTAAGGGGGACATGGTCGATAAATGAGGATTGTGTTGTGTGGGTCATATATGGGTTTCACATAAAGCAGTATTTACCATATGTTTGGATACGTTTTCAATAGTTTTTAGTTGTTAAATGGTAGAGACCCCACATACACCAGGTGGTTAGTGTAGTTTTATTTATTTTAAACTTTAACTTGTTAATATTTTTTGTTTAAATTCAAGTGTATAGTATAGCTTTGAGTATTAGGATATTATTCAGTTTGTCAAAGCTCTGTAAGGCTGTGACTCTTGAGGGTGATAAGAGCAGAGGTCTGACAGACAAAACAAACGCCAAGGCCGAAAGTAATGAAGTGTTGAATCTTCCCAGTTTGTGGATACACATTTTTCTTTAACATTATGAAGGTATTTAGAATAGTTTAATAGATTTAACAAAGTTTGTTAAGTTAACAATTCAGGTGGTTTTTCCAACACATTAGAAGGTATATGGTAATTTTCCAGAGGGAGTTTGTTTTAAAAAAAAATTAGGAATAATGCCTTGGGGTTCAAATTAACCTTGCAATTAAGACTGCCAGTTTATACTAAATTATAATTGAGAATCATTTCAGAAGACACTAAAATGTCTGGCGGACCACAATTGGCCCACAGGCCTGGTTTTTGAACACCTGCAGGTCTCCATGAGTTTTCATCTTGATACACAATCATCAAAACACTTAAGTTCATTTGATCTTTAGGATATAGGTTGTTGTTTTACCAACATAGAATAATTAGTTAGTGAGGCCTGACTAGTGTGAGAGACTGCACATGTAGGAGAGCAGACAGCAGCAGAATGCACTTATCTGCTCTCCAAGGCTGGAGAGAAGAGTGTTTTGAAAACTCAAACTGATAACCCATGAGTAAAGTGATATGGAGACCATTATTATTATTATTATATAGACTGAGGCTAAGCCCTGGCAGCGCAGACCCAGAGGACAGGCAGGGGGGGGCAAATAACCCTTTTGCCAAAACATTGTTTCAGAAACGTGACCAACCCCTCCATGAGGAGGGGTCACATCTCCGAGAGGGAGACACGGAGCGCCATCACGCCTTGGCCACGGGGGTCGAGCCAGAGAAGGGTCTGAGTCCGGCGAATGCCAGGAAGAGCCCTAACCAAAAGTGCCGGGGGCACCCCACCGCGAGGGTCGACGCCCCATCATGGGTCCAGCCCACCGCAGGTGGACCCCAGCTGCCCAGAGCCAAAGGGGACCAACGAGAAGGGTCTGAGGACCTTCTCCAACGCAAGGATGCAGCAAAGAAGTGGGGGCGGCAGTGCCCGACTTCCAACGCAGAAGTGGAGCCGAAGCAGGAAGGCTTGCTCCCCAACGGCCGAAGGAAGGGACCACCTCGAGGGTCCCCACGACAAAACTTGGTCTGCCTTCTGACCAGGTGTTACACAGATAGAAGCTCTGAGCCATGGGTCAGGTACATTGTTCCCCGCTTTTTCACGCAGCGGAGTCAGAGACTGGGACGATCGGCTGGTCTGACCTGGAGGCCGGGACGCCCACCCCGAGGATGGGGGTGGACTGAGAGAGGCTATCTCAGCATTGCGTCAAAACGGGCTTTTGAAACTGTTTTGTGTACATTTCAGGATTAGCACAATTTAGCATTGGTTTGTGGTACACACACATGCTAGGGTTTTCAAGCATTGATAATCAGTGCACTAACTCTGATGCTTCCACCCACTCTGACCCCATGTGGAAAGCACAGGAGGTCAGAAAAGTGTGAGGCATCCATGTTTAAGGTTAAGTGTTATCAGATCTAATGACAAAGCATTTAGACCCAATAGATTGGCTTGGACTTGGAACCATCTTTGGACCAGGTCTATTTTAAATCCACATACTCAGGTTCTACTCTCAGGGAGAGAGAGAGTGCACCCAGCACTGCTGGAGTGTCTACTGTGCGGGCACAGCGTCGATTCTGGGAGAGGTGAGGGTCGGCTGATGACCCATCGGGTCCAGTAACGCCTCGTCTCCCCTGGGCAGACGTCTGTGACCCAGTCAGGGGATTCATCTAAGCAAGTATATAAGTGTGGGTTTTAATATTGTAATAAAGTTAGTTAACTATTGTGTGTGTTTGCTCAAATGTTCAGATTTTGTGTTAATTCATAATCATTGTGATTTCTATTATTATTTTAAGTTGATTAAGATAAACCAAGGTTTTATATTTATCAAGAGATAGGATTGTTATAGAAATATTTTAGTAAAGCAATCTGAATTAACACCAAATAGTTATGAGTGTAAGTTATTAACTAATAGTCAACTCTGGATTCAGATACAGGCCATGATGCTCTGTTGGCTCAGGTCAGTGATAGATGGAGACGTGCTGCATCATGTCTTTGACCTGGGTCATAGAACAATATGTTCAGTTCAAAAGCAGATTGTTACATATATCAGAGTTGTATCAGCGTTAGGAGGCGTAAGGAGAAGCCTTGAGCAACACATATCAATGTTGACTTCATTTATGTAATATCTAGAGTAGATATGTGTTTGTTTACTCTGGTCTATTTAATGTACAGTTATTTCCTCAATCGGGGCAGTCGATTTCGGACGGCTGCCCGGTGGTATTGGTATCGGTTCTGTTATTCATTGTAATTGTGCACATTTACTAATGAATAAACTCACACTTTGTTTGGAATTACAGCTCTGGGTTGTTTACATTATTTTACTCTTGTTATGTGCAGTAATTCTACAACAAAACCAAACATATTTTTCAGTTTTTCAGAGTACATAAAGGCAGAGGAAAAACTGAGGTGTGAATGGGGCTCAGTCAGGCTCTGAATTAATTGAATAAAACCTGAACAAACAAGGAACAAAGTCTCACCAGCAGTTTGCAGTACTGATGCTCCAGCTTCGCCAGCGTCTCCGAGTAACTGCTCTTGAAGTTTGGAGACACTTTGGACTTTGGGGATAGAAAGAAACACATGTTACAAACGAGGTTATTACTGTATGAGCAGGAGAAGCATGAGCAGCAGGAGAAGCAGGAGCAGCAGGAGAAGCATGAGCAGCATGAGCAGTAGGAGAAGCATGAGCAGCAGGAGTAGCAGGAGTAGCAGGAGAAGCAGGAGTAGCAGGAGAAGCAGGAGCAGCAGGAGCAGCAGGAGCAGCAGGAGAAGCAGGTGAAGCAAGAGACGCAGGTGAAGCAAGAGACACAGGAGAAGCAGGAGAAGCAGGAGCAGCAGGAGCAGCAGGTGAAGCAGGAGTAGCAGGAGAAACAGGAGAAGCAGGAGCAGCAGGAGCAGCAGGTGAAGCAGGAGTAGCAGGAGAAGCAGGTGAAGCAAGAGACGCAGTAGAGGCAGGAGAAGCAGGAAAAGCAGGAGCAGCAGGAGTAGCAGGAGAAGCAGGAGAAGCAGGAGCAATAGGAGAAGCAGGTGAAGCAGGAGCAGCAGGAGAAGGAGAAGCAGGATCAGCAGGAGAAGCAGGTGAAGCAGGAGCAGCAGGAGAAGCAGGAGGAGCAGGTGAAGCAGGAACAGCAGGAGAAGCAGGAGAAGCAGGTGAAGCAGGAGAAGCAGGAGCAGAAGGAGAAGCAGGAGCAGCAGGAGCAGCAGGAGAAGCAGGTGAAGCAGGTGAAGCAGAAGGAGAAGCAGGAGCAGCAGGAGCAGAAGGAGAAGCAGGAGAATCAGGAGGAGCAGCAGGAGAAGCAGGTGAAGCAGGAGCAGAAGGAGAAGCAGAAGGAGAAGCAGGAGAAGCAGCAGGAGCAGCAGGATGTTGTATTGCACCTCGTAGCTGCGCGCCTCCTGCAGGCCGCTCATCAGCTCCTCCACCGCGGTGTGGACGGCGTTGTGCTCCGTCAGGTGTTTCTCCACAGACGGCAGGTCAGCGCCCCACTCCGCCTGCTCCAGCACGTCCTGCAACAACACATTCACACAACTGTATTCAGAGAGCTGCAAACATCTCACTGTTCCATCCATTCTCTTCTGCTTTATCCACTGCTGAACCAGACTGGACTGGACTGGACTGTTCTCCAACTCAAATCACATTCTCTCCACTTTACTAAAAACAAAACGTTATAGAAGCATTCCATGTATTGAAGATTGACTGTAGAAACATCCTCGCCTCAAGCTTACCTGATTATTACAAAATATACAACATTTAAAATAATATATACATTTAAAAACATCTGAATAGAAAATATGTTTAAATGTCGTAAAAGACCAAAACCAAACATTATTGTATGTATTTAAACAGTTTATCTATAAAAGTATATTCTATAATTATATGTTTGCATAGCATTAGCATAACATAGCATTTTGCCACAGTTGGAACCTAGCTGTATGCTAATAATATTTTACAGTAAGGTTGATTAATGTGTCTCTAATAAATAAACAAATAAAATGAAATAAAACAAATTCATCCAAAAATTAATCATTATAATAATCATATTACTTATTAAATCAACAAACCAGAGGCGTGGGTCTGTGTCTCACCTGAGTCTCCTCCACCCATCCCAGCAGCTCGTAGATGAACCGCAGACTGCCCTCGTCCTCTGAAGACGACATGGCCACGAGCTGAGAGCGATCCATGGGCCGCCTCAGCAGAGCCGCTCCCATCATCCCCACGGCTCCCACGGCCCCCAGCAGAGTCTGCCCCAGAGAGAGACCTCTGTCTTGGGGCCTCTGTGTCAGCTCTGTGCCCACCGTCTGACCAAAGTGACCTTTTCTGTAGAGACTGGAGCACTGCAGCCGGAGGGAGACCAGCTCCTCCTGCAGGCACGACACCCTGAGGAAATATACACACAAGACATTTGTATTATTATTAGCATTATTAATAATATTGTTGATTAAAGATTAGTGATTTTTTGTATGTGATGTTTTGTGTAATGTGGATTGTGAGACGCTTTGCGTTTCCCTGTGTAGGAAAGGCGCTCTACAAATAAAGATGGATTGATGTAGTTTATCAGCACAAACAATATCCATGTTTTTGGCCCAGTCCTGGCTCCGCCCACCTGAAGGCCAGCTGCTCCACCTGGTAGTACCGCTCGTCCCTGAGAACCTTCAGCTCCTGGTTCAGGTTCCTGATGAGAGACTCGCAGTCCTGAAGGTAACACGCCATTTCCCGCTCGCACTGCACCGTCTGACCGCTTTCCACCCGCGACATGTCCTGCACCAGACACACACTCCATCAACACCCTGGCATTTAAAGCTGGGGTACTGGACTTTTGTGGGATTCATAAATACATTATGTCCATCCCATCAGAAATAATACAATCTATTAGAAAACACTTCATATTATACTGTACATACTGAGAGCTGGGTGGCTTATGTAAAGATATGTTTTTTGTGGTTTTAAAGTTAGGTACACCAGCTTTAAATTCACAGAACATGCAAAAAATAGTCTTTGTGAACCCTAATACCAGAAACTAACAATATACTGTAGCACCAATTGTAAACCGCTTTGAGACTCCGATGTGCAGTGAAAAGGCGGTATATAAATAAAGATTACTTACTACTACTACTACTACTACTACACTTTGGAATCTGATTAGCCAAACGGTTTTGTGGACAGTATCGTTGTAGTTCAGGTTGAAATCTAAGTGCTAACGTTCATAGCAACTTACACACAATACAGTATGTTTGCAGGACGGTGAGAAAGTGATGAGCAAATATGTATTCTGAAGTTGACGCAAATATTTAACTGTGTAGACATTGCATTAACGGACAATAAATCCCAGTCGCTCCTCCATTAACCTAAGTCTTTGTGCAAATTTGTCAGACCAATTAAAAGGAGACGGTCGGGAGGGAATTTTCTTAATGTACTGCAATCAATGGTCTCTGTCTTCGTCTGTCTCTCCGTCTCTCTCTCTCTCTGTGTCTGTGTCTCTCTCTCAGTCTCTCTCTGAACATCTGAGTCTCTCTCTCAGTCTCTCTCTCAGTCTCTCTCTCTCAATCTCTCTCTGTCTCTCTCTCATTCTCTCTCTCAGTCTCTCTCAATCTCTCTCTCAATCTCTCTCTCAATCTCTCTCTGTCTCTCTCTCAGTCTCTCTTTCAATCTCTCTCTGAGTCTCTCTCTCAGTCTCTCTCTCCACCATGTGCCCTTGTGTGTATGTATGGTATTTTCTGTTGTCTCCGTATGTATTTTGTAACTATTTAGTGTCATTAAATGTCCCCTCGTATATATATATTTAGTTTACACCTGATGCATAAAGCCATAACTAGATTTTTGTTACTACAGAGACCAAAGTTTCACTCACGGCTTGTAGCGTGTTCTTGGCTAGCGTCAGTTTCTCCTCACAGTCCAGGGCCATGTTCTGGATCTTATTGGCTCTTTGTAGCAGCAGCTCCAGTCTAAAAGGGAAAAGTAAACATTAAAAATACAGCTTGAAAGGAGATGGATTGTGTCCCAAAATGCTCAGAAACGTCTGAAAAACTAAACTAACTAAATGTGGAAAAACTTGTTCACCTCCCTTGGCTGGTAGACCAGGACTTTATTTAACATATTTTATAAAAATATTGTTTCACACTCTCAAACATAAAATGACAACGTAATAATGCGTATTATTTCTTTGAATCATGACAACACAAGATTTCTTAACCACAACAACTGGTTCTTTTGGACAGAAGTCAAGTAATAGAGTGGACGGTATGTTGTGATTGATAAACTCTCACCAAATAAATATATAACAATATGTATTTAATTACACAAACCTATCGACAGCTGGTCTCAGAGCCTTTTCTCGCTCCAGCATTTCCAGGATGAGTTTCCCCCACTCCTCTTCCAAGTCGTTTGGATGGAGGCCCTGAGGAAGTTTAATACGACCAAACTCTATCCACACCTGAAACACACAAAATACACACAATCAACAACACTACACAAGATTTCTTTGTTTAATCCATTACTCTGCTGTAAATACATGCCCAATATAGATCTACAGTATGTAATGTCAGAGAAGAATCAAGTCTCAACTTTTCAGGAAGACTGTTAAGATTGTAGCTGCATATATCTCACACGCTGCCTCTCCAAGTTTAGTCCTGTGCTCCTTAAAGTCTGAGCCGGTTCTTATGACACCAAGATGTCACAGATGTACTTTGGTGTAAGGCCATGGAGAGACTTGTACACAAGCCACAATCTGAGTCACAGAAAGACAGTGCGGAGACCTGAGAACTGGACTACTGTTTTTGTACTTCCTGAATCTTGTCAGGTCTACAGCATTTTTAATATACTGGAGCTGCCAACCAGAAGCCAAAACCAGAGGGAGAAAAGCTTTGCACTTAATGAGTACTTCAGATCGCAGGGTGGCTCTGTCTGTCCCCATTATAAAGTCTATGATTTATTAGCACACCTTTTTATTTTTCTTATACGCCGGCAACATGTACTTTCCTTTGCTCTAAAGGGATATAAGAAAACAGGCCAATCTGCAGTGTTGCTCCTACGTGTTTTATTTATGGATTTGGACAATCAGGTCAGAAGACGTTTTAGTCCCCAGAGTCTCACGGCTTCACCTGCTCAGGCTTCAACCTCAGTTTCATTGCAGTGACCCGAGGGTAAGTTCCAAATGCACTAGTTCACACAGAAAACAAGGCTGTGTTTAGGTAACTGATCATATAAAAAAAAAACACTTTATTGCATGGTCCACATAATATAATTTGTGAGCGATAGATTCCACAGTGAGGAGATTTCAGTGTAGCAACCCACAGTTCAAGAGTAGTAAGAATATTAAAGGGCGGCACGGTGGCTGAGTGGATAGCACTCTCGCCTCTCAGCAAGAAGGTCCTGGGTTCGAATCCCGGTCGGACCAGGGCCTTTCTGAGTGGAGTTTGCATGTTCTCCCCGTGTCTGCGTAGGTTTCCTCCGGGTACTCCGGTTTCCCCTACCACTAAAAATATGTCCAATAGTTCTGGCATGTGCCTCCTGTACTGGCGACCCTGCTCCCATCTCTGTGTGGAGTGAGAGACGAATGCCCAAAATTAACAATTGTAAACCGCTTTGAGACTCAGATCTGCAGTGAAAAGGCGGTATATAAATAAAAACTTACTTACTTACTTACTTAAAGGAAAAAAAAGATCCACCTATATTTTGGCACACTTAGGTCTATGGCAAATTTGGAAATAGCCAAATATTCATTCCGATGATCATTATTCCTATTGCCTCAGGTCCATACACTGTAAATAGATGGAAGAAGTTAACCTGCTAGCTCAATGATGCCCAATAGGGAAGGGCTCATTAACAAAGTTTTGCTCCAACTCGCTCTGGTTCCTATGGACTTGGATAAGTACATAGACTTGTCATACCTTAAACTCCTCTATCTCAGGAACTGTTTGTGTCATAGTCACCATTTTGAGCTTTAAAAATCTGGTTTAGTGCTCTCTGTGATCCTGTTGTTTTCATTAGAGAAAGTCCAGCTTGCCTTAGCAAATTTGTTAGCAACACTGCTGTCCCTGTTAAGCTAACCCTTTCAAAACAATAACCCAAGGAAATTAGCTCCAGCTAGCTAAATGTTCAAATCAGCTAACACTAAGGTGACATCATTCCACTCCTAATCTATAATCATGTTAACTTGTTATTTACAGTTTCAAATAGTTTCCTGCATCCAATTCGTTGCAGAAGAATCCTTTATTGTTTAAGTTTGCAATGAAACTGTCAATGGGGCTTGTAAATAATCATTGTTTTTCGATTTCAAATGGCACACAACAGGCCATAGGGCACACAGAGTTTAATTTATGACGAACCATTTCCAATCAGCTCACTGCATTAAGTAAGCCTCGAGTCCAAGTCCCTGAAAACGACACTTGTTGTAATGATCCTGAACAACATATAGATAAAAGTCAACGTCCTGAGTGTTTCTTTCACACTTGGGCCTCAGCAGCTGATCCAAACAAACAGGATCGCTCTGAGGTCACCGTCATGTGTTTCTCTTTAAAACAATCAAACTCATTGATAACGTGGCTTCATGGAGGGAAGTTCAACAGCGATGATACGATGCTAGCGCCTCTGAGCTAAACCCATGATATGAAATGAGACCTGCACATGTGCGGAGCAGTTACCACAGTTCTACCCAGAGATGGACTAAACACCAGAAACACTAAGAGTTTAGAAAGGCTCATCTTGCTGTCTTAGTAGCAATAAAAGTATTTGGTTCTTCTCCATCCATCCATCCATTTTCTTCCCCTTAATCCATTTCTGGGTCAAGGGGTGGCGGTCAGAGATGCCACCCAGTCCACAGAGCACCAGCCCCTCACTGATCCTCCTGCAGGTGCAGACTCCACAGGAGGAAGGCTGCTCTGTGGCATAGCTTGATCTTTCAGCAGGGGCTTTGGGAAAAGTGGGGTTAAGTGTCTTGTCCGAAGACACAAGGACAGCAGACATCAGTGGGAGTCGTGAAGTAGGTCTTATGGTGGGCTCGAACCCACGACCTTCAGGCTCAAAGGCCAATGGTCTACCAACTGAGCCACTGTCGCCCCGTTTGGTTCTTCTATACCAGACAATTATGGAAGACTTTGGCAGAACACAAACAAAACTGTGGGACCGAACATTTAAAGGAGTCCAGAAACATTGGTTTAAATCAAACCACTCATGCTCCCATAGATCTGCTCTTCCTTGGACTTTATCTCTCTTTTCTCTTTTAAATTCTTTATGTTGTGCTTGTCGACCTGTTTGTAATTTTACGTAACTATGTGTTTGTGTGAATATTATCTGCCTTAGGACAATGGATGCAATGTAGCTACTGTGCTAATTCCAGCATAATTATATTGAGGCTGTTTGCAGACACATTGATGAATATGTACTGTCCTAAATTCAAATAGATTAATAAATAGTAAGTTAGCGATGTGATTCGCTTGATGTGTTTCGACGGAATACTTTAGTCTTGCTTCTTGAAGACTACTTTAAGTATAGAGTTGTAATACTTGTGATGCAACACTGACATTTCAGTGGGATGACAAAAGGAAGTCTTCATCTTAAAACCACTTTGCTGTGTGCAATACAAACACCACTGATTTAATTATTGCATCTGTATTTGCTGCTAAATCCATAAAACCCTAAATCTCCTTTTCATCCTTTCGAGTCACTCACCTCCAGTAGTTTGTAGAGATGCTCGATGTGACCTTTTTCTTTCTCTTTTGAGGGGATTTCTGTCTCTTTGAAATGGACATACTCGTTGTAAAGTGCCTGCGAACAGAAGTGTGAGGAGTGAGTGGAGGACGCTCAAGACAAAAGGGAAAACTTATAATGTCACTGAAGGTGATGTGTCTTGTCCTCTGTGCTCAACGACCCGATACATTTAACCAATTACAATGACTCTTGTGCGTGGGTTTAAGTCGCCAACGGGTATCACTTCTTTCCATATTATTGGTTTCAATCATGATGAAATAATCAACTCAATTAGACGGGAAAATAAGATCGAGAATGTCTTAGCCTGATGCATACTGGAGTTTATTTCAATTCAACTCTGTGTTATATTAGTTTTTTCTTTTTGCATATATACTGTATATGTACTATGCATTGTATGTTTTATATAAAATTGATTCAGATTCATTTTAGTTGCCATTTGCACTAAAACCACATTGGAATACATGTACAAAGGTCCTCAGTGTGCACCAGACAAGTATGTAATATAGAACGAGGTTAAAAGTGCAGGAATTAGACAAACTAAAAAAGTGCAGGCAACAATTGGCACAGTGAAATCGATCAAACTAAAACAAGTTTCATTTGACTACGACTCCATAAATGATTCACATTAACTCATTCACTTTTCTTCTTACCTTGAGTTCCACAGGGTTTTGGGGGAAGTTCTTGTTGGCCATGAGGGCCGTGTGCTGGCGGCTCCACTGCAGCAGAGACGAAAACCGGGCCTGGTACTCGGACCACCGCTGGTCCACCTCCTGGAGAGAAGTCACAAGGAGGGAGAATTAGGAAAAGGAACATTCTCAGCTTTTTGGGACAATTTTCTGTTGAAGCAGGTGCCCAGAGGCAGGACTGAACATAGAAGAAGACAGAGAAGCTAAAGAAGCTAAAGTTTCAGATGGTTCAGGAAGTCTCTTCAGTCTTCTTGAAAATGAGAGACAGGTTTCTCTCAGAAACAGTTCTGTTCAGCTGTGCATAGAACTGAAGGATTCTATAGTCACTTTTTTTCATGTACTTTAATGTCTCTTTATTGTTTTGCTAAGTGCTTGAGTTTCCTTGTGTAAATGTGCCTTGCTTTGCCTGCCTACTCTGACGATGTCCAAATCCAGGTACTGTTTAGCTGTGAATACCACTCAAATATTTGCTCTGGACTGTTAAAGAATAAATACATGTACACTGTAATTATATATGGTTTTATAAAGGGGTTTCTAACTTTCTTCTAATCCTAAGTGTGTACTTTGTTTTGTAAAGCACTTCGAATTGTGCTACAGAAACCTGCCTAAAATACATGTTAAGCAAGTAGAACAGCATACACATACACAACTGCCACTTTAACCACGGCCCAATCTTAAATCATTCATCTTTATTTACCCCCCTGTACTTTACAGCTGAAATCATTGACATTTGATCCCAGAGCTGTGTGTGTAGTGCTTTAAAGTACATTGCAATAATTCACAATCTCTCCATTTATCCTAATCTAATTTAGGACCAATCATGAGAGCCACAGGAGAGTCAAGGATCCCCCTCCCACTCTGAGTAAACAAAGGTCAAGGGTAAGATGTGAGGAGAAACCATCAAAGCCTCATGATGTAACGTACGTGAGCGGCCACGCCCTCCCCTCCCTCGGGGATCTTTGGAAAGGCGTCGTAGATGGATGAGACGTATGTGATGACCGACTTCTCGTCCGGAGATGGAACGTCCACATCTGCCACAGAACAAGGTCAGGTCAGAGACGGAGAGGGACTGGACTGAGGAGAGCCAGCAGCACAATGGTATATGCTGTAGATATGTATATGTAAGCTAACGGCCGGTGTGTGCTAACGGCCATCTATGACGTGTGTGTGTGTGTGTGTGTATTGTGTGCTTAATATTGTGTGCTTGTATATTCCTCCTGTGTGAGATCAATAAAGTCTATCGTCTCTTGTACTCCACAGTAGGGTGTTGTATGTTACCGTGGCGGCACGGTAGCTGAGTGGATAGCACTCTCGCCTCTCAGCAAGAAGGTCCTGGGTTCGAATCCCGGCCGGACCAGGGCCTTTCTGAGTGGAGTTTGCATGTTCTCCCCGTGTCTACGTAGGTTTCCTCCGGGTACTCCGGTTTCCCCTACCACTAAAAATATGTACAATAGGTCTGGCATGCGCTTCCTGCTCGGCGACCCCGCTCCCATCTCTGTGTGGAGTGAGAGGACAAGTGCCCAAAAAATAACAATTGTAAACCGCTTTGTGACTCTGGTCTGTGAAAGGCGGTATATAAATAAATACTTACTTACTTACTTACTGCATGTACCGCACAAATATGTACTACACATTTCACATTTGTATTCTGTAGGATCATTAATTGCATTGTATTCTGTGTATTATTTTGTTGAATGGTGAGATGGGGGTTTGCAACATATCCATCCATCCATCCATTTTCTTCCCTTTAATCCATTTCTGGGTCAGGGGGGTGGCAGTCAGAGATGCCACCCAAGTCTCATAGCACCAGCCCCTCACTGACCCTCTGCAGGTGGTGAGTCCACAGGAGGACGGCTGCTCTCTGACTGTGAGCATAGCCTTGATCTTTCAGTGGGGGCTTTGGGCAAAGTGGGGTTAATCAATCAATCAATCAAAGTTTATTTATAAAGCGCTTTTTCATACAACAGATGCAACACAAAGTGCTTTACAGTTTGGCTAAAAAACAATCCTGCCCATGCCCTCCCCCCGACCGCCCAACAGACCCTCCCCAGACCACAAGCAAACAGAGACTGTGTCTCAGATCATATGGCCCTGACCTGTGGAGTACCACAGGGGTCGATCCTGGGACCTTTTCTGTTCAATCTCTACATGCTGCCGTTAGGTCAGTTAATACGCAGAAACAAAGTGTCCTATCACAACTATGCAGACGACACTCAGATCTATGTCTCACTGACTGCAGGAGAACATGGACCAGTGGACTCACTCCTTCACTGTATCCAACAGATCAGTGAGTGGATGCAAAACAACTTCCTTCAGCTAAACGCAGACAAAACTGAAATGATTGTCTTTGGTCCCCAGAAACAAAGAGAGAGCGTCATCTGTCACCTACAGTCTCTCTCCCTAAAACCTTCAAACAAGGTCAGAAATCTAGGGGTAATACTGGACTCAGACTTAAATTTTAATAGCCACATCAAATCAGTAACATCAGCAGCTTTTTACCATCTAAAAAACATTGCCAGGATCAAAAACATAGTGTCTAAAGCAGACTTGGAGATTCTTATCCATGCATTTGTCTCCAGTAGGTTAGACTACTGCAATGGCCTGCTTACAGGTCTGTCCAAACAGGCTGTAAAACAGCTGCAGTACATTCAAAATGCAGCAGCTCGAGTCCTGACTAGAACCAGGAAGTATGACCACATTAGTCCGGTCCTCAGGTCCCTGCACTGGCTTCCTGTGGCTCAGAGAATAGACTTTAAAACAGCTCTGCTTGTGTACAAATCTCTCCATGGCCTCGCACCAAACTATATTAGTGACATGTTAGTCCCATATGAACCAGCCCGGACTCTGAGGAGCACAGGGACTGGACTCCTGTTAGTGCCCAGAGTCAGAACTAAACATGGGGAGGCTGCTTTTCAGATTCATGCTGCTAAAATCTGGAACAGTCTTCCTGAAGATGTGAGACAGGCCTCCTCTCTGACAATGTTTAAGACAAGGTTGAAAACAGTTCTGTTTAGCTGTGCATACAACTGAGGGATTTTATATTTTTATCTTTTTTTTAATGTACTGTGATTATTTTAATGCTTTCTTGTTCTGTTCAGCACTTTGAATTGCCTTGTGTATGAATTGTGCTATATAAATAAACTTGCCTTGCCTTGCCTAAATAATTCTGATTCTGAAAATATTGACTACAAATTATGTAGTTTGTTGTCTCACCTTCAGCGTCGAGCAGTCGTGTGACTCCTAAAGACTCGGCGATCTCGAAGGCCTGCTCCAGGTTTTCTCTGTTGCTCTGTCGCTCCAGCAGCTTCATGTCAATCAGGTCGGGTCTGAACACAACAGAAGACAACATCCGTTAATATGTTTGAACTGAAATGGCAGCCGCTGTTTTGAATAGTGCAAGATTTAAATGAACATCCAACCCAGATTAGTTTGCTTATTTTCTGTAATAGTTTTTTTTATAATGTGTACTTTTACTACTTTACTAAGCCATAGATCCCACTTTCTGTCATGTCACTCTAATAGCCACTAAGTTTGTTCTGTGTCTTTTTAAACGTTATTTGTATTATTGTCTTGCTTTTTGTTTTATCATTACATAAGAAATGCACAAAGAATAAATACTTTTCATATTAATACGAATAATATTAATGCATGGGTTTTATATAAAGCGCTTTTTTGGACACTATTGGACGCTTCACATTTCATTATTCATTCACTACACATACACTACTGTAGCCGCCCTGGGGCACACCGACATATATTCTGTGAGGGCGACCGTAGCTCAGTTGGTAGAGCATTGGCCTTTGGGCCTGAAGGTTGTGGGTTCAAGCCCACCGTAAGACCTACTTCACGACTCCCACTGATGACTGCTGTGGTTGTGCCCTTGGGCAAGACACTTAACCCTACTTTGCCCAAAGCCCCCACTGAAAGATCTCAGCTCCTGTGGACTCACCACCTGCAGAAGGATCAGTGAGGGGCTGGTGCTCAGTGTACTGGGTGCAGCTCTGACTGCCACCCCCCCGACCCAGAAATGGATTAAGAGGAAGAAAATGGATGGATGGATGGATGGACATTGGTCATCTTATGGACCCATGGCTCTAAGGTCTAACGGTTTGACTCTCTGATCTGCTGTTGGTGAATTGACGACTTCATAGTGTATTCGCTTATTTTTGCCTAAACCTTTGAAAAATAAATAAATAAATAAAAACTGGACACAATTTGCAAAACGGTGAAATATAATCCACCAATCATCACTCATAATGTTTTAGTTGCACATTACTTTCACTTGTCATTTATCCATCTTCTTCTATCTTCATCTATCTGCTCCCTTAACTGAAATACACCTGCGTTTAATATTAGTACTTCATATATCTGTATCTATCCATCTATCTATAGGTGCATACTGTATACAGGTGTCCCAGCAGAGTCACGCACCTGTATCGATGCAGCAGAGCGTTGAACATGCGTCCGTCGCTCCAAGACGAGCTGAAGTTGGAGCAGCGCAGGCCGGGGTACCCCTCTGTGGCCTTCTGACTCCACAGCAGCAGCTTCTCTTTGGCCGTGAGGTCTCCAGACTCGCCGCTCACGTAGATCTCCGAAATCTGTCACAGAGAAGGAGGTACGAGGTTATATATGAGATGAAGATGCGTTATTATGATTATTATTTGTATAGAAATGCTGAAAAACAATGTCTACGAAGAAAAACTGTCATTGTAATATGAAATATCAAAAACATAAATATTGGAATATAAAGGGGACAAGGGCACAAAATAAGAAAGAAAAACCCAGAGAGAGACCAGAGAGAGACCAAGGAGGAGAGAGAGAGAGACCAGAGAGGGAAAGATAACAGAGAGAGACCAAGGAGGACAGAGAGAGAGAGAGAGAGCAGAGAAAGAACGAGAACAGAGAGACCAAAGAGAATAAAAAACGAGAAAGGGAGAGAGAGAGACCAGGGAGATAAGAGACCAGAGAGCGAGAGAGAGAGAGAGAGAGAGAGAGAACAGAGAGAGAACAGAGAGAGACCAGAGAGAGACCAGAGAGAGAAAAAGGACAGAGATCTAGAGAAAGAGGGAGAGAGCGCAAGAGACTAGAGAGACCAGAGGGAGGACAGAGATAGAGACCAGAGAGAGACCAGACTCAAGGTTATCTCAGTATTTGTTCTCCATAATCTTCTTCTTGACGTACTTCAGATTTAGTCCATATACATCTACTGCATTGCAAAAAGAAACATAACAATTGGTCTATTAATAGCAACTAAAGACTTCCTTAAAGTACTGGAGCCTTAAATGATCACGACACACTCGCATTGGGACCATACGTCTGACAAATTAAAAAGCATTGAACCATAACTGGGTAATAGATTTTGGTCGGTTTCCATTACTGGATCAGGTCAATGATAAATAGTGCTCGAGTTTCCAGTGTGACTGACTAATGTAGATTCCAGACGTTAAAACAACAGTATTCAATTTAGATGAGACAAAAAAATATGGCATTTAAACTAGAGACGGCACCGGGAGTGCATAGTTTAGGATTCATAGAGATTATAGACAAAACTGCAGAGCAAAACAATGCAGGGCTTAGTTCAAAGGTTTTAGAAGGAAGTAAGTTAATTAAAGCGTTTTTCTTCCTAATCAATGCATTTTGTGTTCTCAGACTGTACAATGAGTCACTTTCAGTCACTAAAAAACCTGCACTGCTATTGCCACTTTTTTATTGTACATAATTATATCCTACAGACTATATTTTTAACCTTTAACATTTTTGCACACTCGTGTCTTTTTGCAAAATCTGAGTGTTTCTATCTCTGCCAAATGTGACATCAATAAAGTCTATTTTATCTAGTCTTCCCTTATCTTCATAACTTCTTGATTTTCCTGTTTGTGTCTGTTTCGCGCCCATAAGTACACTTTCTCTATAAATATTTTGCACACACACAAACAGGTGATTAATGTTATAATATTGTGGCCCTGCTTCACCCAGACTCCTGCTGTACATGGTGAACTAGCATTTGTGGTATATCTTAAAACGACAGCAAAATCTCATACAAAAATTCACTAATTCATCCCTTATTGTCTACACTGTATAAAAAGCCGCCTCCTCTCTTTTTCCCCTCCCACACATAAACAACCCCCCAGCCCAAAATGTCAGCTCCATTTCTCACTTGCTTTCATCTCCCCCCTTCACAGAGATGGATCAATCTGTTGTCGCCTCGTGCTCGGGACTCCTGCGTCTCTGATAGTAAAGTCATTTCATTCAACCAGATACAAGCTGCTCCGGAGTAAGAAAAAAAACAAGATTCTATCAAAACAAATGTGTCAGCGCTTTGCTTCTGTCTCCAATGGCAACAGCAAAAGGCCAAAAAAGGTATAAATCTGACAGAGCTCTGAATAGAGTGGGATGTACGACTGGAGAAAGTGTGTAAAGCAATTAGTCAAGATATTCACAATGCTCTCAATTAGCAAAACGCAAGACTAATTATTCACTTAAAGCTAGGAACTTTGAAACCAGAAACCCATCCATCCATTTTCTACCCTTTAATCCATTTCTGGGTCAGGGGGGTGGCAGTCAGAGATGCCACCCAAGTCTCATAGCACCAGCCCCTCACTGACCCTCTGCAGGTGGTGAGTCCACAGGAGGGCGGCTGCTCTCTGAGTGTGAGCATAGCCTTGATCTTTCAGTTGGGGCTTTTGGGCAAAGTGGGGTTAAGTGTCTTGCCCAAGGACACAACGACAGCAGTCATCAGTGGGAGTCGGTGGAGATGGTGCAGAGGTGGGAATTGAACCCACAACCTTCTGGCCTTAAGGCCAATGCTCTACCAACTGAGCTACTGTCGCCCCTCGAAACCAGATGAAACCAGAAACATTTTCATAAAATCAATTTAACTAGTTCATTGGTCATGGGTTCTCCTCCACATTCTCTCAATTAAAAAACACATTGAACCAAAGCTGTCAATAATCAATATGCGTTCAAATTCTCTCCTCAAACAAGCAGCACATGGTCTTATTGCTGCTAGATTGATGCAGCCAAAATCTGCAACAATCTTCCTGAAAATGTGACACAGGCTTCTTCTTTGTGCTACTACTGAAATGGTTGTAACTTTACTCTTTTGAATGTACTGTGATTATTTATGATTTCAACGCCTCTTTTCTGGTCTTGATAATTGAATTGCTTTGTGAATGAACCACGCTATAGAGAAGGACTTGCCTTGAGCCACTAAAAGCAGTCTGTTCCGCTCTGAGAAACACGGCACTTAAAAGTCAAGGCCTCGGTTTGCTGCATAGTTCTATAAATATTAATTTGACATCAGAAACAGGTTGTTCCTCACACTTCACAATCTCCCAATGTTCACAGACTGCAGTATCTCTTTGTATGCTCCAACGAACTCCTGTGCAGAGACACGCCAGAGATAATCCTCCCTGTGAATATGGATGCAGAGCCGAGAGAGGCTGCGTCAAAGTGTCTATTACAGTGCAAATATCACAGTCAGGGAAGTCTGCTCTGGGAACAAGCAGAATGTGCAATACCGAACTCTACAGGCTGCTATTTTGTTCAATATTTAAAAAGTCCAATGGGAAAAAAAATAACAGTGGGGCCTGGGAATTCATTGGATATACATATATGTTTGTGCAAAAGACAAAGAAATAAGTCTAAGGCAACTTTATTTCTATAGCACAGTCCATACAAGGACACCTAAAATGCTTAAAAAGATACACTGCAAAAAGTGAAAAAATAAGTCAAAAATGTGCACAAAACTGGAAAAATAAAATCTCAATAAAAAAATTGCCAATGAGAAAAATGATCTAGTTTTGAAAAAAAAAAAAAAAAGAAATGTCTCCCTTGGAATGAAAAAATAAAGTGACAGTTACATTAAGATAAAAGCCACTTTATTCAAGCATTTTTTACTGTTACCATTTATTTTTTGCAGTGAAGAGTTAAAATCATACAAGGCATTCAAATAATCACACTACATTTCAATGAGTGAAGATGCAAAACTTCAGTTGTCAGCAGCCAAACAATAAAAATCTGGATTTGAACATTTTCTGAGTAGAAGCCGGCCTCACATTTTCAGGGAGACTGTTCCAGATGTTAGCTGTATAAATCTGCAATGTTGTCTCCTGATGTTTAATTCTAACTCTGGGCAGGCAGCAGTTCACATTTATGCGGCTGAGAAGGCTTTTGTGACAAAAATAAAAGTGTATTTCATTAAATTAAGCCACTGCCAAGATCCATCCATCATCCAGTTTTGATCCACTTCATCCACCGCCGCTTCACAGATGAGCAGAGAAGCGTAGACTTTCCTTTCCATTACGTTCAGCTTGAGGAGTTCAGATGTCAGAGCCATCTCTTTCGATTTCGAGCAGCAGCTCTACTCCATGCTCCGAACAAGTATGGGAATAAAAATTCCGCCCAGGCAATAAAAATATATAGCAATAGTAGCTTATCCAACATATGTACAGCAAGAGACAAAAACGGGTTAAAAGAAAGAAACCGGAACACACAAAAGGGGGTTGGAAGAAGCTGCTAGTTTGGTTCCAACACCTCTTCCTCATACAACGCAGAGACACACACAGACAGAGAGAGACACACACACAGAGAGACACACAGACACAGAGAGAGACACACACACACAGAGAGACACACAGACACAGAGAGAGACACACACACACAGAGAGACACACAGAAGAGACACACACACACACACAGAGAGACACACAGACACACACACACAGAAGAGACACACACACACACACAGAGAGACACACAGACACAGAGACACACACACAGAAGAGACACACAGACACACACACAGAGAGAGACACACACAGGCAGACAGAGGTACACAGACGGAGAGGTACACACACACACAAACAAACACAAACAACTCCCATCACTGTACTTCTTGAGTACTTTACTTCCATTTCTTATGAATACAGAAAGTTGTTTACGGCCTCCTTTATTGTTAGTATTAGTCTGAACTTCTCATCTTGTAATGTACCTAGGGTCATGTATAAACCTGGTGAATAACACATGAGCTTTGACTAAATTATTCAATTGATTTTTTTAATGACCTCATTTCCAATATTGACGAGAAACGTTCAAACCTCAGCTTTTTTTTTCCACCAAAGTCTGTCACAAATAATGCAGAGGAGGTGAATGCTAACGATCCGTACGCTAATGAGAAGACGCCAGCTTTAGCTTTCACCATGCACACGCTAATTTAACCTCCACCATGCACACGCTAATTTAGCCTAGAGGCCATTTGCATCGAGTGGAAAAAAGCAGGTGATTACAGAACAGTTAAACTTCAACAAGTGGCTTCAGATTAACACAGACGGAATGACAGGTCACAGGAAAGAAACAGGTTTTGGTTTTTCTCAACCAATTTTCAACCAATTACAAAACAAAAAGCTGCTCATCATTTTAGAAGTTGTTAATGTCAGCAAGAGAAAAACAGCTAATTTTGTATTAGTGGTCAGACTTCGAGTTGGTACGTAAATGCCAGACTTTAAAAACATGAGATTTAGGTGCATGTGAGGTCTTTGTCGATATGTTTTGTATCTAAAGCTTTACTGCATGACCCATAAACCCCCATAGAAGTCTGAACTTTACTCTCACGCTCACGTTTCAGCTCATGTGACATCATGGCCTCGCTGCATATTTCTATCAAATATATATATATATATATATGTATATATATATATATATATATATATATATATATACATACTGTATATATATATATATATATTAATTATATTGTAACCTTACTGATATTATTAGGGTTAGGGTAAAGGGGTGACAGTGGCTCAGTTGGTAGAGCATCGGTCTTTTGGCCTGAAGGTCGTGGGTTTGAGCCCACCACAAGACCTACTCAAGACACCAACTGATGTCTACTGTCATTGGGCAAGACACTTAACTCCACTTTGCCTGAAGCCCCCACTGAAAGATCAAGGCTCCTGTGAACACACCACCTGCAGGAGGACCCAGAATTGGATTAAGGGGAAGAAAATGTATGGAAAATGGATGAAATCAAATATGTTGCTTTAGTCTCAACTGTTTGACCAGTTTTTAGAATGTGTTGAGGTCACGAAGGTATGTCCTAGAAAAGCACTTTTAAAATGAGGATAAAACTTCAGAAATACTGTCTGGCAGGAAAACTATGATTCTAATGACAAGTGTCTGAAGTTGCATTTCCATCATTCAATTTAATGTATTCTTTTATAGCCCTTATTCACAACAGTAGTTAGCCCAGAGGAGTTTACAAAGATGTCGATTCGCCAAAACAGATCAGAGAATCATCAATGTGTACATTGTTCTAGCTAATGGTGTCAACAGTAAGAGTAGAGTAGTAGAGTAATCTTCCTGAAAATGTGAGACAGGCCTCCTCTCCGACAATGTTTAAATCCAGGTTAAAACCAGTTCTGTTTAGCTTCAGACAACTGAGGGATTTTATATTTGTATCTTTCTTTTTAATGGACTGTGATTATTTATGATTTTAATGCTTTCTTGTTTTGTTCAGCACTTTGAGTTGCCTTGTGTATGAATTTTGCTATACAAATAAACTTGCCTTGCCTACAGTAGAGTAGAGTAGAGTAGAGTAGAGTAGAGTAGAGTAGAGTAGAGTAGAGTAGAGTAGAGTAGGAGTAGAGTAGGAGTAGAGTAGAGTAGAGTAGGAGTAGAGTAGGAGTAGAGTAGAGTAGAGTAGAGCAGAGTAGAGCAGAGCAGGACTCCTCTCCTCCCCTCCTGGATTTGCAGGGAACAACCCAAAAACCCAGTGGCAAACCACCAGCTTTAAGTTATGGAATATATGAAGCATCAGCATTTGTGGGTTAATATTGAAACTCAATTGATAGAACAGATTTCATGGAACACATAAAACAGTCTGGGCGACCTCAGACTTGCATCCAGCAGCATGATTCCAGTTCATGAGGCTTGGGGCACATCCCTGTTTAGAAACACAACCACTTTGAAGTCTGTTTAAAAGGACAGACAGAGGAGGGAGTGCCGGCCGGGATCGAAACCAGACAGAAATATGTTTGATGTCGATAACGTCACTGCAAAAGGCCATCCCTGCATGCGTTTGTGTATGAAGACAAAAGAGGAGAGGATGCCAAGCAGGGGGTATGACAGTATGGTGGCTGTGTTGGACAAATTAGAGATTGTGACATCCCTGGAGGGCCTCCATTGAATCCCAAATCTCTCTTTATGCAAAATGGGACGTCACGGAGTTCTCGACACAAAACGCAGGATTTGGCCTCGGCACAAACGCATGTCGCTAATGCAAAAGGAGAGAGACTTATTGATCTGTGAAGTCAAATGAAAGTGCTATTAACCAGGACAGGCTGAAAGCTGCACTACGCTCTGTGAGGAGGAGAGGGTAGTGACTCAGCAGGTTTAACATCAACTTTCATTATTACAACTGATGCAAGCCTCGGCCAATGCTGCAAAGGATTTTTTCCTTTCGGAAAATATTACTTATTTATAACACGGAGATCTATCTGAAAAACCACCGAGAGTAATTTCATGTCTTGTCTATTACCATTATGCTGCAGCCAACTTTAACAAAATGTCTCCATAGCTATCACTACAGACAGCTTTCTTAATGTTTTTGTATTATTTTTAGACCAAGAACCCAATTTAAAATTCAGATCCTCAAGGAAATTCAGGTTGGTCTATGCACTGGCCCCGAAAACCCACTGTTTATCATCCACATCTTAGTCCCAGAAAATCCTCTATACTATACAGACATGACTTTTTCAGTATTACTGGAAAAGCCAATAGGAACGAGAAAAATTATCATGCTAATACAAGTCAGATTCATTTTAAAGGGATGCAATAGTACAGTAGCTTACCATTAACCCTTCATAAATGTATCCAAACGTGTAAAAAAAGAACTATTACATTCCTTATGGAGCTAGCGTGTGATCTTGACCTTCTAGTTTTTGCCAGAAATTGAATAAAATTGGCAAGAAAAGCCATGTTGGGTGTTTTTAATTCGTAAACATATGAATTGCAAGTAAAAACACACAAATGACTCTTGCTTTCTCTCTCATTTAGTCTGTCTGGTGATGTCACGCAACAACAAGCGCTGAAAAGGATGGCGGCTGCTTGCTGTTGATTAGACTCCAGGAAAAAACACAAGGCTTTTTATTCTTTTACAGCTGATAACGACAGACACTCAAAACATGGGCTAAATAAGGAAACGATGCATCACTACCAACTGAAAAAAAGCTTTTGATATGAAGTTGAAGCCAATATTCCCTTTCTGCATTCAGCTAAAACCTATTAACTTTGAATAATGTGTAATTTATAGACTTGAGCGCTTGGTAATTTTTGCAATTTCATTTCATTTCAAGTCTTAACACAAGTGAGTAAATTTTATGATGTGTCAGCAGTTCCAGGATGATATCGTTCAGGTCTAGGTTCCTTCATTTGGTCTTTTACGGTTTCTGATAATAGTTATAATTAAACTTTCCTAGTTAAAATCAGCTTGGATAATTGGGAAACTAATGCATTAGCAAGAATAGCCTCTACTTGTATCGACTTACTGAGCTACATGTGTAACCTCTGATGATGTCATATATGGCTGTATCCATCCAATTTTGTTTTACAGTGACAGGGTCCACAGGTGTAAGTTAGAACTCCTGCTATAACCTGGTACAATGCATCTCTTCTTTTGGTTAATGTTGATTGTACACTTTCCCTGTAAACATAAAAAATGTACCCTAAAATGTAATTATTGATCACACATACATTTAATTCAACATTTAGTTATTCCAGTCTTCATTTTATCCCTCGTATTTGTAGTTAAACATTGTACTCATCCTTTTACCAATACAACTCGAGCCAAAGCAAATTCCTAGTCTGTGATTTCCTGTTACTTACAATGGTAAACAAAATCATTCAGATTGTGTTATAATCTTTTCCATCTACAAAACCTGTAAGTAAATGGATATCTTAACTTGAGGTTGTTATTACTGATTTTGATCCATACTGTTCCCTTTTATAGAGGAAATAAAGATACCAAGATACCCATGGTGTTAAGGATAGTCATGGTTTAAATAATATAGAAAGTCAAACCTTGGGAAGGGGCGTGGTTTGGACTGGTTGCTGTGGCGACTGACAACTGTCCATCGCTGAGTCCAGTCTCTCGGATGAACTCGTTTCCGGGACGACCCACTCCGTTTGACTGGGCGTGGTCCCCGTTGTCCCTGGCGACGTCAGCGGCAAGTCGCTGGTGTATCCGGACTCCAGCAGAGACGGGGAACGCTGGGACGCACCGCCTGGCGTTCCAAAAGGCGTTCCCTTTGACGTGATATCCAGTTTTGGGAAAGTAAGTTCTCCCATTCGTGTCGGAGTCATGTTTGGATGCAGAACTTTGACATCTCCAGGTGTCTCGGTGTCGCCTCTCCAAACTGGGGAGCCATAGTCACTTGGATAAACCGTCCGGACCACGCAGAGTTTACCATCGACTTCGCGGATATGGACCACGCCTTTACGCTCCTTTTCTGATGGAGCTTTTTTCTCCGGCTTCTCCTTAACGTCCTTCTTTGCACATTCTTTGCCGTGCGTCTCCTTCTTTGGCTGTAAAATCCACGGTTTTTCAATTTCGCCTTGCACCTTACCCTTGACTCTGAGGACCCTGCCTCCGCCTGGCGTGGTGCTACCCAGCAACGGAACAGCAGTGTTGATGGGAGAGGTGGTGGTGGTTTGGCTGGGAATGCTGGAAACATCCACAATGGCACTGACGGAGTCCTCCTCGCCTGGATAGCAGAAGACGCCTTTCCACGCTGGGCTCGGTTTAGGTGACGACTCAATTGTCCTATTGCTGTAAACCATAGGGGACAAAGTATTGCTTGGCGAAAAGACAGGCACTGATAAAAGACTAGGCTTGCACACTTTTGAATCCGTTTCCCTTTCTTCCACATCTTCTTCATTGTCTTCTTGGTCTTCTTGATCTTCCTCTCGAGGTTTGTACTCATCAGAGTCCACATCCCCCTTCTTGGATTTCTTGTTTTTATGCTTTCGTCGAAAACGCAGTCGCCTCTTTGGTGAACGCGGGGCCGCTCCTGGATGCTGCCCCTCTGGAGGTTGAGGTCTTACACAACCAATGGAGTTCCCCATGGTTTTGACACAGGAGCAGGGCATACAAGCTTCACTAGTCACGCCGAGAGTGTCAGATCAATAAAGTCCTGGTTTATGATCAGTTCTAACAGACTGTCTGTTTTGGATTAACTGTTAACCCACTTGAAAGCATTAACAAGGATTTTTAAACACATTGTATGCGTGGCCAAATGTAAAGTGATGTGTCAAAATGGGCAGTTAATTGGATTTTAAAATACAGTCCTCGTTAACTGGCACTAATCTCTCTGCATTTGGAATAACACAAAAAAGCCTTACTAAAAATAGACTACAAATTGGAGTGGATATACTGAAATTTAATCAACGGATAAACAATTACAAATGCAGACCCATCAAATGTCTGCATGCAAGTTTATACAATTTACTCAGGCCCTGGTACAAAAATATGTTTACAAACTGGCAGGTGACTGATAGCTCCTTATTGACCTGACACGTTTGATTAATGCATAACCAAACACAGCAAGCTAGACGTAATTTGTGTATGGTAAAATGGGAAACGCAGGTGTAGCAAACATGACAACTTTAAGAACATCCAAAAATGACTAGTGTTTTTAGTTCCCACTTGAAATTGAAATTATAAGTCAAATTCATGATCCAAAATGCAAATGCATAGAACGGTTCTATATGATTTGAATGATGGGGAAAATATTCAGACGACAATAAAGCACACGTTAACCAACTTTGGTATACATTTGTCAAGATGCTACGCTACATCCACACATGTTTGCGTCATGTGATCCCCAGGGACTTGTGGTCACAGTCAAGGACAATCTGCTTTATGAGTGTGTGTTAACGGCAGGTAAAGATGACTAGATTTATCCCTGGGATTTGAGCAGGTAAGAAACCCTGTCTACGATCCCATCTGTCAAGTGAAATGATGAGTACAGCTGAGAAAAATAGAGTCTGGTACAATGTAATTCAGCCCATTAGTGTTGCTCCGTGAACCGTGGCATGTGTGTGCTATCCGAGCCGTATGTGAGGTCCGAGATTCTCACGCCATGAATCAATGATTACTCAGCGTCTTGAATTTTAAAGATTTCAATCGTTCATCTGTCCAAGTCTAAGCTGGTATGTTCGGCCAGAAGCAATCCATGAATATTAAATGCTTTCATACGCCAGTGCCGATGTTATGGTTTGATAGAACAGGAACTGTCAGAGTGCTGTAACAAAATCATTCCTGAAGCGGGGAGGACAGTTGAAATTTTATCCAGCAGTGGCGGCGGCGGCGGTGGTGGCAGTAGCGGAAGTAGCATTAATGTTGTTGTCAATTCAGCTTGTAGTAAAACATGAGAAAAGGGCTATTCTGTAGAGAGAGCACGCAGGTGGAGAGATAGTGTAGAGTCAGCCAGTGGAAGACAGATTAGCGGGAGGTGCAGCCAATGGTCAATCTTAAAGTCAATCAGAATCGCTAAGCTACAGATAAACGTCCATTGTAGTCAGATATGTAGTTGCATTGGTGGCTTTATCAAATGAAGGCATTGTCATCCAGTAATCCAGATTATTAGGTCTCAAGTATTTTGCTTCCTTTTAAGATTTGTAAATCAAGTGTCAGGCTTGAAATGTCAAATTTGATTTTCATTTCCACTTGGTGATATGTGATCCTTTGACAATGGGCTTTAATCCAGGGAATTCTTGGTCAGTCCTTGGCTCAAACCCAATGACTATGTAGGTACAGTAAAGTATCTTGCCAACCTGTGGTGCACCTTCCAAACGGTCTACAACATCTCTGACCTTTTCGGCAGTATCAGGGTGACTTAATCTCTTTGGACAGTCTTTGCCTCTACCTCTTGGATTCTCTGCAAAAACCCCTCTATGATTCCAATGTCAGTTCCCTGGAGGGGGGCCGTGGCATGCTCTTGCACAGTGGAATCATAGAGTACACTGCTGTCACTCTGCCAGCTTGGTTCCCCCTTCATCAGGTGGTGCAGTGCGACGATGCTTCCCAAAAAATTCACACTTTTGGGGGGGCGCTAGAGGGTATCAGTCAGCAACACCAGCCACCCAAAATTACATGGATCACACTACAAATGAACAGTTTCCCCTTGGATATCCTGCTCTGTGCCGCTGCTAATAGCTAGTCATGTCAGGGCAATGTAATGAAAAAGACATTCGGGATAACAGCATCAAAACTGGGTTCAGTCTGAGGGCGTTTTGAGCTTCCAGACCATACACAATATATCCCTCTGAGTTATAGGTATCCTTGGATAGAAGCCATGAGTACTTGCTGTCCAGCAGAAGGGCAATCCTGAAGTTACCCTATTACGACACACTACAGAGCAAGCAGTTCCCAAAAAAAATCGGCTATCCTCAGGCTACCTCACAGCGTTCTCGGCAACATCCACAATGAGAGAGAAATGCAATTGTAAAAAGCGAGGAGGAGAGAAGCAGCAAGTGACATGTGTGGAGACAGGGCGGCCCCTCGAATCAGCTGTTCCAAGCCTTTACATTGCAAGAGGATAAACGTTCAATCCAAAGCTAAAGACGTGCAGAAATACAGGCCAAAAAGACGACACAATCACAGCTACTCCTGGATTAGCTTGCTCTTGCGTTGCCGGTTGCTTGGTTGCACCCCCCGCTTGCAAACACCGGTAAAAAAGGGAGCAGAGAGGAGAAAAAAAAAGCGTTACATCTCTGGTTCGCTGCTGCTGCTGCTCTGCCTGGCTCTCATCCCCTCCCCAGCTCGAGCCTGAGCAAACTCCTCCTACCACGGTTGCTCTCGTGATCCAAGCTTCTCTGGCTCTCTCTCCTCCTCCATCCTGTTAAAGAGATATTCCCCTGCAACATATCCACACGGCCATCCGCACACACTTGACCCAGAAGCTATACAGCGAGAATGATGAGGATGTAGCAATGCAACAGACCCAATGGCAGGGAATTTAAAGAAGACATATGTTAGTATTACTCCCATGTCATAGAGACTCGCAAAGTTGTTTTTATAGCGGTTCATTCATGTTTGAGTCATTTATTTTCTCTTACACCGGATGCATTGATTCACTCTGCCTTTTTGGGCCACTGTTTTTGTAACAGACAAACAAAACATCACAACACTCCAAAGAGAGGAAGGTGAAAAGGACATTTATGGTAACAAGTTCAGAGCTCTTCCCTGGGTCGTCTCATAAAACCCACCTCTACAATATTTAGCACAAATCAACATTATTTTCTCATAAAGTTGTGGTGACATCAGGCATAATGTTTCATCCAAAAGGAAGGACTTTCAGAGGCATAAGAATAATAATGCTGATTTGTGAATGTATTAGCTTCTTATTCAACATTTCTTTCAAAAATGGCTTCTTTCCCATAGAGTTGTATTGGCAATAGGACGTCACAAACTAGGAATTTGCTTTGGTATAGGGTGAAAACAAGTTATGAAAAAAGAGCATGGATGAACCTAAAAATCTTAATACAGTTCAAATATATAAATACAAACAATAGACATGAAACAGATAAGTGACCAGAGGTCTGAGATTATAAAGTGACGGTTGTAATGTGCTTTACAGTGCTTAATCTATTTTATTACAGATACATACTTATAATACCAGACAGTAATGTTATGTTTTATTCTAAACGTTTTTATTCTACACTATTCGCCGCAGCAGCAAGTGTATTTATTTATTTGGATCCACATTAGCTTCCAAAAGTGGTCCCTAGTCTTCCTGGGGTCCACTCCTTTTTCACATGAAAAGATTTCAAACATAAAAATCATGTACAACACAAAATAACACAAGACTGAATAAACATTTCACATCATCCCAAGACCTTCATTCAAGCATTGTTGTTTTATTTTCTTATTATTTTTAGTGTCCTTTAAAATAATGCCATAGAAAGCCGATTCCAAGCAGCTGAAGATTGAAACAAAACTGTTCTCCTCATACACCTCGACTTTGGGAAAAGGAACAACTACATCTCGAGAGCTGACCTGCCGAGTCACATGCAGATGGGAATAACCGCTGTAAAAAAAAAAAAAAACGTTTTGCATAAAGCACAAGAGGCTGATCTTGTCTTGGACCTTACACCATGGTCCTATAAGAGCACCCCAGGGAGACACACGGGCTAGAAAATGAAAAAAATCCTGTTTTCAATCCTGAGCCTCTGCTTTCCATTCCTCAAAGATGATATCCGCATTGACGCAGGTCACAGGGTCAAAGGAAGCGGAGATTGCAAGAAGATTGAGGAAATGTAAAAGGAAAACACAAAGAAGAGACTATGAACACACAACACGCAGCTTTGGAGCGTGGGTTGAGAAGGCTTATTGTAATTGACTCATCAGAGAAAAGGCTTCATAATTATCAGTGAGGAAACGCAGTCAGATTTGATGCACATTCAATTTGAGTTTAAACATTCGACGCTGCACATAATAGAATTGTTTAAATATATACTGAGGGTGGATTAAATTATGTAAATTGTGACCTTAGCGTGAGGACGGTAATGAAAAGAGGGTCAGGTCTTGTCAAAACACAATTAAAAATGGAAATATATTTTTCACAATGGTTATTCACAATATATGGTGTGGCATCTATTCAAAACACACAATCTTTATTAAACAGACAGTGGTGAAAATGTAAAGTATTGACCTTTAAGATGTGATTAAATTGTTGTGTTTTTGCATATTTAGTGACGACGTACAGGGACTTATTAGTGAAAAGGTTGAGTTATGCAAAATGTACAGCTCACGTCTCCAGAAAGCTGAATTTTTTAAATGACATTGAAACAGTTTTTGGTAATTTGCATTTAATTAACAGAGTCATTTAAGACCTTATGCGGGGTTTTTAAAAAAAGATTTGTGGATATCAAAATTGCATGACAATGTCGATCTGAAATAGGTTCCGGCAAAAAAAAAATCCTATATTTTATAAAAAGAACGTGTTTTTCATGAATTTAAGTCTATGCTCTAACCTGTGTGTGACGTCACAGCGGGTAACGCCCATGCATTGAAAACCATGGATCTATGCCACAGGACTGCCTTTTCTCTCTTCTCTCCACTGATGCCCAACACAATACTGCACTCTACAGGTGACAATTGCTCACTACACATAAATTACCGTTTTGAGAGTGAAAATGTGTCGGAGGTGGGATTTGAACCCAAGTATCTGGATTAGCAGTGCATCGACACAACCACTGGACTATCTCAGTGCCAAAAAAGAAAAAAGAACAAATACCAAATTGTAAACAACTTACAGCGTTGAAACGTACCGCTCTGACGTCACCAAGGGCTGTAAAGTTTTTTCGTCTCTAAGGGCGTTGCTATGGGGTTATTTCGATTTGGGGGGATCAGACAAAACAAACAACAACTGATTTTGAAACCTTTAGTAGTTCTCTTCTAATATAAAGTGGTATTAAAACTGTATTTCTAAATAAATTAAACCCGGCATAAGGTCTTTAAATGTTAATGAACTTGTATTTTAAATGAATTGGACTTTATTTAACCAGAAATTACCACTGAGATTTCAGAATATCTCAATTTTCAGAGGAGTGTGGGAGTACGGATTGGGGAGGATGTTATCTACTGGATTTTAGTGGAAGGGGAAACCGGATCGCCCGGAGGAAAACAAGGGGAGAACACAAAAACTCTACACCGTGGAATCAAACCGTTGAACCACAAGTTCCAAAAGAACACAAACAATACTGCAAATTTATATTATTAAAAATAGAAAGGTTCCTACAAAAGAACAGACCATGGTATGGACAGAAATCCACTTATCCAGCAAGTAATCAGACCCCACACTGGTCTTTTCTTACTCCGCTTCAGCCACTTTGGGCTTGCTCCACTTTGCGTAGAACCCGCTGTAGTCACAATAATCAGAATGTATGTGTAGAATTCACATAACGACAGATACAGATGGATTCTTTAACACTGAGAGAGCTCTGGTGTGAAGGCAACATCCATCTTCTCTCATTACAGCGAAGGCATCGGAGACCAACAAGCTGAGAAATCCAGGGTGAGCCAATGAGAAGAAGGCGCTAACAAACCCCCACGTGCTTCTTCAGTCTTTCATATCAAACTACACATCATCAGAGGGTGAGAGACAGCGTGACCGAGCCCCAGCTTCAAAACACACTTCAAATATAAAAGCATTTTTTTGGATCATTCACTGAATAATTAAAGATATTTGTGAAGGCTTGAGCGGCGGTGTTTAGCAAAATTCCTCTCAAAATTCCTCTCAAAATCAGAAACTCTAAAACATTTATCGTAAGCGTCCTTGAAAAACAACTGTCAGCAACTGAGAATTAACTCAATCGTCCATTCATAAAAATTGATAACATTCCAAACCCGGAATGGGCACGGCACGATGGATAGCACTCTCGCTTCTCAGCAAGAAGGTCCTGGGTTTGAATCCCAGTCTGAACAGGGTCTTTCTGAGTGGAGTTTGCATGTTCTCCCTGTGCCTGCGTAGGTTTCCTCCGGGTGCTCCGGTTTCCCCTGCCACTAAAAATATGCAGCTCCGGTCCTGACCAAGCCGAGCATCAACATCTGTAGATGGGTTCCCGGGCACTGTTACTATGGCGACCACTGCTCCTGACGTAAGCCTTAGTGGCATCAGGATGGGTCAAATGCAGAGGATTGAATTGCCCTAGGAGGATTAATACTGTAAGTTCACCTTTACTTTTACGTAACCCTTTCTGTACAGATTTTAGGCCTCAAGTTACTATCACTTAGCATTGAAAAGATTTAAAGATGAAATATGAGACGTTAGTCCCATCAACGACCCTTTCGCTTGTCAATTCAAAGTCCCTTTTAGAACAACTAGTACGCATTATTTGTTTGATTTGGTCCCTAAATCTGGGATACTCATATTTTCAAACCATACAACAAGCTGCAACTTATATCTCACACTGGAGAAAGGAACATGTCACATTTGGCACAGATAGAATCACTCAGATTGTGCAAAAGACAGAAGTGTGCAAACAATATAATCCATGTAACTAGTTCCACGCTCTCAAACAGTTTGGTTCTATCTCTATTATCCATATGCCTCTTTATGTCACCCTCACTCAGCCAATCAGCTCTCAGTCCAAAATGTCAAATAGTGACTCAAGAATAGTTAGGCACCTCAACTTTAAACACGATCTTTAAATTATGTACTTTAGTAACGTATGTGTAAGAGAGAGAATGTCTGTAGAATTTTTATGCATAACAAAAGTTTGAAAGATAAGGATCACTCCCATCTCCTGGTGTTTTGAAAGCCAGGGAACTGCAAAAGATGGTAAAATATCAGTTAATAATTGCCTGAATCAAGTGGTTTTTATCTTAAACTGTGCACATTCTGAGTGTCTTAAAACAGCAATCACCAACGGGACCAAAGCCATTGAGTCTTATTTCAAGAACTGCTTTATTTTATCATTCCAAGAGAGACATTTCTTATTTCTTAAAAACAAAACCATTTTGCTTTGTCCCATTGGCTAATCTTGTTGTAAAATACATAAGATACATTTTGCCAGATTTGAGACTTATTTTTCATCACTTTCTGCAGTGGATTCAGGAGCTCATGAGGAAATTCTTCCAATATTTCAGTTCCTAAATGGTTACTAGCTCAAAACAGACTATTTTACTTAACACCAGTCCTTTAAATGAAGCTGAATGTGCAATAACCCTGATAGAGTGGCCCTAATCTGACATTACCTGCTCCAAACCCAGGCCGTAAAAACAGGATTAGTGGGAAACAGCTGAGATGATGAAGTGTTTTCACTGCAGTCGTTTTGGCCTAAAGCAGATGCACAGATGCTTCTCTCTCCTTCAAACACCAACAGTTCTTTATCAATGATGCACAAGCGGAGGAGCCAATCAGGAGAGGACACAGTGGAAATGAGGGCGGGACTCACTACTTGATAGATTGGTGGTATTTGTTGCTGACACCTAGTGGTTTTAAGCTGCTACTGGCAACAGCACTGGAACAAAACACAAAACTAAATTTCTCAAGTGGAAAACCAGGCATAGGTCCAGTTAAAACTTTAGCTATTACAATTATAAATAGTTTTTCATACCAGTGTAAAGCTCAGACAGTATTAGCAAGCTTTAACATGTGCAAATAGGAGAATGCTACATAAGATATAGCCACTTTAGCTACAATCTATACCTGTCATTTTGAACTTGGATTTCCTCCTTAAATCATTGTCAGAAGTAAACAAAATAAAACCCTAACCCTAACCCAACTAATTTGTTGGAATTTAACTTTTTATTGGTGGAGGGTACCTGAGAAATGTAACTACGGTAAGTGTCAAAAGTCAGAACAACTGTGGTCTAAAATTCTAATTAATGTATCAGGAAGTAATGACAATATTCAAAAACATATGCACGATGTTGGCCAGTACAAAGGACTTCCAGATACAAGAATAATATGAATCTAAACACTATTAAATACTATACTTTTTCAAAAATATGTATTCCACATATCGGTGTATTTGCATCTGCCCTCCGACTGAAAAATAATTATGCAACATTAACTAAACAAATACAAACAAAAATAGATGACGTTTTTGTATTAACATTAATGGATAGTTCTGGATAGTCCTGCTCTCTTTGGACCAATGGCTCCGAGATGTTTGTTCATTTTAAATTTCCTGCGTTTGAGCCGTTTGCTGAAGTGAATTGTTTTGCTTCTAGTTTTATTATTGATTAAGATTTTTGGCCTTCATAGAACTCCTCAGTTGATGTGATAATCTTCACCTCCAGTTTCACGTTATTATTCACTGCTTGAGTTTTTTATCTTAATCCTGTGACGCGCAGACGACGCAGTGGAGAGCCGTACGTGACTGGACTTTCTGAAGTTGTTGTCGTCTTAAACCCTGTGAACTCTCCTCCTCCTCCTCCTCCTCCTCACCCTCTCTCTCCCTCTCTGTTATATGTTATATTTATTTATCCTCATCCACAGCATAACTCTCCCTCTGCTCAGACTTTATGATGAATCACGCTCCTGTCGGGACGTCCTGCTCACTGCGCTGCTGCCGTTGCCGTGGATACCGGCCGGGCGATGTCACCTTGCCGAAGGGACCGGGTGAGCAAAAGTGAGAAAGTGCTGTAAAGCTCGGGTGCCTAACTTTAACAAGTTTGTAGCTCTCAAAACAGTTTGGTTTGGCATTTTAAGATAATAAGAACCCTAACCCTAACCCAGGAGCTGGGTATTGGTATCTAACCTAATCTAGAAAAAATAAAAACATGTGTTCACATGCATGTGTTTGTCTGCCACAGATTTACATCAGCTTTTTCAAGTATAAAAGAGAGGGCCACACTCTCAGCCCAAAGTGGGCTCTTTCTCACAAGCAAACAAAAGATTCGTTCACAGCATTTTACCTTAAACTTTGACTATAACAACACGGATTACTTATGGAAAAAGTTAGGTTCCTCTGCTTTAAAAGGTTTTTAGAAAATAAATGAATAATTGATTGATTCCGTATATGAAATTAGGAGATTAAAAGAGAGATTACAGACACAACAACCATTGAAAACTATAATCAATCAATAAAATACAAGGTAATCCAACACTCAATTCAGTCGGATCATAAATATTATTATAAAACTATTTCAATGAAATATGAAACTATGAGGCCAGAACTGTTAGTACAAAGAAAGCTTAAACAGAAATCCAGGATGACTGAAGTTCACATCCAGTTTTTAACAATTGCCTGCAAAAACTCAACATTAATTGTCAATTACACAATCTCCAGCTCAAAATACATACAATTTAAAGAAAAACAGCCAGAAAACTTTCCTAAACTGCTTTTTGACCAGCTTTAAAACCATTACATCATAAACAGCCAGACATCAGCCCATATTTGAACACAGAAGTTGTGTTGAAGAGGTGAAGATAAAGTCACAAAGAAAGCACAGTGCTCATTATCGCAGACAGGGGGCAGAAGAGAGCAGACACAGACCTGGAAGTGGAGGATGATGGTCCAGATGAGGCCCAGGGTGAGTTTGGGGTTTCCGTCTGTGATGTCATCGTTCCGAATGTTGACAAGTTTGACCTGAAACGAGAAAAGTTGATGTTTTAAAACTTGAGAAAATGCTGTATCAATTTTGACATTCATCCTATAATTATTTACCCAAACTTGGAAAAGCCAATGTTAACAAGTTAAAACTGTGTAAAAAGGAAAGATATTAGTCAAAATCAAAAAACTTGTGTGTGAGTTGTGAGTATTAGTATTAGTAGTATTAGTAGTAGTAGTAGTAGTAGTAGCATTGGAACACAATATTATATACATTTTCTTGGCCACAATTTTAAAATAAAAATACAGTGAAACATTACAAAACATAAATTAGTCTTTTGGGCCAAACATCCACATGAGAATAGAGTCCGGGTGAAGGACTTTACACATTGTTCTGTGCATAATTAGCTTGTTTTTTCTGCATTGGAAAATGTTGTGATGAAGACTTTGAGGCCCTGGAGATCTCGTTAAACTCTGAGACCAAACAGTAACGAGAACACAGAGGAAAGGTCAGAACGCCTCCACAAACCTGTCTCTGCTTCAGGAAGTCCAGCGCGATCTGCACGTTCTGTAGTCTGTGAAATCTCATCCGCCCCTTTTCTCTGGGCTGAAAAACACACACACACACACACAGTTTGTTAGATTAATGAAGTATCAGTGTAGTGCGTGAGTTGTCCTCCAGGGGGCACTGTCTTCACACTGTGGAGTCTCAAACCGTGCTGGTTAATCACACATCTATTCTCGAACGTTTCAAAACTTTACAAGACCCTGGTTAGTTCATTCATTGTGCATCATGCGGTGGAAAAATACTAGACACACAAACTACTATCTTCAAACCAGTGCGAGTGAGAAGAGAACAGAAAACTACACTCAAATACAAAACTTTGACTTCCTCATGAACACAGATGAACAAAGAGCCTTGGCTTCTGCTGGTGTCGGTTTTCCATAAATTTACAAACCCGGACACAACATACTTTTATGGAAAAATTAGTGGTGGTTGGGGGCGCTTAACTGGGGGGAAAAAAAACACAATATTATAGAGAAAGAACAAAATCGGCAATTGGCAAATCAGCAAATAAAAATCCAGGGTCGAGCCAATTTGGAGCCGATTTTAGATCCCAATTTCAGCCAAAACAACTCAAATGACAAAATTTTCATATCTGTATTTTGGGCTCACACATCAATTCATATCAGTTTATTCTTCTACAGCCCTAATTCACAACAACAGGAAGACTTTACGACCCCTTTAGGAACCATGTACTTATAGTAATAGTAGTAGTAATCTTTATTTATATACCGCCTTTTCACTGCAGATCTGAGTCTCAAAGCGGTTTACAATTGTTAATTTTTGGGCATTTGTCTCTCACTCCACACAGAGATGGGAGCGTGGTCGCCAGTACAGGAGGCGCATGCCAGAACTATTGGACATATTTTTAGTGGTAGGGGAAAAGACAGAGAGAGACAGGGGAGAACATGCAAACTCCACTCAGAAAGGCCCTGGTCCAACCGGGATTCGAACCCAGGACCTTCTTGCTGAGAGGCGAGAGTGCTATCCACTCAGCCACCGTGCCATACTTGTTCAACCAATACTAAAGAAGTTTAAAGACAGTATTAACCCAAGTAGATGTTGTTAAAAGCTGATAGTAGTGTGTGAGCTCCAGGTTTTGTGGGTAGAACAGACGGAAGTTCATTGTATTTTAGATGATCCGATTCAATCCAACCACAATATTCTTTATAATTGTACAATACATAGAACCGTTTTTGCAGGTCACTAATCAGTCAGCTCTAGGCCTCAGCTCTAGGCCTCAGCTCTAGGCCTCAGCTCTAGGCCTCAGCTCTAGGCCATGGTCCCCTCACTCTATATAACTGGTGGATGGGTGATGGGGGGAAAAGCCAAGACCACGTGTTTAACTGAGCCTTACTGAATCCATTATCATCAAATATACATACACATACATGTGTTTAACATGGGAAGGTCTTTATAATGCACTTAAGTTGAATTTCAGATGCAGAAAACGACACAGCACTCTTCATGCACAACCTCAATCAGACTCAAACGCCAGAAGTGAAAGGTTAAAAAACAATAGAGCTGCAAGATAAACTTTAATCATAATGTTTTGTATAGTATTTCAGACCATAGACTGTAAATAATGGACAGTGCTAACTCCCTAGCTCAATGAAGCGCTAAGGGGAAGCGCTAACGGACAAAGATTAGCGCCAACTCGCTCTGAAGTATTTCGTCATTAAACTACAGACTCACTCCACACTGACCTGTACCATGGGTCGATCTAACTTATAGCGACAATAAAATAAATGAATGAACTGAAAATATTTGTGCCTAAACATGTTTAAATACTATGTAGCATATATTTAGACATAGCATAATCTCAGAACGACAGCTAAAACTATTTCAAGAAAAAAAATTCTTGAACTTTGGGGACATATTTTTTACATTTAGGACATGTCGTGTTGGAGGCTTTGTGAATGGAAGAATTAACAAGACAGAGAATACTATTTAATGGTAATGGCTGGGGATATAACTATAATCAAGTAAATATAGATTTTACATTATGCAAAATTATTATTCAATAGCTGCAGACAAACTAGGCGTTTTGGACGTAACAATCGTGTCCACTTTTGTTACATCTAAAACAGCTGTCTTAGAGCGCTGTTAATGATACGGGCGTGAACCAATCAGTGTTTAAGTAGTGCCTCCTTCACTGGACAAAGAAGCTGGAAGCAAAACAAGAGTGGGTCTGTGAACATTCAGCAGTAATGGCCGCGGACATTTTGGGGACTTTTTTGTGTCATTGACCAAAATGTAACACATTGATACAGTTTAGTGTGGAGTGAGCCTACAGCTGAAACTGGACTGGCTCCATTTACAACTATCATTCAAAACGGTTTTGAATTTTGCTGATTTCAACAATTGTTGAACCATTGTTGAAATAATGTATGTTTTTGTCTAATTGGATCCTCTTATCTTCCGGCGGTCGCGAGTCTTCCTGGCGTCCACTTTTATATGCATTCATTGAAACATTTCTAAGCCTTGTATTTATTAACTATACCTGTAAATACTTATAACCTGTATATAAACAAGTGAGAAGTAAATAATGTCTGCTGAATAATGGCAGTCTTGTGATTTGACAATGGCGTGATTCAGACCGATCACAGTCTGTTTATCTTGCAGCTCGTGTTGAATTCGTCGCTGGCGGGGTGCAGTAAACATACTCCTTCTGCTCCTTCCTCCTCCTCCTCTTCCTCTGTCCCCAGCAGGATCAGAGGAGGAGCTCTGGACACTGACAGCCGCTTGGACAGGGGCCCACTCCTCTGCAGCTACAGTTACAACAGGACGGGAGACAGACTAGGATTAGATAAAGGTCAAAAAGCACACAGCAACCATCCAATTAAACCTTCAAGACTTCTTTCCTTATTATGCTAAAGATAGAGATCGTATATTGCTTCTTTTTATGCTAGACTTAGAGATTTGATTTCAATTTAAGCTATGTAATGTTACTATAGATTTGTTATAGATACAAAACCAACACAGAGGATGAGAAGGAGTTTCTTTCCTGAAGCCATAAGACCGATAAACAGGGCCTAACTCTGTCTCTGTTCTGGTTCTGCTTCTGTGTAATTATTGCTGTGCTGTTATTTTGTGTTCTGAATACTGTCCTGTATCTGCTGGAGGTACATAAGAAATTCACTGCATGTAATGTGTATGTGGAAAAAATAAACTAAACTATACTTAACAAATGTATTGTGTCCCTACATCTTAGAAAATCCCCCAAAAATTACATTGAATCAACATTACGCTTAATCAGATTCAACTGTATTGTCAGAACAATGCAACGATTAGCAGTTTAGCATTTAACCAGTCGTGCAATAGCGCAAGTATAGGATCATATTTACACCACAGATAAATATATTTGCATATGTTAGACTGTACAAGCTGCTATTGCTAGTAAAAATACATGAATTATATTACATAACATTAAAGAGTATCTAATGTCTGATTGATCTGTGATAAAAACTGCCTGATCAAAGGGTTAATGTCCGCTTTCTTTTGCAATGAAAATTCATATGAAGAAAACTCGCAAGTGTGTAATTATCATTACACTATAAAACTATTAAAGAATTAGACTAACTGTACAAATAAAACCTTGTGTAACTTTTATTGTCGCACCATAGACTTGTTGCTGGTTCTATGACTGTAGTTTGGAAACATCACAGCTGGAGAAAGGAAAGCTCTAAACAAGGAAAGGTGGGGAGAGACAAAACTCATTTGGATTGAGCTTGGACTGTAATTGGAATCCAGCTTGGATACAGAGATTTGTGCTGTAATGGGAAGAACAGGTTATGATTTAGAAAGGAGCTGCTTGATGACTTTCAGCCTGTGGAGAATTAACATAAAAATGCAAAATAAAGTCAAAGTTTGAGCCCTTTAACCCCATGTGATCAGCAGAGGACAATGACACATGTATCCGTGGCAACAGAGGTGACATTGAGTCCAGCCTCCGCAATCTGCTCCTGTCTGTGGGAGGAACTCGTCCGTTAGCTTTAGCATCACAAAGCTAACTGTCCACATCAGCACAGGGCTCAGAGGGATGAAGCAAAACAAGTCTCCGTCTCAGAGATTAAAAAGTTAAAACCAGAGTTTCAGCAGAAAGTTGGGAGACTTGAAAAGCGTGTGCAGAAATATGGCTGTGTTATGGACATATTTAATGTTCTACACCAGATTATTCAGTTTATGTTTAACGAGGGTCAGATTATCACAGTTTGGACACTAAATCAGTGTTTTTCAACCAGTGTGTCATGGCACGTTGGTGTGCCTTGAGATGTTTATTAGTGTGCCTTGGAAATTATCTAATATAACATGCTTGGTCAAAATCAAGTGAAAAGAAAATAATGGGAGATGATTACAAAGATTTCTTTGCGCATTGTGCGTTTGATTTGCTACAGAACACACATAGATGAGAACTACTTTGCTTTGTTAATAAAGGCTGCAGAGTTTCAAATTTGTATCAAATTTAGTTGGTGGTGTGCCATGTGATTTTTTGCAATGAAAAAGGTGTGCCACAGCTCAAAAAAATTGGGAAACACTGCACTAAATTACCAGTATAGACAGCTGCCACAACCACTACAGCTGCCAATACTGCTACAGATTACTTCTACAGCTACAACTCTCCAAACATTATGTCCTTGCAAAGCTACAAAACAAAAAGAGAGCTACACCTTTATTGCCTTAACAGCAATGACAAGCAGTAGATGAGGGGGATATGAAATAAATGTTATTGTCAATTAATTAGTTAAATAAAACAGTCAAAATATATTTTCTGATTCTTTGATAGTTTTGGAGACCCCTGCACTGCACACAACCAGACAGAACCTGGATTCCAATCATTTTTCATATATTTTTGAGATAGACAACAGGCGTATTATATTGTGTGATAAGCCTGATTTTGCCTCGAGTTCCAGAAGTTGAATTCCCTGTTACAATCGGCGACATTATTTACTCATCCACTTCCTCCAATCTTCAGCACAGACACTTCATATAGATGTTTCCGTTGTGTTTTGTGAGAGTTTAAAGTGTACATACCAGCGTGACTCCAGAGAGGACCTCCAACAACGAGATCAGGTTGTGTCCATCCCTCAGGTCCTCGTACAGGTCCGTGATGTGCTTCCTCACCTAAAACAACAACAAAGATACCATTACTATCATTACTATCAGTTTTGATGTTGACATTTAGCTGACAGCCTCCCCAGAGCAACATGCCAGGGGCAATAAGACACTGAACACCTTTGAGCAAGAATCAATAATAAAAAAACAAAAAGGGAAAACAATTACTTTAATCTATAGTATATCAGAGCTACAAGACCATATCAGAAAACAAACAAGTGAGAAGTGTTTTTTGTGCGATCACATTTACACATATCTAACTTGGAATTTAAGTTTTTCAAAATAAAACTTGTTAGTGGGGACCCAGAGAGATGTTTTATGAGAAGAATTTCAAAAAACAAATGTGTGTTGATTGGTCATTATATAATTCAGACATTGCAAATCTAAATATTAATCTAAACAAATAAGAAAAGAAAAACACTACTGAATGGAAAGTAGATGACTTTCTCCAGTAAGGATAATCCAGTAACAGTAATTGAATTGAATGCAAAGGTCACATAGTAACAGTATTAAAAGCATTAGTTTGGTTTAATCTGAGTGTTGTTTGATAAAAGACAACTCCATCCATCCATTTTCTTCTGCTTTATCCTTAGCCGGTTAATCGTTCTATTAAAACCAATGCCCCATGTAAATACTCACTGGATATATTTGTTTGAGTGTTTATTCATTTCAAATTAATATCAAATGTCACAACAGAGAGTTTTCTCCTAACAATAACTTGTTGTAGTATTGTTCAAACTTGAAAAGCAGCGGGAGGAAGCAAAAACAAGAATTTCACTTGCATTAGAACTGAAAAATCTGCACTACTCTTGACACTTTCTCTTGAATGCCACTTTTTATTGTACATAATATATCCTGCATTTAACATGTTTGCACATTTCTTTCTTTTGCACGATCTTGAGTGTTTCTATCCATGCCAGATGTGACATGTACATTTATCCTGTGTGAGATCAATAAAGTATATCTTATCTTATCTTAAACCAAGGAAACTGCGGTATTTATTAATGCTGAAGTAGCTGCAGTTGTGAATAAACTTGAGGAAGAATACAGAGGTCTCAGACACTTGGCACAGACACTTGCACCTGGATCTGGGCATCTCTCCAGTCCTCTCTGCACCTTCACTTTACTGCAGTCCTGGACCACAGACAACTGCACTGCTCCGGGCCACCAGCAGAGGGCAGCACCACCACAGCGACTCCAACAGCGCTAGTCACAATTACTGAATATTATGTAAGCGACTGGAACTGTAAACTAGACCAACCACAGTTTACACACTGCTTTGAGGACAGAGTGTGTATCTAAAACCATAACTTGGACATTGGTTGAATTATGAGTTAAAAGGTTACACAGTAGGTGAAATATGTTATGGTTTTATTGGAAGCAGATTCTCAGACTGAAGAGAAAAGGGCTCATATTCTAATAACTCCTCTTTGTGACATTTGATTATTTAGTTAGCAGTAGACATTGCTTATCGAAATAATTCTACAATATCAAGCAGGGGCAAATAATGAAAAGTGACAAATACAAGCAGGGTTACCATTCGGACAGTACTCTCAAAGCACCAACATTTTGAACAGTAGTTATAGAAGTGATAGTTTTTACATGGTTTAGCTTCCGTCACATCTTTAAATCAGCTTTTTCAGACAGACAGAAAGTGAAAAAGAAAGGACCAACCTCACTCAAGGTTTTTTTTGTTCGATTTGCACAGATCACTCAATTGAAGTGCTTTGTCCATTCCATTTTAGAACCGCAAATGTGTCTTCTCCTTATTAGTTCATATATTCATTTGCAAAACCCAACAAACACAAGCAACTTCACGTCAAGTTTATCGTAGAGCCACCAAATTTTTATTCGTCAACTCAACACACACAAAAATATATATTATGACCACGCCCCTTGACAAATCCTGTGTCCATACATTATGATTTAGCCTTTCAAAATGACATTTGGCTGTTTTCACTCACGTCGTACGCAAAACATCCAGGCGTGGTAATTTCACAGACTAGGCACAAAATCGCTCCACATTATCTAAACAAGTGTAGCATCTAAAGTTAGCTTATGAATTGTGATTAGTTAAACTGTGTGTGAGCCACAGAGCCACAAATGTGATTTTTCATATATTGTTCATATGTTAATACGATGTGTCCTTCGCCCGCTTATTTTTTATCAATTTTCCTTTTGATTTTACCTCACAGTTCTTTGTTAAATTGCTGTGGTCTATCAAAAATAAAAATAAACACAAAAAACAGTGTTCCTAGCCCAATCATCACTCCTTAATGCCGATGTTAAATCCATGGGTACAGTGTCTGGAGCCGTTGGGCCTCAGCTGCCTCCATGACGTGACAGCTGTAAATGAGTTAACAAAGACTCTCAGTATTCAGCACCAACAGGAAACAATTAACTATGTATTTAATAAAACATCCATCCATCCTGTGTTATTTTCATTACATTGGGTAATTCATAGTTTGCTAAAAATATTATTTGTAGTCATTCCTCAGTTTCTAGTGTTTTGCGAGTATTTTAGTGTAAGCAGTCTGCAGCAGCGCTGAAACCGGCTTTGCTTTCTCCGCCATGTTTGTTTTGGAGAATGCACAGAGAGAAACCCCCCCCTCATACTGTCCTCTCTCTTGATTGGATTAAAACTGTAGGATACAAGATTTGTTTTAAATACGGCTGAGAGCAGAGTGGAGTGACAGAAAGATCCATGTTTCGGTCCAAACACACTATATAAATGATGGCTAATGGAAGATAATACTATTTAAGACTTATATTAACACAAAAACATTGCTTACTTCTGCTTTAAAAGGCTAAAAACATGAAACTTATTTAAAATGTTACTTGAATTGAACTGAACTCAAAGCACATACTCACATACTATTAACAAAGAAAGCAACATCATGATTTAGATAGGTAACAATTTGTACAATTTAAAAATTGAGATTTTTTTTAATTACGACATATCTATATTGGCTGTGCTGAAGTTGGATGGATGACACAGGGAACTTGTGTTTACAATCTCAAAGACTACTTTAGGTCAGTAAGGCAGAGGGCCACATGAAATGACACTGAGGGCCGCATTTGGCTCCCAGGCCTGAGTTTGGACATGCCTGGTAGAGTTATTGTTCATGTATCTTCTGCTGTGTGCTCCTCATTCCTATTGTTCTGTAACTGGTGATGCAACACTGACATTTCCCCACTGTGGGACAAATAGAGAATCTCAGAATCTGAATTTTAAATAGTTATATCTACTTGAGCTGTAATGATTATGAAGCAGACAGTCTGATCCTTCTTCTAAAACAGTTGTGTTTGAAGCAGAAGCGTGTCCTTCAGCCACAGCTGCCTCAGACACATGCTCAGTCTGCTCCTGACTCTCCGTCAAACACACGGCTCTCTGTCTCTGTGCTTCGTGCTCCTCACATTTGTTTATGAGGAACAGGTTCAAGTCTCTGAATGTGTTTAATGCAGTTGTCAAAGTGTGGACAAGGATTTCAAATGTTTTGGACGAATGCAAAATGAAAATGGGAAGCAAGCAGCTAAAGGAAACGTATCTCCTCTGTCTAGTGCTCTCTGGGAAAGTCTGGCTGTTTTTCCAATGTGGTTTTACTGCAAATGGCAAATAAAATGTGTCTTGAATTTCTCCCTTGTGAGATCAGTAAAGTCTATGTTTTCTTTTCTTATGGACTCTTGAATCTTTTTTTTTTTCTCATTCATTCATTTTCAACCAATTTTTTAGTCCATTTCTGGGTCTGGGGGTGGCAATGAGAGCTGCCACCCAAGTCTCATTCAGATTCAGATTCAGATTCATTTATTTGCCATTTGCAGTAAAACCACATTGGAAAAACTGTGCAAGACTACCCCGGTGTGAACCAGGACACACACCAGAGCTCTTGCCACGGCGCCATCTTTACGGCGCCATGCGACCATAGCACCAGTCCCTCTGATCCTCTGCAGGAGATGAGTCTATGGGACGATGGCTGCTACATCAATGGTGCCACAGCCTTGATCTTTCAGTGGGAGCTAAAGGCAAAGTGGGTTTAAGTGTCTTGCCCAAGGACACACCGACAGCAGACATCAGTGGGAGCAGTTGGAGTTGGTCCCGTGATGGACTCGAACCCACGACCATCCGGCCCAAAGGCCAATGCTAGAAATCTTGAATCTCGTTGAAGAAGATGTGCCAAGTCTGGGATCGCGTCTTAAATTCAGACAGAAGACATGTTTTATTGTCGATGGTAGAGACAGCACGATCAACAGATACAACAGAATGCAAGTGTATTATACAGAGCGGAGGCATGGAGACCTCCAATCAGCAGCTTCCACGTTGTGCTTGTAGCTTGGCCTTCAGATAGACAAAACAAGGGAAAAGTACAGGCTTCTGCACATTGATAGAATGATGAGTTTAACTTTAACAAAAGTTGCTTCAAAGTATTATGAAATCTCACATCGTCTCAAAGTAAAACCACACTGTTGGGTGGCTTTGTACACAAATATTCAGATAATCCAGTCCAGATGAACCAGTGTAGGAAGTGTTGAATTGTTTTGTGACAATTTGCCACTGTAATCATTTTTGTATTACAATGTTTGTAGCAGAGGCTATTTCCCCAAAATAAAATAACCAGAAGAGCCTATTCTTAATGTTGTCTTCTTGGTTATTATTTTGGGGGGCCACGCAGACCCGTCAGATTTTTAAGGGGGCCTCGGTGTTACTGAGTTTGGGAATGGCTGTGTCAGACTGATACAGCAGCTGATAAGAGACAGCATCTGACAAAAACAGAAATCTACAACATGCTTCTTCACTCCCTTTGTCTAATTAAAAGAACATTCTGAGCCATATTTATGCTCCTAAAAAGTCAACATATTCATACATTTTGGTGGACTTTACAAAGTTTTGCCAACACAGATGAGAGAATCAAACCGTTCAAACTCAGGAAATGCAATGATAGAAAATACACAGAGCCATTGGTCCATAAGTGGAAGAGACCAATGTGTGTAAATGTTAATAAAATTACAGATTAATATACAAACATAATAAACCGATACTAAACTGCGTAAAAACTCTCCTTGAGCTGTAAAAAATCTTTTATTTTTTATTTAAAGTTGCAATATGTAAGATTTTCATGTCAAGTCGTCATGAAATCTGTCAAAAGGAATTCATAAAACATGCTCTTTTCAATACTTCTTTAACTAATAACGATAGTTAAGAGATATTTGGATTCCTAAATTAGTTTCACAGCCCCTAAATCTTGTTATTGTTTTCATTTCGATGTCCCGACTCCATCGTTTAACCAATCAGAAAGTCTGTGATCCGGGTTGCCATATCAAGCTAATCTCACTGGTAAAGTACCATGTGGCCACAGAACTAAAAAAGGTCTCCTTATGATTCTCAAATCATAAAAAAAAAAGAATAAAACCAGGATTTCTATCTTTGTGAAAAAGGTGTTGGTTATAGATTTGTTGTTGACAAAACTCTTGTCTATTCAACTATTATAATCCCAGCTGGATTCGTCGGCATATCTGGCAACCTGAGTCAGGGAGAGTGCAGTACCACATTTGGCCAGATTTTTACCAAATGCTCCTTTAACGTCTAAATTGTCCTGTTTACATACAAGTGGGTTTGTCATTAGGGTTAGTTAAGTACAATCAGTCTCAACAGCTCATCATTGCTGCTGCTGTAGATAAAGTCTGAATCTGAAAGTGAAAGCTCTCAGTCTGGTCCCGACTTCTTCACCCACATGAACTGGACTTGGTTAAACTTGAGTCCACAGATCCCAGGTCAGACTGAGGTTTAGTGTGACATTCCGAAAGCTGTGCAGTCGTGGCCTATATTTGTACTTGTGTATAAGCAACAGTGTGGAGGTGACCGCACCTGAGACCGCACAAAGACACACACCACGAACAAACATGACTCAGTGAATACACACGGGTGATGTCACCGCCGAGGAAGCTGTTTACAGAGAACTGAGATTCATGGACCACCGAAGGAAGTTTAGTGTCTTTTGTGATAGAGTTCTTAATCAACTCATTATCTGTCCTTTTAAACATGTATGTGGTTAAAACCTGTATCATGGGAGGCAGTGAACGGACAACTCCAGTCTTCTCTTACTACTCTAGACTTCGTAGAGCAATAAATAATATAATACATGCTGAGCGAAGGTTGACTCCATTCTGTCTGTTTGTAGAGTCTGGATCTACAGCCTCAGTCCTGGGTCTACAGCCTCAGTTCTGGGTCTACAGCCTCAGTCCTGGGTCTACAGCCTCAGTCCTGGGTCTACAGCCTCAGTCCTGGATCTACAGCCTCAGTCCTGGATCTACAGCCTCAGTCCTGGGTCTACAGCCTCAGTCCTGGGTCTACAGCCTCAGTCCTGGGTCTACAGCCTCAGTCCTGGGTCTACAGCCTCAGTCCTGGGTCTACAGCCTCAGTCCTGGGTCTACAGCCTCAGTCCTGGGTCTACAGCCTCAGTCCTGGGTCTACAGCCTCAGTCCTGGGTCTACAGCCTCAGTCCTGGATCTACAGCCTCAGTCCTGGATCTACAGCCTCAGTCCTGGATCTACAGCCTCAGTCCTGGATCTACAGCCTATTGGTCCCTTGGAGCGTATCCCTCTCTCTTTTGAACCATTTGATTCTCTGATCTTTGTAAAGTCCTTCGAGATGACCGCTGTTGAAATTGAAGAAACATTATCTTTTCGAGCTCCAAAGAGTTAAAATCTGAGGTTATCCACATCAGATTAATCTCTTTTCCCTTAAATATAACTGCAGCTAGACCTGATTCACTTCAGCCTCGTCGTCCTTGACCTGCCCTCTTGACCCACCTAGATCCGGTCCCGCCCTGCAGTCCAGACCCGTCCTTGATCCTCAGGCTCAGCTCTGGCTTGGGCCGCCCTGACCACAGTTGCTGCGCAGTTATGGGGTCAGACCTGCTGCGTTATGTGACACAAATACCCAGCATTCTCTGCCCCTCACAAGTGTTTATAAGCACAGTCTGCAGCGTGTACTGAACAAACTGTGACTGTGACAGATGTGGGGCCTGTCCGCTTCATCCACGTCATCTGAGTCAAGTCTTTGTCCTCTCATATTCTCAGTGTAATAAATATCAAACAAATCCAGTCATCAAAAACCCATTCAGGATTGTATCATATGGTCAGGCACAACAAAAAGCAATTTATCACATCCAAACACACGGGCAGGTGTAGGACCATTATCTCACACTCTCCGTTTCTTATATGATTTATGCTAAAATAACAGAAGTTGGGTCTTAACACAACCGTTAAACAAGACATCCACAAAAACAAAAACAGCTATTTTTTGTTTTAAAAAATCCTCAAAAAGTACAATTCTTGGAGCTTCAATCTTCAACCATATTTGCTCAAGAAGGAGTGACACTATTTGTATGGTGTGACAATAGATCTGGCTTTTCAAAAACTATTTGTTAAAGGGCAAAATTGTCAGGCTTCAATGTTTCTAAAGGCACGGATCTGTAATGACGATAAAATATGTTAATAATAATAATAATATCAATAATATCAATAGAATATTTGATAATTACTATTTATGTGTATGGGGATAAAAGAAGTCCATTACATATTTTTAAGTAAAACTTTGATGTTGGGGAGGGCTGAGGGATCATTTAAAGGTCAGTAAGTAAGATATGTTTATTTATATAGCGCCTTCCACAGACCAGACTCACAAAGCGCTTTACAATCGTTGAGGACATTTGTCTCTCACTCCACACAGAGATGGGAGCGGTGTCGCCAGCACTGGAGGCTCAAGCCAGACCTAATGTACATGTTTTTAGTTGTAGGGGAAACCTGAGCACCCAGAGGAAACCTTCGCAGACACAGGGAGAACATGCACCCTCCACTCATAAAGGCCCTGTTACGACTGGGATTCGAACCCAGGACCTTCTTGCTATTACCCACAGCTTATCGCAGACTGAGATTTGATCTGAGTGAGACTGAAGTCGTACCTTGATGAGATGTTTGTTGACCCATTTTGTGAAGGTTTTCTTCTGCACCCGGTCACGCTCATCTGCAGAAAGACAAACACACATGAAGTTTAATCAAAAGGACAACAGTCAATGCATGAACATGAGTTTGCAGCATGAAGGGGATGGAGCGAGGACCGGTTTAGGAAGCCACAGCGCACAGACTCTGACCTTTGTAAATGAAGTTATGTCCACAGAACAACCCTGGATCAAATCACTACAGCCACGTTATCTCCAGCCTCAATCTTTATCAACGTTTACTTTACCATTTTGAAACATCTGCACTAAAACAGATAAGTTGAGTCACGTGACACTTGTAAAATAAAAACAAAAAACGTAAAGAGTTACAACATCCAGGTTTGAACAAATATATCGCTTAGAACTGGTAAAAATTGCTCCGTTAAGTAAGTAAGTATCTATATAAAGATGACCAAGGACATTTATGGTTAAGGTAGACATTCTAACTGTACCCTTTTGCCTTTTTGCAGTCTTAAAATCAACAGGACATAAACAGGAAAACCCCGTTATACATCTTCAACTGAGCAGTATTACAAATTGCTATTAGATACAAATTACATAAGATATCAATTGGACTGAAAGCGGCAGTTACTGTCCTGGATCTACAGCCCATGTCTGAATGTGGGAGCGGATCCCTCTCTCAATGTGGGCTTACCCGAGATTTATCACGTGTTTCCTCGTGAGAAATCTCAGGGAAGCCCACAGTGAGAGACCCCTGCAGGGTCTAAGGCAGGGGTCTCCAACCTTATTTCTTTGGAGAGCTACTTTTGCGCAACAAAAATGGCAGAGAGCTACTTTTTTTTGCAATAAAACTGTATTCTAACACTTACACATGGGTTAAAGTTGAAAAAATTCCTGAGCCTGAACCATCTATATGAATCATAGAATGATCACTAATAAGCGTTTTTTATAAGCGCCTTTATACGCTCATACATATAATTTATATCTATTTAATGCCAACAACTGATGTTTATTATAAACATCAGTTGTTGGCAATAAATACATCATCCAGGGGTTAAAGCAAAAAAAAAAGATTTGACTGAAAATTTTCTCATGGAAATATAATGAATTACAGATCAAACGAATTCTTCAAAGATATACATTTAAACTGGTGTATTTTGATGTGAAATTACAACCAGTGGATCAAGCAACTTGTCAACTCTTTGACAAAATATTAGTGAGAGTAGTTCATCTGCATCATTGGCTTTACTTGAGGCGAGATGAGGCGTTGTCCTTTGGCTCTGTCCTCGTCAAAATATCGCAAAAGGACATTCAAAATTCTGTCCACATTTGTTTGTGGACACTCAATGTTTAAGAAAAAGGTTTCCCTATCAACTTGGTGCTAGTGCACAGCGCAGTTTTATCAACTGCAAATGATTAATGATAATTAAATCTACCAGCGGTAGTGATGGTTCTGAACGACAGGTTATTTTCTGCGATAAGGCCACAGATAGTTTTAGGTCACAGACACAGTCCACCAGAGCAAGCCTAGTCTCAGTTGTCGCTGAATCTGATGCACCAGGTAAAGAAGTGTGGGAAAGTGCACGGACAGCTGCCAAGTGCGCAGTTTTGAGCGGTGGTGAATCCAAAGCTGTTTTCTCATTACTCCCATATAAAAAAATAATAATAGCGAAGTACGAACAAGCACCGGACACCTTCATCTTTTTGCACCATGAAGCAACAGAATCCCATCGTCTCCACCTCATCCAGCCATGCCAACCTCCATTTATTTTTCACTCCGTTATCAACAGCAACTTATACTGCTCCTTCTTCCATAAACAACGAGTGGGGCGGCTGCGGCTGTAAAGTGCCAAACTGCCGTTGTGTCCTTAGGCAAGACACTTCACCCCATTGCCTAGAATGAGTCTGGTGTGTGTGTGTGAATGGTTGGTGGTGATCGGAGGGGCCGATGGCACAGACTGGTTGCCTCGCTTCTGTCAGTGTGCCCCAGGGCAGCTGTGGCTACAGTAGTAGTTTATCACCACCGTGTATGGAGTGAATGAATAATGACACATGTGAAGCGTCTTTGAGTGTCCAAAAAAGCGCTATATAAAACCGATGCATTATTATTATTATCATTATTATCCATGATTGTGATTGTGCGTGCATGCTAGGCTAGCTTTGATGAATGAATATAAGACCTGCTAACACACACCTTTCTTCTGCGAGTTTCTTCCGTTCGCTCTCGTTGATTTGCTTTTTTATCACGCAGTTTTGCATGGGGATCGCCACCAAGATATTATCAAAAGCTCACCAAGACATGCTTGTCCCCATTCCCAGTCACAGCCAAGTACATATTGTACATTCCGTTAAATAAAAAAGCATTGCGTTTTGTAAACGTTAATTATGTCCTACCTTTCCTCTGATAACGCGCCCAGTTTACCGGTCCGCGGGCTGCTGGCTGTTATTGCTCCGTTCGGGATTACATTTTCCTTGTCCTCTTCTCCTTTTCAAAAGCTCCGTGCACTTTTCAGAAACTTTCACCTCCGTGTTACCATCGCTAACTTGGCTACGTCCCATTGCCTTGAATCATTACGGAGCGCTCATGTAGCTAGCCACGGCACGTTCAAGGCCCACTCGTGATTATATTACTTTTTTATTTCTATATACATATAAATACAATTATATTCAAATTATTAATATATATCTAGATAATATACAACAGATTCACACGTTTACTACTATATATTTTTATAATCTATTATAATATTTTGTTTCTTTTTCAGACCAATTTCATTTGACGGAAATCCGTCACTTAGACGGAACTCTTTAATCCCTGCGCTATACACATGCAATCCTTTCATACAATTGGTAGAACACACTTGAACCTTTTTTCAAATGACAGCAATCATTATTTATTTATATATATATTAAAAAAAAAAAAAAAAAAAAAAAAGTGATGTTTTTTTTTTTTTTTTTCCTCACGCCGGATTTTTCAAATGAAGATGGAGGGCTAGAGCCAGACGGCTCATTAGGATGGGTTCAGGATTGATAGGCCCCCCGCCTACCCCTTCTATTACCCAAAAAAAAAAACCCTTACCAGGCAGCAACCTGCCATAGATGGGATGGGCGTGAAGTCCGCGCCGTCACCTTAGGTATCCCTCTGTAACTGAGGGATCCCGAGGAAAATGTGCAGGCCGGCCAGAGGGGACTCAGGTCACGTGCACGGGGTTTCGTCTACAGAGGTTTGGAAGGTGGGTATGGTTTCCGTAGCCACAGGGTGGTTATGCTGAGGACCAGAAGGGTAGGCACCATCAGGCTCGGACCCCGAGAGGACCGACCCACGTAGGTACCTCGGATTAGTCAGGGTAACCCGACCGGTTTGTCGGGTCGCGGGGTGTGTTATTGGGGTCGCGGGTTCCTGGCTAGGAGTAGGTGGGGTCGAGGCATTCTATTCTCTTCCCCCTTTCTAACTGTGACGGAGTTTTAGCCACTGAGGGTCACCGGTACCCGCTAGCCTCGTCTTCCCTTTTGTGGTGGCTGATGGTGGCTGTTGTTGTCCGGTCTTCCGTCCAACATCCCTGGAGTCGAGGGAAGGGTGCTGAGGGCCTCCAACCGTTCTAGCGACATCGGGGTTGCCATCCGAGAGTTCCCAGTCAATGCCGCGGTCTGCTGCTTTCAGGCCTGTGGGGTTCGCTCGCGCTCTATTGGCTAGATAGGTGCGTCGCTACACTTGTATGGTCGGCCCGCAGCGAGACCTTTTTTATCAGGGCTCGAGACGGTGCGGCAGGTGAGACTTGGTCTCCCCTCTCGTGTCGAGGCACTCGTTCAATGGGCCAATATTCCCCTCGAATAAGCCGGTGCTCGAGGCTGATGGGCTCCAACGGTACCGTGTGACGGCTAGTTAATGGCATCTCTTAATAGACAACACATACGGAGAGGTTGTGTAGGCAGGGATGAAGGGCTTCTGATCCGAGGTGTTCTTGGAGGTGGTTCTCATGTACATGGTGGTAGACCTACACCAGGTAGGGAGGGGTTGTTTAAGGAACGAGTGCGTGTTCTGAATGGCTTACGGCTCCGGTGTCCCTGCCAATCGTGCCTGTGAGGGGAGTCATCCGTGCGGTTATATTACTTCCTATAGGCATCCTTTGAAGGATGGCTGCTCCAGGGTTCTTGGGGTTCTTCCTATTTGTTGTGTGGGCAGGAGCTGTCGCCTCCCTTTACTCGAGGCCCCTCAGTGGGACACAGAAAGAAGCGTAATGTGGGTGGGATCCCTCAGGAGCGTGGGCACGACTAGTATCCCAGGCACGTGGATGCGCAGGCGCCCCTTCACTGGGCCGAGGGAGTCGGTCCTCGGTACAGGTGATCGTTGCAGGGCCTATCAAGGCCCCACCAGGCAGGAATTTCTTTCTTGCGATTAGGTGAAGCCATGCAGCTTTGGGTGGGGGCCTCCGGCACATCTATTGGACGTAGTGGGTGCCCCCCTGTCTCTTGAGTTGCTAATGGTGGCTATAACGGCCCTATTGACGAGTTTCCAGGATCGGAGCTGCAGCAGCACTGAAACCGGCTTTGCTTTCTCCGCCATGTTTGTTTTGGAGAATGCACACAGAGAGAAACCCCCCTCATACTGTCCTCTCTCTTGATTGGATTAAGTAAGTAATCTTTATTTATACCGCCTTTTCACTGCACATCGGAGTCTCAAAGCGGTTTACAATTGTTATTTTTGGGAGTGGGGGTGCCAGTACAGGAGGCACATGCCAGACCTATTGTACATATTTTTAGTGGTAGGGGAAACCGGAGCACCCGGAGGAAACCTACGCAGACACGGGGAGAACATGCAAACTCCACTCAGAAAGGCCCTGGTCCAACCGGGATTCGAACCCAGGACCTTCTTGCTGAGAGGCAAGAGTGCTATCCACTCAGCCACCGTGCCGCCCCTGTAGGATACAAGATTTGTTTTAAATACGGCTGAGTGAGTGGAGTGACTGAAAGATCCATGTTTCGGTCCAAACACACTATATAAATGATGGCTACTGGAAGATAATACTATTTAAGACTTATATTAACACAAAAACATTGCTTACTTCTGCTTTAAAAGGCTAAAAACTCAAAGCACATACTCACATACTATTAACAAAGAAAGCAACATCATGATTTAGATAGGTAACAATTTGTACAATTTAAAAATTGAGATTTTTTTGAATTACGACATATCTATATTGGCTGTGCTGAAGTTGGATGGAAGACACAGTGAACTTGTGTTTACGATCTCAAAGACTACGTTAGGTCAGTAAGGCAGAGGGCCACATGAAATGACACTGAGGGCCGCATTTGGCTCCCAGGCCTGAGTTTGGACATGCCTGGTAGAGTTATTGTTCATGTATCTTCTGCTGTGTGCTCCTCATTCCTATTGTTCTGTAACTGGTGATGCAACACTGACATTTCCCCACTGTGGGACAAATAGAGAATCTCAGAATCTGAATTTGAAATAGTTATATCTTCTTGAGCTGTAATGATTATGAAGCAGATTATGAAGCAGACAGTCTGATCCTTCTTCTAAAACAGTTGTGTTTGAAGCAGAAGCGTGTCCTTCAGCCACAGCTGCCTCAGACACATGCTCAGTCTGCTCCTGACTCTCCGTCAAACACACGGCTCTCTGTCTCTGTGCTTCGTGCTCCTCACATTTGTTTATGAGGAACAGGTTCAAGTCTCTGAATGTGTTTAATGCAATTGTCAAGTGTGGACAAGGATTTCAAATGTTTTGGATGAATGCAAAATGAAAATGGGAAGCAAGCAGCTGAAGGAAACATGGTGGAAAGAGCTCTGTGTGTAGTATCTCCTCTGTCTGGTGCTCTCTGGGAAAGTCTGGCTGTTTTTCCAATGTGGTTTTACTGCAAATGGCAAATAAATTGTTGTGTCTTGAATTTCTCCCTTGTGAGATCAGTAAAGTCTATGTTTTCTTTTCTTATGGACTCTTGAATCTTCTTTTTTTTTCATTCATTCATTTTCAACCCATTTTTTAGTCCATTTCTGGGTCTGGGGGTGGCAATGAGAGCTGCCACCCAAGTCTCATAGCACCAGTCCCTCTGATCCTCTGCAGGAGATGAGTCTATGGGAAGATGGCTGCTACATCAATGGTGCCACAGCCTTGATCTTTCAGTGGGAGCTAAAGGCAAAGTGGGTTTAAGTGTCTTGCCCAAGGACACAACGACAGCAGACATCAGTGGGAGCAGTTGGAGTTGGTCCCGTGATGGACTCGAGCCCACGACCATCCGGCCCAAAGGCCAATGCTAGAAATCTTGAATCTCGTCTCAAAGTAAAACCACACTGTTGGGTGGCTTTGTACACAAATATTCAGATAATCCAGTCCAGATGAACCAGTGTAGGAAGTGTTGAATTGTTTTGTGACAATTTGCTCCGGTTTTACAGTTTTTACACAACATTATGCTGAACAAAAGGTAATGAAATGCAGTTCCTGACAGTTTTGTTTTCAATTAAAGGCTTAGATGGAATAGCAATATTAACAACACACCCATCTGGAATAAGAAGAAGAATGACCGTCTATTATCTACTTTAATTAAAACTGTCACAACACGATCCATGGACTATGTGTAAACAGTTAATTATGTCTCATTTATATTTAAGGCGAGAGTAAAGAAGCTCGACCTGCTTCATTACTACATGTTTCCGATCTGTCAGACTGATACAGCAGCTGATAAGAGACACCATCTGACAAAAACAGAAATCTACAACTCCAACATGCTTCTTCACTCCCTTTCTCTAATTAAAAGAACATTCTAAGCCATATTTATGCTCCTAAAAACTAAACATATTCATACATTTTTGTGGACTTTATGTGGCCATTGGTCCATAAGGGGAAGAGACCAATGTCCATAAATGTTAAAGAAAATTACACATTCATATACAAACACAATAAACCGATGCAAAACTGCCTAAAAACTGTTCTTGAGCTGTAAAAAATCTTCTAACACAATTTTATTTAAAGTATCAATATGTAAGATTTTTATGTCAAGTCGTCATGAAAACTGTCAAAAGGCATTAATAAAACATGCTCTTTTCCAATACTTCTTTAACTAATAACGGTAGTTCAGAGATATTTGGATTTCAAAATTAGTTTTACAGCCCCTAAATCTTGTCGTTTTCATTTCAATGTCCCGCCCTCCACTGTTTTACCAATCAGAAAGTCTGTGATACGGGTTGCCATATTGAGCTAATCTCAGAGGTAAAGTATCATGTGGCCACAGAACTAAAAAAGGTCTCGTTATGATTCTCAAATAATTAACGATAAAACAAGGAATAAAACCAGGATTTTTATCAGGCCTTTGTGAAAGAGCTGTTGGTTATAGATTTGTTGTTGACAAAACTATTATGGTCCCAGCAGGATTCGTCTGCATATCTGGCAACCTGAGTCAGGGAGAGTGCAGTACCACATTTGGGCAGATTTTTGCTGCTTCTTTAACGTCTAAATTGTCCTGTTTACATACAAGTGGGTTTGTCATTAGGGTTAGTTAGTTAGTTAGTTAGTTAGTTAAGTACAATCAGTCTCAACAGCTCATCATTGCTGCTGCTGTAGATCTAAAGTCTGAATCTGAAGTGAAAGCTCTCAGTCTGGTCCCTCCCTCTTCATCCACATGAACTGGACTTGGTTAAACCCGAGTCCATAGATCCCAGGTCAGACTGAGGTTTAGTGTGACATTCCGAAAGCTGTGCAGTCGTGGCCTATATTTGTACTTGTGTATAAACAACAGTGTGGAGGTGACCGCACCTGAGACCGCACAAAGACACACACCACGAACAAACATGACTCAGTGAACACACACGGGTGATGTCACCGCCGAGGAAGCTGTTTAAAGAGAACTGAGATTCATGGACCACCGAAGGAAGTTCAGTGTCTCTTGTGATAGAGTTCTTAATCAACTCACTATCTGTCCTTTTAAACATGTATGTGGTTAAAACTTGTATCATGGAAGGCAGTGAACGGACAACTCCAGTCTTCTCTTACAACTCTAGACTTTGTAGAGCAATAAATAATATAATACATGCTGAGCGAAGGTTGACTCCATTCTGTTTGTAGAGTCTGGATCTACAGCCTCAGTCCTGGATCTACAGCCTCCGTCCTGGGTCTGCAGCCTCCGTCCTGGGTCTGCAGCCTCCGTCCTGGGTCTACAGCCTCCGTCCTGGGTCTACAGCCTCAGTCCTGGGTCTACAGCCTCAGTCCTGGGTCTACAGCCTCAGTCCTGGGTCTACAGCCTGTCCTGGGTCTACAGCCTCCGTCCTGGGTCTACAGCCTCAGTCCTGGGTCTACAGCCTCAGTCCTGGGTCTACAGCCTCAGTCTTGGGTCTACAGCCTCAGTTCTGGGTCTACAGCCTCAGTCCTTGGTCTACAGCCTCAGTCCTGGGTCTACTGCCTCAGTCCTGGGTCTACTGCCTCCGTCCTGGGTCTACTGCCTCCGTCCTGGGTCTACTGCCTCCGTCCTGGGTCTACTGCCTCCGTCCTGGGTCTACTGCCTCCGTCCTGGGTCTACAGCCTCAGTCCTGGATCTACAGCCTCAGTCCTGGATCTACAGCCTCAGTCCTGGATCTACAGCCTCAGTCCTGGATCTACAGCCTATTGGTCCCTTGGAGCGTATCCCTCTCTCTTTTGAACCATTTGATTCTCTGATCTTTGTAAAGTCCTTCGAGATGACCGCTGTTGAAATTGAAGAAACATTATCTTTTCGAGCTCCAAAGAGTTAAAATCTGATGTTATCCACATCAGATTCATCTCTTTTCCCTTAAATATAACTGCAGCTAGACCTGATTCACTTCAGCCTCGTCGTCCTTGACCTGCCCTCTTGACCCACCTAGATCCGGTCCCGCCCTGCAGTCCAGACCCGTCCTTGATCCTCAGGCTCAGCTCTGGCTTGGGCCGCCCTGACCACAGTTGCTGCGCAGTTATGGGGTCAGACCTGCTGCGTCATGTGACACAAATACCCAGCATTCTCTGCCCCTCACAAGTGTTTATAAGCACAGTCTGCAGCGTGTACTGAACAAACTGTGACAGTGACAGATGTGGGGCCTGTCCGCTTCATCCACGTCATCTGCGTCAAGTCTTTGTCCTCTCATATTCTATCAGTGTAATAAATATCAAACAAATCCACAGTCATCAAAAACCCATTCAGGATTGTATCATATGGTCAGGCACAACAAAAAGCAATTTATCACATCCAAACACACATGGGCAGGTGTAGGACCATTATCTCACACTCTCCGTTTCTTATATGATTTATGCTAAAACAACAGAACTTGGGTCTTCACACAACCGTTAAACAAGACATCCATAAAAACAAAAACAGCTATTTTTTGTTTTAAAAAAATCCTCAAAAAGTTGGATTCTTGGAGCTTCAATCTTCAACCATATTTGCTCAAGAAGGAGTGACACCATTTGTATGGTGCAACAATAGACCTGGCTTTTCAAAAACTATTTGTTAAAGGGCAAAATTGTCACGCTTCAATGTTTCTAAAGGCACGGATCTGTAATGACGATAAAATATGTGAATAATAATAATATCAGTAATATCAATAGAATATTAAATAATTACTATTTATGTGTATGGGGATAAAAGAAGTCCATTACATATTTTTGAGTAAAACTTTGATGTTGGGGAGGGCTGAGGGATTATTTAAAGGTCAGTAAGTAAGATATGTTTATTTATATAGCGCCTTCCACAGACCAGACTCACAAAGCGCTTTACAATTGTTGAGGACATTTGTCGCTCACTCCACACAGAGATGGGAGCGGTGTCGCCAGCACTGGAGGCTCAAGCCAGACCTAATGTACATGTTTTTAGTTGTAGGGGAAACCTGAGCACCCAGAGGAAACCTTCGCAGACACAGGGAGAACATGCAAACTCCACTCATAAAGGCCCTGTTACGACTGGGATTCGAACCCAGGACCTTCTTGCTATTACCCACAGCTTATCGCAGACTGAGATTTGATCTGAGTGAGACTGAAGTCGTACCTTGATGAGATGTTTGTTGACCCATTTTGTGAAGGTTTTCTTCTGCACCCGGTCACGCTCATCTGCAGAAAGGCAAACACACATAAAGTTTAATCAAAAGGACAACAGTCAATGCATGAACATGAGTTTGCAGCATGAAGGGGATGGAGCGAGGAACGGTTTAGGAAGCCACAGCGCACAGACTCTGACCTTTGTAAATGAAGTTATGTCCACAGAACGACCCTGGTTAAAATCACTACAGCCACGTTATCTCCAACGTATCAGATTCAGATTCAGATCAGATTCATTTATTTGCCATTTGCAGTAAAACCACATTGGAAAAACTGTGCAAGACTACCCCGGTGTGCGCCAGACAGAGACGACACACACCAGAGCTCTTGCCACGGCGCCATTTTTCCGGCGCCATGCGAAATATGCGTATAAAGCCAATCTTTATCAACGTTTACTTTACCATTTTGAAACATCTGCACTAAAATAGGTAAGTTGAGTCACGTGACACTTGTAAAATAAAAACAACAAACTTAGAGTTACAACATCCAGGTTTGAACAAATATATTGCTTAGAACTGGTAAAAATTGCTCCGTTAGGTAAGTAAGTATCTATATAAAGATGACCAAGGACATTTATGGTTAAGGTAGACATTCTAACTGTACTCTTTTACCTTTTTGCTGTCTTAAAATCAACAGGACATAAACAGGAAAACCCAGTTATACATCTTCAACTGAGCAGTATTACAAATTGCTATTAGATACAAATTACATAAGATATCAATTGGACTGAAAGCGGCAGTTACTGTCCTGGATCTACAGCCCATGTCTGAATGTGGGAGCGGATCCCTCTCTCAATGTGGGCTTACCCGAGATTTATCACGCGTTTCCTCGTGAGAAATCTCAGGGAAGCCCACAGTGAGAGACCCCTGCAGGGTCTAAGGCAGGGGTCTCCAACCTTATTTCTTTGGAGAGCTACTTTTGCGCAACAAAATGGCAGAGAGTTACTTTTTTTTGCAATAAAACTGTATTCTAACACTTACATTTCCACGATACTGCATAATCGTACTATAGTGAACATAATGAAAACATGTAGAGTTAAAAAAGATATGCAATGACTCAAAATGAAATAATTTAGGCTCAAGTTCTTGAATACTTTGGGGAGCTACCTGAAAGGGGTTGGCGAGCTACCGAGACATTTAAGGATACGTATTAACATATGTTATAATTGCATTTCCTGTGTTCAAACAGTCTGTTTTTGGTGAATCAACCACTTTGTAAAGTCCTCCGAGACTGCTACTGTTGTGATTTAGGACTATACAAAAACACATTGAATTGAAGTGAATTTCCCGGTCTGATCTTTGAGAACGCAAAGGGCCCTTTTCATCTGTTTTTCCAAATGACATGAAATTAAATGGCCACAAACAAATGGGTGCAGTTTTCCTTTTCCTTGCAGTTCAAAACTAGAACGTGCACTCGCCAACACCACAAATGATCACATAATTCGGCATCCAAGTCCCTGCAATCACATCTACACCAAATTTCAGCTCAATCCATCCAGTCGTTCAGTCTATATACTGGATAAATAAGACTAAACAGCAAAAAAGTCTGAATATCTATGAGCTCTAAAGAAACAAACAGATCTTAGCATCAACTTTCTTCTGATATTACTAAAATCAATACTTATATTTATCCTCTGAATCAGCTGGTTCCATGTCTGTCTATAGCAGCCGTTAGCATTAGCGCTAAAACCAAGAGGGTCAGAAATAACTCAACAATGTTATCTCTGCAGACCCCAAAAGGTTTTAGAGGTTACTCGACAGGATTGTGAACAAACCCTGATAGATCAAACACATTTCTACATTTTTTCTTTTGCAACATTTATCGAAGTTTATACATCCAAGAAAAACAAGGCTTTTTTTTTCTAAACAAGAACAAGTTTTTTCAGATAAAAGATGTGTTTAGTTAGTGCTGGGTAAACATGGTGCGGAGGCTGTTCCGCTTTGGGGATGATGTCACAGTAAAAGCTTGAAGTTTTGAGATTAGATGTTTTCGAGTGTCCGTTCCCTCCAGATTTTGTCTCGGCCAATCAGAACGCTGCATGCCTTGGGTACTTCCTGCTTGATTTGTTTGTATGTTGTCATAGATCGGACCAAAATTCACCACCGTTACGTCATTCTAACTTTGCTTTTGTTGTGTTTTGGGCAATTCAGACGAGCAGCTGGTTTTCTAATCGGCTGCAAGTGCGCTGGGCTGGATTTTCAGATTTTGAAGATAAGTCCAAGTGGGTATTAAACTGGTATTAGATAGAGCCGCACGTTTTTGGCAATACAATCTTTTCTGACCGATGAGGCTAACCCTGAATTCCAGATTTACGTTTTAGAAGTGAGATTTGGAAAGACTGCACTAAACATTATACGGCAAAACTAAGATTAAGACCAAGATGATACAGTCCAATTGATTTCCAGGTTGAAAATACTCTCCAATTTGGGAATTAGTCAAATAGATTAAGATGTAGAGATCCTTTATTGGTCCAACAGTAGTGAGATTTCAGTGTTGCATCACCAGTTACAGAGCAGTAGGAATGAGGAGCACACAGCACAAGATAAACAAACAATAACTCTCTATCTCTAAATCTCTAAAAATTTAGCGTAATAAAGAAGCAAATGTAATATACTGTATATTTTGGCTAAGTTGGCTAAGTAAAGTGGACACATGTGGTTCTATAGTGCACATTCTGACATTGTAAATACATAAATAATTCAATTCAATACACTTTATGTACAAAGCATTCATAAATGTCCATACACGTTAGTAATTTCTGTGATTTATAATTGCTTGGGAAAAAAAAAAAAAGAAGAAAAGGGAACTCCCAGGAAGCTGCTTTTGCTTTGGCTTGAAAGCAGAGCCACAAAACATGTAAAACAATTCAACATTTAATCAATGGTAAGATGACATTGTTGGTAATCGTTGGTCAAATGATGCTTTAGATTCGATTATAGCTAATACATATGTAGCCCGAGGATGATTTGGCAACCACAAAATGGGAAGTTATTAGCTTTGTGACTGGTTAAAAAGGCATGAGAGCCATTGCAGACCATAAAAATAAATACAAATTCAATAGTTATGTTCGGAAATGTGAAGCTGACCAGACATTTACCACTAGAGTGACACAGAGAGACTGGGAGAGGAATAATAACAAGCTCATATCATAACTATCGCGCCAGTAATAGAATTTTCACATATTAGTATCACCTGAGAGACCTCTGCTCCGTCAATGCATTTAAATTTGTCAAGCAGGCTTTGTTATTGTTATGTTCCATGTTATATTTTTTTTATAGAAATGACAAGATATTCCCTTCTCCAGAATCAATGAACGTTATAATGGTCAAAAAATGCTACTACGGTTGTGATTTAGGCCTATACAAGAATAAATTGAATGAATTTGGACTTGTGTGTGGTTACATTTAACACATAATCACTACACAAACATGGGCATAAATATGAAATGTGTATGAAGTATTCAGGAGTAATACAAGAATCCAAACCCTAACCTTTTAACCGGTGCACCAGCAAACCAGTGAGAGTACCGTCACTACTCCCACACCTGAATTAGAAAGGATTTTGACTTCAGATTAAGCGCTTCTACCTGGATCAAAGTCAATGTCAGTCGGACCAACGCGGCGAAGAGGAGAAGTTTACTCAGAGGGCACGGCTAAAGCCATCTGCTTAGTGCATATTTCAACACAGTCTTGCAAAATAGTTTCAGGCAGCACGCCTTTCTCCACCAGAGTAACCAAGCGAGTTAGCCAGGGGAGGAAGCATGCTGTGTTTGTGTGTTTGTAGGTCAGAGAAATTACGTATACAAGCCATGCCGGCACCTGTATCTGTAATTGTGAAGATGCTAAATGCTTTATGCTAAAGGGGATTTTGATTGAGACATGTGCGAGTGACAAGCAGAGACAGCGCTCATTCGTTTAAACAGGAAGCCATTGTTATAGAGGACTCAATGCGACCTGGTAATACACCGATTCTCAATGAGGGAATGGGAAACCGCAGTGTTGTGAGTGGTGTGTTTGGGCACGTGCGTTTTCTGTAAACAAAACAAGAGACACATGGGGACTGACCTGCGCAGCACATGAGAGTATACAGGTGAGCATTGAGGTGGCTTTCACTCCTGTAGTCTGGCCACATGGTCTTTGGGATCAAAGTTTGGATGGAGGCATAATCCACGGTTTAAAAGCAGACCATTATGGACTTGTTTAAGTTGTTTTAGCAGCAGGAGAAGTTTAGGAATCCAAAAGTAATGCAAAAAAATGGGAAAATTGTATCCTCAGATCCTGCAGAATGAAGATAGATACAAAAAAATGAATTTGCACAAGCAGAAATGGCTACTATTAGTACAAATTGTAGAAGTATTTTCAAGCCAAAAACCCAATATTGTTTCTTCCTGAACAATCAAAGCATGTATCTCTCAAATGATATGGCAAACACAAATCAAAAAGGTAAATGTGTTTAAGCCAGGGTACATTCAAAAGTGAAAAAGTCAAAAAGCAAGAGCAGAAATGCCAAAACATATGAGCAAATCCAATGTGGGAAGATTCAAAAACAGTCCCTCAAATACAAATAATACAAAGTTCAAATGGATGAAAATAGAGTTGTAAAAATAGCGCATGTAAAGTGAATCCAAGAGGCTAACGTATCCATCCACGTAGTAGTACAATCCTTGAGTTAATTTCCTTTCCGCCGTGACTATTTGAGCCTGTGCCTCAGTCTCAGCCGGCTCCTTCTCCTAACACAGCAGTTGTTCTGGTTCCACGTGTGTCGAAGTCATTGTAGCTCCTCCCAGTTTTGCCTCCCCAAAAGCCGATCGCCTTCCTCCTCTCTCGCCGCTCTCTCTTTCTCTCGCGCTCTCTTTCTCTTCCTCTGGTGCAACTCTGCTGTCTCATGCTAAGCAAAGCACCCAATGCAGCTGCTAATGTTTGCAACTAGCTTAGCTCTTGCAAAGGTGAGCTGCGGTATATTTGAGAAAGATATTTGAGGAAAGATAAGTTCTGTGAGGTTGGATGAGTGGCTGTGTGTGCGCTGTTTGATGAGGTGATGAAATGGCAGTGAAGAGGCAGTGATCTAATCTATTGCGTCAAGTAAACAAACAGTGGATATGCATAGAAACGGTGCTTCAAAATGACAAGACGTTTTGACATTTGGCGACGCTTGCCTGTCAACATTACTAGCCCTGGCAAGCCCTCAAAGAGAAATGCCTAATGCTGCATATTCCCTTCAAAAGTAGACCTTACAACCTTACAGCAAAAACACAAATTGTAAAAGTTCTCAGGCTAAAATGGCAAAATATCCCCTTCTATATTTATGCAATGCAGCAAAGCCTAACCTGTGTATTGTCTTCATAAGTAGACTTTGAGAATAACTACTAAAAACACACATTTTAAAAAGAATTCTCAGGCCAAAACTGCAAAATATCACCAATCTTCAGGCAATGCAGCAAAATCTAACCTGTGCATTGCCTTCATAATTAGACTGTGAGAATAACTAGTAAAAACACAAATTGTAAAAAAGTTCAAAGGCCAGAACCGCAAAATGTCTCTCCAATCTTTATGCAATGCAGCCAAACCTAACCTAACCTAACCCGTGTCATGAATTTTTGATTTGTGCCCAAAATTAGCTCCTCTGGCTCAGCTCACATTTTGCTTTGTCATTCTTTTTTTTCCCGAGCCGGCTTTGAAGGACTCTCCGCGGCTGACCACGTGAGCTGGGACTTTCTTCTGATTGAGCCGGCGTAACTATGGCAGCAGGGAAAGCTCTGGCCGCAAATGCGAGACGAAAGTGAAGACAAAACATAAGTGAAATGCTTGTAAAGATCCACTCGTTGGGTTGCAGAGTGTCTCCCTTCCCTCAGACGTTGCAGCAGACTAAAAATATCAGTCGTGGCTTATGTCCTTAACGCTGGGGTGAGATAAGCTGTTCTGTCCGCCGCTGTAGCTCCATGTGTGTGTGTGGACTTGTGGAGAGGGGGCTGCCTGCGTTTTTCCGGTGATCTGGCCTTTCCTGATTGTATTATAAAAACATAACTGGATCTCAGACGGGTGTATTCTCTCTCATTGCCATTTGCAGTTTCATAAGACTCTGTGTAACTTGTGTTGCATTCAGAATATTCATCTTGCCAACTTCAGAATCAGGATTATTTGTATTGCCAGAGTAACAGGAAGTCACAAACTTGTAAACACAAAGTATATAAAGAATCCATCCATCCAAATTCTTCCCCATAATCTATTTCAGGCAAAGTGGGGTTAAGTGTCTTGCCCAAGGACACATCGACATCAGCGCGAGTCGGTGGAAAAAGTCTTGTGATGGGCCCGAACCAACAACCTTCAGGCTCAAAGGCCAATGCTCTACCATCTGAACCACTGTCACCCCCAATAGAATAAGATATGCATAAGAAAAACATTACTTCTACACACAAGTGCACCAAGTACAGAGGCAAAAACTTATAGAATTGCAAACACATACAATTTCAAAGTGTTCCTGGAAAGCGAAAAAATGCATGGCTTAAAGCTGGGGTATGTAACTTTCAGACCACAGTGGGAAACCCTGTAAAAACAATCAATAGTTCCTGGCTCTAAAACAGTTTGGTTCCATCACAAACAATAATAATAAATAATAATAATAATACTTCAAACTTGTGTTGTGCTTTTTTGGACACTCAAAGATGTTTTACTAAATAATAAAATAAACATTGAAGAAAATAAAGGAAAGGAAAGGTGAGACTGGAGGTGGGTTTTGAGTGATTGAGAGTTTTATCATTCATGTATTTTTCGGGACTAGGTAAGTATGCACAAAGAACGTAAATAAGTAAGTAGTCTGATTTGTTCACAGCATGTGTAGACTATTTTCTGTAGGGACAAATAACATGAATTAGTATTATTTTGGTATAGTAAGTAAAACCAGATTCTGTTTATTTGAAGCCTATAAACAGTGAAGTAAAATTAGAAATATCATATGATTTAGAGCCAAATAAGTAATCAATTATACTCCATAACAGATGCATTATAAGAAAAGATTAAACATTCCAAATAGATTGAATTCCTCATATTTATTCTGAGTCTTTCCCTTTCAGCCAGCTGATCCGTTGGCATCAAAACACACTGGTCTGACCTCATTCCTTTTCACATGCCACTCTCTGCTTCCGACTCCCATAAAAACTCACTCAACTTGAAGCAGCAGCACGAGCTCAAAGCCGACTCGTCTCTCCCGTTAGCTGACGTTAGCTGACGTTAGTGGATGTGAAAGACTCAAAGCTAATCGGAGCGGTGTCAGACACATTTAAAAGTACAGACGTGATGACAGATTAACTTCAGGTTCAATTGGCCTCCTGTGGTCAGAGGAGAGAGACCTCTACTGGTCAAACAAGGACATGACCTGGTTTTAAGCAGTGGAGGACTGTATCATGCTTGTATTGACACTCTCAGTCCGTCTATTGAATTAGGTTTTGGACATTAGTGATAATAGGGCAGCTGTGAACTAAAAATATAACCGGTTGAATGATTAGTGAACGGAAAAGGAGACATGGCGGTAAAAAATATCTGACCAATCTGAATTAAAACGGCAACACCAGCACTGGAAGTAATGCAAAATAGTAATTACTGAAAAAAGCATTTGACATTGAAGAGACTTTGTGTAAAATTCCACACAACAAAAGGTGAGTAAAGCAACGTCCCAATCAAATGAAACCAAATATTAAAACATTGCAATCTAATATTTCTCTGTCTTGATTATTTGCATGTGTATTAAAATCAAAAGACATTAGTCAAGTGTGTGCTAGAGTTCCTCAGTGTTTGGCTTAAATAATGAGTTATTATAGTATACTGCAGTGTTGTGTCCCTGCCTAAAAATACATTAATTAAACTGGAAAAAGAAAAAAAAAAATTCAGATCGCCTATGCCCAGGTCTAGTTTTATTCATTATGTTTTCCTCAGCAAGCTTCATAAACTCATTCCAATAGTTGGCCTAGATGATTTATTGCCATTGAAAAAAAATAGTCGACCAAAGATTCAACCATTTTATCGACAAAAACAACGACAGGTCTCCAGCCCTAGTGGTGAAAAGTGGGTCTTGAGTTTATACAATGAGTGTGAAGGAAATAGCATGGTCACAAAATGCAAATATGTGACGTCACTAGAACACGAATGATATATTTTGGAATCCAGCAGTTTGAGGATTTCAAGTCTGGAGACAAAGTCCAGAGTGAGAGGTCGTTTTATTTACCCAGGTCAAAACGCAAGAGTCACACGATCTCCTCAAAGGACAAATCCAATCAATAACTCCTCCTCTAAAACGAGGATGAGAGGCTGCTGCGGTAAGCCTCGCAAACAGAACAAACTGCAAATGTAAAAAGACAGATACCAAACTGAGAAAAATTATCATACAAAGGTGCTTTTTTGCCGATGTGTGCGCAGCCTCTCCCCATAGTTTCCACTTTCACAAGTTCAATGAAATGTGTCAGCTTAGCATTTGCATATTTCTCAGTTTCATGTGACATACGCCCGTCCTTAAAGCTTGGAAACTAATTTAGAACAGGATGCAATGTTGAGAGAAAACAAAACATTTTCCATGAGAACGTCATTGGCTTTGATTTGATCTATTTCTATTCACTATCGTCATATTGTATTGTGTTTTGTTTATGTTTTCAGTCCTCGTTCTACAGCCTGAGACTAGGATCTACAGACTGAGACTAGGATCTACAGCCTGAGACTACCAACAGCCTGAGACTAGCTACAGCCAGGATCAGTCCAGAATCAGTCCTGGATCTACAGCCTCAGTCCTGGATCTACAGCCTCAGTCCTGGATCTACAGCCTCAGTCCTGGATCTACAGCCTCAAGTCTTACAGAATGAGTTGTTCCTTGCCAATGCAGGAAGGTCTAGGGGGACAGGGGTCATCCCACTCCCTATGGACCAATGGCTCCTATGTGCTTTTCATGATTACAAATGAACACATTTGTAAAGTCCTCGAGATGAGTGCTGTTTTGATTTAAGACTAGATACAAAAATAAAATAATTTGACATTTTCTCAACCCAAAGCAACTACTCAACCCAATCACTAAAACTAAAAGAGGCACAGGTGTTTTGAACAACCATCGATTGAACCAGTAATCCTGAAAGTAAACGTTGACCAAGGCAGAGATGAGGGGATTTCTGCATCATATACCTGTACATTAGTCATTTTGATAAAAGGTTGCCATTTAAAAAGGACACAGTCGGAAACTAAGTACTATGTCAAAGTGTTTTAAAAGTTCATCATTTAGCTAAATTGGCTGTCATTTAAAAAGTAGCAAAATAATAACTATGTCAAAGTGTTATATACATTCCTATGTTACACAATACCTTAATAAAAATTAACTTTAAAAGGTATGTATATAGGAGGATTTTCCCAAATTTTAGGAAAGAACCGTCTGGTCTTATTTGATGAGCATGTATCACCAGAATGATTGACAATTTTGTTCCACCCAGAAGTAGAAAATTCTCCTATATACACCTTTAATCAAAACAAACAGTATATATTTGTTTTGTTAATCTTCCCTATGTAATGTATTGAGTTGTCAACGCCCTCATCTTCTCCCGCCTCGACTACTGCAACTCCAATCTCGACGCTAAATCCCTCTCCCGCCTCCAACTGGTCCAGAACGCAGCAGCCAGACTTCTCACTGGTTTTAACAGAAGGGAGCACATCACCCCTGTTTTAGCGTCTCTCCACTGGCTCCCTGTGCGTTTTAGAATTGATTTTAAGATTTTACTGATTACTTTTAAAGCTCGTTTAGGTCTGGCACCAAGCTATATTTCTGAACTTTTAACCCCCTACGAGCCCCCCCGCAGCCTTAGATCCTCGGGCAGGTCCCTGTTGACTGTTCCAAGGTCGAGGCTCCGGACGAAAGGTGTCCGAGCCTTCTCTGTCCGGGCTCCTCGGCTTTGGAACGACCTGCCCGAGGAGATAAGGCTAGCACCATCAGTATCCTCTTTTAAATCTCTTCTTAAAACCCACTTTTATCAAACAGCTTTTAACTGTTAGTTTTAATCTTCACATGCTGTATTTTAATGTCTGCTCTGTCTTTGTTGAGTCTCTTTTGTGTTTTGCTCTGTTTGCTTTGTGTTTCTGTATCTAATTATTTTGACCTTGCATTATGACTGTTTTTAATGTTTATCATTCTGACTGTGCAGCGCTTTGTAAACACTGTTTTTAAAAGTGCTATACAAATAAAGATTATTATTATTATTATTATTATTGACTTCATGTTAAAACCTTGTATCTTTAAGTTTCCATAAAGTTAATTTCTGTTAATTATATCCCATTTCGATACCAGTAGTGCTGACAGCGGATCAATAATTAGTCATAATAATCCAGTAGTATGCCTTAGTAATGACTGTAAACCCGCATTAGCAGCATTAGCATAGCACTGCTTGCTCAGTGCTTCACAATAGGACTAATTCTCTGTTGGTGTGAGTATTGTGGCTCACTGCACAGAGCTCCATTGTTGGGTGCAGAAGCTAATGTGAGTTTTCTCTGGTTTGAAACTATGAATTATATCAGGGGCTTGTTGTTGCGCTCGTAGCCAAATATGGACACGTCTGGAAGTGGGACGGAGAAAGCAACGAGACCTGGACCAAGAGGACTGATGGAGAGTGTGGAACATAATACAATACTTATACTCAATGCTTTTGTCTATGGATGTAAAATAAAGCTAAGGGCATGTTCTGGGTGCAGAGACCAGAGAAAGATAATCTCTCTCTGGTCTCTCTCTCTCTCGCTCGGGTCACTCTCGCTCGGGTCACTCTCGCTCGGGTCACTCTCGCTCGGGTCACTCTCGCTCGGGTCACTCTCGCTCGGGTCACTCTCGCTCGGGTCTCACTCTCTCGGGTCTCACTCTCTCGGGTCTCACTCTCTCGGGTCTCACTCTCTCGGGTCTCACTCTCTCGGGTCTCACTCTCTCGGGTCTCACTCTCTTGGGTCTCACTCTCTCGGGTCTCTCTCGCTCTCTCTCGGGTCTCTCTCTCTCTCTCTGGTCTGTCTCGGTCTCACTCGGGTCTCACTCTCTCTCTGGTTTCTCTGGTTTTGTTTTCTTATTGTGGCTAGGGCTGGGCGATATGGCAAAAAAATAAAATCTCGATTTTATTTCCTGCTTTGGACAATTTCGATTTTTTATCGATTTTTAGTCACAAAAGACAGATTTTGCCCTTAATAATATTTTTTGATCCTTCCGTTCAATATTCAAGTTACAAAACTATTTTTAATTTCTTTCCCCCAATACGTATTATAAAAGTCTTGTACAGACTGTGCTGATGTTGCAAATATGATTCATGTGCTGCTGGAACTCTCACAATATCCTTCATTCGATTTCACGATTTTAACATTTTTCACAAATTCGATTCATTTCAAAAGCCGATTAGTTGCCTAAATTCGATTTATTGCCCAGCCCTAATTGTGGCCATATTAGAGTGGCTTAAATAAACTCTCCTTGACTATGTACCATAAACTCTCACTATTCCATATGTTCTGAAGCAAAGAATTCTGATTTGCTGCTTCTATAAGAGACAGGGCTGAAACAGGAAGAGACACTCTAAATGTTGTCATATTGAATAGCATTGGAAAAGGGGAAGTCTGGTGAGCCAAGCGTCACTTTCACACAGATTTTCACGACACATTTTTACCTTGTTCATAACTCCAACAGCGTCTCCGGCCGCGGCAGTAAAACCAAAATCCAGCAGCAGTCACAAAATGTGCCGTTATAACCAAAATAGGAGCGTAGACAGCGCGGTCGTACAGGTAATCCAACATTGTATTGATGAATGGAAAAAGCTTGAAAAGAGGCAGAGATTATAGTTGACGTTTCACCCAAACTCCGGCAACATGTTTTAAATCTGTTTTAGTAATTTGCTTGGTTTCTTCTTCCCGGACTCCAGTGTGAGATACAGTCCAACATTAGAGAGTGAAAATGAATGGAAGAATGGAAGTCCAAAAATGCCAAAATCCCTCTCAAAATCCAATAATGCTGCTCTTACAACACAGCCTAGTGTTTCTCAGTTGGCTTGTGCTGGTCTCTCTCTCTCTGTCTGTGTCTCTAGGGTCTCTTTCTCTTTGGTCTATGGGTTCTCAGTCTCTCTGGTCCCTCTCTCCATCTGGTCTTTCTCCCTATCTGGTCTCTCCCTGGTCAGCCTAGTGTAGGCTATAGCTTGTGTTGGTCTCTCTCACTGGTCTCTCTCTCTCTCTCTCACTGGTCTCTCACTGGTCCCTCTCTCTCACTGGTCTCTCACTCTCTTGTGGCTCTCCCTGGTGACTTTCTGATCTCTCCTTGTCTCTCTCTGATCCCTTCGGTCTCTCCCTGGTCTCTCCCTGGTCTCTTCCCGGTCTCTCCCCGGTCTCTCCCCGGTCTCTCCCTGTTGGATCTGGAGGTCTGAATTCCTTTGTGGTGAAGCAGAGGTCCAGACTGTTGCTGTAACGGTTGCTCGGCGCTGCCTCTTCTGAACCGGTAAATAAAAAGAGGACAAACAGAAATGCAGCAGCAGAGAGCGGAGGTGGTGAAGATTTAAGAAGGAAACCACAGGAGACACTGCCACACGCACTTCCTGTCTCCGCTGATATCAGGCTAGAACATCATCTTTGAGTATTGATAAAACTTTTCATTTGTGGGTGTCCAAAACACAACTAAATATACAAACGTCAACAAAACAGAATAGCTGTGGTACCTAACTTTGAAACCACAGCCGCTGGACATCTGAATTTCTCCTACGGGGGATAAAAAAAGTTTCTATCTATAATAAAATCCTTCTGACTGGTTCCTGACTCTTGGTTCCATCCCTAGTTTATACATGCATGAATTTTCTGCGGACTAATACAAAGACAGGACAAGGCCGGACTCAGCCAATCAGCTCTCAGTACATAACAAATATCGTTTCAAATTACATAAAGACAGAATTTTGGCTGATTTGTTTACAAAATGTTATGATTGTAATTCAGAATAGATACTTGCTCAAATTAGGATCTAGTTTTAGCATTAATTTAGCATCTGATTGCTATACTTTTGACAACCCTACTTACTAAAAACTTTAGCAATTTTGAGGTTTTCCAACAAAAATTAAATTGATTTTTTTTTCTTCTCATAAATACTCCATGTTGTTGGTTCGGCAGTAAAGTCAAATCAGACGCATCATGCCATTGCGTCTTATTAGAAAACATGTTATATTTTGGATACTTGTAAGAAGGGTCCCTGTGAGTCGCTATTCGACTCTAATGGGATGGGGATGGCTGGTCCCCTTTTTGTCTCTTTTCTGTGTTGGGGGCTGGTCTGAAGCCGGGAAGAGGTTTGATGGTTTTATGATTAATATGTACTGTCCTAAATTCAAATAAATACATAAACAGATAAATACAAATCTACTGATACACACTTTGGTCAAATATAGAACCAAAGACAAACTCTACATATTACTCAGACTTCTGGTTATCCATTTAGCATCTACAAATCTTCCACTTTGCAAAGCTTATTTTAGCATTAAAGCTGAGGGCTGTAAATCAGAGACAGGCTGTTGCTAGGGCTGTCATGTGTCGTGTATGGGTGTGAATGATGCGTGGAGAGCTGGGACCGGCTGCACTGACTCAGGTCTGACTAAAGTTCCCCTCACCTCTCCAACCATCTCCTCTATGTGACTGTGACAGAGTGAGAGAGAGTGCTCGGAAGTCAGCTGCTGCTCTGGTCCTATAGCAACAAGCACACAAACAACACACCGTCTCTATCAGCAGACCCAAGAGGGAATACTTTAGCATCGTCGTCATGTATCGGCATGGTTTGATGTTAAAGCTGGGGGACGTAACTTTTTGTTCTGTTCTGGGCTTTAAAATGGGGAATAATATGTCCATATTGATTCACACCACAGCTAGATGAGTGCTGTATGTAGAATCAAAACGTGGATTCCAAAGGTTCTGAGCTTTACAACAGTAATTAGTATGTCTCTATTGGTAGAGCTGAAGTTGGTTGAATGACACTATGAAAGAGCCTCAATGGCTGATTTGTGTTAGCCGCAAAAAGCCACAATATATCACACAGCCGGCCGCATTTGGCTCCTGGGCCTTAGTTGACATTTCTAAGTGAGATAGATTGTATTATCTAGATACATTTTGTGTGGTTTGAAAATTAGGTACCCCAGCTTTAAAGTGACAGTAATTGGAAAGTATTAAAGTACAACACTTAAAATGTTATAGAATATATTAAGATATATCGAATTGAGTTAAAGCAGATAAAAGCACAAACAAAAACAGCTAAGCCTAATACATATAGAAATATAATTTACCTACATGACAGAAATATCATTTTTTACATTACATGAATTTCGAATTGTTCAATTGGCCAAAAGATATGGCCTGATTTCTTAGTTAAATGGGATAAAAAAAATTAATCTAGGTTCAAAAACAAGTCATTTATGAAACAGACAGAAGTGGGGAAAGAGTTCTAGGCTCAGAGCGTGTTGTGGTGATGCGAGATGTGGCCACCGGGAGGCAGCAGAGAGCCACTTTTTTCCAGATTTCATTCATTCACGTGGAGCCTCAAAACCACAGTCTGCAGCAGCGGTCTGTCACTCATTCCCCACACACACACACATTCACACACAACCACAAACACAGTCTACAACTTCACTTTCTCACAGATCTGTCAATTTATCACCAGCAAAAAAGGCGTTAGGTGCAGTATAGTAGACGCTTTCGTGGTTGGACAAGGCTTAAAACATTCATTTAAAAGGTAAGACAAGTTTATAGTCTTGTCTAACGAACTGCATTTCAGATTCACGCAGCAAAAATCTTCCTAAAAATGTGAGACAGGCTTCTAAAACAGTTAAACCAGTTCTGTTTTGCACACAACCTAAAGATAATGTATTGTGATTATTTATGATTTTAATGTTTTGTATGATTGTTTTTATCTTGTTTTGTTAAGCCCTTTGAATTGCCTTGTGTATGAACTGTGCTATACATATAAACTTGCCAAGCTTTACCTATAAATGATCCCAGAAACTTTAACGTCAGCTTTGTTTTTAAGATATTTTTTGCGTATATTTAGTCTCTTTATTGTTGGAAAATACTAACTGCAGTCTTTGCGATTTGCTAATTTGACTCCAGCCCGATAATGTGTGTTTTATGAGAGTATAGTTGGTGTATTGTGTTATTATCTGTTCTGCCCCAGTGTGAGCTGCTTCAGTCAGCATCTATGAAACCAGGACACAGCAAGGTCACAGAGTACAATACACAAGCAGCGGTGACTCCTCTGTCAAAAAGAGTGGCTCCAAGTCCATTCTTTACTGCCAAAACAGGGGCCATTTCCAATTATACCATGAGAACAGTGTTGTATATGATAAGAGAACTTGTATTAGTCCCAGAGGGGAAAAATCTAAGAGTGTTATTATTTACTATGGGCTGCACGATATTGGAAATTAGTGCGATATTCGAAATGAGTGTTCAGTATTTTGATAACGATATTATTGCGATATTTTTGTCTTTTTTGTCTATATTTTGTCTAATATATACATTAATGACATTCAAATGCATATATTTATATACTTTTTTGTTTGTCTGTTCTGTCATCTTTAATAAATGGATATCTTTTTTATATGGATATTGCATGCACCAATATCGCGATAAAGATAATTTTTCGATATATCGTGCAGCCCTAATATTTACATAGCGATGGTTAATAAGGATTTCTGAATGATAGTAATCAGATCCTTGGGAATTTACAATCTAAAACCCATATATTTATGGTACAAAGACACATTTTTGCGAACTATTTATTTACTTGAACAGTATAACACAAAAGGCACAAAAGGAGTGGGCTAAAGCAAAAAGATTATTAGCACCGCACCCCCAAAAGTCTATTACAATCAGACTTGACATATTTTAATGAAAATAGTACAGGGCAAGGATATAAAGGCACACAAAATAACATCTATTCTTATGTTGTGTGCCTTTATATCATGTTCTGTACTATTTATATTTATCTGGAGGACTTTGCGAAACTGTTGAATTCCCCATCACAGATCAGAAAGAATGAAACAAGAAATGAAATTATAAAAAATACACACAAAGCCTTTGGTACAAAAGAGGAAGATGACAAATGTCCATAAATGTTGTTGAATGTGGAGTGTCCTGGATCATCAGAAACCTTGGGGACCGCGATTAATGTGAAGCTGAAATGTGCAAGTCTCACATCAGACATTGCTTGTGCTTGTTATTTGGATCATTCTGAAAGAGCGAGCAGTTTTGCTTGAGAGGAAACAGCTGTGGTAGAAGTCGGTAGAACGTCAGACTGTAGTGATGGATGAGAGAGGGACGGGAAGAGGAGAGGGACAAACTGGGATCGGCCTTGACTGCAGATCCAAACAGCTGCTGCAGCAAAAACGGCATAGATCCATTAGTATTAGGAGTGGACTGACTGAGGGCTGACGTCACCCAAGGCAAGGCAAATTTAAATGTATAGCACAGTTCATACACAAGGCAACTCAAACTCATTATCAAAACAAGACAGAAACAATCACATAAGGCAAAATAAAAAACAGCAGACCTTAATGCAGAAGAGGCTGATTTGAACATAAGCTAGCTGCAGCCAGATATGAGCCATAAGGATTGACCATTCAGAGGGGAAACTCTGGCTTGCCTTAGCAACCATGTTAGCAACATGTTAGCTTACATTTGCCCCTGTTATGGTGCAAAGATAACCCGCACGGAACCAATGCCCATATAAGAAAATTGTCTGCAGCTAGCTTAAATCAGCCTCGTCTGCATTAAGGCCTTCTGCTGGTTCCCAACATGGGCAAAAGTAAGCGTTGTTAACAAGCCGGAGTTTCCCCTGCGATAAGACATTTTTGTGTTCAATTCGTATGGCTCATATCTGGATTTAAAAAGACTATCAAAACAGATATGAAAATGGTTCTTCTAAATGTGTGGAGAGGATAAAAACAGTTAAGTCTATGACAGTCTTCTTTACTTGATAATCGACTGTATCTACAGACAGCGACACGTCCTTCGGTCTCCCACACATTTCCCAGCAGCTGTTTGTCCCTGATCTCTCTGGAGGAAGCTCAGCAGAAACTCTTCCTTCCTGAACGTGGACATGACCTCGATCCAGATCTCAAAGTTCAAACGCACACGGACAAGAGGAAGGCGGGATTATTTTAGGATCATATGTAGCACAAAGTTTAGTTTCTAGCAGCATGTATATCAAAGCTAGTCTGTGGATCTACAATAGTTTGGTTCTGTCTCTAGTTTTCTCATTCATGTATTTTTGGCCTCGGTCACATCTTTAGATCATATTTTTCAGGCTGTAAAGTGACTTAGCGAGGACCACCATCCCTCGGCCAATAAGCTCTCAGCCCAAAGCGTCATATAGTGACTCACAAGGCTCTTTTTTAAATGCAAATGACATGTTTTCTAATAAGAGGAAGAGAGCATTTTTGTGTTCTGATGTGTGTGGGGAGCACAGGGACTGGCCTCCTGCTGGTGCCCAGAGTCAGGACTAAACATGGGGAGGCAGAATTTCAGATTCAAGCAGCTATAATCTAGAACAGTCTTCCTAAAAATACGAGACAGGCTTCTTCTCTTACAATGTTCAAATCCAGGTTGAAAACAGTTCTCTTTAGCTGTGCAAACAACTGAAGGATGTTATCTTTACTCTTGTTAATGTACTGTGACTATTTATGATTTTCTTAATGTTTTGTTTTGTTAATCACTTTGTGTACAAACAGTGCTGAAAAAATAGCCTTGCCTTGATTAATTCGCAGATTTTAAGATGTCTAGAAATCTGTAGTAACTATGGCTTTATCGGACTCATAAAAATATCTCAGCCTTTCTTGGTCCAAGTATGGTTCCAAAACAGACTAGAAACTTGCAATGGCTGAAGCCATTGCGATTGACTGCGGAACAGATCTAATGTGGAAATCTGCTAAAAAAAATCCTTGAAATCCTTTAAAAGGCCTTGAAACTGTTAAAATACTTGATAGATATTTGAAACTCCTGAAGTCCTTGAAATTGTTGAAACCTTTAAACTCCTGAAATCCTTGAAACTGTTGAAACATTGAAACTCCTGAAATCCTTGAAACCCCTATTAAGTTCCATTATACTGGTTTATATGTAAAAAAAAAACCCTATTAAGTTGCATTATACTGGTTTACATGGAAAAATCCCCATTAAGTTGCATTATACTGGTTTACATGAAAAAAACCCTATTAAGTTGCATTATACTGGTTTACATGAAAAAAACCCTATTAAGTTGCATTATACTGGTTTACATGGAAAAATCCCTATTAAGTTGCATAATACTGGTTTACATGGAAAAATCCCCATTAAGTTGCATTATACTGGTTTACATGAAAAAAACCCTATTAAGTTGCATTATACTGGTTTACATGGAAAAATCCCTATTAAGTTCCATTATACTGGTTTACATGTAAAAAAACCCCTATTAAGTTGCATTATACTGGTTTACATGGAAAAATCCCCATTAAGTTGCATTATACTGGTTTACATGAAAAAAAAACCCTATTAAGTTGCATTATACTGGTTTACATGGAAAAATCCCTATTAAGTTCCATTATACTGGTTTACATGTAAAAACCCCTATTAAGTTGCATTATACTGGTTTACATGTAAAAACCCTATTAAGTTGCATTATACTGGTTTACATGGAAAAATCCCTATTAAGTTGCATTATACTGGTTTACATGGAAAAATCCCTATTAAGTTGCATTATACTGGTTTACATGGAAAAAATCCCTATTAAGTTGCATTATACTGGTTTACATGGAAAAATCCCTATTAAGTTGCATTATACTGGTTTACATGGAAAAATCCCTATTAAGTTGCATTATACTGGTTTACATTTAAAAACCCCTATTAAGTTGCATTATACTGGTTTACATGGAAAAATCCCTATTAAGTTGCATTATACTGGTTTACATGGAAAAATCCCTATTAAGTTGCATTATACTGGTTTACATGGAAAAATCCCTATTAAGTTGCATTATACTGGTTTACATGGAAAAATCCCCATTAAGTTGCATTATACTGGTTTACATGAAAAAAAACCCTATTAAGTTGCATTATACTGGTTTACATGAAAAAACCCTATTAAGTTGCATTATACTGGTTTACATGGAAAAATCCCTATTAAGTTGCATTATACTGGTTTACATGGAAAAATCCCTATTAGGTTGCATGATTACACTGAAGTCCTTGAAACTGCTGAAGTCCTTGAAACTGCTGAAGTCCTTGAAACTGCTGAAGTCCTTGAAACTGTTGAAGTCCTTGAAACTCTTGAAATCTTGAAACTGCTGAAATCCTTGAAACTGTTGAATCCTTGAAACTGTTGAATCATTGAAACTGTAGAAATGTCTGAAAGAGCTGAAGTCCTATTAAAATGCATGGGCCTATTAAAATGCATTGCAGAATTCTCAATGCAGATTTTTGTCCGATTGCGGAAAAACCGGAAATCGCTGAAGTCCCAAAAGTAATAGCAATAATCTCCCAAACATGTGGAACGTTTTGATGTATAACTTGTGGAAATTGTTGAAAATGTGAAAGCTGTGAAACGTGTCAAAAAAAATGACGGAATAAAGAAATACAAAACCAATGGTTGACTGCGGAAGGTTCCGCAGTCAATCAATTAATCAAATACTAAATTAGCTGACAACTATTTTTAAATCATTTATTGATTGACTGCGGAACCTTCCGCAGTCAACCATTGGTTTTGTATTTCTTTATTCCGTCATTTTTTTTGACACGTTTCACAGCTTTCACATTTTCAACAATTTCCACAAGTTATACATCAAAACGTTCCACATGTTTGGGAGATTATTGCTATTACTTTTGGGACTTCAGCGATTTCCGGTTTTTCCGCAATCGGACAAAAATCTGCATTGAGAATTCTGCAATGCATTTTAATAGGCCCATGCATTTTAATAGGACTTCAGCTCTTTCAGACATTTCTACAGTTTCAATGATTCAACAGTTTCAAGGATTCAACAGTTTCAAGGATTTCAGCAGTTTCAAGATTTCAAGAGTTTCAAGGACTTCAACAGTTTCAAGGACTTCAGCAGTTTCAAGGACTTCAGCAGTTTCAAGGACTTCAGCAGTTTCAAGGACTTCAGTGTAATCATGCAACCTAATAGGGATTTTTCCATGTAAACCAGTATAATGCAACTTAATAGGGGTTTTTACATGTAAACCAGTATAATGCAACTTAATAGGGGTTTTTCCATGTAAACCAGTATAATGCAACTTAATAGGGTTTTTTTCATGTAAACCAGTATAATGCAACTTAATGGGGATTTTTCCATGTAAACCAGTATTATGCAACTTAATAGGGATTTTTCCATGTAAACCAGTATAATGCAACTTAATAGGGTTTTTTTCATGTTAACCAGTATAATGCAACTTAATAGGGTTTTTTTCATGTAAACCAGTATAATGCAACTTAATAGGGTTTTTTCATGTATAATGCAACCTAATAGGTTGCATTATACCACCAGACCAAGACCCAAACGAAGACTCAGACCACCACCAGATAATGACCACAGACCAGGTTTCCTTAGTTACAGGAACCAAATTGTTTCAGCGGTGAGGGGATTTTTCAGTTTCAAGGACACTTTCAATACATTCAGTAGTTTCAAGGATTTCAGCTGTTTAAGAATTTAACCAGTTTCAAGGATATCAGGAGGTTCAAGGATTTCAGGAGTTTCCACACTTTCAACAGTTTCCAGGTTTAAAAAAGTTTCAAGGATTTCAGGAGTTTCAATGTTTCAACAGTTTCAAGGATTTCAGGAGTTTAAAGGTTTCAACAATTTCAAGGACTTCAGGAGTTTCAAATATCTATCAAGTATTTTAACAGTTTCAAGGCTTTTTAAAGGATTTCAAGGATTTTTTTTAGCAGATTTCCACATTAGATCTGTTCCGCAGTCAATCGCAATGGCTTCAGCCATTGCAAGTTTCTAGTTAGTTTTGATACAGCGCTACTATTGTGATCTCACATGAACTACATTTCTATGAATGAGCCTTGGGTGTCACTAGTAAGTAAGTAATCTTTATTTATATACCGCCTTTCACAGACAGACAGACAGAGTCACAAAGCGGTTTACAACAGGAGGCATTGTGCATGTTTTTAGTGGTAGGGGAAACCGGAGTACCCGGAGGAAACCTACGCAGACACAGGGACAACATGCAAACTCTACTCAGAAAGGCCCTGGTCCGACCCGGATTCGAACCCAGGACCTTCTTGCTGAGGGGCGAGAGTGCTATCCACTCAGCCACCGTGCCGCCCACTATGTAGCACTAATAACTATACTAAAATAAAATAAAATCTCAATCTTTAGCATAATAAAGGACAGACGAGTTAGTTTGGTTTAGAGAAACTTAAATGATCAAAGGCGCTGAAGGAGATACGCCCCACAGAGATGTCGATGCCAGATTATCACGTCCCCCATTTACAGTAATGAGGCTGGATTAACCCGGACTAACCCCCGGACTCGGGCCTGGACTAGACCCACACAGGAACCTGACCCAGTTTACAGTCTGCACTCGAGACACAGAAGCTCAGCTTTCCTCCGCCAAGATCACAGACGATGGAGAGAAAAGATAAACCGGACTCAAACAAACACGATGTATATATGTGAGAAAGTATTTATAAAGATATACTATGAGCAAGGTAAAATTATTCTTACGGAAAATAAATGGTAGATAATAGACAATAATGAAGCAGATTGAAACATGCAGATCCACCATATAAATGACTAAATTGTACAAAATCTAAAGACCACATTGTTTTAAGTCATTATAAACAATCTTTCCAAAATAAATCAGGATTTTATTAATTGGATTCATACCCAATTGGATGGATTGGGTATGAAATGCTGTCAAAAACCACATTAAGCCTTTTCTATTTATCTTACTGTAACTTTCTTGTTTTTGTTTTTTTGCAGTAGGCTTAATTCAAATCTTATTGGAGAAAAACAAACTTGAGCTGAAATTGGTCACCGTCATTGTAAGAGGGTGTGGCAAAAGAGCTGACCATTTTAGGAAAAAAGTTGGACCAGACAACTGAAGTAAAAAAAAAAAAAAATTCAGCAGTCATGGAGCAAATGTTAGCAGTGTTTCCATAGAAATGCTAGTAATTTAAATAGAATGAGAATTAGCTAACAATCTTAAAACTAACCATATATCAGCTTTGAAATCCCTACCTTTCTTTTATATTATTGAAGAACCGCCACTATACGCAGTAAAGCAGTGACATTTAGTTGTGGCAGTGACTGATACGTTGTGATCGGTTTTTCCCCAGAGAGAGAAACTGAGGCAACGCTTTTTAGCAGCACTGCAATTGAATAGAAAAGCAAAATAACACAAACAATAAAAAAAATATGAAGAGTAAGCCACAGTCGCTGGAGGGGGATGTTTTGAGAAAGCAGAGGCTCATTACTCCTGAACTCAGTGTAACCCTGCTCTACATCAGAGAAGCAGCAACTCATAAATGCATATGTCCAACTAGATCAAGCTTGCAATTAAAACTTCATCGCTTTATGTCTATTTGTATGTTTGTATGTTTCTCCTGTGTGAGATCAATACAATCTTATCTTATTTATATGGGATAGTATTATGCTGTGCTGTAAGTCCCATATCAAATAAACTATCAATTTGCCTGTAATTTGATTCTTCAATGTGTAATACATCAAAATGCTTGTTTCAATGGAATAGTATTGTTTTGCATTGAATGTTCCACATAATATGGTATTAAAGAAGTTATACCCGATATATTATCCAATGAGTTCATACAAATGCTTATTACTACATACAACTTGTATTATAATCCGTAATTTAATTGAAAACTTGAGCTCATTGATTCAGCTGTGTATGAATTCAGGCCGTAAAAAGTGCCGAGTAGAGACTTTAGCGTGACGCCCGCTCTCCTCCAATCACAGAACGAGGCTGTGTCCTCTAGCTTCTACAGCGCTGCTAAACAAGAGTAGAATAGGGTTAGAAAGTGCCCAAACGACACAACAGTGAGGAAGAGAAGAGGGAATTATATCGAAAAAATGATCAAAGAAGAAATCAAGCCCGGGTGAACATAGCTAGCTTACATTGTATCCTCTGGAAAGACTTGTCTATGGGAGAGACCTGCGGGACCTGCTCGGACTGTCTGTGCTCGGACTGTCTGTGGTCGGACTGTCTGTGCTCGGACTGTCTGTGCTCGGACTGTCTGTGCTGTGCTCGGACTGTCTGTGCTCGGACTGTCTGTGCTCGGACTGTCTGTGCTCGGACTGTCTGTGCTCGGACTGTCTGTGCTCGGACTGTCTGTGCTCGGACTGTCTGTGCTCGGACTGTCTGTGCTCGGACTGTCTGTGCTCGGACTGTCTGTGCTCGGACTGTCTGTGCTCGGACTGTCTGTGCTCGGACTGTCTGTGCTCGGACTGTCTGTGCTCGGACTGTCTGTGCTCGGACTGTCTGTGCTCGGACTGTCTGTGCTCGGACTGTCTACGCTCGGACTATCTACGCTCGGACTACATTCAGACACGAAACTTGCAGTAATCTTTCAGTTATATATTGTGTTAGCAGTGCGTTGCTTTTGTACCATTTCATCAGTGATTGTTGTACAGCTTACAAGATGTTGTGCTAATGCTAATGTTAGCATACAAATCGCAAATAAAACTAGATGGCTCCGTGGGAGGAGATCGTAGGGGAAATGAGAAACCTGTGAGCGAGTTGAGGGGCGCTGCTAAACATTCAAACCTTGCAGAAACGGGTATAGCTCCTTTAAATATTGATTTTATTTTAAAGCCGGGGTATCTAACTTTAAAACTATCACTAATTCTAACATATGGCTTCTTTCAGATGGAAAAGTGAAAAAGAGAGGACCACCCTCAGTCACAGGGCTCTAACAAGTATCCAAAAGAAAACAAGACAGAATGGTGTGGTCTTATTCAGCCACAACATTTTACTTTTACAAGATTTTCTGTTGTGTTATGTACGTAGAAAAAGAGTATGGTACCCCAGCTTTAACATCAATTATGAAATGTTTTGCTGAATTAAAATACATGTAATAACATTGATTGGACTGGACATAATATGACTCCTGACCATAATTGTGAGGGTCCACCAGCCCTACAGCCCTGCTCTATTCTATTTTACTCAGCTCTACTTTCTACTTCCCTGTTTAACCAGAACCAGGTACTTTTTTTAGTCCTCCCTAACGTGTTCTAAAAGACAGTGATTGGCCAGTTGGGATACAGTACCGGACATTAAGGCATATTTGAAAATCATGTAGAGTAAAGAAGGGCTGTTTCAGAGCAAGTGGAAATGGTATTCTGCGGATCCCATCAGGTTATTACTTTAGTCGCATCTTTGAATTCAGCTATTACATACAAAATGACTAGTTTATATGTTAGGGTAACCAGTGTTTCCCACAGGTTTGAAGGCAATGTGTGGTGGTCGTCGGCGGCGGGGGGGAGTGGGGTACAGTGGTACAGTGGTAGAGGACAATCTTGAGGTCATGAATCCAGTGAAATTAGTCGCACACCTTTTTACAGTAATAAGTTACAGTAGATCAAAAGTGACATGTTTTGACTATTTTGGAGGTATTTTGGACCAAAATGGCTACTTTACCTCAATATTTCTACAGTAAAAGTGTCTGGTCTTTGGTACAGTGGTAGAAGGCAATGTTGAGGTCATGAATCCAGTGAAATCAGTTGCACACCTTTTTACAGTGAAAAGTTACAGTAGATCAAATGTGACATGTTTTGACCATTTTTAGGCTATTTTGGACCAAAATGGCTACTTTAAATCAATATTTCTACAGTAAAAGTGTCTGGTCTTTAGTACAGTGGTAGAGGACAATCTTGAGGTCATGAATCCAGTGAAATTAGTCGCACACCTTTTTACAGTAAAAAGTTACAGTAGATCAAAAGTGACATGTTTTGACTATTTTGGAGGTATTTTGGACCAAAATGGCTACTTTACCTCAATATTTCTCAATATTTCTACAGTAAAAGTTTCTGGTCTTTGGTACAGTGGCAGAGGGCAATAATAAGGTCATGAGTCAAGTGAAATTAGTCGCACACCTTATTCCAGTAAATAGTTACAATACTTGAAAATTGCACTAGCGGACCAAATTGTGTCCCCCCCCCCCGCCGACGACCACCACACATTGCATTCAAACCTGTGGGAAACACTGCACAATCTGCCGGAGGAATCGTAGGGGGCTGGTGCTATGTGTGCCGGGTGGCATCTGATCTCTATAAAGTTTTAATCACAAAAACGTGTCTAATCTGTGGCGGTGCGCCACAGATTAGTCTATGTGTGGGAAACACTGCGGTAACCAACATAGCTAGTTGTATTTTCCTCAACATCTTTCACTTTCTATTTTCGGACCTTGACTTGAACTTGATACAGCTCGGAAATGGCCTAGAGTGACCCAAGATTACAGCTTCACCAGCGATTAGTCCGCACCAAGATAAGAAGACGGGTTAATGATTATTATGACAGAGGTCTTCAAAAACGGAGAAACACACAACAGTATGAGCAAAGGCTGTTTCTGAAGAACTACTCATACATCTGGTCACGCTCGTCAGCACCCAATGAGGAGAGTCGATGTGTGTTTTGAGGAGCAGAGGCTGGAAACTTTAAGGATGGGTTTAAGTAAGCGGCAAATCTGTGACTAGTGACCCAGGAGCTGCAGAGTGAAAAATCAGTGACTTAAACGACCTGCTACTGATCCGTGGATGAGATTGTAGACTGCAACTTTCACTGTACCCACTTAGCCAGGTGTCTTGCTAGGTTTATATGCAAAAAAAATAGAAATAACAATATACAATAATAATAATGCATGGCAGTATTAATTCTCTCCATACACAGTGGTGATAAACTACTATTGTAGCCACAGCTGCCCTGGGGCACACTGAAGGAAGCAACCACCCCCAACCATTCGCACACATAGCAGACTCATTCTAGGCCAAGCGGGAGAAGTGTCTTGCTTGAGGACACTTCTCAAACATACCAGTCTCATTCAAGGCCATGCGGGAGAGGCCCTTCACAGCCGCCCCTGCTTAGTAAAAATATAATTTAACTATAGTTATTTGACAAACACGGATATAAGCCATAAGGTATGCAAGAGGATTTTCCCAAATTTTAGGAAAAAACCTTGACTTGATGATCCACCCGGAAATACAAAATCCTCCTTTATACCTTTAAGTGTGTGCATTAAACCATGGCAGATAACAAATTGCCATTATATTGACTAGTACTACCTTTTGACTCTTGGTATTAATGTGTAATATTGTGTACTTTGTAATATTGTTCTGAAATGTCCCCATCGTTGGACAAACAAAGGGTCTCTTCATCTTAATCTTGTGTAATATTCAAAGGTCGTGGACTAAAATGGTCTTCAGATGGTTTCTATGGCTTCCTACTCCTGCGGTTTGCCTCTTATCGTCTACTTCCTGTTTACTTCCTGGTGTTCCCAAAAAAAAATCCCGGACTCCAGCAGCTCAAATTTCCTGTAAACAGTAGGCTGGAAACCTTGTATTATCTCAGCATGATGCTCCGTCACACACACACAGAGAGACAGAGAGAAAATAATGGTAAAGGGATATTTGTTTAGCCGCGGGGGAAACGGCACACAGTTATCTGATGCCTGCGGGACACTGGCCTCAGGCTCCACATAACAGTTCCTCTCAAGTATTTTTAGAGCTTTTGAAGGTGCGCAGCTGGTGGTGACGGAGATTCAAAACTCAACGCAAAAGGCCAAGATAAGGTCACTACTACAAGTCTAAAATATGGACATTTAACATATCACCTCAGATACTTTGACTCACTAAACTCCTTCCATAAACTCACCTCTTCCTTAGATTCAGCTTCTTCTTTCCTGCTTTTAGATTTTTAGTTTTGTGTGTCTGTCTGAATGTGTATGTGTGTGAAAAGCGCTAACTGTTATTACTGTACTGTACTGTATACTATACTGTATAATTACTATTATAATTATTATTATGTATTATTATTATATTAATACATTACAGATCATAGGTCGGTTTATCCAGACGTTTGGATGCATTTCATTGGCCTATTGTTATCAAATTGATGCATTAGAATTATAAGGTTGTAGGGTAAGAGGGCGAGAACAGTTCTACTAAAAGTTAACAGACCATTAAATAGCAGATTGTAAATTCCCAAAAAGTTACTTTATTTATTAGGAGTGGACTGACCGGCACTGATGTCAACCATAGTGTTAGCCGCGGAGGAGGCGGGAAAGAGCTAGCTCGAACAGTCTGTTTCGGAGGGAATATGGAGCCAAATTTAGGAAAATATTGTTAGTTGCAGCAACCAAATTAACAAACACAAATCAGGAGTGGCACTGTCTGTCTCCCTTTGCTGTGAGCACAGAATGCTCCTGATAACATCACAATATAAGCACCAGGAGCCATCAGCACACACACCAGACTCATTCTAGGTAATGTGGGTGAAGTGTCTTGCCTAAGGACGCAACAACAGTATGAGCAAAGGCTGTTTCTGAAGAACTACTCATACATCTGGTCACGCTCGTCAGCACCCAATGAGGAGAGTCGATGTGTGTTTTGAGGAGCAGAGGCTGGAAACTTTAAGGATGGGTTTAAGTAAGCGGCAAATCTGTGACTAGTGACCCAGGAGCTGCAGAGTGAAAAATCAGTGACTTAAACGACCTGCTACTGATCCGTGGATGAGATTGTAGACTGCAACTTTCACTGTACCCACTTAGCCAGGTGTCTTGCTAGGTTTATATGCAAAAAAAATAGAAATAACAATATACAATAATAATAATGCATGGCAGTATTAATTCTCTCCATACACAGTTGCAGCAACCAAATTAACAAACACAAATCAGGAGTGGCACTGTCTGTCTCCCTTTGCTGTGAGCACAGAATGCTCCTGATAACATCACAATATAAGCACCAGGAGCCATCAGCACACACACCAGACTCATTCTAGGTAATGTGGGTGAAGTGTCTTGCCTAAGGACGCAACAACAGTTTGGCATTTTACAGTCGCCCCCGGCCCACTGTGGCCTGGTGTTCTCAGAGGGTTCCATCACAGTACTAACAAAGCCCTACTCTGCTTAGCTTCAGAAGTCCGGGAGAAACTAAGTCAATAGGAGCCAGAGCGAGTTGGAGCAAAACTTCATCCATGAGCACCTATAGGCTTCATAAAGCTAGCGGGTTAGCAATGTCCATCTTTATACAGTCTATGCCAAATGGTTAATCCCGTAGCCATGGTTACATTGCTGGCTCTTTTCTTATTACACTGCTGGGGCCGAAACGACATGAAAACAATATCCTGTACGTGATGAAGCTTTTGTTTCTGCTCAGACCATTAGAGAAACTGAAAGAGTGGTTTACAGTTCCACAAGCTCCGCCCACTTTCGTCTGCGCTTCCTGGTGGTCTTAATTGCCACGGTGAAACAAGAGGGCAATGACTCCATGAGGCTCATTGGTCACACAGAGCCGAGCTGCAGTCTTCGTTTAGAGGCACGAGAGGATTTAGTGCAATAAAACTGGAGCCTTTTACAGCAGCAGAGGCCTTTACTGTTGTGATCTGATAAGTGTAAGGTCTTCTGTTCGACAGGTTTACCACAGACCATTAAGGCTTCAAACTCAGAGCCAAGGATGCTTAACCAAGTGGGAGGACGAGCAGGAGAGAAAAAAAGTGATTTCTGTAAAGAGCATGGCCTGTTCTCAAAGCTATTGAAATGTCTTGGTCTCTAGAACTGAAGCACCGTTTCCACTAGCCCTACTTGGTCCTATTTTACTCTAGTCGACTTCAATATATATTCTACTCTGCTCCAATTGGCTCTTCTCTCCTCTTCTCTACCTGGTTGCCTTTTCATTACGCTTTAGCATCTGGTACCTTATCCTGGCGACCTACCACAAGAAATCAGTATCGAACCAGCTCGTCCTGGTTAGAACCTGGTCAAGAAGGAACTAAAAAAGTACAGACAGTTGAAACGCTAATATGTGTAGAGAGTATAGTCGAGCAGAGTAGAAGAGTATAGGTCTGATAAAGTATTATTAAACTAAAGAAGCTATTAACTTAAAACGTTTCTGCATTTGGGCTAGGGTTAGAATAAAACACAAGTGAGCACTCAATGAACCACATAAATAACATGACCAATATACAATAAAATACAACACAAAGAACCAATGAAGTCAATAATCACAATCCATTTCACAAAACAAGAATAAAACTATATCTCGAGTCGTAGAAATTCTGTCTCAACCTCCAAGTCTTGACAAGATTGAGAGAGAATTTCTAAAAGATTGCCTCCACGAGTTTGGCCACACAATACATCCATGATCATTCATTCATATCTTCTCAGACTTCTCAGTATGTGCAGCATTTTAAATCATTGCTATCCTGCCATATCTTTGACTGATGCCGAAATTGACCCTTCAGCATCAGTCATAACAGCCCTCAATAAGTGTAACTATAATACATATCTTTGCTATGCTTAAAGTATCTTGCAGAGTGGTTTTGAGGCGGGCAGAAGCTGACAGTTTGTGTATTGAGAAAGTGATCAATAGTTTGTTAAATTGGAGCGCTGCTGGAAACGGAGCAGAGCGTTACGTAAGGGACAGTAATCCACTTTTAATGAGCACAGTTTGTGGAAAAGTTTGGTTTGGATCCAGACCGTGTCATGGAGCCTGCTGCTCTGCTGATCAAAGACCACGTCAGGGAACGACATGGGAAAATCAACAGGGAATTACATCATTAGAGGCTTTTCATCAGAACGGTTCTCCTTTAAAACTTCTGTCACTGGTTGGAGGGTTGTTTGTGCGTATTGGTTTATTGTTCTCAGATACATATTGTTTATAGAAATCCATCCATCCAATGCAGTGTTCTGGGAGAGAGGTGTATGATCAGAGAGTGTGTGGGCCTGTGTCTTGTGTGTGTGGGTCTGTGTCTTGTGTGCGTGGGTCTGTGTCTTGTGTGGGCCTGTGTCTTGTGTGTGTATGTGGGTATGTGTGGGCCCGTGTCTTGTGTGTGTGGGCCTGTGTCTTGTGTGCGTGGGTGGACCTCTTTCTAATGTGTGGGTGTGTGTGGGCCTCTGTCGTGTGTGCGCGTGGGACTGTGTCTTATGTGTGCGCGTGGGCCTGTGTGTGTGTGTGTTCGTTGTGTTGAACGAGTGAGGGTTGGAGCTTCATCTAACTTCTTTTTCGAACGGTTAATGTCTGTTTTTCTGTGTTTCGCTTTATTGTGTTTTATTGGTTTAATTTGGCATACGTTTAAAATACAAATCCTATTCCAGCTCGTTTGCATATTGACAGAAACCAAGATTGTATTTTTCCAAGGGTTTCAGATATGTAAGAATAAGAAAAAAAGAGCCAAACATAGTAAGACTAAAACAAATGATTAATTCTAGGGCAAAGAAATTGTTGACCAATTAAAGAAATAACCCATGGACTGTTAGCAGGGATTACAACGTACCTGACCCAACATTTAGCAATACAAAAAGTATCAAACATGGAGAGCTTGCACAGGCTGGAATATCAAAGTAAATACCAACATCTTTAGCCATTTTTCTACATATCCTTTTGTATTTATGCATCATTTGTATTTTATTTTTAAAGAATAATCAAGTTTGTGATCAGGACTATACAAAAATGAATGGAATCAAACAAAATGAAATGACTAAAGACCGTAATTTTTAGCTCTACTTAATTCCTTTTGTAATACCTGTTGATTGACAATAACAAATCCATTGGAGATTGTGTGGCGTCCTGCCCGTCTGTGGCTGAATGCTTTTGAAAGGGCCTTCACCTCTGACATCTCCGTGTAAACGTGTCGAGGTCAGTCTGAGCAGCGTGCTGTAGTGACTGGCCATGAGTGGGCGAGTGGGTGAGTGGGTGAGAGGGTGAGAGGGTGAGAGGGTGAGAGGGTGGATCTGTATTGGGGGGTGGGGAGGTGACCATGGAGACGGGAACAGCTGGGGTTAAACACAGAGCTCTTTGCTTTGGATTCAAGAGCTGTTTTGTGTGCGCACTTCATCAAGTTTCCAGTCTTTTGTTTTGGGTCTGTTCCCATCCGCTGACTCACCTGCCTCACATCAGATGCATGTGTGTAATAGACAGACTATGCTAACCTGCTAGCTAGTTGTGTGTATGTGAGTGTGACCAGTATAAATGAGCGATATGAATGTGAGGTTTGAAGAAATTGTGCACTTGAAGACTTGTATTTTGGCCAAATGTAAATCATACATCCATGAATGGGGCGACAGTAGCTCAGTTGGTAGAGCATTGGCCTTCAGGCCTGAAGGTCGTGGGTTCAATTCCCACCTCTACACCTTCTCCACCGACTCCCACTGTTGACTGCTGTCGTTGTGTCCTTGGGCAAGACACTTAACCCCACTTTGCCCAAAGCCCCCACTGAAAGATCAAGGCTATGCTCACACTCAGAGAGCAGCCGTCCTCCTGTGGACTCACCACCTGCAGAGGGTCAGTGAGGGGCTGGTGCTATGAGACTTGGGTGGCATCTCTGACTGCCACCCCCCTGACCCAGAAATGGATTAAAGGGTAGAAAATGGATGGATGGATGGACATCCATGAATGTCTAATTTTCATTAACCTGCCCAGGGACTACGGGTGGAAATTAACTCTTGACCAATTACCTAGTACAATGAATATTTCCCTTAGAGGTTTATCTTTATTGTACACTGGAACTAAACTCTAAGAAGCCTAATAGGGAAAGTCAGTGTCATCAGCCCCTCTGACCACCACCAGCCATTCACACACACCAGACTTATTCTAGGCAATGTGGGTGAAGTGTCTTGACTCTTGCCTATGGACAGTTTGGTATTTTACAGCCACAGCAGTGGCACCTGGTGTTCCCAGAGGTCTCCCATCACAGTACTAACCAGGCACTGTCCTGCTTAGCTTCAGAAGTCTGACAGGAACTGGATTTCACACGCAGATATTGCCACTACAAAGTCCTGCAGAGCTGATAAGGAAAGTACAATCACACAGAGCTTAAATCTTTCACTTTCGCTTGTGTTCAGACTTTGCGACTCTATAAAAAACGTCTGTGACATAACTCCTCCTCGTCTCCATTAAACCTCTGTGTTTTTCCTCGTGGCTTCAGTCTCGGCTCAGTTTCCTCCTCATTGACTTGAATTAACGGCAGAGTTTTGGAAGCGAGCAGCGTTTTTCTCACAAACTCATAAATCTCGGACTCTTTTTCCAACTCGACTGCTCCTTCTGTTCCCACCATCCATCTGCAGCCGGAGCAGCGTAGTGTGGCAGGGGTGGTCTCCCCAAACTCACACCAGTCAGTGAAAATATACTGAATACAGAACCAATATTAGGAATTATTATAAGTGTTTTAGGCCTTAGCATGATCTTGAGAATATTTACTTTTGGCTTTCCATGTATACTATCATGCAAAAGGATTGAGAAATGAAACACCTCCATTTAGTCATAGAAGTGGGGAATATTTTAGTGAAGGATCAAACATGGTTGTACATTGTGGAAAAAGTTTTTTTCTGCAGAAATTACAACTCATTTGTTTTTGATGTCAGAGAAGTGACTGATATTAGCATGAATGTATCTATAACTTTAAAATCTATTCTCGCTCCATTTTAAAATGTTTGTTTGTTCATCTATTTATCCATTGCAATTTGTATTTGGTAGAACATGAATCCTCGGGGAGGGTGATCACAGCAACTTCTTGTGCTTTAAAGTGAAAGGCAGATACTTGGAGAGACGTTTTTTGCGCCAGTTTGATCCGCCCCCAATACTTTGTGATTGGACGCGATAAATTCAAATCCTTGATAGACAGCGGAGGCCTTTAATGGCTTTAATTGTTTTATAATACATAATATATTCAGAACAGTCCTTCTCCTTGGAAATTATGTATTATAAAACAATAGTAAATATAGATGACACTAAAGGGTTACATGGTCAAAAATATGTATTATTTTTTAATTAAATACAATTGATGTTGGAGATAGTACAGCATAATGTGAATACCACAACACAATTGTACCGCAAGTTCCTTTCTCATAGTTTTTAATAAAGGCAACGCGCTCAATTGTCTGATTTGATCATTTTCAGTCAGTCCAGCGCTGATTCAGTGCAATTCATTTTAACACAATCAGACACTCGTCATGTTGAGTCAATGCAGGAAGCTGACAGATGTTCCAACAGATGCAGACATCCTCTCAAAAAGAGAATTTCCTATGAATGTGCAATGAACTAGATTTTATTCAAACAAATATGTCATTCAGAAAAATCTCCCCATTAACCTGAACACACAAAACTATCAGAGTAAAAAAGGAAATTAAATTGTGAGATCATACATGCATTGAATGTGCAAACGTCAATTACTCAAACCTCTGGGATTTCAAATAAAACACAAGTAAACAGCCCTGAAAGAGGCTTTATCATTGACAACAACTCAAGGACAGATGACGTTTGGAGAGGAAAAGCAGGAGTCTTTATTTCTGTTTCATTCTAGTGAGTTACTCTGTGCTGAGAGAATTATGTGATGAAAACTAGAAGAATGGCTTGGAAAGAGCTGAGCCTGGAACAGACAGCATGTGTTTTCACCACTCTCGTCTTGCTTGATTGTCACTATGGTCGGCTTAAATAAGGACAGATTGTAATCATAAAAACCAAAATTTGAGAATGATCAATATGGCAAAAATAAATTGTGATTCATTCATATTTTTTCCCCCCAAAACGCACAGAAAAATCCCCTTTGAAAAATCAGCACATTGAGTCACATAAGAGCATGTAGAAAGTACAACAGAGAAAGTAGCTCTTGTATGAACTCATTTGAATAGTTTTGTATTTGATTAAAACATGTATTTCCCCTTTAAATATTCCTGTTACTTTATAATTCATAAGAAAAATGACAAATGAAGATACTAAATCAAGCACTATTCCACTAGTACCCACTAAAAATAGACGCTCGTTTCAAATGCATTACACCCTGATGCTTTGAGGTTGGGATCTATGAGAAAAAATATATATATTTAAATAGTTGTTTGCAATATAAGAAACATTTACAAAAAATACAAAATTGGCAGGTTAAGATATGAATAATAATAAAAAACGCATGTAAACAATCTCATTTTACACACATGTTTTAGCACAAATTTAATGGCTTGCTAAAAGGAAAAAGGCCTGATCTGCCACCATCTTGTAAAAATAATACTGTAATTTAAACGTAATTATTCATATTATATGGATCCTAGGCATGCATACGAGTCCTTAATAAAGTCTAAATAAATAAAATGAGTAATTAATAATAGCGCGTTGTTGCACCAGCTGTGTTGTCCAGTGGGGGCGCTGTAGCTTTATGTGGGTCAGTGGTCCGGGTCCAGAGAGGCCACTGCTGTCTGTGTGTATGACTGTGGACAGAGAGTGACGTTGGGCTCCACCCGACTGCGGAGACTGATAACCAGAGAGCGAGGCTTATCATCTACGCTCTGTACTCTGTGTGAAGTGTTACTATGGATCAGCTGACCGGGGGGGCAGAACCAGGGGAGACGGAAACCAGAAGAGAAGGAACCAAGGAGAGTGAAGCAGGAGAGACTGGACAAACCAGGCTTACAAGAAATCACAATAATAGTGGAAATTAGTGGCAATCTTAAAAGGCGAAATTACCAACCAGCCAGAACCAGGAGACTAAACCAGGGGAGAAAAAGAACCAGGGGAGACTAAACCAGGGGAGAAAAAGAACCAGGGGAGACTGAACCAGGAAACAGAAAGAACCAGGGGAGACTAAACCAGGAGAGAGAAAAAAGCAGGGGAGAGAAAGAACCAGGGTAGACTGAACCAGGGGAGACTAAACCAGGGGATTAAGAATTACTAGGGGAGACAGATCTAAGGATGGTAGTTAGGACATTGGTCATCCGCCCCTTATGGACCAATGACTGCTCTGTGTTTTTATGGTTGCATTTCCTGGATTTGAACTGTTTGATTCTCTGATCTGTTGTTGTGATTTAGGGCAATACAAAAATAGATGGAATTGAACTGAACTGAGAACCAAAGATGACAGAACCAACCAGGCTTAGTAGAAATCCCAACAATAGAGGCTAGTGGCAAATCTCAAAGGCTTTAGTTACCAACATAAATATTACTATCTGTACTGCATCTACACTGACTAATTTTGCTCAAATGAAAAAGTAAATGCGTAGACAAGAGTTAGAATTAGGGAAAACATTTTTGTCTAATTGGATTCTTTTACTGGAAAAATTAGCAAAACTGCAATATACTTAGCTTAGCATTCTCAGTAACAGTACGATTACATCAGAGGATATCATTTCATAACAGCAAAAGTCTGTGGAACCAAACATCCATTTTAACTCCTCCCATTTCCTCTAGTGATCTGCCGTCAAAACAGTAGTAGAAATATCTTTACAACCGGATCTACTGGCTCGGCGTTCACATGACATTCACCTGTCTGCTACTACAATAAGCAGCTAACAAACACAAAGGACAAGCATTTATCTCTTTGAATGTGGTGAGAAATGTAAAGCCTTTTATAATAACCCAGCCGGCTTAAGGCAACGCTACTTCATCCAAGAAAGCGCCAAAGGTTATAAATAGATAAATAGACAATTGTACCAATCAGCAAACGTGTATTTAAAACAACAAACCGCATGTTTTAAATTACAAGCCAGCCGTCACTCATTTGTTCATAATTGCACGCTCAGCAGAAAGTGACTATTCTTAGAGGGTATTTTCCTTCCGTGCTTTGACATATGGTAAATACATTATGTGCATGTGAGGTATTAACGTCAAGATTCTGCTTTCGTTGCTGATTTTATTGGAGATTAAATGTAAGGTTTGGAGCCAACTGGACCTCGGAACTAGCCACAAGACAGAAGTGGCCGCACGGTGTGGTTTTTTTGGTCTTTTAATAGTAAAGTTTGGCAGTGTTTACAAAGCAGAGCTGCGGTGATGGACGCTGGAGTGTGATGACTTCATTGATCAGAAACAGTCGGAGGATATGGACCAATGACAGACAGGAGAGGGGTCTGAAGACATTAGGAAAAGTCCTCACACTGCTACAAACCTCAATAACTACATTTCATTTACTGACAATGTTGTGGCAATATCCAGCGATAACAGTGAGACACACACACACAGTGACTGACATACACGCGCACACACACACACACACACAGTGACTGACAAACACAGAGTGACTGATGCACACACACACACACACAGAGTGACTGACACACAAATACAAAGTGACTGACACAAACATACACACACACAAAGTGACTGACACACACACAAACACACACACACACACACAAAGTGACTGACTGACACACACACACACACAGCGACTGACACACACGCACAACCACACAGCGACTGATGACACACATACACAGTGATTGACACACACAGACACAATGTGACTGACACACACAAACACACACACACACACACAGCGACTGACATGCACACATAGTGACTGACATGCACACATAGTGACTGACACACGCAGTGACTGACACACACAAAACCACACACATACCCACACACACACACACACACATACACACACACACGCACGCACACACTGCATTTAACCAGATTTAGATTAGACCACTTTTACAGTAAGTTTTATTTCTTCTCTGGATAAATCTCATGTAAACAGTGACTTGCATTGTTTCTGTAATTGTGTAATCTGTCACTTCATTGTTGATGCTCCAAATGAAGATTTAACTTTAATATTATAATAATGTTTTCAAATTGAGTTTTGATGAAGGTAGAATGTCAAAATGATTCATTCAATAACAAGAACTGTTTTTTTTCTTTTCTCCAACAGAGCAGAGACTAGTCTTGCTGGAGGTCCATCACAGATATTACATTATTACAGTGTGACACATTTCACAATTACTGCAATCTCACAGAATTATTTTGATTGCCATTGTAAGTACCAGGATGTCACAAACTAAGAATTTGCTTTGGTTCAGGCACAGACAAGTAATATAAAGTGAGATACAGTAGATAGAAAAAGGCATGGAAAAAATCTGAGTAAAATCTGAATACTGTATATAAATGTACACAATAGATATCTGGATGGAGACAAACTCTGAGAATTACAATATACATATAAATACTCACGGTACAACCAATATCAGAGCTAGACAAATGTCATCATTCTAGTGATTTGAGAATTGTGTCGACTTCAATTCAATTCAACACAATTCTCAAATCTTTCTTTAGAAGACTCTGTAAAGTAAGATTTTTTCCAGCTTATTAGTTCTGGGATGAGGCCAAAGCATGAATATTGTGGACTCCTTAAAAGCAAACATATGGATTTTAGACTTTGGTCACAGGTGTACTGAGAACTACGTGCTTCTTTCACTGGAGATGCTGTGGCTTATTTCTGTATCGATTTTACTCCCATTGTTTAACTTTGTATTGATCAAAAAGGCCTTATAACTACAACCTCAGTGAACTGCTTAGAACATGGGTCTCCACCCTACAGTTCGGGAGCTACCAGTAACTCGCAACCCTCCCCAAAGGATAATGTTAAGAGAAAATATACAAAATGCTTTTTGTATAAATCATATTCATTTATAGTTGTAACACTAGACAACAAAAATGATAAAGAATTTGGCTGAATTAAATATTTTGATGGAACAAGGAATACATTTATATCCAGGCTTGAAAAAAGACTAAAGCTGGTTATTCCTTTATTTTAAGATTTGTTTTCAAACATAATGATAAAAACTGCTTCATCCATAAAAATACCATAATGTGGACTGCTAGGAGAAGCTCTTTAGTATGTCGACATCTATCACAACTGAAGCAGGGAGTCCTTCTGTCCCAAAAGTTACAGCATTTAAAAATGTAACACTTGGTTTGGTGACAAAAGGGTTTTCAATCTGAAATGTAAATAAAAAGGAGTGACCCTGAATCATGAGGCTGAGAACTCTGTGGAGATAAGTATTTTTGGTATTGTTACTTCCTCTGAATCCCTGTTCCTCAAACTGAATCTAAAAACCTGGAATCACGAAACCAGCCTTAGTCAGGTTTTCTCCAGAAGCACAAACATGAGACGATACTGTAAGCAGCTGCTGATCCTCGTCCAGATTGTTCACAAATTGAAATCGGGCTGAACAGAATTAGCAGATTACAGCTCCTCTGAGAATCTTAATCTGATCAGTGGACAGATCCAGTCCAATCAAAAGGACCCACATTGAATATTTCTGACTTTTATGGTAATGATGCTGCAAAAGGCTCGCCCACCCAGTTCAGGAAGTAAACATCACTTTTCATTATCCCCATTAAAAAGAATATATATTATTAAAGTCTGGAAGCTCGTTCAAAGCTGGGGTGAACATTGACAAGGCTGAGATTTTTATGTGAAATAAGTTTGACATTTGCCAAATCATCTTAAAAAGGTACACTGTGTAGTTTTTACTCCCATCTAGCATTGAGATTATGCATTGTAATTGTTGGCACTACACTACTCCCGCCCAAACTCCTTTTTGTCCCTTATCAACCGCTGAATTTCAAGATGGCGCAAAGATATGTAGTCCTCCAGCCTCATGGACATTTATAAGTCAAATTCTAAGCCCATGACAATAATTCAAAAACATGATGAAAGTAAATATTCTTAAAAAGGGCACATTAGTTATTGGTTAAAAACATTTATTATACGGCTCCTCACAGCAGCAGTAGAATGCTCCATTGATTTGAATGTAATTTCAAAACGTTCTACCGGTCATTATTTTCTATAACGGACCTCTCAAAACCCATGGCACTGCAAATGCGTGGATAACTCCGCAAGTAGTTCCGGCCACTCCGGAGCTAGCCACGCTCAATCAACACACTTGCTAGCATAGCCACGGGAAAGCCTTTGGGAACTATTTTATTTTCTGTCATTAAATAAACCTTTCGGCATTCCTAAAAGTGGACTGATATTTATGTTGTGTGTTTTGTTGGTATAAAGCCGTATAATAAGCGGGATAACGTATATTACGCAGGTCATTATCGGAAAATTAGTACCTTCAGGGCTGAAGGTGCTTATTTTCCGATAATGACCTGCGTAATATACGTTATCCCTTACTTAACAAAATGACAAAAGGATACACCCCGTTTTGTACATGACATTGTTTGCAGTCAAATGCAACATAGTTTTATCAATAATAACTACTAAGATTCAATAACAGTTTTATGCAAAATATTATCAGATGTTCATAAAATCCTAACACTCTATGGCCATTTCCGTGTTGTTCGACTCGCGACTTGCTGCTCATGTCTCAGCGCGGTCACATGAGCTGCTGTTTGACTGTTCAACATTAGCCCTATTGTTGCCCAGAGTCGGCCCCTGCAGCAGACACGGTGTTTGTCGTCAGATTTACATGGATTACAGTCTATGCTTGTATGGATTATGGTGGTTAGCTGCATTCATTTCATGGGCTGGACTTTAAAAACATGTTTTCTGTGGCCGCTGTCGAGTCATTTATGTGATTAGTCCATTAGGGATGAAGCTCAGATGCACAGGTGGCAGGCGTTTGGACAAACAGCAGCAGGTATGTGAGGCTAGAGTCCATATACTAATGTAAGATTATATTCAGCTCCACCCAAAGTATATACATTTGTTGATGCTGTTTTAAAAGCGCTGGGTTCACATCTCACGCCTTATTTTGTTTAATTTATCTCACATCAACACAAATTTCAAATACATAAAAAAAAAATTGCGCATATCTTTGTGATACCTGTGAAAAATTGACTCCCTGAAAAGCTCTGCAAAGCTTATAAATGGGGTTCCACATTGGATTAAAAAAATACAAGGATTGCTGCAACAGAGGAAGTTTAATCTTTCATAAAAGTAATCTTTCAAAAGAAGTCAATTTTCTTCTGCTTCATCCGTTGCCGGGTCGCGGGGGCAGCAGTCTAAGCAGAGACGCCCAGACTTCCCTATCCACACACACTTCCTCCAGCTCGTCCGGGGCAACCCCAAGGCGTTCCCAGGCCAGCTGAGAGACATAGTCCCTCCAGCGTGTCCTGGGTCTTCCCCGGGGTCTCGTCCCGTATAATAGTTGATCTTAAAGAAATAAATGCAGTATAAAAACACAGAGATCTCACCTTTAACAACAATAGGCACTTATATAAAAGTCCAAGTCTAAGGTATCAATAGGTTAACCTAACGCAGGGGTGTTCAAACTTATCCGATCAAAGGAAACAGGCTGAAAATTAGTCAAAAAGGATGAACAACAGCATAAGAAAGATGTCACAACCGCTCAAAATACAAAAGAGAGAATTTAGCACAAATTAGCCAGAAAATATGCATGAAATGTATCATTCCGAACTCTGCAAGGGCACAAAGAAAGACAGGATAAATAGAACGGCTTCATAATAGATCAATCAGGAAGTAAAAAGGGTCATAAAACTCCTTATCGCTGTTTATGGAAACATATGGACCACAATCTTCCTTCACTTTAGGACTGGCATGTGTCCAAAGTAAATGGCATTATGACTTTGGGTTTAGGTTTTATTTATTAAACATGTAAATGCGGTAGAGATGGCCATGTCATTTTTATTCATAGTCTCATAGGCAGGTTGACGTCCATACATGTAAACCGGACAAAGGCGCAAACACACAACACGCCGACGTTGTAAGCATGTAATGTAATGTATTCCAATGTGGTTTTTTTACTGCAAATGGCAAAAATAAACTGAATCTGAATCTAAGCATTGGATACTTCATAAAAAACAAAAATAAATTGTTGAAGTGTGAGATGGATTATTGAACAGCATTCCAAATTAAGTTTGGAATGCTTTGGTTCCTCTATACCAGACAAATGTGATATTGCGATGTTATCATTGTCCAAGACGGAAGACTGATGTATGCCATCAAAATATGTCAAGGTAAAAACATTGCAATTTGTCTGGTATAGAAGAACCAAATAACCTAGAAGAAGGCAAGGTGAGCCTTCCTAAACTAAATTCTAAATTATGTAACAACACAGTGGGTAAAGTACAATGAAACTAGTGCTTATGTGTTTGTTTATTTGTGTATTTGGTCAGGACAGTGTGTATTAATGATTAGCACGAACTGCAAATATCCCATACTGTAGCTCTGTGGCTAATTTGCATCTGTAGTCCCCAAGTTTTTAGTGGTAAGGGAAACTGGAGCACCCTAAGGAAAGCTACGCAGACACAGGGAGAACATGCAAACGACACACAGAGGTGAAACCAAACCCAGGAACTTCTTGTGCATATTCAATTCAATTCCATTCTTGTATAGCCCTAAATTTCAACAGTAGTTATCTCGGAGGACTTTACACATCCATTGAATTCGCCAACACAGATCAGAGAATCAAACTTTTCAAAGACAAGAAATGGAAGAGAAAAACACATTGGTATTGGTTCAGAAGCTAACCACTGCTCCACCACACATTGAGCGTTGCTACTTGTCATATCCCCAGGTTCGTATCACACTTTCTAACAGTGGAGCAACTGGAAAACTGGGGCATGGACTTTTTTGCTTTGAAAATAAAATTGAAACACATCGGCTCCTTTAACACCGAGGCCGTTGACTCCGGCTGCACGGCAGATATGAGCAAATACAGAGCGTGACATCATCTTCAGCCTTCAGTCATGTGACATGCGCTGATAACGTTTATGCACATAGAAAACATGTCTGATGTGATTTTGACTGATCATTATAATTGTGGGGAATAAAATGTCAAGTCAACAGGGTTTCTGTAAAAAGCACAGTTCTTTCTAATTATTAATGAAGAAATGTGAAATAAAACATAAAAAAGAAATGCATAAATTAAGATGTAACACAAAGCCTTTGTTTATCAATGACTCCAATACAATCTATCTAGTTGTATAACGCTGTAGAAATGAGATTGTGGTCCCTCTGCATTGTCCTTCAAGATACAATACTAATCCTCAACAGTTTAATAAAAACACACTCCACTGACTCCTGCATACAATATAAGTGTCTCCTCATCTCCTACAAGTCCCTTCATAATCCTCCTGAACCCTGAGGACCGAGCCTTCTGAACTCTGGGGGACCAAGCCTTTTGAAGCCCAAGGACCGAACCTTCTGAACCCCAAGGACCGAACCTTCTGAACCCCAAGGACCGAACCTTCTGAACCCCGAGTACCAAGCCGAGGACCGAACATTCGCTACGGCTGCCCCGTCTCTCTGGGACTCCCTCACACATCAGGAACTGACTTCACAACGTAATCCCTGCTCAAAACCCACAAGTTTAAAAGTGTCTACTTATAACTATTTATTTATAGCTACTTTTTGTGTCCGTTCACTCAACAAGCCCATTTATAAAGCATCTTTGAGTGTCCAAAAAAGCTCTATACAAGTACAATGCATTACAAAAATGGTCAAACTTACATTTTCTCACTTATAGTCACAAGTGGGCATCAGGCATACTCTTGTTTATATGGCAACCAACAATGAGAACTTTGAAGCTGCAGAATATGTGATTGTTTGGCCTGTATCCTATCTATTAATCACAGAACGCCTCATTGATGTCGTAAACATCTTGATCACGCCTTAAACACATTGTCAACTATTCTGACAAGTGACGAGGATGAAGCTGTGTTTGAACAAAGCACAGAGGACTTAAGTTGAAGGTTTGAAAAGGGGGAACGTGTCCGGGCCGCTCCCAAAAGTGAACGTATTCATGCGGAGAGGTCTGCGTGGACTCAGACGGGACTCTGGAGGATCATGGGGCTTTCAATGAGACCCACAAAGGGACGGCAGCGCTCCTAATGATTCAACAAACTCAAAAGACTTCATTCATTCATTCATTCATTCATTCAAAGCGTGATCAAAACAGAGAGGATGTTTTGTGAATGGGTTTTCTATAGTTGAGGTGTCTCTTATGGCAGCAATGAATTCTATACACGACAGTGGCTGAGTGGTTTGCTCTCTCGCTCCTGAGCAAGGTCCTGGGTGCGAATGCTCAGAGCTGGGCCTTTCTGAGTGGAGTTTGCATGTTCTCCTCCCACCACATTCGAACGATAATCAGATGGCTAGTTTTCACATGCATTTATTTTTGGTTACATGTTATCTCAGCTTTTACAGTGAAAAACCAATCAGCTCTCAGTATGCAAAAGATAAATATTTTCTAATAAGATAAAGACTCCATGACGTGGTTTGATTTGTTCACAAATGTTGGGATAAAATGTGTGTATGAAACAAAAAATCTCCTTAAAGTATATGTTTTCTTCCCAATATCCTTCACAACCACATTCTGGCATTAGACCAAGAACAAGTCACAAAACACTCATTGATTTTAACACGTGAACTCCTCCTTTCACACATGTACAGTCAATTCTCTCCAGTGGTCCCAAACACACACAACACTGTCCATTAATTACATCCAACACGAGACGTCGCAGACACACTAATGCGTTTATCTCGGCTGTGGTGCGAGGATTTAGAGGAGATGGGAGGTGAATAAACCGGCCATGACACCTTCTTCACAGGGTTTAGACACAAGACCAGCTGCCCACAAGAGACTATGCCACTTCAGATCAACTCAACTCAAGCATCAGCAGCAGGTGTGGGCTTGGATTGGGCCGAACCACAGGCCAAAGGGAAGAGGGTCCGCTGAGAGTTAGGAGGGTCTTAATACAAAGGCGGATGGAGTTTGAATGGGACTGGATAAGCAACTGTGATTAAATAGGTATAATATTATTACAGCTTAAGTACAGCTGAGGCTAAGGGACCATTGGTTACTTGGTTTGTCTTTTTTGGCTTGTGGCTGTTGTTGTTATTGGCAACTCCTTCAAGAAGACTACCCTTTAGGCTGTAAAAATACATTTGTTTAATTTGATTGGATATGAACACCAGGATATGGACCAGGCGCATGGATAAAAATGGAAATGTTGATCCTTCTAAATATTTTCAGTCAATATTCGAACAATGTTTAAGAATGAGTGAACAAGTCCTAGTGTCATCTTTATGTCTTGCAAAGTCAAGGACAAAAAACGTGAGTGGATGAAAACCATGGAAATATTAGTTCTAGAACTGACTAGAGAAGTGTTCTTTTTAGATACATTTTTACAATTGGTTGGTATATGCATCTCCTATTAAAGGGTAAATTTTGCATGTAATGTCCTCTTTAAACAGCTCAAAATTGCTTCTAAAGAGATGAATAAACAACCTCTGACCGTGGCCACCTTGCTACTCCCATTTTTTTTCTCATTCGTTATTCCACTTTACTTTTCTGACTTGGTAATGTGTGGATGATTCGCCTGCCTCACAGCCATTTTTACTTAAAGGAAAAAAATAAATCCATACATCTGAACTTTGTGGATGTGTGGTGGAGTGGGGGTCAGGGGCGATCTGACTGCTCCATTAACAGTTCTATGCCTAGAGCAAGTTTTGAACCGTCGGCCTTTGGGACAGAGGAGTCAAGAATGTCCCAATGTTTATAGAGAAATATATTTATTCTAAGGCACAACAATCCAGAACAAATGTCAAACGTGGTGAGCAGGACTTGGGGTAATGTTTGTCTTTGCTCTGACAGACATTCATAACCACAGCTGCTGTAGGCAACTCTATTTCAAAGTTAACCCAAACATAAAGCAAATGATAACTAGTAAACTTAAATCAGCAAACTTTCTGGAATGAAACTGGCTATAGCTGCTTAAGCTTTAACCGTTTATCGCAAGTGTCTGTACTTTGAAATATAAGCAACTCAGCCGGCTTTAAAAACTCGCCTCTAAAAGAATACATTCACAAGAACACACGGTTCAGCTTAGGCGTCTGACATGTGCTACTAAGAAATCAAATCCCATAGTATCTAACAAAACCTGAATTTCTGAATGCCAAACTCACCCTTTTAAAACAGCTCTAACCACTATCTCCACTTTCATCTATGTTTGGCTAAAGACAATTGATAAGGTTACACAAGTAGAGCCCCCACCCACAGCCTGAATCAGAGCTGAATCATGGAGAGAGAGAGAGAGCAAGAGAGCGAGAGAGCGAGAGAGCGAGGCAGAAAAACCACACGTTCTCCTTGTCATCACACCTACAGCTCACCTCAGCAACATGGATCATCAAGATAAGACCCATGGCTTCATAAAACTAATATGACCTCATGGTAGCGTCAGGAAAGTGGCTTAAACTGTTGTCAACACAATCTTGGGACAGTGTTTGAGTTTCCAAGAATGGACTTGAACCAGCACAGCAGAGACTAAATAAATAAAACAAAACATAGGGGTCAAAGACAGGGCTAAGGCTGGGGTAAGTTATAAAGACTGAATCCTGGTCCACCTCAGGACAAAGAATCAAAAGGACTATAGTTGGTCTGAAATGGGCACATAGCTCAGCAACTCTAGGTGGTGTGGCGGAAAAAACAACAACTAAAACTGGATGAAAAACAAGACTTTACTTAAGAATTCAGTCGAGCAAAATTAAGTCTACTTCAGCAGATGAACAAGAACCAAGCAATGAGTGAAAAAGCAGGACGGAAACAAGTCCTAATCAGGTTTGAAACAGCACAAACCAAGTCTAAAGTTAGTAAACATCAAAGCAGGAGTGAACTGGAAGTGCACACTGGGTCTAAACCAGCCTCAAGCAAGTAAAAAACAACTGGAAAGAGGTGCGTCTCTGTAAACTGGTGGTCAACAAAGTCTAAAAATGGACAAAACCAGGGCTATGCAAAAGATCAAAACGCAACACAGGCAACTCTATTCCAAAACATGTACGCTTAAGGGGAAATCTATCTTCACCAGCCAGAGATATTGAAAAAACACAAAAAAATGGCATCATAGTTTCCTAAGGATTAAAAAAGTATGAATTAAGTGACACACTAACCTCTCTTCTCCTCAAGATCCTGCAGATAACGCTTGTAAGCTGCCGCGGCGTTCATCCCAACCAATAAATAAGGTTTTCAAGCAGAAACATCAGTCTGTGAGAAAGTTGAATTTGAAGTTGATTTGTCAAGTTGTAGTAAATCCACAATGCCATCAAAGTGCCATCCTTAATCTCAAAGGTAATCCTCCTACTTTCTCCCTGCTGGGATCGCTTCTGTCTCCTGTCCTCGTCTCTGTGAGTGAGCGTAGCCTGGAGTGTTAGCTGTCGCGAAGCTAATCCGGGATTCAGAGGGGAAAAAAAACAGGACTTTGGACCACGAGGGTTAATAAAACGCGTGTGCCTGTTGCCGGCTGCGAGGGAGAAAGGAGGAAGTGAGCGACAGAGAGAGAGGCGTGTTACGAGCCCAGCTGTGAGTGGGGTTAGCGTCAGGCGGCAGAGTGTTGACTTTTGTAAATCTTAGACGATGCAGCATTTGTCATTGAGACGCCAGAGAGGATGCAACAATCTGCACATTTGTTCTGAGTGCACTGCAAAAAGTATACACAATAAGACAGTATATGATTGAATCTAGTGCTTTTTCACCTGATTTACAGAAGAAATATTGTGTATCATTTTTGTAATTAAGAATAGAATATGAAGTGAAGTCAAGAACTATGTATTTTAGATGTTTTCAGTAAAAAAAAAGAATCAATCAATCAAATGATCATTATAATAACAATACATGTTATATATATTGCACCGTACCCAGGAAACTTCAAAGTGCCACTGATTTTTTTTTTTTAAACAGAAAACAAAAAATACCTAGTTCTTGACTTCACTTCACATTATATTTCGAATATTTGAGGTTTCCTGGGTATGGTGCATTATAGATAACATGTATTGTTATTATTATGACCATAATCATGTTTTAGAATGTGTAATAATGGTGGAATATATATGGTCAAACAAGTATGAAGGGTAAGAAATGCTCTCACCTGATGGATATCACCTCCCTAAAATACCACCAGATGGAGGAGATAAATTTAGCAAAAACTTATTTTGGGGTGATAATTTTGCTTTAGAAATTGGAAAACTGCTCTGAGGGGGATATGATAGTGGTACAATAACGTCATATCACTTTACGTAGTAGTAATTTTTTTCAAATGTATGTGCAAAAGATTTGTGCACACACACAAACAAACACACACACACAACTCTGACCCTACACCTCTCAGCATCACTCTTTCATCCACACACTTCTGTCTCTACCAAATAAAGACATGCTTTTTTGTAGAGATTAGCGGTATACTAGAGAAAAAAGCACAAAATGTGTTCTCTAAAGGAACATTTTCTAAAAAATAAATTAAAAAAAACGTACCAAAATATGAATGTGTGGTTACAGAAGTAAACTGGCATCTTTCAGTTTAAACTTTCTTGTAGTTTCTACTCATTCTTTACCGTTTGGAAATAAAAACCAAAGACGACAGATATAAATGTTTGTCTCAATTGAATTACTTTCCTCAAATGTTGAAGGAGAAAACACAAGCTAAATCTAATTATCACGGCTTTTATCAACGTTTGTCCTTTTACACACTGTACACGCTGTTTGTAGAGCAATTATGGACAACTGATGCCAGAAAGTTGCACAAGCTATAAAGGGAAAAAATCTGCTGACCGCTAACTTCATCTGTGGTCTGAACAGAGCCTGCAGGGACATTGAGGTGACCAGGTTTCCGCATATAAATCTAGCAGTAAAGTGCCACAGTGCAGATCCATTTGGGAGGGGAAGGAATATTAAATAGTGACATATAGTATTAAGTTTTGGGATTTTGTTTAAAACTCAATATCTTTGTTGCTATCGGTAACCCAAAACAGCTTTAGTAAGGAGAACTAGCTTGTGTTTCTTTACAGTGTGTCTTGTTTTCTAAATGTGCGGTGAACTTCATGAATCACTTCATCAGGATCTGCTGCCGTGTCAATATTTTGGTTGAAAACACCTCTTCTCTTCTGTCTCCGAGCCAAACTGTCTGAGTCTGCGGCCTTCACACCTCCGCACACGCACAACCAACAAATGTGTTTGTGGATAGAGCAAAAACATCCAATTTACTCTTTAGAAATCAAAGGGAAAGAGTAATGTGGAAAATTAGAAAAAAAAGATGCAAAAAGGTGCAACTATTGATGAGAAAAGAGGAGGATTTACGACCTGTCAATGTTACAAAAGTCAGTGGGTCCAAGTCACATGGGAAAGTTTTTTTTTTTTTTTTTTACCGGGAAAGTGTACAGTAACATCTGGCAAAAAGAAAAGTTGCATACTACCAGGTTTCAGAGAAGATTGTTAATATTTTTTGTATTAATTCATTAATTCATTCAAAAAAATTCTTGAGTCTCCAAGAAATGCCAGTCAGTATTTTTAAGCATGAAAACAAATAGTTTAATGGCAGACCACTTACTAGAAATGTTACACAGTGGATTTTTTATAATTCTAGAAGAAGGCAGCAACATCTGCCTCTCCGTAGAAGAATTTACTGTTTACAGTTTTCAGGATGCTCAAAGACGCTTCACATGTAAATTCTTTCACTCCATACATGACGATGATAAACTACTACTGTAGCCACAGCTGCCCTGGGACACACTGACAGAAAAGAAGCAACCAGTCTGTGCCATCGGCCTCTCTGACCACCACCAACCATTCACACACTTACTCTTGGCAATGTGGGTGAAATGTCTTGCCTAAGGACACAACAACAGTTTGGCACTTTACAGCTGCAGCCGCCCCACTGTGGCACCTGGTGTTCCCAGAGGTTTCCCATCACGGTACTAACCAGGCCCTGCCCTGCTTAGCTTCAGAGGTCAGAAAGTATCTTGCTTGCACTTGTAGGTGTGGCCACATACAATGTATACATAAGATCACACAGTAACTACATTCAAAGGAATGGTACTGGTTTGCATGGATACAGGTTTGTAAGGGGAAGGGGAAATGTGTGAAGTTGCAAATGTTTGCATATTTTATATATTACTTTCATGCTTGACACAGTGGGAGCATGCCATCTCCTCAATGAATGGATGGTGGTGGTCGGAGAGGCCAATGGCAGATTGGTTGCTCTCCCACCGCCAGTGTGCCCCAGGGCAGCTATGGCTTCAGCAGTAGCCACAGCAGCCTTGGCCAATGACAATGTGAAAAATGCTTTATAAAAGCGATGCATTAATATGATCATGATTATTATGATTATGATTATTATTATTATTATAGGGGTGACAGTGGCCGAGTTGGTAGAGTAATCAATATGTAATGCAAAACATCTAGTTCTAATGTCTCAAAAAAGCCATCACTAGTTTTCACATGCATGCGGTTTTTTTAGCTTTTGTCACAGCTTTAAATCTGTTTTTCATACAGAAAAGTGAAAGGACCACAATGAATCAGCTCTCAGCCAAAAGCGACCACTAGAGACTCACAAGGCTCTTTCTTACAAATATGCAAAAGATAAGATGAAAATGGCATGAATGGTCTGATTGGATCGCAAAATTTTAGTTTTACAACCTCATCTGTTAGGACACACAAATAGATAGAATAGATATATAAAAGGTACCCCAGCTTTAAAGGGGCCAGAGGATGATGAGATAAGAGATGCATCATTACAGAGTGGGAGTGCGGCAGAGGACAGAAAATTATACCATCACTAAATTAGTAATCCGTACCAACGGTACCAATATTAGTCTTGTGTCTCGTCGATACCCCCCACACAAAAAATTCTGCTGACAAAGTACATTAAAGTAGATGGAAGCAGTGACTAGTTCAAGTTTATTGTGTGAACTCAGCAGTAAAACTTTTGCCTAATTCCTTCTAAGTCCGCCTTAAAAAGAAGTGGACTTCAAAGTGAGAGCTCAGAACCTCAGACAAAACCTTAATTGAGAGACGCGCAGTGAGGCCTGTCGCTCCCCGGAGTCTCTGCTTTCACACTGCACCATGAACACACCGTCAGACCTGCTTCAAAAGGTCCCTGAAAGCAGCAGGGGCAACAAGGCAAGGCCACAGACCTCAAACAACACTAAATACTGTATTACGCAATTATTTGGATGTGACAATATAGAATTCACATCTCTCTTACAGTATATAGTAATAACACAATTTTCATGCCAATTTCTAATCGACTAACACTATTTTTTATAATAATAATAATTTTGGACACTCAAGGCAAGCTTCACATGTCATTATCTATTCACTACATACACGGCGGCTATTGTCATGCTGCCCTGGGAAACACTGGGGGAAGTGAGGCAACCAGTATTTGCCATCGGCCCCCTCCCTCTACCACCACACAAACACACCACACTCATTCTAATGTGGGTGAAGTGTCTTGCCTAAGAACACAAGGACAATTATGTTACAGCCGCAGCCGCCCCACTGTGGCACCTGGTGTTCTCAGAGGTCTTCCATCACAGTACTAACCAGACCCTGTCCTGCTTAGCTTTGAAGGTCTGACTGTATCTGACATTCACCTGGTATGGCCACTTCATGTATATAATTTATTTAGTTTATCTATACAATCAAACTTTTTTATATTACAACTAAAATAAAGCAGAACAAGGACACAAAGGCTCGAGAAGAGGATTTGACCAAATTACAAACACATCTCTCCTTCACAAACTCATGCATTCATGAATTTGGAATAGAAACATAGAACCAGACACCACAGACAAACCTCACAGCGATTATGAGAAAGAAAACCGGATTTACCTTTAGTTGGATGAAGACGAAGGGGACATCAGCAGAGACATGGAAAGAAAAAGAGGGGGAAAAAAGACATTTTGGTTAAAAAGTGCATAAAATTTTCAAAGATTTCCAAATGACAAAGTATGAATGCTGTAAGAAGAGCGATTTATGACCACCTGTATTCTCATTTGATGCAGAGAAGACACACAGAGAATGTCTTCCTAAATAGTCTTGGATCAATATGGTTGTTGGTTGATTATCCAATAAGAAATGTGTAGAAAATTCCCCATAAATGATTACTGATCTGACCCAAACTGTACTCCCAAAACTTGAGATATTAAGCTGTTATGATTATTATTTTTTTGCTCAACATGTGAATTGGGGGTTTGGCTTGAATGTCAAACAAAATACAAACAAATACAAATCTTCAACTATTTTGCTCTATATTGTCACTTTGAGTTTTCACATAGAAATCATTCTAATTTACATAAAATACTAACACTAATTTTGAAGTAATTTGGGCAAATGCTGTTTTTCCGCTCAACATAAGACTCTTCAAGAGCTGCTCTTTATCTCAGAAAACTTTAAATTGAAGTATGAGCTTTTGAACTGCCCTCAACAGTTTTAAAAACGGCTGTGAAATGTGTTAAAACTTAATCATTTTGTCATATTGAGCCCAGTGGCAATTCCCATCAACGATATACCAACATCTTTTAGGGGAAAAAACAGAAAATCGACCAAACATTGACAGCCCTGGTAAATGCTTTGAGTTTGCTTAATAGTAAATAACCTTTTGTGTTGTATATTTTCAGTTGGACATGTGTGTAGCGAACGAAAGAAACTGTCTGTCGAGTCCAGGCTGTAAATGTTTCCACTGTGGTGATCTGTGGCCCTCGGTGCTGCCTCAGTGTGGCGCTCAGAGGAGAAGGATGTAGGTCAGAAGGGGAGAGGAGAGACCGGAGAAAACAGAAATGATGCTACACAAGTCACTGCAAAACGCCAATGTTTTTTTCAACTAAAACAAGCAATATGTCAGATTTTCATGTTAAGTCATCATTAAATGGCCCTAATCTGTCAAAAGGCATTAATAAAACATGCTCTTTTCCAATACGTATTTAACTGATTTTCAAACTGGTTATTCAAATTTCAAAATTAGTTTTACAGCCCCTAAATCTTGTTATTGTTTTCATTTCGATGTCCCGCAGAAAGTCCTTGGTCCGGGTTGTGAGAACTCACCGTGTCGAGCTAGTCTCACTGGTAAAGTCACATGTGGCCGCAGAACGAAAAAGGTCTCGTTATCATTCTTAAAATAAGGAATAAAACAAGAACTATCGGGGCGTTGGTGTTGGTTTTAGATTGGTTGTTGACAAAACTCATGTCAATTCAGATATTACGGTCCCAGCTGGAATTGTCTGCATATCTGGCAACCTGAGTCAGGGAGAGTGGGAGACATTGCAGTATCACTTTTGGCTGGATTTCTAAACATTGCTCTCTGCAGAGCTGGGCTGGTTCAGTTGGAGTCAGCAGAAAAGGCTCAGAAAGAGAGAGAAAAGAGACGGACAATGGTTTAGGAAAGGACAAAATCCAAGCAGAGAGAGACAAAGAGAGAGGAGAGAGCGAGAGAGAGACCGAGAGAGCAAGAGAGAGACAGAGAGAAAGAGAGACAGAGGGAGAAAGACACACAGATTGAGACAGAGAGAGATGCGCAGACAGACAGTTACACTCACAAACAGACCCACACAAAGAGAGAGACAGAGAGAGACACACACACAGACACAAACAGGGCGTTGGTGTTGGTTTTTGATTTGTTGTTGACAAAACTCTGGTCTATTCAGATATTATGGTGCCAGCTGGATTCGTCTGCATATCTGGCAACCTGAGTCCGTGAGAGTGGGAGAGGTTGCAATCACTTTTGGCCAGATTTTTACAAATTGCTCCTTTAAGACCTTTTAATTTTCTTTAGAATGCATTTTAGAATTTTTTGCCTTGAGAATTCCAGTGGTCAAGAAATTAACTGTACCAGGGCCACAAATATTATCGTTCATCACAAAGCCTCTCTAGGACTCTTACACATTTTGATGCACGATATATTGGAGCAGAAAAACACTGCGATTAATAACAATGGGCCTCATTCACGAACGGTTCTTAGGAACAGATTTGTACGTAAATCCTACTTACGCGGTTTTTACGAAGAAAGTGGCATTCACGAATATTTCTCGTAACCAGAATTTGTCTTGGGCAAGTACAAATCCTACGAGTCCTCAGGAGCACTCGTACGCATTCAGTGCCGACATGTTCACACGCCGGGGTTGTCCTCTTTGGTGAAGTTGAATAAAAATATAACATTCCAGTGATATGTCCGTCATATCGATGTATGTATTTATTTATTTGTAGTAATCTTTATTAGTAATCTTTATTTATATACCGCCTTTTTCACTGCAGATCTGGCCTACTTTTTAATTCATTTTGAAATGAAATGTGCCAACGCTTTATCAAATACATTGGAAATCTTGCCGTGTATTAGTGACCCCTTCCTATTTATAGGGGGCATTTCTTTATTCACGGGCCACAGAACAATGGCATATATAGTGCTGCTGCAGGAGGTTGCAGGGTCCGCTCTGAGTCTCTGCGCTGGTCTCTCCTATGGATCTATACGGGTCTGCACTGGTCTCTCCCTTTACGGGTCTGCACTGGTCTCTCCCTTTACGGGTCTGCACTGGTCTCTCCCATGGATCTATACGGGTCTGCGCTGGTCTCTCCCATGGATCTATACGGGTCTGCACTGGTCTCTCCCATGGATCTATACGGGTCTGCGCTGGTCTCTCCCATGGATCTATACGGGTCTGCACTGGTCTCTCCCATGGATCTATACGGGTCTGCGCTGGTCTCTCCCATATACGGGTCTGCACTGGTCTCTCCATACGGGTCCGTGCTGCATGCTCCTGGATCCTACGGGTCCGCGCTGGTCTCTCAAGTCTGGTCTATGCGGTCTATCTTCGGTCCGCGCTGGTCTCTGCGCACCGGTCTCTCCAGTCAGGTCACTCCAGTCTATGCGGTCTCTCCTATAGGTCCGCGCTGGTTTCTGTGTGCTGGTCACTCCAGTCTCTCCTCGGGTCTGCATTGGTCTCAGCGCTGGTCCGCGCTGGATCTCCTCCCAGGGTCCAAAATATTTTGAGATTAATCTCAAAACATTTTGAGATTCATCTTTAAAATAATACATAATATATTTTTAAATTAAGATCATAACATTTTGAGATTAATCTCATCATATTCTTAGATTAATCTCATAATTTTGCTAGTTCGACTTTATTATCATAATATTTCGACTTTTAAGTCAACATTTTATAACTTTATTCTCAGTCTGGCAAAAGCCTGCTTTAGGCCTGTTGCTGTTTCCTCTGGCGTCTGCACACGGCCCTGCAGTCCCTTATATGGGCATTAATGGGCGGTTACTTATGCTAAGTACCTATGGTAATGAAGCACCTGGCACGCGCGCTGTACTTACGAGGAGTTGGCATTCATCAATCTGAGAGAACACCTGCGAACAATTCAGCGGCTTACGAGTGCGTTGATGAATCCCACGTGGGGACTTCCTAGAAATCTACTTAAGGACAACTTGAGAAGAAAGTTGAGTAGTTTCTTACGTAGTTATTCGTGAATGAGGCCCATTGTCGCTATTCTCTGCCCCGCAAAACATTTATAATATTGAAGCTCAATCTCAGTATAGTAGACCTTAGTTGTGCCTATTTTAGAAGATTAAGCCATACAAGTTCTTCTACAGAGGAAACCTGATTGCAGAAGAGAATGTATATTTTCTTTTAGAATTTTGCCAAATTATGTATCCGTTTATGTATCGATTTATTTGATAGGAATTTTCTTTTGATAGGGAAACAGTACAAAATGTATAGCCAAGTCTAATTTGCAATGTCCGTAGCTAGCCAACCTCTCTACAGGCATATTTATTTGTCATGTAAGCACAAGTTTAAGTAATGCTTTTGGAAATTACAAGATACAGATTTAAAGTTCCCTTGTAAAACGTGTACATCTTCCGCTATAAATAATTTAACAAAGGAAGATCTTGTAAAACCTGCGTGTCATTTCTAGTAGGGGTAAAGCATTCCGGTTATGACTTGGCTTTTTCCCAACACTCACCGCATCATAACTTTACACAAGAGGTAGAAGTACTGGAAAGTCATTGAGACGTTACAGACGACGGCACCTTTATATCATTAGGCGTGTTTTGATTTGTTTGTTGGGTTTTTAAATTGTGTGTTGTAGCTGATGTGGGTGATCTATCTTCTGCAGAGCTGGGCTGGTTCAGTTGAAGTCAGCAGAAAAGGCTGAGAGAGAGAGAGAGAGAGAGAGAAAAGAGACGGAACAATGGTTTAGGAAAGAAAAAATCCAAAGCAGAGAGAGACAGAGAGAGAGAACAAGAGAGAGAGAAAGAGATACACACAGAGAGTGAGACAGAGAGAGAAAGAGATACACACAGAGAGTGAGACAGAGAGAGTGACACACACACACACACACACACACACACACACACACACAGATAGAGACATTGAGAGACAGAGGGAGAGACAGAGAGAGAGATATGGAGAGAGGCAGAGGAAAGAGAGAAAGGAGGAGGCGGCAAAAAAGAGAGGAAAGACCCTCTCCTCCTGTAACAGACGGTACAATGGAGAAATGTACGTTTCTTTCTTGGTACAGAGATAGTCCAGAAGCCATTTTGTTTGCTATATGGTAGATTAAAGCTACTTTTATGAAACAAATGGCAGAGAGCTTCTCCTTTTAGAAGTCTTAGTCTAAATACACTACACCACAACCAATCATGGAGAACACACATGCAGATTGGAGACTCCTGCTCTACAGCTTGGATGGTTATCATACACGTTTGTCAAAAAGAACCAACTCATATTTGCCTCCTCAATTTGTCACTTTGGAATGAGTTGAAAGCTAAAACAACAGATTACAAATGTATAAATTTAACAAACTGTGTTTTACTCCTCAATTGGTGTTTACATGTTTCTATATCAATGGTATTACACTTGAGTAAGAAGAAGATTCAGTTTTTCACGCATTCAAAGAGATTGTGTCCACAAATTCTTTTAAACACTGGGAGTCTGCATAGCTTTGCCAGGTGTCTGAATATAGTGAGAGCAGAAATGGTTGCAAAGCCAATTAGCTTCATGTCACAAGGTTTGGATTTTATAGTTACCTCCTCACGCAGCCGGTCATTCTACTGCCATCAAAATATACTGACCGCTCAAGAGGCGTTTTATAATGTTACAGTCCAATAACTGACTAGATGGTGCTGTCTCTCTCTAGTCTTTGCACTATTGGCCAAAGTGGAAAACCAGAAGCACAAACCGACAGATCGTAGTGGGAAGAAGGACGTGGGAGGCTTTATATATAATTTGTGTAGTGGATTGTAGAAGCGTGTGAGTGGGCAATGATGAGTAAAGACTGGAGACGCACGAGGGCAGAGCCAAACAATGTAAGAGAAAAATATACAATGCGACATGTAAGCACGAAGCACAGAACACTCAAAGTCAGTCTGCACAATATCCTTTAATAACTGCATGTGAAAATAGAGTTCAATTCTGTTCAGAGATGCACAGATACCAATACTCGTGTGGGGGAATCGGGTCAATACCACAGGCTTGTTCTCATTAAAAAATAAAAAAAATAAACAGATCCATTGACGCGGAAGTTGTGGCACATTAGTTAGAACGGCGGAGATAGGCGTGACGTCCGTTAATATTTACAGTCTATGTTCAAATTGCATTATACAGTCGCATGCATGATATTCTTAAAATTATTATTATTCTTTTAAGAATATGATATTTTCTTTAACCTCATATAAAGTATGCATCTTGAAGCACGTGCATGACGCCGCACATTTAGACCGTACACCTCCCTACCAACCAACCTCAGTGTTGGGTCCAGATGTGCCGAGTCATGCACTGACCTGTAACCATGGCACCACTACACACACAATCTCCTGAGTGATGTCACTGAGGAGGTCCTGTCGCCCAAGTTTGAAAAGCTTTATTTAAACAATTCATAACGACAAAATGGCAAACATCAGTTACATTATATCTATTATTTGTATTATCTTTATAACAAATGCATGTAATGGATTTAAATCTAGGCACTTGAATTTCATCCCTGTCAGTGCACAAGAAAATATAATATAAAAGTAAAATCAGGAGTAAAACTATCTATTTTCTCCTTCTTGCGAGATCGGTTAGCCTGAATATCATGGCATTCAAAAAACCTTTCTGATTTAGATTAATTGCCAATTGCAGTAAAACCACATTGGAGTACATGCAAAGAGTACCCTATTTCTAACCTTTTGACCCTTTTGAACATGTTTCAAATTGAGAGAGCGAGACCTCTGTGTGTTGCAATTATAGATGAGAATCCAGACGAGCTTTCGCGCTGATCTCGAGACAGATTTGACAAGGTTAGATTACATGACACTGATATCTCCACACGTCTGTTTGAAATGAGACAGCTGCAGAGGCCCAAACAAAAGGTGAGACGGCAAACCCTCAGAATGCAAGGCCTTCGAAACCAGGAGAAATGTACATTGTGATGGGACTTTATGTTCTGCCTTTTTTTTTTTAAACACACACACACACTACATGCATTATCCGTGTTTATCGACTTCAGAATATTCACTGCATCTTGGACTGGGAAATATTTCCTTATGTAGGGAATATGAATCAGCACTATGCATCAATTATGACTAGAATGAGCCAAACTCCACCTAGAGGAAGAGCTGGGAACTAACATTTAGACCCTAAAGGGACATAGTAAATAAGGATGTAACCGGAAAGGAATTAAAAAAACTAATCTAGAACATGTGGTGCATAACAATCACTAGAGAGAAAGTAATTAAATTTTTTTTCAATAATTGCGTTATAAATTAGTATCAGGATACGATCGCATATCATATCGTGGCCACATTGTCAAAGAATTCTTCAGAGTGTAGTTTGAATATGTGTTTTTTGTACAGATGGGGTCTTTTTATAAGAGAGCAATATTGTAAAATTGTAGATAGTTTAAAATATATTAATTTTTTTATCTGGCCTTTAAGTCAGACTGAATGCCTTAATAGTAGACTAGTATTTTGTCATTTTTTAAAGCAGAGGTGTGAAAACCGCCCATTTCTTCAGGTGATTTGATGAAATGGGTGGAGTCTGCGCTGCTCCTGCTGGGTATGTTCGAAAACCTGTAGCCACAGCGGCCCTTTCTGGACCAGTTTGGACACACCTGTTTTAAAGTGTTCCCATGATTTTCCCCTCTGCCCTTCTTAACTGACTGGTCTCAATCTGTCCTGTCCAATAACCTACTGAAGAAACCAAATTAAACTAGAACCGCAATTTGAAAAACAACTTAAATCTCGGAGCTCTTTCCATTCGCGTTACCTCACAGACACCCAGCTATTTCTTCTCCTTTGCGATTTCTAAATTCAACAGGGAGATGCCCAGTACGTCTATTTTTATCACTATTTGAATAAGGCTTTCATTTGCATAGATTTCACATAATGCTACAGGAACTTCCTAAAATACACAGATGGGACAGAACAGACAAGTGACCATTTCTGTGCGTTGTACAAAGATGGCTCCACTTTGTACTTTTCACTTTGTTTGGTAATGGTAGTGGTGGGTGGCGGATGTGCTGTAATGGCCTGTATGTAAGAGAAAAGCGAGTGTTATTTAATATTAAAACATTCATATTTATGAGAAATGGCTTTGAAGAATATGCTCAGCGTAAAACGGCCGACGAGGGACTTTACACGGAGTGATATGGGGTCAAGCCATGAAAAATAAATATGTTACAGACACAACATAAGTGAGACAAACCTTTGGAATTATGCATGCGTTGTTGAAATGTCCCCACTGTGGGACAAATAAAGGATCTCTTAATCTTATTCAAAAGAAAACTTTCTGTGACTAAAGGATTAAAACTGGAGGAATGTTCCACAAAACTAATGAGATCATGTAAAACTAATGAAATATTAGTTTTATAGAAACCAATGTAAAAAAGGAACAATGGTGCTATCAAGAGTTCGGTCAATGTTTTTTTTTTTTATTCATTTATTTTTTATTTACGCATGTATGTATCTATTATATATTTGAATAGGGACAGTACAGATTAATCAACATTACTTAAAATGTGTCAGGATTAGCGATACAAATAGTTCTCTATTCTCTCTGCAAGATTTAAAATGCCAACAAAAACACAAACATAACAATATAAAAAAAACTAGAATTAGTTAAAAGATTACAGTAACATGTCAAAACAGGTCATTGAAACATACTGATGTAAAAAGTAACTCATAATATTATACTACAAGACCAATAAAATGCATCTATTGTGAATCAAGTCCATTTATAGAGCAAAGCCACCAAATCTCTTCAAAATGAATGCAAGGAACAAACTTTTTCATGATTGCTATAATGGATAGAATGTGCTGAAATCCAGGTTAAAACAGCTGTGCATACAACCCATGCTCACTCCTTTTAATGTACTGTGATTATTTATGACTTTAATGCCTCGTGTTAATGTTTCCATCTTGTCATTGTTGAGTTGCCTTGTTTGAGTTTGAACTGTGGTACACAAATAAACTTTGCTTGCCTTAAAGTGTTGAAAGTATAACATGTCAATAGTAATAACAGAATGCTGCCAACACTGACAAATCAAAAGCTTTAATACCCTTAATGTAAAATGCCAAACAGTCTAAAATGACAGATCATTCTTCGTCCCACAATGAGGAAAGAGCACACAGGGAGCACACCAAATATACAATATAAGTGGCTGTTATGTCTCTTTGCAAGCTGTAAATGCTTCAACATCCACCAAAAGCCTTGTATTCAACAGTTCTCTGCATTGTCCAGGAATTATGAATGCAATGCAGCAGATCCCACATGAGGAGACTTTAGCTGCAGGAGGAGGGTCCCCCAAAGCACCCCTGAATTCTCCAAACCCACTGTCTGCAGCTCTGGCTCCAGCTGCTTGTGGTTTTGGGACGAGTGGGCGATGCAGGGGAGGGGTCACAGAGGAGGGGTCATAGGGCGGGGCAGGGGGAGAGGGGAGAGGGGGGAATCCCGGAGATATTTGTTGCACATTTTGACGACGGCTGTCACATTTCAGGGCGTGTCTCGGGGTTTTATAGACAGAGGAGAGTACTATGGGAAATTCCCTACTGTCCAGGGTGTAAAGTTGTGGATGAAAAAAGTATTTAAGAAATTAGATAATAAAGTTAGATACCAATTTCAGAAAGTATTGATACTGAAAAATGCAAGATTCTTTAAGCTGTTTTTTTTTTAAATTGTTTTATTTTCAACTTGTGATACCATTACAAACCACTATAATGTATTCTTACTTACACAGGTGACAGTAGCTCAGTTGGTAGAGCATTGGCCTTTGAGCCAGAGGGTCGTGAGTTCAAGCCTGACTCTCACCATCGACTCCCACTGTCTGCTGTTGTTGTGTCCTTGGCAAGACACTTAACCTCTGGGAACACCAACCACAGTGGGGCGGCTGCGGCTGTAAAGTGCCAAACTGCCGTAGTGTCCTTAGGCAAGACACTTTACCCCCAATGCCTACAATGAGTGTGTGTGTGAATGGTTGGTGGTGGTCGGAGGGGCCGATGGCACATACTGGTTGCCTCGCTTATGTCTGTGTGCCCCAGGGCGGCTGTGGCAACAGTAGTTGTTTATCAGTATGGAGTGAATGAATAATGACATGTAAAGCGTCTTTGAGTGTCCAAAAAAGCGCTATATAAAACCGATGCATTATTATTATTATTATACAAATGTGGCTCATAGTCAAAAAAATCTACATATTTCTAGATCCTTACTCTGGTATTGAGCTTGGTACTGAGTTTAAAGTGAAACAACCGCAGAATATATAATAACTGTTGGTCTGAAAAGGGCACTGCACCAAATGTGATAAGCTCCAGTTTTCTCCCAGTTTCTAGTAAAAAGGGAAATCGATTGAGATTTTGTTTTTCTAAATTGTAATAATATAATCAATAAAACTCTCCAAAAACACAGACAGAGCTTAACAACGGCATCTGCTCTACAATTTGGAATCCACTTTGAACTCCTCTTGTATGGGCACCACAAATGCATTTATTTAAGAAGCAGATCCTGTATCAGATCCTGTGCAAGTGTCTCGTGTCCAAACTTGTGTTGTAAATGCTTGTGGTGAAAATCCCCTTCAGTAAACAGCTGCTGTGCAACTGGTGACCACTTGTCCGTCTGTACGCTCCAATGGCATCAGTCACAACCCCATATCATCACCGCTATGGCCTTCGCACGTCTTAAGAGGGGTCAGGGGGATTTTAAAATGTCCCTTTGGCGACTTCTCCTTAGAGTACACACCTGCTCTGGACACTCCCATACCACAGAATGCAGACAGCACTTGTGACACCAAAAGGAAGGGTTTAATGAAGATATAATTGTGGCTGTATCATAAGCCGTCGTTGATAATCACATGCTAATAGGCTGCGGACAAAGAGATACAGCGGACGAGGCAAAGAGAAGAAAGATTTAGGTTTCAGTTTCATCCACTGGGGGCTGTGCATTGAAGCCTGTGCCGATTGATACGTTTTAGGCCTTTCTGAGTGGAGTTTGGATGTTCTCCTTGTGTCTCCGTAGTGCGTAGGTTTCCTCCGGGTGCTCTGGTTTCCCCTACCATTAAAAACATGTACAATAGGTCTGTATGGAATGAGTGAGTGAATGGAGGATGTTGGTCAAAGGAATTACATTGATACATACTTTTATTAGCAAAGGATAACGTTTTTTGTCACCTTATATACAGTAAGTGTCATTACTTGGATGATAGATAATGCGTTCAGAAATGTCTCAGTAACTAAACATCAACCCTGTATTAAAACCTTTTACCTGGCCCTTTACTATAATGAGTGAGCAGTGTTGAATGGCCCCTCCCCTTGCCATAACCCAGACCAGTCCTGACCAGTCCTCCGTTCATGCTCACTGAAAATGAGCACATCACTCCTGTGCTGTTGTCTCTAAATTGGCTTCCTGTCTCTTTTAGAATTAAGTTTACGATGTTATTGTTAGTATTTGAAGGGATAGTATGGAACTCTAAATTACAAATTTTAGGAAATGTGTTAAATTGACCTCCTGGCCTTAAATTTTGATATAAAATAAGTCATTTTATGAATTCTAATATTACAGTTAAGTCCCGCCTTCCCTTCTCTTAGCTATAGCTCAGAATCCACGATGCCGTCCACGTTAACCAATAGAGTCAGGCCAAGGGCTGTCAATCATCAGCGCTAATGCTCATAGCTGCGCACATGCTCAGTTGTTTGTTTTTGCGGAGCCTCCGAATCAAGCCTCTATTAGGCTCTGGAACTACATGAAAACTGAACAAAGAATTCTGAACATCCGCGCTGAGTTACCCATTTATATACTGAACCTATATCCATAATCATTTATATACTGAACCTATATCCATAATCATTTATATACTGAACCTATATCCATAATCCTTTATATACTGAACCTATATCCATAATCAAATCCTCTGCAGATGTGTCCTACAATGTGCAATTAATGATAATAGCTACTGCAGGGTTTGCTGCGATCGCTTTTTTGTGCATTGAAACATTTTTTTCATGAAAACGTTAACAAATAATCCTGAAACCCTCCGTGCATGTGTATTAATAATGTAAATGTATAATGTGTTCTCTGATTAACATTTAAATGTGTTACGGAAACGTAGGTGTGTAGACCAATCAGAAAGGAAGGGAGCTTGCGTCGTTTTTTTCAAATCAAGTACCTCTCTCTTTCTGACAAACTGCAGACAATCACTTTAAATCACTGCACGACCTGGCTCCGTCATATCTCACATATTTGCTTACTTTACACACTCCAAGAAGAGCACTGAGGTCCTCTGACCATCTGCACTGTCCCAGGTCTAGACTAAAGACCAGAGGAGACCGAGCCTTTGCTGTGACAGGGCCCAAACTCTGGAACGCCCTCCCTTTTTGTGTCAGAGCTGCCCCCTCTGTAGAGAGCTTTAAATCGCAGCTTAAGACACATATCTTTGCTCTGGCTTTTTAACCAATGGTAAAACTTTTATGATAGTGGAACTGTATTTTATTTTATGCTGCATTGTATTTGTGTGTTGTATTTTGTAATTAGATGTCACGACAATTTGAAATATCAAAATATTCATACAATTTCAGTCCATTTCTGATTGATTCTTAGGATGTAAAGAAATCATATTTTATTTTGCATAACCCAGAACTAAAAAAGGTGGACATGAGATTGGTCGTGTGGAATTAGAACAATAGCGCAACGTGATTTTAGAGAGAAACAAAACATCTCCAGTGAAAAACCGTTATATTTCTGTGCTGTGATGCAGCAGAGGTCTTGTTCACGGTGTATACACAGGATATTGAGCTGAGGCTTTAGTTTCATTACAGACGACGCTGGAACAATCTGATGTCTATGAGAGAACCCAGTGCATTCCTCTGCGAAACCAAAGACTGTACAAAGCACTGGACAAACCCCAGATAAAGCTCCAGGTACCGCGGCTCAACAGTGAGTCAGCAAAAACTGACAAATATTAGACCAAAGACAATATTAGTTATTAAATATTTATCCCTAGAAGTGTTTATGTACGTCATATATCTGAACAGAGACAAGGCATGTTTGTGTGTTCAGTACAGTTCATAAATAATCAGGGTACATTAAAACAGTGAAGATGGAATCCTTCAGTTGTATGCACAGAACTGTTTTTAATCTGGATTTGAACAGTGTCAGAGAAGAAGCCTGTCACACATTTCCAGAAAGACTGTTCTACATTTCAGCTGCCTGAATCTGAACTGCTGCCTCCCCATGTTTAGTTCTGACTCTGGGCACCAGCAGGAGGCCAGTCCCTGTGCTCCTCAGAGTCTGTCTAAACAGGGCCTTAGTTCCAAATGAACCAACTCAGAGACACTGCGCCAGTAAAACATAAGAGTTTATATCACATTGTCCTTTTGTTTAAATGGAGACACAGTTTCAGGTGAAAACTCAAACCTTGAGAAACAGCCTCCAGAGTGGAACAGAATTGAGACGCTGCAGCGGAGGAGGTTTCACAGCCACAAGAAGACAAAGGTGTGAATTCTCTGCTGCGATGACCTCAGCACTTCCCCTACGTACATTTGGACATGCGCAGAAGCCAAGAACAAACGTAAAACAACAATAGCGACGGATAAACCAATGCTAGGTGTACACGGACTCCTTCATCTAAACAAAACCATGCATAGTTTCTGTTTGAATTTTCGAAGCTGCTGATAAATGCAGAATGATGTAGGTTCTTTCACGTCTTTGCGGCGGCCTGATACAGTCTGAAAATTAGGAGAACTAGGCATCAGGACTGGCTTATTAACTTACAAATCTAGTAGTGCCATTCATGACCAAGCGTTTTAAAGCTGGGAAGGACAAACTTCAAATAAAACAAAACGTGAGTCAGACTATAAGACTGGAAAACAGCGGAAGAACAGAAATAGGCTTTTGTTAAACTTGTGGCGTCTCTCTGGGTCCTTCCTGTACACTGCATTTACAGCAGGAGAAAATGCCAAAGCGATGGAAAAATAGTTATGTTTGTTTTTGTTTAAAGCTTCAATAATTTGTAGCTTTAAATAGAACAAGGAAGTTATTTTACTAGAACTTCCAAATTCTAGTAGAATGGATCGAGATTAAGTTAGTATCATATTAAGTAGATCATTCAGAGTATGGTTTCTGCCCTGGCTTTGTCTAAGAGATTAAAACGCAAAGGGACTGGCCTCCTGGTGGGTCTCTGAGGATAATAAGGACTGGCCTCCTGCACCAAAAGCCTGGAACAGTCTTTCTGGAAGCTTCTACTATGACAATCTTGAAATCCAGGTTAAATAGCTGTGCAAAACCAAAAATAGACTCAATGATTTTTGTTTAACTTGCACTGTATGTTTTATGATTTCTATGTTTCCTTTCTTGTTTTGTGAAACCCTTTGCGTTGTCTTGTGTATAATGTGTGCTATAAATAAACTACAAAGCTTCCACAATACCGCCTCAAAACATTTTTCATACAGACTCGCCTCGAATGCGACTGTAACCTTTACGTGGGCGATTTTCACATTTTCACAGACATTCCATCTCATATAACCTCAAGATTCCTGGCTGCGTTCCTGCTTTTTTTTTTTTTCTTTGGGGGCAAAACAAAGCGCATTTACCTGCTCGACTACACACATAGGAATAGTTTCTTGGGTCCGGTGACATTTGCTGGACCCGGCTTAAATCTGGGCACAAAATGTTAAGTTCCAAGAGTCTTTTTTTCCCCCCTGAGCGTTAAAAGTGTGTTACGTAATGGCAAGCTGAAAGGTTCTAGAGCCAGGAGGAATTCAGACGGAGATTTCAAAGAGACAAACGACTTATTCAGAGTTTGAATGAGAGGCAATAGGAGTGACACAACTGTTTGATAGAGAGCTGCATATGAATTGTATTCGAGCCAGAATTAATTTCGGCAAAAACAAGTGATGTAAAAATGGCAGCCAAAGTTGCAAGTAATTAGTATGAGGGGCATGGACTGGTTTCAGATCAGTCAAAAAGGGTGGAGTGGAATTCTATCAATCAATATTAGCACAAAACACCGCAATAAAAAAGTATAGAGTCAATATTTTACTGTGAGAAAAGGCAAAGACCGAAAAGGTTGCATAACATTGCTGTAGGTCTTAGCCTGGTCTTACCATACCATTGTACAAATTTAAATTCATACTAAGTTCTGGATTTTCTCCATTGAGCTCTGTTAACAGGTGGGAGGGGTTAACTCCTTTTGCAGATTGGAACGATTGGATACGTTAACCAAGTAATACCAGGTCAACCGATTGACATTTAGTTGCACTTTAGAGTTTACTGAAAATACCACTTTTACCATTACGATTTTTAATTCTAAGAACAAAATATGAAACGTGAGATGAGTGGATGTCCATATTCAAGTACTGTGAAGGATTGTCACCTTAAACGGATTTATAGAGATCCAGGCATAAAAAAAAAAAGAATTAAAGCCGCAAGCGGCGTTGAACGGCCCTCGCCACACCGCACGCCGCCCTGCAACATGCCGCCCCATGACACGACGCACGCGCCGCTCCACAACAGCCCGCGTATCGGAGGTGGCGCCGCTGCGTCATGATCTGTTCCCGTGGGCATAGAAGAATGTTTGTGAATTGTAATTAATATGATCAGTTGAGTTGGTTTGGCTCCCCTTGTAAAACATTGCCTCAGTCTGTAGGGGGCGCTAATGGGCCAATTTCAAATATTTTACTTTCACATGACCTAGACCCTAGAGTTGAACAATGGATTCAAGGTTTGTGCAAATCAGATTTTGTTTGTGCAAAGGAGAGCAAATGTAATGTTGTCAAAAACGGCCAAAAAAACCTCACATTTTGTCGCTCTGCTGCTCGAACAACTTTTCACTGATCAAAATTCCCTGAAGTCATTTTGAAGGTACATGTGTCGAGATGATGTGGAGCAACTTTGAGCCCAATCAGTGAAACGGCCGAGGAATCGCCGCTTTCCAACCAACATGTATGAAAATGATTGCTTTTCATTTTTCCATTTTGCAATAAAATTTATGGGCTTCCTTTTTGTCAGAGGGCGGGGCCATAATAATATTTTTCATTGTCTTGACTAGAGGAACATGCGTACTGAATTTCATGGCTATAGGACAAACTTGACCTCCGAAAATTCCCGTAGGGGTATTTTTTTGGCTGTTGTGGCATTTTTTGAGTCCCATAAAAATAAACACCAAAATATCACATTTTTTGCCAGGTCTGATTTTTGGGCAAAATTTTACAACTTTTCATGCATGTTCAGGGACTCAAATTAAGGCGCAGAAGAAAAAATAAATAAATGAGGATTTTTTTTCGACGTGTCTCGAGCAAAAACAATATAGGTTTCAATGGCACGTGATACATCATTTTAAAGCGTTTGAGTTTACGCATTACACCACTTGCATTCACCATTGTGAAAGCAATAGGCCCTTCCCCGTTCGGGGCTCGGGCCTAAATATCAAATTTTTCGCCAGGTCTGATTTTTGGGCGAAAATTTACAACTTTTCATGCATGTTCAGGGGGTCAAATTAAGGCTCAAAGTACAGAATTTGACATCTCTCGAGCAAAAACAATAGGCCCTTTCCCCGTTCGGGGCTCGGGCATAAAAATCACATTTCTAACTAAAATTAATCCAGAAGTATCTTGAATTAGACTCTTGAATCGTCAAACATTTGGCTGTCATCTAAAGATTTAATTCCCAAGGGAAAAGCAGCTGTTGATTTGTATCTGAATAAGAAGTGAGTCACTTTTTGCGACAAGAGCAGATCAAAAGATTATTTCTGGCATCCAAGAATGTTTAATTTAGCCTCAAAACATTATGTTGATGGATAGAGATTAGCAACACTCCCATAAAGTGAAGTGAGTGCTTACTAGCTAGATGTAGATCCAAATCCAACCTGGTGTAGTCTTATTAGGCACACAGATGTAAAGAAGAGGTGATAACAGCTCTATTATAGATCATTTGTTATGTTTTTGTGTTGTTTTTTGTCTATACTTTTTTTGTATATTTTATTATATTTTCCAAGGAATTAAAGATTTTATTATAAAAAAACACCAATTGTGAAAAGGGTAGTTTAGCCTTGTGATGCAAGATAAAATAATCCCTTGGGAGCTAAAGCTGTCTCCATTTTTCCAATTTTCAAAAGGATAATTAAAGCAGAAAGAATTGGGCTTCAGGGCCAGTTTGTCAATGTCTATGTCAAAGGCAGCTTTATTTGTATGGCACGTCAACAACAAGAGCTCCCTAAAGTGCTTCACATACACTAAAGAAAACAACTCAAAACGTTAGTAATTTTCCAGGTGGATGGAGCTAAAATAACTCCACAATGAGAGAACAGGGTTGGTCAAAACCTTAAAATATACAAAATGCATGATACGTGTTCTTTAAGGTGAGTGTTTGCAAAGTCTGGAGCTTGGGACAGAAGCAGAAAGGTTAAAAAGGAGAGGTTTACGGCTGGCTCCTCTTCCACCTGCGTCAGAGAAACTTTTCTTTCAGTCGCGGGACAAACAGCTCCACTCTTCGCCCCTTTCTCTGCCAGCGCTTTTGTCCACACAGAAATCCACTTACATGCAGCAAATCTAAAAGCAGATTTAAACTAGCGGAAAAGGTCAAATTAAACTGACGTATGGCCACTGATTGTGTTTGGTTTCTTTCCGTCACAGGAAGTCTTGATATTTTGACAGAGATTGTAATCCAGTCTTCAAGGGGTCTCTCACAACAGCTCCTGAACTCAAGTAGATTCAAGTCATTTCAGTCTTCAACTACATTCAGGTTGCGCAGAAGGCTTGGCGGACTCTCTTCTTGCTTGGAGAATTCACCAAAAAAGAGAGATTCTGTTTCACTTTTATCTCTGCACCGTTCAGTCAGTGACTGTGTGGTTCGGCGACAACACAGCCAAAAAGAGCTATAAACTGCTCCTTTCGGTGAGCTGTGAGACCAGAGAGAGACCATAGAGGGACCAGAGAGAGGCCAAAGAAAGGCCAAAGAAAGGCCAGAGAGAGACCAGAGAGAGACCAGAGAGAAGCCAGAGAGGGACCAGAGAGAGGCCAAAGAAAGGCCAGAGAGACCAGAGAGAGACCTGAGAGAGACCTGAGAGAGGACCGATTTTATATCATGTAATAAAATATTATATTCTTAGAAGAAATATAAACATGTTTTTATGTATTTTTACAGAATAAAGAAAATGCATCAGCCTTGAACCATCAGTTCATTTCTTTCACTGTATCCAGGCGTCTCCCTCTCATTCTGCACCAGCTGAGGCATGACCTTTGACCCTGTCTGCATAAAACAGCTCATCCGCATCACCCCTCCACCCAGAGCACAAGCCTGTATGAATATGATGCAGAATTTGGGAAAAAAAGAGCCGTAAGAGCAGCAAAGATCAAAGCACTTTGGTAATTCTATGGCAGAACAAGCCCATAGCAAACCACCAATCGCATTTACTCCTTCCACGAGCTGTTCTCAGTCCGAACAAAGCACTGCAATGATCTTGAACTTGTGTTGAAGCTGTTTTTGTTGGTTGGTTTCACAGTGACCATTGTTTCATGTACTTTTTAGTTTGTTTTACTTTTATATCTGTCTGTGTATTCTGGAGACATTTGAAAATGTAGTCCTATGTACTGCAAATGCTAAATAAATTATATATTTTTTAAACTCAGATTTTCTAAAAATGCTGACACCAATTTCAGTCCCCGGTGTCAGCGATTCACTGTACTTTTATGAACAGTACATACATTTTTATAATAATATATTTTAAAATATTCCATTATTATATGCAATTTATCATTGCATAATAACAAGTTTTCTCACACTAATATCTTCCTATCCCACTGGAGGAACCCGACCCAGCCACGAGAAGCTTTGAAGACGAGATCAAAATGAGAAAGTTACATCATTATCTGACAGAGGAAACCGGGACAGAGGTGACCGAGAGGACAGCGCTACGGCTACAATGAGTCCACAAGAAAGCTGAATGAACTTCAGACGGCTTTGATGCAGGGAAGAGCAAGAAACAGCAACGCCAATGTTTATTAAAAACGTCACATTTACACTGGAAAATTTGTTTTTTTTCTTACTTTGAGTACATTGTGACCGTCTTAAAACAAGATTTGCCAAGATTTGGGACAAATGTTTGGTCTTATTTTAAGAACTGATGCTTTATTTTCTCATTCCATACTGGACCAACGTGCAGACCCCTGAAGAATAAGCTGTGCAGGACAGGACCTGGCTAGTACTGTGATGGGAGACCTGTGAGAACACAAGGTGCCACAGTGGGGTGGATGCGGCTGTAAAGTGCCAAACTATTGTTGTGTCCTTAGGCAAGACACTTCATGCCTAGATTGAGTCTGATGTGTGTATGAATGGTTGGTGGTGGGGGCCAATGACACATACTGGTTGCCTCGCTTCTGTCAGTGTGCCCCAGGGCACTTGTGTCTACAATAGTAGTTCATCACTACTGATTGGAGTAAAAGAATGACATATGAAGTGAGTGTCCAAATAAAACACTATAAAACCAATGCATCATTATAATTTTTTCTATTCTAAGGGAAAAATTTCTTGTGTCTTTTTAAAACAAGATCATTTTGCTTGTTCCATTGGCAAATCTTGTTTTTAAGGCCGCCAGAATGTGCTAAAATTAAGATGCATTTTGCCAAAATTAGTGAGTTTTTTACCTATTTTTTGCATTTTAGGTCTGCTTCAAATCAACATGAGACGAGACGAGATCAACAAGTCAGTATCAAGTGAATTGGGATTAGTTTCATACAAATCCAAATTGGTCAGTCCCTAGTTGTAATTATATTAGTGGCAGGTTGCAGATAAGCACTGGAGCAGACTGGGACAGACTGGGGTTAAGAGGCTGTGCGTGTAAGCGACATCTGATCCTTAAGAGAAGCTTCCCCTAGAGACCCAGAGAAACCATCGAAATTAACAGTCATTCAAAACGAATGAACGTGTTTTTAAGAGTTTAAAGATTCTACAAAAATGTCCTGTCTTTATTTCCTGCTTCAGTTTTTTATCATTTGATATTCTTTGAAGTGCATAAAAATGTAAGATATTCAGCCTGGGAGTAGACGTGGAACAGATGGGGAACAGACAGCTCCTTTACCAAAACAAATCTGTATTTTAATTCTCCTCGAATGTTTTCTGCAGAAGCCGAGAGCAAACTGTCAGAGTGAGAGAAGAGGTGTTGGAAAAAGGCTGAGTCAGGGTATTTTTAGTCACACAAAACAAAATAAGATAATCCTGCAGCGTTGGTATACTTCCAACTATGCAAGCACCAACTCAAGAAAAGAGAAAAGTCTTGGATGGTAATTATGGGTCAAATACACAACAAATTACCCTTCTGGTTTCAATCAATCAATCAAAGTTTGTTTATTTCGAGTAAATATGTGTACAGAAAAACAAAAGTAGAATATCAAAGTTGTGTATAAATAACCCTGAGCTATATCTACATTATACAAAATTATGAATATTATATACACAAAAGAAACACTTACAGATACTCGAAAAGGAGTGGGAAGAAGAAAACTTATTTAATCCCACCCCTGGTGCCTTAAAGAAAAAAAACAAAACAAAACATTATTCATTGAGCTTCCCATTTGCTCAAGTACAAAAACAAATCAAATGGCACATTTGAATCAACTGTTCAGGTTTTTTAAGTAGCAATTAATGGGTTTAAGGACCCATTAAGAATTTATTGGTTTTTTTTATTTATATTTAACTGGGCAGTAGTAAGTCTCTCGCAAGACCCTTGTAGTTCCGCCATGGTCTGGGATCGAGCGCATTGCAAACTCCTTCAGAAAATCAAAAAATAATCGGTCAATCAGGATCACCGGTGTTACGTCGGGTTTGCACCGCCTTCTCGTGCGTGTCTCACACAGCAGCGAAAGCTATCCAAGATGGACACGGATGTCACTTTTAATGCAATATGAGGCAAGATGTTGATGGTTCTACAGTGTGTTGTTATATGTGTGTTTTAAGAGTCAAATGTTCGTGTAAAGATTAGTTTAAGTACTGGTTTAATTAAGTGTTCCTGTTTACAACACTCCGCAGTGGTTCCCAGGTTGGGTGGTTTCCCGCATACTTTTCTTCAAGAGACTTGTAGGTAATAATAATACAAAGACAAACAATCATGTTAGCCCAAGTTGATTACATTACGTTTTTAGCCAAAAAATCATTCTGGGTGTTATTTTTATGGGCATTCTCGCTGGTTTTGGACTGGAAAATCTTGCCGGCATTTGGCAACCCATGGGAGTCTTGTGCTGAATAGTGTGCTTCGATGTGAGTGGTTGAAGGAATGTCATCATTCAAGATAACAGACAAGTTGTTTATCCAATCACATATAAGGATTTTTTTTTACAAGGCCCCGCCCTCTGAAATTCATCCCCCATGAAGCAGACCCAGACCCATGTGAGAAGCGCAGCGATCTACAAGGGTCTGGCGAGAGTCATGCTAGGGCAGTAGTGCATTAGCAAAGATTATATTTTTTTTTTCCAGACTGTATATTTGGAGTGGACTGACCAAGTGCTATAGCCAATTTTGAACATAAGCTAGCTGGAGCCACTTCCCTTATATGGGCAATTGTTCTGATGGGGTTAGCTTTGCACCGTAACAGGGGCAGATTTGTTGCCAACATGGCTGCCAAGAATGAAGGCATCTGAATTGGTCAATCCATATATGGCGCATATCTGGACAAAGTCAATATCAAAATGAATTCTTGGAGAGCACTAAACCATGGACTTTTTAAGCCCAAGATGGTGAATGTTACTGATATTGAACTAGAGGAGTTTACTTTTCAAGAGAGTGTTAAAACATTGAATTTTAAAAGGCCAAAATGCTAAGGAATATATCACAATATATATTGTTATTGCAGTCCTCGACACCAGTATCACAAATAGCACTTTCTTCTAATGTTGTGCATCTTTATATAGGACATAGGAAAAACTTTAATGAGAAATGCACTCATAAAATCTATCCACAAAGCAACTATAGCCTAGCCGCCTTGCTAATATCACAGCACATATATTTGCATTATATACTTTATAACCACAAGCGTTCTTTAGAGCGTGGATGACCTTAATAAGCTGTAGTGGCCCTGGGTTGGTTCACTCTACTGTAATGTCACACTCAACCAGTTTGTGGAGCAGAGGCGGCCGACCCACAGCCCAGAGACATGCAGCGAGCCTGGGGAGTGAGGAGGAGGAGGAGGAGAGGGTCCAGTGGAGCAGAAGTACGGCTGTCAGCAGTATAAACACATCCGCACGCAGCAGAGCGATCGATGAGCTCCACAATCGCAGCACTTCTCCCACAAAAGGATGACGGTGTTAGAACCAGGGTGTTTGGGGAAGTGGCTCGCTTGTACTGACAATAACGATGAGAAAATACATTAGAAGGATGTTAGTAAGTCTATAAGAGTCTATATAAGTGTAAGGATTGGCCGGACAAACAAGCTGATGTGAACGGAAGCTAGCCTATTTCCTTATATGGACATTTTATCTGACAGGGCACCGTAAAACAAGCAGAAGTGTTGCTAGCTGCTAAGGCAAGCTGGATCATAAACCACAGATTATTAAGCTCCAAATCGATGAGTGTGACACAAACGGAGCAAGAGGATTTTGACTTTTCAATGTAAGTCAGTTGGAGCCACAGCGATTTGGTGTAAAACGTTGTCAATAGGAACTTCCCTTCCCTTCATTGTGCTAGTGGGTTAGTATTATCAATCTATTACAGTATATATATTTTTTACCAGTCTTGTTTGAATCTTCAAAAGGAAGATAATATTCAAAATCACAGCTTTTTTACATTTTATTATTTCATACAAATTATTTTGTATTTTACAAAATTATGTTCTATCCAATTTTACACCCCATTAAGTTATTTTAATATAAAACACAATTATAAGCAGCTTATGAAGGTTAGTGCAATCTGCGTGTTGCAAAAAGCACATCCCTAATCAAAAGTTGTGTGAATAATCGTTAGTAAAATTTGAACCAAAATGAGATGTGATGGTTAGGGTTAATTTACCACAAATGACACTGCCTGGTTGTTGGTACACGCTGTCTCCATTAGTTTTACATTTGTGTCAAAAAGCAGCACAACTCTGACACCGTGACCTCCTTTTACAGATGCACAGAGGACAAGCTGTGCTCACTGCCACTCATTCAATATTCACAAGTTAATTTTAAAATATCTGCACTTTGGGACAAACCCTAAAATGGCACAGTCCTCAGCTCAACTCAAGTCTGTTCTGTCAGAATTTATGATCATCACACAACAGGTAATTAGAACATGTCTAAGGACCCATTAGTTAGACATATTATATATAACGTTTTTAATTATTATCATTATATTTATTTTAAATTTTTTTTTTACTGAAGAAAAGACGCAACCGGTATGTGCCTCCGACCACCACTAATCATTCACAGTTCACACAGACCCATAGACCCACACTAGACAGTCTTAACTAAGGGAGGAACCAATAAGAAATTCAAGTTGGCAAAAAGGAATAAAAATAAATAAAAAAATATATAATTTTTATTTAATAAAAAAATCTCTGAAGGTTGCCCCATATAACACATATGGAAAATGGGAAGACTATTTTGACTGCCCGTTGCCGTGGGATACAATATTTAAATTAATCTACAAAACTACTATCGATGTGCAGAATCGTTATTTTCAAATCAAAATCTTATATTATTTCTTACCCACCGGAAAAATGTTAAAATTATGGAATATGACTGAGTCAGATGATTGCCGTTTTTGTAGTCAGGAGTCTGAATCCACACTGCATTTGTTTTGGTACTGTCATATTGTGTCTTTGTTTTGGGTAGAAGTTGAAAAAATGTGTTTAAGGATCGGTTTGTTTATGAAGTTTGATGTGATTTCTGTTATATTAGGAGATTTTATTGACAGTCACGATTTAGTTAATTTAATTATTGTACTCGGTAAAAGATTTATTTTTAAGGCAAAAAATAGATATTCACTTAGTATTACTTTCTTTAAAACATTTATTCAGCATTTCTGTACATTAGAAAGTTATATGGTTGAAACCGATAATGACGCCAAAAAACATAAGCGTAGATGGGAAGCTCTCAAAGGCCTTTTTTGAAAATGTATTTTTGATTATAGATTATATGCTAAACTGTGTCTGTGTTTCCTTAATCTGGATGTATGCAAATGAAGGTGTGTGTTGCTGAGCCCGATCTCGACATAATCTGGACTGGACCCGGTTTTAAGAGCCCTTTAAACCATCTACTCTCGCTGAAGCCTGGTCTGGTGAAGATAGTGTAATTTTTTTATTATTATTTTTTTTTTTTTTTTTTTTTTTTTGTTAATTAACTTATTATTATTAAAAAATAATAATAATTACTATTATACATTTTATTTATTTTTTATTTTTTCTTCTATTTTATTTTTTTTAAGGGAGGAACAGCAGCATTTTGGCTCTTTACAGCTCCCCCCACTGTGGATTTTCAACTTCCGGGTGGATCATAAAGACTATTGGTCCTCCTAATTGTCAATCAGTCTGGTGATACATGCTCATCAAATCAGACCAGAGTTTTTTTTTTCTTTATTATGATTATTTTTCTTTAAAGTGGACAGAGTGGTTCTTTCCAAAAATGTGGGTAATCCTCCTATATAAACCTTTAACCAGTCTTGTGTATGGGCCAAAAACTCTGTAAAACTGTTTTTCTCTGAATTTTTGCTGTTCTGAGCTTTACAGAACAGCATGACAGAGCTGATTAATTATGGCTGATTAGCGCCATTAATTCTATACCGTGCCTACATTGACTGAGCTGAAGTCTGCTGGATCACACCGTGACCTTGTTTTTATGACTTCTCTCAGTCTACTTCAGGTTAGAGAGGCAGAGGGCCAAAGAAAAATAAACAGAGGGCCGCAATTGGCTCGCAGGCCTTAGTTTGGCCATACCTGCCCTAAAGTTTTTGTTTTCTGATTCAGGCCTCTGTATGTGTGACCTAAAACCTTCTTGTGAGACATAGAAGTACTTCCAAGAAAAATACGTCACCCAAATTCTTTGTTCGACTCTCCCTCCGCACTGAACCAAAGCTTAAGCCAATTGTTTCTGTGTCTCTGAATTATGAACGCTGTTAAAATGCTAGAGACTTATTAAGTTTTCATCGAGCTGTGACAAGTTACATCACGTTCTTCGCACTTTGCAAGTCGTCAAACACCATGAAACATGCAACAAGGATGACTCTTCAAAATGAGCTCAGGAAATTGTTGTTTATTCATGTTTAAATATTGAGAAGAAATTAAAATTGTTATCTACAACCATATCAGCTATGACAAAAAATATCTTTATATATTATCTTTTCTAAAGTCTTTGTATGTAAATAATGTAAAAGGGAATTAATGATTTTGTGGATGAAAAGGTGAAAGCTTCGGGGACAAACTTTGATAATACATTTTGTTTTTTCACCCAGAAAAAAAGTCTTGTAAAAGTTATATTTTGTAATTAAATGAAACCAGACATGTGGCCTTCATCTTATTAGACACTATAGTAATGTGTACACTTGTAAGAAAATGCCCTGCGAGTCATTTCTCTGTTTCACTTTTCTGTTTCTGAAAAAGCTGATCTAAAGAAGTGACGAGGACAAAAATACATAAATACATGTGAAAATTAGTGATTGTTTTCATGGCTATAGAAACAAGTGAGAAAGATTATGTTAGGTGCCCTCAGCTGTAAATAATTCAATAAAAAAGCTATATTATAAATCTTTTTGCAGCCTACAAATACATACATTTTGAATATGAATATCTTTTCCAGGATAGCACATATTTATGCGCAACAGTGTGGTGATAAAGTGGGCAATCCAAAAACATAAACAGCATCCATCAAACCAAACACTATCTTGAGTCTCTCTCGTCTCAGTCATGCGTAAACTCATCCGTGTGGAAATTCAGTTGTATTCTGTGACTGTGAAAAGCGCAGTCAGCAGCAGCAGCAGCAGCAGAGGCGGCAGTAGAAGCAGCAGCAGCAGCAGCAGCAGTAGCAGCAGTAGCAGCAGTAGCAGCAGTAGCAGCAGCAGTAGCAGCAGCAGCAGCAGTAGCAGCAGCAGCAGTACATAGCAGCAGCAGTACATAGCAGCAGCAGTATTTGTGGCGGCAATAGAAGCAGCAGCTCTCTGTTACACCTCAGTTATGACAACGATCAGGTTTCAGGAAAAAAAGTGGGTCAAAGTCAAAGTGCGGGCCAGATGTGACCAAAAGACTAGCATAATATTCTTTTTGATGAATAACAATTGTACCATCTAATAAAAACAGAAATTTATATTGCAAAAACACTAATACTAATCTAATTTTATAATGTTTGTGTTTTGAACTAATCCTAATGATTGTGTCCAGACGTGTCACTGTCCCTTTAAGAGCCATAACAATCCCAACTCTGGACTTCCTGCTCCTTCAGCATCTGAAATGTCAGGAATGTTCTCAGGCCTGAGACTTTGTGCTCCGTCATCGCTGCTAAAACTTCAGGCCAAAAATGTAACACACCAAACTATGTGCTCACAAACTAAAGTGTCAGTTTTATGTTTATCACAAAAATGCAAAAAATTTCGAGGATTTTTAATGAAAACAAATTCCAGTTTCAAGCTTCAAGGGAGTAAAGCTGATTGTACACAAGTCTTCACATTAATATAATTTGTTAAAAAGTTGATCACAGACTGGCAGACTATCTAACTGTTGCTTTGAAAATAATGGCAAATAATCATTCTTGACCTTTATTACGGAGGTTTTCTGACTGAGTGTGTAGCCTATGCCTCCAAATTCATATATTTCTTGTATAGGCATGGCTTTACCTGGGCTCTTTATGCATCTACTGCCGGTGTCTCCATAGGATCTGGGTTAGCTATGCCAAGCTGATTGGAATTTCACACAATAAGTCAAGTGTAAATAAGCGTGTACTGCTTCGTTCAATCAAATTAAAATGGAATAGGTGATCCAGTTGGCACAAGTTCAGTTAAATGTATAGTCTTGAATCACAACAGCAGTCATCTCGGAGGAATTCAAAAGGTTATCGATTGTTGATTCCTGAACAGACCAGAGATTCAAACAAAGGAAACGCAATAATAGGAGCCATTGGTGCATAGGGAGCAGACGACCAAAGTCCTTGATCTGTGGAAGAGTGGTTTGTAAACGTCCTAATCTGGGTTGCACGTTCCTTTGGGTCCTGTATGTTTAATCTCTAGCTAAACCCGAGCCTGAGCAAGAGCCGTACATCCCCTGTTTTCACAAGTCCTTGAGTGGTTGTAATTGCTGTAGTTGCCCACAAAAGGACAGGTCCAGGCAGGAGGGAAAAGTCTGTCTTCGCAGATTGAAAACAAGATGTAGCTTAGAGTGATGGGAATGCGAAGGAAGATTTAATATAATGAAATAGGGCCAGTGGTATTTGGCTTTATAACAGCGTTTGTCACTGTTGCTATAAATCATCACAAATGCAGACAAAAGCATAAATGTCGTCTTTACCATGAGCTGAAGGCTTGAGAATGGCCTATTGCAGGTCATTTGCACCATGCTCATTACAGGGAGTGGGTGATCAGTCTTTGGGACGTCCTGTCTACAACCACCTCTTTCATTAATCCATTAATCTTCTTATTCTTCTTCACCCCAAGACCACATTGCCTCCTCTGCTGTTTTTAATCCCAGTGCTTAATCTGACCATTTGCTTGAGGAGGAGGTGGGGCCAAGGACAGTACACTACACACCCCCAAAGACAAGCAGATGAGTGGAGCGAGGTTAGACTGACAGACGTATTGATGAGGGAGACGGCAGAGGCGAGGGGAAAGGAGAAATCAAAAGAAATAGGGTGGCATGGCAACTAGAAATGTGAGAAATCCTGTAAAGTTATAAAAATATCGCTAACAAAAATAAAACCGTAACCCTGCAATTTTGCCTGTTTTTTTAATATAATTGATTATAGTCTATACCATTATTGTGAAGTACCAACTAGCACTAGTATTGTTAGCAACTTTTGGAATTATCTATAATGTATGTAAGGGTCATGGTTGTGTGTTGCTGCTGGACACATTAATTTCTCAAAGGTGGGGTAAGTGCATTAGTTTCAATATCCATCTATCCACACGCAGAAGTCGCCAAAATGCTTCAGCGACGCAAAGATGCTGCTCAACGTAAAAAATATTGTTATGTTGTATTTATTAGTAATGAACAACTACTATCCAGCCAAGTATTGTTCAATGTGCCCAAAAAGTAGCCATTTTCTGTCTTAGCATATGTGCGTAAAAATATATTAATTTCTCAACAATAAAGCCGAAAATGTTTATTGCTTGTATATTAAAAAACGTGTATTTCACAGTTAGGAGGACATAATTATCCATCTGTAATGTGTGATCAAAATGACATATGAACATTCCGATGAAAAAGTCTCAGGTCCCGCAGCAGATGGAGCAGGTCACAGGGACACACTTTTACTGATGTCATTCTCCACATAATGTATGCACATATAAAATCAGCTCTGCATATGGATGTGACCAAGGACGAGTGTGAAAGTCATGCTAGTATGATCCGATTCTGGGTTTTATTTTTTGTGTGAGTCTTTATTTACACGGAGAGGGCTTCATGTGGTCAATTTGAGAATGTGACAACTTTAAATGTATCTGTAAAATGGAAAAAATAATATAAAATCTTGTCTTTTTGGTTGGAATGTCCCACAGTATGACATTAATCTTTTCCCTTTACTAGGATCTGATACTAGGATCTGAACATTGGAAGTTAAGCAGGGTAGAGCTTGGTTAGTACTTTGATGGGAGACCTCTAGGAAAGTGCCCGACTGTATCATTAGACAACACGCTTCCCCGACATTAGAATGAGTCGGGCAAGTTTGTGAATGATTGGTAGCGGTCAAAAGAGCCGCTGCTTCTGTCAGTGTTTTTTCTCAGGGCAGCTGTGGCTAGAGTAGTAGTTCATCACCACCATCTACAGAGTGAATAAAAAGTCAAAATATAAAACCAATGCATTATGTTATTTATCATAATAACATAATCTGGAGAGAGGCAAGCTGAACCTTATGTGTTTTCGAACTGTAATTAAACAATGTAAACGTTTTATGCTACCCTGAGGAACATTGCCGTAACATCTCACATTTTCAATGTACCACTAATGTAAAGATGAAACACATATCATACATTTTGTACATTATCTCCAGATCATAAACACCCGCTGGCTAATTTTACTGCACCATTCTAATCAGGCTCAATGTGTGACCACTCAAAAATCTCACATGACTGCCACCTGCCGCTGCACTCAGACTGCAGTGCAACAATATATATTTACACGGCGAATCTACAGAGTACAAATACATCCATGTCCAACCACATCAAGCAAAGTGAAGAAAATCTGCTATGAGATTTTGTCTGATTCCACGCTGTAAAATCCATTTGTAAACCACAAACAGACGCCCATTGTATTTCGCTTTTGCTCTGGTCCACACTAAAAGCTTTCCATCAGTGGTACAATCCGTGGTAATGCCGACCTTTATCACTACTCTCTGTCTGAATTTAATTTTCTACGTAGGAGAGACCAAAATAACTTCGGGAGAGTCATGAGGCAAAATGTGTGACTGATCCTCTGTGGACCTAAAATCCAATAACAACAATATCAAGTTTCTTATTGTGCAGCAAAAATCATTCAGTGTAAACCAAGGTGTAAAAATATTATAAGTTACAATAATTCGTAATACAGAACCAAACCCAGTTTGATCCTGGTTTAGTTCTTAGGTTTTTTTAGTCGTGCCATCATCCTATATGTTTATGTTTATGTTTGTATCCTTTAATTGTCCCACACTGGAGAAACATCAGTGCTGCATCACCAGTTACAGAACAATAAAATCTCTAACTTTAGTATAATAAAGAAGCAACAAACAAGTATAAATGCTATGACTTAAGCATAAAAAAGTATAAAAACAAAAAACAATGACCACATAATAACCTTTAGCGTCCAGTCGTTTATGTTTCAGTAAAATGAAAGAGAAGTGGTATAAAAGTGTGATTATGTGTTCATGAGAAACCCTTAAACATTCTTCTTCCTTTGGCTGCTGTTATAAAAGCTGTAACTTCTTTATGAGCGATGGACCAAGACTTGAGGGTGAAAAATCATGCTCACGCTTCCGCAATGCTTGCTGTGTGGATCTCTAGTTTCTCAATTAGAAGGACCAAAGCCTGTTAAGAGAAACTGGGGGAGATTAGAAGCAGCAGCAGCAGTAGCAGTAGCAGCAGCAGCAGCATTGACTACTGACCTAATAAAGATACTGCAGAAGTGATGAGCCAGAGGAGGGAAGGGGGATGTGTGTACGAGAGGGAAGACTATGACAAGAATGTAGCTTTGTTTAAGGAAGACATAACATGCATCTGCTGGCTCCATAGTAGGGCTGGGAGATGGGGGAATTTCAGTTTTATCTTTTCTTATTGGAATTTGATACATATTGTGTGGCAGGCAGGAGAAATATAGATGTTAAACTTATTTACAGAGCATAGTTTGTCTTGCCTGTGTATATCTGGTCTGCTGGATATTCTGGTTTGTACATCTGCTTTCGTACTGACTTTTTATTGATTGATGATGATTTTTGTTGGTAGTTGGGGCATCTTTTTTGTTTTGAATTGTCATTGCCATCTTCCATGAGTTGTCAGACCTTGAAATAATGCAAATAAAGACAATTGTATAAATAAATAAAAAGGTATTAACAGAGAAAATGTGTTGGCGTCTTTGGGATCCATCCTGATGCCACTTTGGAAGGGTGTCACAGGAAAAATTCAAATAATTAAATGTAATATATTTTTAGAACTAGTTAATTGTGTAATAGGTGTAGCCCCAAGAAAGGGCCTAAACAAGCGACACACTAAATTGGTCCAAATCGCACTTTTAGTGGCTAGAAAGATGGTCACCGAATCCTGTCTTCCAACATTTGAGACTAGAACAATGGCAAAAGGGACTGAAAGAAATGTACTGTATTTGCTTTTATAACCCTTCTAACAAACACTGTCAAACTTAATATAAAAGTTGTTATCAAAAACCAATTATATCAGCTCAATAATACACATTGACATTTTTTATTTAGTTTATTAGTGGAAGAACTGCTTTGAAAATTCAATTAAAATCTAGTTGCTATATATGAAGCAATTGAGGTTTTTGGATCCTGCATTTAAAACTAGCATGGAGCCCCTTTCACAGAGACAATGGCAGTGCTTTAGTTGTAACAATGCTGTCATCAAAGTAACATAGCAGCTCAGGTGACCCTCTAAAACCTTTGGTGTAGTTATAAGCGCTGGACTCACCCCCCCTCCCTAAATGGCCTGATTGGAACTGGCCCAGTGAGATCACCTGTCTTGCATTGGAACAGTCCATTCTCAACACGGGGGGAGCGCAGTAGTAAATGGGATGAATGGGATTACTGTGTGTCCTGGAGTCCACGGATTACCTCACAATCCCTTTGAAAGGAAAATCCTGTGGACTCATCAGCACATGCAGTAGTAAACAGTGGGAGTGGGACGAGAACATGTACTCTACAAATTGGGAGATATGAAAACTGATATTAAAGTAGACCCATTCTAGATAGATCAAGACTTTACTGATCCACATAGGAAATTCAGGTAGCAGAAAACTCATCCAGGTTTGTTGTACAGTCTGACAGCAAAGGAACAAAGGATCAGTTTGTGTAGGAAAGGCGCTCTACAAACAAAAGTTGATCACTTAAAACGTTCTGTTCGGCAGCGTAGTGATAGGAGTCTGTTGCTTCGATTATTCCTCTGAGCGGCCATAGTGTCATCCAAAAGGGGTCTGGAGTAACCCAGGATGCCCTGCATTAGAGCCTTCATCCTTGCATCAATTGAATTTGAGAATTGAATTTATCTTTTAAAAAATTGTATGCAGGGTTGGGCTTGGAAAAACTTGAGGTTTATTACTCTTTCAGGTTAAATTCAGGTTACAAACAGTTCTATTTAGCTGTTCTTTTGTCTTGTGGAAACTGTCAATTACTTGGTAGAATAAATGGAACAGTATCAGGCCATTGAATTCCATCCAATATTTTCTTGTATAGTCCTAAATCACAACAGTAGAAATCTAGGAGGACAATATAAAACCGTTGATTTCGCCAACACAGATCAGAGAATCGAACAGATCAAACACAGGAAATAAAAACACACATAAAGCCATTGGTCCATATAGGGGCAGATGTTGATAAATGTCTATAAATGTGACCATATATTCAGCATCAGAACTGGGTAAGGCCAAAAGCATTCATTAACTACCAATCCACACACCAGAAACTAAATTTTAACTCAAATATAAACCAAAATATAGCCATTTTCTGTCCCTTTTGGTAACAGTGGTGAAGTACTTGGCCTTGACACCTCATCTGCATGTACGTGACCTACTGTCCCGAGATCAGCTGACTCTCAGATGAGGATTTGGGGCAGCAGATTATAAGAGCTTCGATCACAGGTCTCTCTCAGAGCGGCCTTTCATCTCCAGGATTTAACAATGAAACGGACAGTGAATGGAGAGGCAGGTTCACACAGGTATTAAGAGGCCTGCGGATCATCCCACTTCACAGCCAATCACTGCTAAAAAAGACCTCAAGTGTTTCTGTCAGCTATTGGACTCATTAAATTGAGTCCAATAGATTCTCATTGAATATTATTTGAATTCCTAGTGGTAGTAGCTGTAGTAGCAGTAGAGGTGGTGGTAGTGTAGAGAGAATGGAGAGAAGTCCATTTACATCTGTATCGCTTTATATCTATAAATTTGACCCCTGCTAAATTCAAATTGTTTTTTTCTGCACTAAGACTAAAACTATGGGCGACGTCAGCACTGTCAGTCCAATCATCAAGTCTATCCAATAATTTATAGTCTATGGAGGAAACCTGGTCAAAGCAAAGCCCGATGACAGGCTCCACTAAAATGACAGATATAGCTGGCAAAATGTACGTTTTTTTCCTTCCCGCACAACACTGCCAAACAGTAGACATGTCATATGGCACTGGACAGAGGTGTCAAAAATATAACATTATAAACAGCCGTGAAAAGTCCTGGTTCTTGTCAGCCCTGGAACTAGGGTAGCGTGGAGCCTATGCTAGTGAGATTTTATCTGCATTTTGGAACCCATTCTCAGTACGGATTTATACCACTATTCAAATGAAACAGGTGCTTTAAAAAGGTTTCATTAATATTGAGAAGCTAAAGAATGAGACAACATTTCTATTTCACTATCCATTCATCCATCCATTTTCTTCCGCTTCATCTGTTGCCGGGTTGCAGGAGCAGCAGTCATAGCAGAGACACCCAGACTTCCCTATCCACACACACTTCCTCCAGCTCATCCGGGGCGGCCCCAAGGCGTTCCCAGGCCAGCTGAGAGACATAGTCCCTCCAGCGAGTACTGGGTTTTCGGGCGACACGGGTTGATATTGACCAGTAAATTGAGAGCTTTGCCTTTCGGCTCAGACCACGACGGTCCGATACAGTGACCGCATCACTGCGCACGCTGCACCAATCCGCCTGTCAATCTCACGTTCCTTCCTTCCCTCACTTGTGAACAAGACCCCGAGATACTTGAACTCCAACACTTGAGGAAGGACCTCTCCACCCACCCGGAGAGGGCAAGGACAAAGGGGAAGAAAATGGATGGGAGATGGATTGACAACTGAGGGATTTAATGTTTTCACTGTTTAATGTATTATCATTTATTCATGATTTGAATGCTTTGTGTGCCTTATGTATGAATTGTGCCTTGCCAGGTACAAATATTATGTCACTTCATAGTTGTTTATGTAATGATAAAAAAGCGTAGCTCAGGGTAGCTCACCTGTGTTAAAGTTAAACACAAGTCTTTAACTTCCGCTCAATCTCTTTTTCTCTCTAACATCTTTTCACAGCCCTATGATGTGGACAAAGTCTTTCTTGTGCTGGGTTTAATAGAGCCCATGTATGCCATAATAGGATTTATTACAATAATGAAGAAAGAGGAGGATTAACATGAAACAAGTTAAGAAGCCATGAACACAAGGGCTTATCACTGCGGCGCCTTTATCCTCGTTACGTTACCAGTGTTTTTCTTATCGTTGGCATTGAGCTTAGAGGTCAAACTGTCTCCGGATTGTCTGGAAGTCTCTCCGTGACATTTGTATTAGACTCCCTCAAAGCAACGTCATTTCATTTCTTCATGCATCTTTTGCAAAACGGACACACTTTTTTCAGCACAAACACAACACAACACAAGAGCAGATGAGAAAGACATCACGATTGACAAAATATGTCGAGTGCAGGTCTCTGCCAGAAAAAGGCCATTGATATTATTTTGAGGAATCAGCAGAATTGGCCAGAATCTTATAGCTACAAACAAAATATATAATGTGAACTGGACTCTTTAAGATCAAATAACAAGTTGGATCGAGTCACGATTACACAATGATTCAGATTGTTTTATTATTTCATGCTGTCAATTACACTACATAATTTATCCCACGTCCAAAGTAGATCATTCGCCATTCAACTCATATAGATTTATATTATGACTGCACCATATTGTGAATTTAAAGTTCTATCCATCCATCCATCCATCCATTTTCTACCCTTTAATCCATTTCTGGGTCAGGGGGGTGACAGTCAGAGATGCCACCCAAGTCTCATAGCACCAGCCCCTCACTGACCCTCTGCAGGTGGTGAGTCCACAGGAGGACGGCTGCTCTCTGAGTGTGAGCATAGCCTTGATCTTTCAGTGGGGGCTTTGGGCAAAGTGGGGTTAAGTGTCTTGCCCAAGGACACAACGACAGCAGTCATCAGTGGGAGTCGGTGGAGAAGGTGTAGAGGTGGGAATTGAACCCACAACCTTCAGGCCTGAAGGCCAATGCTCTACCAACTGAGCTACTGTCGCCCCTTAAAGTTCTAATGTTGTGATATAAATCGTACAGTGGCGTGAAATTGTATTCATCCCATTTTTGTTTGTATTTTTTACTTTTTTATGAAAGACCAACAAAAAGAAGTGAACACGTATCGTTCTTAAAGCAAAGATTAACTGATTAATTTAAATGTAAAACGGAAGCAAAATTATACATGATTTCATTATTTGATCCAAAAAACAAAACAAAAAACATGAACATTTCTTTCTCTGACTGCAAAGAGACTTCTAAACTTCTGTTTAGAAGTTGCCCGATGGTCAAATGCTGATTTCACTAATAAATACAGTCCACTTTCTGTATGATTACAGCTGCTCTGCGAGGACCTCAGAGCTATGTTTAGAGTGTATCGGTCACTAAACAGCATCATGAAGTCCAAGGAAGTTTAAAGCAGGAGTTGGGTTGGACCAAAAAATTTTTACCAAAAGGGGGGCTTTGCAAACCTACCAAGACAGAGAAAACGGACAACAAAGTACTACATAGACCATGATCCTTTGTTTACTTGTTTTTCATCAAACCACTTCAAAGAAATGTATATCTACAATGCTTTCCTTTTAAATATTGCAATAAATATACAGTATTTTGACAATTTCACTCTGAGAAATTAGGTAATTGTGGTCTCTGCTCTAAAACTGCCTCTTCTTACATAACTCGATGCCAGCTGATTGTGACGGTCTCTTATCAATGTGCCCCTTTGTGAGTCTCTGAATACTGTGTGAAATATCTGGCCGGTTGCGCGGTGGTGTTTTGTGTTGGTCCGTTCTGAAGGGCCTCTCTCTTCTTCTCCTCTCTCTAAACACTAAGCCTCATTCATGACTGAAACAGGACGTCCTGGGTCGCGCTCAAACTTAACGACAAAGTTAATGTGCCTTTTGTTTTTCGGCTGGGACACTGGATTTTGTATAATTGTTGTTTCTTTTCCAGATGTAATGTCACAGATTCAAACAGGGGAAAGGATTAACTGGGTCAGAAATCGCACATCATGTCACACTCTCCTCCTCGGTCGGTCTGTCCTCTGGGCTCTTGAATCAATAGTTTGTCTCTCGGATGAAAAGCCATGGCGTGTGGCGATGACCCCCACAACAGTCACAAGTCTTTTATACCAGCCAACAGCGCATTAGTCACGTTATTTTGTATTCAAATCAGAAAATAGAATGCTTTCTGAGTAGTAAAGCTGGGAGATTTGGCTTTATTGCCCCATTTGAATTATAAAATTGATTTAAAGCTGGGATAACCAACTTTCAAACCATGAATGCATCTACAATGTAATAAAAATCCATCTAACTACTTCCTCGCTCTCAAAACTAGTTTTCACACGTTTTTCAGCTTTTTAAAACATAAAAGTGAAACAAATGGAGACCACCCTCACTTAAAAAATTATTTCTCGGCCCGAAGGGTCAAAGATTGACTCACAGAGAACTTATAAGTCTTACAAGTACACACAATATAACATGTTTCAATAGGATAAAGAAAACATAATGTGGTTAGATTTAGCTAACAAAAATTGTAAGATATAAAAAACTATTTACATTCTGTAACCCAGCTTTAATGCCCGTTTTTAGTGTGAAGGATTGTAAAAGTAATGCACAGATGATGACGGAGCAAATATGATCCAAGTTGTGCCTATTCTGGAAACGCACTGTTCTTTGTGGATCGCTCTGTTCAAATTATTCTCGCGTTGCAAGACTCTGCTCAAGAGTCTCCACAGATGTAAAATTTGACCTAAAACCAAGTCTGGAAGAAAAGGGGTGAGGGAGAGCATCTGGCAAGTCACCGTACATGTGCAGACAAAAAGCTCACGGTAAAACCAAAACTGTAACAAGAAAAAGTGAAGAAGGTAAACTATGGCAAAGAAACATTTGCAAGAGTTATTTTCCCATGAACTGTTTCTGAACAATTGGCATGTGATTTCAGCCATCTACCCCAATATCAATTCACTAATATGATCAAAATGCCAGTTTCACAAAACCAGCAATTCGCCAACTCCGAGAATCAAAATTCAAGGCACAACTAAAATAGTACAAGCAGTTCCAGAAAGTGCAAACGTCTAGTCAGAAATGGCACAAATAAGAAAAAAAGACCATAGATATCAGTAAAGAAGCCACATCATAATGACGGACACTACACAGAGCCTCTATCAATCACAGTGCAACATGCATAGAGGAATTCACTCTCTTGAGGCTAAAGTCATTTCTCTTCTTTGCACCAGTGTAACTACGACACAGCTGATTCCTCCACTCCATTTTGCAATCCACTAATGTGTTTATGGAGACTGGAGAGTGATTCTTACAAGCCTCATGTCCTACGCAAGCTTTTGGTTTCGTCGTTGGACACACGCTCTGGCATCGATTGCTTTCCCCTGATTTGCGACGCAGGCCAGGCAGCTGGAGAATGTGACTAAACAGGAAAAATTGCTAGGAATTGTGGGAAGAGTCGGCGGCGATGGGAGGGGCAGCGAGACGGAGGCAGAGAATATGATGGTAATATAATACAGATGCGAATGTGGAGGGGGAATTGATAGAAGAGGTATTGTGAATTAATGAAAAAAGCAAGAGCAGAAGTTTCCTGATTTAGAGGAGAAACAATACATAAACAGTAAAAGTCTGATTCTAAATAAAATATTCCATACATTTACGAATATTATGTTGGTATATGCAGTCAAATCAGACCATTGTAACTATAAATGTGATTAATTGCACTGTAAATCAAAAGAAAGTTAAGCTTTTCCATTTTATTTGGCCCTCTGCTTTATTAAACTAAAGAAGTCTACAGTGAAGAGGTCATAAAAACAAGTACACAATGTCATCCAGCCAACTTTAGCTCAGCCGTTATAGACTAGTTCTATCTTGTACAGCTCAAGACCCTCTAGAATTCGGTCATTGACTTTATTTGCATATTTATTTTTGATCATGTCATAAAATTCTGTCTTTGGGGCTAATGTAGCTGGTGAGATGGTAAACATTTGTCATTCAGCCAACTTCAGATTTATTATAGCTCATTGTCCATCCATCCATCCATTTTCCATCCATTTTCTACCCTTTAATCCATTTCTGGGTCAGGGGGGTGGCAATCAGAGATGCCACCCAAGTCTCATAGCACCAGCCCCTCACTGACCCTCTGCAGGTGGTGAGTCCACAGGAGGACGGCTGCTCTCTGAGTGTGAGCATAGCCTTGATCTTTCAGTGGGGGCTTTGGGCAAAGTGGGGTTAAGTGTCTTGCCCAAGGACACAACGACAGCAGTCATCAGTGGGAGTCGGTGGAGAAGGTGCAGAGGTGGGAAGTGAACCCACGACCTTCTGGCCTTAAGGCCAATGCTCTACCAACTGAGCCACTGTCGCCCTGTTTGGACACACCTGGTATAAGCCAAATATGTTACTAATACAAGTATGGATGAATGTGTGGGATTGTTGTGGCCTTCATATCCATATATTTTCTACTACTTTTTTTATTAAATTTAAACAAAATTGTGATTTCATGTTTTGTCAATCTCCATTTGTGCATTAACATCAAGTGAAAAAAATAATGGAGCTGAACTCGCAGTTTTAGAGTAAGAAAGTAGTAGACAACCAGCCAAGACAAAATATACAACAAATAAAAGGAGATTGATTAATATGAAAATGATTTCTCCCCCAGCCTTACAGTTTAATGTACAGCAGATGTCTTGTAGGTTTAGCCCAGTCCATTATTCCCAGTGCATAATTCCATCTCTGCTCTTGCAATACTCTGCGCTCCACACTGTGCAGCCCTGTGCAAACCCGTTTATCATGAGAAAAAGATCGAATCATAAGCGTGTATTCTCGTACCAGGCCGAGCATCAAAAACAGTATAATAAGGAGATTTGTTCCAGCCGAGCAGTTCTTCTCATGTTAAAGCTTATATTAGGATTTACTGTAACTGTGACCGACGCATAAGCCACAATACAGCACATGTTATGCATAATGTAAGAACCCATTAACATACATTATACCAGTTATTCACATACAGAAATCATTTATTGATTAGGTTTGGTAGCATCACCTGTGAGAATATTACCCAAGATCATAGTTTACCCTGTTTGGATTAACAATCTCCTGCATATAAGAAATAACTGTTAAAGTTACAGGGATTACGTAAAATTTGAAAAAGGCTTAGAATATCTGTAGCTAAACAGACAAGGCTGACGCTAACCTGAGGTAAACTGAGGGTTTTATTTCACAAAGACTTGAAAATACAGTATGTGAAAGCTATCATATAGGAGGTTTGTTCTTCTACTTTTCAACTAAAGTTTTACTAATATACATAAATTAGCTTTACTAGTATTTATCCGTTTTCACTCTACTCGGCTCTACTCTACCTGGTTGTGTTTCCATAACGCTTTAGGATCTGGTTTCGTATCCTAGAAGCCTACCCTCTACAAACCAGTATCCAGGGGAATTCCTTAGTAACCATGGAACACTATGGACGTACTAGATCTACTGGGATAGAACCAGAAAGTACTAAAAAAAGTACCTGGTACCGGTTAAAAAGGGCCAGTGGAAACACTCACGACACTGGGGTCGGGTAAAGCAGAGAAGGGCCAAGCAGCGATGGTGGAAAGTGGAAACAAAGCTATATTTACACTGACAAGAAGAGGGGAGCTGTCACTTTTCATTCAAAATAAAAATAGTCAGAAAAATGACTCCAAGGCTTTTCCTGTGGAGTAAAGTCTGATCAATCAGAAAAGTAGATCCATTGAAGTTTTTTGGTCCAAAATCTGACCAAAACATATCAGAACCAATGTAATTTTGAAAAATGGTCCAAGATGCCAAAAATGGTTTCCCTTCACTTCACAACCACAAAGCAAAAGTCTGGGGCTGTAATAGTTCGGAGAAAATGGACAAAAGGATCCATGCAGCAACTCTTTTATGAGTTATGAGGGAGAGTTGAAACTGAAAGGCTGCATTGTAAAGTCAAATGAGATGTTTTTGCACAATAAGATAAGCAGACATTTTCATTGTTGATTTTTGGAGAAGTCAGTCTGTGCGGCGTTATTAAGAGGCCGTGTGATTTCTATTGTAGGATTTCCTCTGCATTCCCTGCAACAACATCTAAATTTGAACCAAATTTAGTTCTCTACTTATTTACCGTCTTGTAATAATTGTCTTCGAATCATTTCTTGCCTTCTCCATCCATCCATCCATTTTCTTCCCCTTAATCCATTTCTGGGTCGGGGGGGTGGCAGTCAGAGCTGCACCCAGTACACAGAGCACCAGCCCCTTGCTGATCCTCCTGCAGCTCCTACAGGAGCTGAGATCTTTCAGTTGGGGCTTTGGGCAAAGTGGGGTTAAGTGTCTTGCCCAAGGACACAACGACAGCAGTCATCAGTGGGAGTCGTGAAGTAGGTCTTACGGTGGGCTCGAACCCACGACCTTCAGGCCCAAAGGCCAATGCTCTACCAACTGAGCTACTGTCGCCTAAACTAAACTATCACTAAACTTTCAAAGACCCAATCCCTCAATCTCAAAACAATAAAAAAAAAAAGGTCATTAGTTGATTAAGTCATAAAACACATGAAACATTTATTTTCGTGTTAGGATGATATAACTAACGGATCCACGTCTCAACAAGTAAGAGCTGAGTCATGACTACTGTACTTCATGAATATGCTTCTTCACTGTGTACGACCTGCACAGTCCATACAGTAAAATATATTTCACCGAATGCAGCAGATAAAACTAAATCAAAGAACAAGACAAATTTTATTGCTGTAACTATTAGAAGAAAGGAGCTGGAGTAGCATTGAGTAGGTTTGTAGGAGATTTGGGAGTGAATCATTAAAGGCAATTTAAAATCAATTCAATCCATTTGCTTTTAGCCTGTCTAGGACTTTACAAAGTTGTCGATTCACCAACAACAGATCAGAGAGTCAAACAGTTCAGGAAATGCAATAATAAAGGGAGTGGGATGACTAGTGTACATAAATGTCCCGGATCACCAGTGTTCTTAGACCCTCCAGCATCGGCAAAAAACGACAAAATAAAAACTAAAAAACACTGGCAGACGAACAGACTTTAGATCCAGCACTCAGACTGTAGAATGAGGACACAAAATCTCAGTTCTCCCCTATTCTTTGAGTGAATAGTGTTGTTTCGGTTCTGGGTCAGATAAACACGGTCATGCAAATAGGACTCGTTTCAATGGCCTTTTTAAGACAATAATAATATCCATCAGGTAATTGTATTTCAGATGAATCCATGTACCACAGCTTGAGAAAGAGACCAATAATAAAAAGGCATTTCTAGCACAATTGTGATGAGACTGCCACAGATTACAACTATTATTTTTGTAATTACAGTCAGAAAACGGAAACAATCCCAAGTTATGCAGTTATAATTCCTCTAATAAACGTCATATATTTGTATTTATATATTATTTTTCTCTTCTGTAAACCATCTCCACACAAACCACTCTCACAATCTGACTCACATCCCGGTGTTTTTCCGCACTGCTCCGTTACACTCCCTGCTTCCTGTCATTGTCGAGCAGCATTTCCGCACCTAAACAGCCGTCCACGCACACTCGCCTAAGGGTCCTGAATGATTTACACAGGATCGAATGGCCTTGGCTCGGGTTGCGGAGCAGCGATGCCTCCAGAGGGACCCAAGTTCATGTTTCCCTCGTCTATTCTTCTGACAACAGCCACAAATTTCAGTCACACACAACCCATAAAAAAGTGCATAATATGGAAAGCCATAACAGATACAAGAGACAACAAAACACGGGGCTTGGCTTTAGTTCCGAGACGTAAATCATAACAGGGAAAACGGGAACTATACATACATCAGTTAGTAAGTAAGTAGTAATGTTTATTTATATAGTGCATTTTACAGACCAAGGCGCACCAAAGCCCCCAATCAACACCTTCCATTCACTCACTCCTTACATTCAGACCTATTGCACATGTTTTTAGTAGGCAGGGGTAACTGGAGCACCTGGAGGAAACCTACGCAGACGCGAGGAGAACAAGTAAACTCCAGACTGAAAGGCCTTGAGGTGGAGTCGAACCCAGGCACTGCTGTGAAACACAAGCTCTAACTGCTGAGTCAACGTGCCGCCCCAGTTGGTAAGACAACTCCAGTAACGATAACTTTTGATGTTCAGCTTCAAACACAACTAAAACGCACACCTTTCCAAAGAATCTACCAATAAAACAAGTGGGACAAGAAGAAGTTGCGCAGAATGACATAATATAGACACATGTTGAGTCATTGATAATAACAATGCAATTATAGTCACTTATTTCCTAGGTACGCCGTTTCTACTCGTGCTGTATGTCCATTTAACGCTGGTTATTTCAAGCATTAAGTTATTGATAGTAAATAATAGAACATCTCAGAAAGTGGGACATGGGTCCAATGGAGCCTGTTTGGTTTGTCATCATAACATGGTGTTGTGTAGGAGTTAGAATAAGTGTGTGTTGTGTTGGAGCCAAATGTGTTGCTTCGTCCAACCCCTTTAAAAAAAATGTGGACTTATATATTCTACACTGTCACGTTTTGTTTTCCATTTTAAAAATCTTCATATATATTTGTATGTGATCAATGTCTAGCGTGCTATAGTGATCCATCTCCTTCCTTCAAGCCCGATAACTAGAATAAGCTAAAACTATCCTCCAAAGACCATCTGTCAATCGCTCTAACCATTAGTTCTCAAGGGAAAAGCCTGAGTTCATTCATTGATTCGACACTTCTCGGTTCTTTAAAAGCTTTTACACTAAACAGGCGATCAACAGAAGACAAACAGGCTGTTGTGGATGCATTTTTATACTATATAAAACAACATTAGAAGAAAAGTAAAATATACGTCTATAATCCTTTTGCGGTAGTTTTTCTGTCACCGACAAAATGTAGAAAAATAGCACAAAACAACGCAAATGAAGGCGTCTAATTGGTCAAAACTCATGGCTTTATTCACTTTATTATCAAAATATAAACACCAGGATCACAGGGAGCCCGAGAATTCCGAGTGTGACGGCTAGAGGAGTTTCCTTTCCAAGTCAATAGGTCAATAGTCAATAGCCCGAGGGAGCAAAACTTTGTCAACAAGCGCTTGAGCTAGTGTGTTAGCATTGTCCACCTATATAAAAAAAAAAAAAAAGACATTCAATTGTTTTAGTAAATTGAGGATTTCTCTGCACGGGACCCATACAAAACCAAACAAAAACCATTAGTTAAAAACACCTTTTCTCTTATCTAATGAGTGAGTGAGTGAGTGACAGCTGCTCCCTCCCTCCCATTGTCCTGCGAGGCGTTCAAAGACCAGAGGAAGAACCGGCATCATTATTCAGAGACACGCTGCCGTCCTATTGTTGAACTGTGGCTCAGAGGCTGATAACATTACACCAGCCGTTATTATGACAGAGTCCCAGGACGAAAGACAGACACAAAACGCTGCGCCCGGATTCACAAAGGCCCAAAATAACACCGCTTTAGAGGGCGGCACGCGGGCCTATCATTACAGCATGACGCGATGACGAGACTGCAGTACGAGAGCTGACAATAAACTACTGTGGGGTCAAATATGTGCCATTGTAGGTGACGAGTCAATATCGAGATTAAGAGATACTTTTTGTTGTCCCAGTTTTTTCAGTGTTGTATATAAAATGTGGTAGAATTGTAGTTGGAGTAGACTTGAAGGCAAATCTATGGTAAAGACATTTTAGAAAGAATTTTGAAAATGAAAAGGAATTTTTTTCATCATGTTTTGGATGATCCCACCATATTGGTCTTAAATCAGTCCTTTCTAATGTCATCAAGCATAATGTTTTTTAGATAAAGTCAAAACTAGACACTGTTATGAGAAAATAATGAGACCATAATTGACATATACTGGCAGAGATGTGGAACGAGAAATTAGCACTAAATGAGGACTAAAAGTTTGACTTGACTGTTGCCAGAGTTACCGGGGAACACATATAACAATTGGTCTACACCCCATTTATTATACTTTTAAAGTCTTCTTTCTTTGTAAACATTTGAATCTTGGATATCATCAAACTTGACTTATGTGAGAATAACATCAAAATAGACAAGAAACCAATAACATTTTCATAATATTTCCATTTGTAAATTCAAACTATTTTCTTGGTGTGGGATTTCAAATACTTTTTCAGATTCAGATTTATAAAAATGCTAATAAATGCATGAACCCAACAGATACCATTTCAGGGACTAAACAGGCTTGAAACCCTGGACTCCCTGGGCCCGAGGACTGGTCCCGAGCCGTTGGAAGTTGGCGATTCTGTGACGCCCCTCGAGACAACTGTTGTGATTTCGGGCGATACAAATAAAATTGATTTGATCTGTCTTTAAGACAAACATACAGCATGAAAACAACAACGAATCAGTTCATGAAGAGTAAGATGCTATAGCTATAAGGTTGACGTCCATCCCAGTGAAAAATGCTAAATAGATTTCATTTGCTCCTTATACCATTCATAACAAAGTGCATTTTGAGGATAGGTTTGGGACCATTTAAAAACAAAGCCAATATCAAACAATCACTTAGTTCAAATCAATACATTTGTCCAACAGCGCAGCATCATCTCTAATGCTTCATTGATCCATCAAAGACAAGTCCACAGCGATAGAACTCACAATGGTCTTTTAATAGAAGACAAGTGAAGTGGTGCTTTGAGAAATGGCCCCGAGCTTCAGCCAAAAAGCAAACTGTAGCGGGGTGAATGAGGGGGAAGTCATTAAAAGTATTGGTTCATCTCGGGCATAAATTAAAATCCCACAGCGGCAATAAAGCAAATGAAGCAGCAGGAGTGAAAGCCGTAATTATTGTTGATACAATAAACAACAACATTTATTACACTTGGCGGGAGCATGAGAGGGATGTCCTTCATGCAGGTGTCTAATGAAATGTTATGTGTACAGTAAAATAGTAATACAGAACAGAATGCTTATAAATTGAGAAAAGCGAGGAAGGAGAATGCTTAAAATACATTACAAAGACACAACTCAAATAGATATTGAATAAAAGTGCATGTGTAAACAGTAGTGCACTTCTAAACTTTTAAGATTTTTGTACGCATGACCCTTTACTCTTTACAACTGAACCTTGAGCCAAAGGAAATTTATAGTTTGCGACTTCTTGTTACTTATTTCTGATTCTGATATTTGTGCAAAGACATATTACTACTGCAGAAGGGTCTAAGGACAGTGATCTTTCGGGACATTTAAGCATATTTATGGACATTTAATAACATTTATAGACGTTGCTTTCTCGCTCTCTATGGACCAATCGCTCCAATGTTTTTCCTTTTTAAACTCTTTGAAATCCCTGATCTGTGGTTAGCAAATGGACAACATAGTAAAGTCCTCCGAGACCACTGCTGTTGTTATTTAGGGCAATACAAATATATATTGACTTGCGGTAAATCTCCAGCAAAGGCCAACGAGTTTACCTGATGCTAGAAAGAAAAGGTACCATAGTTGAAACCCTTAAGTGAAAGCTACCTGTACACCACTGTTATCCTACTGAAAAACACAGCATAAAAAACAAGTTTTCCAATGATATAAATTAGGAGCCAACATACTAAAAATAATCAGAATTGTACCATGCACATTTGCTGATAATCTCAATCTAATCCATATTATATATTTATTAAACAAATTTCAGATCCAACTAAAAAAGCCCACTTTATATGATGAAATATGGACCGTCCTGTCTCTTCTCGTGTCTGAGTGCACCTGTCACTATTACCACGACACTCTAGCCCTCTTCCTACACCCCAAGGAGTTTCATTACAATAATCAATAATTAAAAGCCTCCTCCAGCTTTTCATCAGCACCACAGATGGGCTCCCATTGGCTGCACCCGCACCCCACCATCATGTTTCGGCAACTACCAAAGACCCCCTCCCCCCTCTGGACGTCCCGGCCCAGGCAATTTGTGTGCAGGCATTCATTTTTAAAGCACCCTGTCAGTGGATTATAAAACGGGGGCTAAGCTGCGGATGCTAACAATACAACAGAGACAGAAAAGAGGCGGCCGGGGAGTGTATAAGGGAGCAAAGGACAACCCAACCCAAACTTTAGATCTGTCACAAAACCAATTCCAGAGCAATAATTTAGATCGATTGAATAAAAGAATAAAATAACTAATAAAAACATGAGATATCTGCATTATACCACGTGCACAAATAGTGTAAAGCAGGACTAAGCAGAGACAAAACTTGAAGAGATATCAACTACACCATTCAGCAAAACCTGGACAATATTTGACAAAAAAAAAAGCTATTTGCTTTTTCAAAGAGATACATATTTGGAAAGCGTGTGTCATCTTACGGCCAAGAGATAAACAATTAGTAAAAAGAGGTAAGAGGAAATAGCCTGAAGTACTTGAATGCAAAGAACAGGGACTAAACAAAGATAGGAGTGTCTCGAATGTCAACTATTACTTAAGATAACCATTGTGATGTCACTAGTCCAAAGACACATTTGTTAAAAGTGACAAGTTCACTCAGCGAAGTAGCTGTTTTATTTAATCCATCCAGAATATGGGATCTATAGACATGCATACAATCACAAATTAACCAAAATGACCATAGATCTTAAGCAAAATGTTGCAAAATTCACCTTGCAAAGAAGACATTTTATTCAATCAAACCAGGATATATGGGATCTAAAACCCATACGAACACAAATTACCCAACATAACCATAGATCTTAACCCAATTGTTGCACACACAGCATGTTATGGGAGCAATAAATGTCTAAATGTGTTCAGTCACTCGTGCTTTTCACCAAATAACTCTCAAAAGCAAAATAGCCTCCAAGAAAACACATTATTCCAATGTTGGTCCTTGCCTGGCTAGTTGTCAAAACTGCCAGCCAGCAATAGGCAACATCATAATGCTGAATGGTGAACAAAACTGAGTAGCATAGTAGCATTTTAAGCATCACAATACATAATTTTGAGTATAGAGGACGAGATGGAATATGTTTTGCTGTATACGCTTCACATCACTTTGAATATTGATTTGCATTTTACACCTGTCAACACATGCACTCATCAGGCAACAGGATCAATATTGATGATGTTACGTTGATTCAATGTTTACCTTTATATCGCTCCAAGACGTCTTCGTACGCCTGTGCAAACTCCTTCTCCTGGTTGTGGTTGGTGGGGAGCAACCCCGGTATAAACCCAGCCATGGTGAAGCGAGGTCGGCTGCAGACTACCGCAGTAACCCCCCTTCACTGCCTCCTATCCACCGGCAAATCAGCAACAAACTGCCCGATAAAACAAGGCATTGGCGCTCTGAAAGTCTCGCAGCCGACTTCCAGACAGCTTAGATAATCCACACAGGCTTAAAATAGACAAAAAGCATCCAAGAAATCATCTAAAAGTGTTACATAAACGCTATCTTTCCATTTCCATTTTAGCTGAAGGACTTCCACGCCACTTGCAGCCGGTGTGCGGGTGCTTCCCTCGGCTGCTGTGACTGAAGAACCCGGGGATAGGGCTTCCTGGAGCGGGGAGGGAAGGCAGGGTGAGTGTCCGTCCCCCAGTGCGCTGAGGGGAAGGAGGGAGGAGCGCGGACTTCCTATCGGTCCCGGGTGGCCGAGGCTGACAGCATGCTCCAGTAACTAGCAGCAGCAGCAGTAATGGCGCTCGCTTGTGTCCAATAGCTTCGCACTTGTGTGGCTAGAGCTGGATTTTTTCCTCCCCTCCTCTCCCTCTCTCCCTCTCTCTCTCTCTCTCTCTCTCTTTCTCTCCCTCTCCGGGAAGGCGAGCTCTGAACGCCGGTCTGTTGTGGTAGCAGCGGCAGTGGTGCAGAGTGGAGCTGCGGCGACCTCTAGAGGCAGGATTAGGCATTGCGTTCTATATTATATTCTTGATCATGTTGTTTTGTTATAATATGTATATTTTTTTTTCATCTCAGTTTGGTTTAATAAAATGTAATTAAAACAATAAAATGTGCTAAAGCGATAAAAGTTATGGGCGGTCTCAAAGCTACTGTTAGCGTTGATTAGCATCATTTGCAACAGCTGCGGCGGACTGGTCTCCATGGAAACCACATTAAACAAAAGGGGGGTCTTCAATCGTCAAATATAGATGATAATAATAATAATAATGATCTTTATTTGTATAGCACTTTTAAAAACAATGTTGACAAAGCGCTGCACAGTCAGCATGATAAACAATAAAACAGTCATAATGCAAAGTCAAAATAATTGGATACAATAGATACAGGAAAACAAAGCAGACAGAGCAAAACACAAGAAGAGAGACACAACAAAGACAAAGCAGACATTAAAATACAGCATGTGAAGTTTAAAACTAACAGTTAAAAGCTATTCGATAAAAGTGGGTTTTAAGAAGTGATTTAAAAGAGGATACTGATGGTGCTAGCCTTATCTCCTCGGGCATGTCGTTCCAAAGCCGAGATAAATATATGTACAGAGTCTACAGCCAACTAAATACAAACAACTAAACAACTTAATGTGAAAACCATTTATCTAAATATGGCAGTTTAATCAATAAAGCTCAATTCAAATACATTTAAATAGATCAGAGAATCAAACCTTTCATAAACAGAAAATGCAATGACAAAAACACATAGGACCATTGGTCCATAAGATTTTTAAGAAGTAATTTGTTATCATTTTGTTATTTTTAGAATAGATATTGTCCCAAATGGACTTTTAAGAGGGAACGCTTTAAGATGGACTGTTTATTATTAAAAAAATAGGGGGAAGAGTGTAATGCTCTGTTGTCCCACTGCACTATATATCTCACAACACCCAATCCTATAGAGGTCAATCTTATATGCAGTGTCATTGGTCCACAGATTACAGCATTAATCCCATATGGACACATACAGACCACCTCAGAGATATACTTTATCACTGCACGATGCACCAGTGACTAATAACACATGGCAAAGCAATAAGGAACTCAATGTTAGGGCATAAATCATTATCATTGTTCCCAATGCAGCTGCAATGTGTGCGCGATGTCCCTGCACTATATTTCCCCTTAGTGGTGAAAAGTGAACATTGCAATAGACCTCCTGACCTTGTCCATGTTCTTCAGCGATTCTAGATTGTATCGAGATGATAAAGAGACACTGCATAGTGAAACTTCATTGTATTAATTACCAACTCAGTTAAGACATATATTTTTTACCACCTATACAATTTATATAACAAACAAAAACAATACATGGGTTCAATTATCACCCATCCACAAGACAATATATCTGTACTGTAATAATAATAATAATATTAATGTAATATAGATAATATAAGAGATCCTTTATTCATCCCACAGTGGGGAAATGTCAATGTTGCAGCGCACATACAGGACAGTAGTAAGAGCACACAGGGGACACACAAAACTAGTATCTGCTATGTTTCTTTACTGTTCATGCTTCAATATCAATCTTTCATAAATATCTAATACATAAAGTGCAAAGTTATATACATATAGGACAGGTTAGTAAGTAGATAAAGTGGACATTCTGAAGTTGCAGTATTGCACATTGCACATGATTGAAGTATTTACTAACAGATGAATGACATGTACAGGCTCAGCAGTTCTCATTGTACAGTCTGACAGCAGCAGAAAGGAAAGACCTGCGGAACCTCTCCTTCACACAGCGAGGGTGAATCATCTATTCACTATAACTGGATTAAATCATTTCCAATCAGCTGCTATTCACAAAGCTATGAATAACATCACTGTATAGTCTAATGTTTAAGATAAGATTTCCGGTCCTGTAAAATAAAAAAATACAACGGCAGAATATGGTCAATTGGTGGTACTGACAAATAACATTAATGTTGTGTTAGCCCAAAATCACAACGGTAAGTTTTGTTATTATTTACAATAATAACCAAACCTGGTATAAACACAAGACTCTAATAATAATACAACTTATTTCTCTATTTAAGATTTGAAGATAATTAAGATTTTTAGATATTTAAGATTTGTAGATATTTAAGATTTGTAGATATTTAAGATTTTTAGATATTTAAGATTTTTAGATTTTTAAGATTTTTAGATATTTAAGATTTTTAGATATTTAAGATTTGATATTATTTCTTGATTAGTTGATAATATATCTTCCTGATTTGACATGGGCTACAATGATGCCATAGATATTGGTAATTATTGTAGCCACCCCAAAGTAAACAAGAGCCAAAAGCTCATTTCATTCACACAATAATTATGGATGGATAAGTAGATTTATGAGAGTTAATCTTGTTGAATGATGTCAGATAGTTGCTCTGAGCGCGCAAGGATATGGTAGCCTAGTTCTCTGTTCATCCGGCCACAGATAAAGCGAAAGAAGGCCGGATGAATGTTGTGACTTTTGCACCGTTGCCATCTGACTCAGGCCTTTGTCACAGTCTGTCTGACCGGATCACACTCACCATGTTCTCTGTGTTTGTGTTTGGTCCAGCTGCAGTCTGAATGCTCTGCTCCAGGCCAAAGTACATACAGACCTCCCTCCACTCAGTCCCAGCACAGTGCATAGACCACAATGTCATATTTGCAAAGCAGTAAAAGTATATTTCAACAAAGATTCTGGCTTTGAACTTGAGAAGTCATTGAATTTTAGTGAGAGCTCGGAAAGGATTCAAATGCTGGAATGCACTAACACACATAGTTTAATAACAATGGACAAATTCCTGCATTAAGATATAACTCCAGCAACAAAAAAGTGAAAATATGTCGAATACAACAAATAGTATTCACAAAAAGAGTTAAAAGTCAAAGTGAGCCGTCACAACAGAGGTTCTGTCTCCAGATTACTGTGATAAATGGCGAGCATACATTTCTCTATTAGAACAATGACTGCAGTGATACTAGTTTGGTAGTTGTTTTGTAGGGCTGGTGCACACTGGGACTTTTGCCTATGTACAGTATTTCAATGTGGTTTTACAGAAAAGTACAAATGAAATTAGTCCGAACGTGAATCTCCATCCATCCATCCATTTTCTTCCCCTTAATCCATTTCTGGGTCGGGGGGTCAGAGCTGCACCCAGCACACAGAGCACAAGCCCCTCACTGATCCTGCTGCAGGTGGTGAGTCCACAGGAACTGAATCTGTGGTTGGAATTTATTTAAAAAAGACTGAACGTAGTACTCCCACAAATATGAAACTATTAAAACTCCCAGAGCCATAATTTTGACCACTATCATTCAAACCGGGAGCAATTCCACCTCCAGGCCTTTCTGTGTGGAGTTTGCATGTCTACATAGGTTTCCTCCGTGTGCTCCGGTTTCCCTTACCACTGAAAACATGTACCATAGGTTTTTCATGCACCTCCTGTATGGTGACCACCCATCTCTGTGTGGAGTGAGAGACCACAACACTCCCAAAGTTCTTTGTGACTCTGGTCTGTGAAAGGTTCTATATAAATAAAGATTGCTTACTTACTTAAACCAATGGAAATTAAAAAGGTTTTTAAAATTACTCATTTTTCAAAACTAGAAATGCTGCAAATTTTTCTTAAGAAAAATTAATCTACAAAACATGTATTTTTAGGTTTCCGCACAGAAACTGCACTGATTACATTATTGTCAACAAGCCTCGTGTTTTTGGCCTAAACATAAAAGCTCTTAAACTTCAAACAATATGATCGGATTATGAAAGGCTGATCCTGATTACAGCCAACAAAGGCGAAAATTTGACATTGAATCAAAGATATCGTGCATGGCTTGAATTATGGATTTATGAAGCTGTGTTAGTCAAAACAGAGGATGAGTCAACTGTCATGTGGTGAAATGAAATAGGAAACCAAAATTCAGGACTGATGTGTAATTTAATCCAATAAATCCAAGGTAACGACGAAATACAGAACTGAAAACAAGCCAGGAACAAACGGGGTATAGACACAGGTATAAACACAGGGAACAAATACACCCAGGGGGATACAGGCGAAACACACACAATCCACAGAACAGACAAGAAGCAAACTCAAACTACAAGAGAACAAGTATAGTAAGATAAAGCCACGTCAAAATAATCAAAAAGCTTAAACCATGACATCAACAACATTCGAAGAAGAGCAAAATGATTTCAAATGAATATTCAACTCAAATTAATTCAATTAATTTGCCCTATATTACGTCGTCTCTGAGGTTTTTACTCAAGTTTCAAACAGTTGCAACACAGATAATGCAATAATAACAAACACATAAGAGCCATTGGTCCAAAGTGAACAGAAACCATGTGGACAAATATAATCACAGTGACAAAAAGTAATATGTCGCTACATGCATCATAAACAAAAGGTCAAATAGATGTTAAAATCACTAATATGTGCAAACTTCTGTGGACTTTTCAATTGAGTTTTGATGTGTACGATGTATGAGTATGATTATTGGCATCAAATGAATGAGACAGTAAATTAAAACACACAACTGAATGTCCTTCTATTTGCCTCCACATTGAAATGAAGTATGTCTTTATTATAACATACAATTGGCTCATGACTCTGGTCACAGGTAACATGCACAAACAGGTCACATGGAACACATTATGACGCAGATGGACAAGAAACAGAAATCATAGACAGGGTCAAGAGTGAGTTATGGACAAAGAAGAATTCCAGAACAGAGCTGGACTTACAGGGTTTCGCAAATGAAGGATTTTTGCCATGAATACAACGGATTGAGACCAGATTAGTCCAGGTTCGTTTTTTATGGAGGAACATGAATTCAAACAAGTAATAAGCAGCATTAATTGTATGTTTTTAAATAGTACATTATTATATCAGCAATAACACTCTGAGAGGGTTGACGGTGAATTTAATTGAAATTGAATCAATCTAATGTGAGCCAAGGAGGTCTGTGGGCCTAGACACTACTTTCAAGTTTCTGAGAACTAGATGGGAAAGTGATAACTTTATTTGTTTTAATAGAGTCCCAGCCCTAATAATAACATAATCTAATTATTTAGAGGCTTTGTGATTAATTAATCGCAATTAATCGCATTTTAATCGCATATAAATATTTGTCCTGAGAACAGTTTTTCACATGGATTTTTTGTTTACCATTGAATAATGGCTGATTATATAAGCTTAAGCAACACATGTTCATTGAGGATGATAAGGGGATCAGACGGACTTCTTTCCCATCAAATAACGTTTCTGTCATTGCCTCCACACTCTGTCCACAACGCTTTTTAAGCCCAAAATCCACTGCACTCGTGAGCACTAAATCTTATACGTTTTTGATGTGTGCATTCGACCTAAAACATCAGCAAGAGCAGCTCACACACCTGTGTCACTGCTCCTCCTCCGCTCACACAGGAGTCGCTGCTGCTCCTCCTCCTCCTCCGCTCACACAGGAGTCGCTGCTGCTCCTCCTCCTCTCACACAGAGTCCATGGCTTCATACACAGCGCTCTTTCTCGTCTCTAACTCACTCACTCAGATTAGACACCGCTAAAGTTGGTCTATGCTTGTTATAATGTACTTTTGAACAAGAAAAGTCACGGAGCTTGAGTTGGTGCTCCAGTATAATCGGTCGCGTTAATTAATAGTAATTAACGCGTTAAAGTCCCGGCCCTAGTTATTATGTTAGTGCCATTAGAACTAGTTCTGCACGATATTGGAAATTAGAGCAAAATTCGATATGAGTGTTTAGTATTTCGATAACGATATTATTGCGATATTTTTGTCTTTAACCTAAAATTGCAATCTGCATTGAAACGCAAGAAACAAACGACAAAAAATAAGCACAACATTAAAGACATTCAAATGCATATATTTATATACTTTTTTGTTTGTTTGTTTGTTTGTTGTTGTTCTTTTTGAATGTTGATGTGTCTGTTTTGTTGTCTTTTTCTTTTTTTAAATTGCGCATCTTTTCGATGTGGTAATTGCACACACCACTATCGCAATAAAGATATTTTTTCGATATATATATGCAGTCCTAATTAGAACCATCTCGGACACTTGCTGGGACTCTGAGGAGCACAGGGACTGACCTCCTGCTGGGACTCTGAAGAGCACAGGGACTGGCTTCCTGCTGGGACTCTGAAGAGCACAGGGACTGGCTTCCTGCTGGGACTCTGAAGAGCACAGGGACTGGCCTCCTGCTGGGACTCTGAGGAGCACAGGGACTGGCCTCCTGCTGGGACTCTGAAGAGCACAGGGACTGGCCTCCTGCTGGGACTCTGAAGAGCACAGGGACTGGCCTCCTGCTGGGACTCTGAAGAGCACAGGGACTGGCCTCCTGCTGGGACTCTGAAGAGCACAGGGACTGGCTTCCTGCTGGGACTCTGAGGAGCACAGGGACTGGCCTCCAGTCGCTGTGCATACACCTGGAGGTCTAGATCTGCACTCTTGTAAAATGTGTGTTTTTACTTGTTGGTTTTATGATTTAAGTGTTTCCTTCCTTGTTTTGTGAACTACTTTGAGATAAACTGGGTTAATTTATTAGTTTATTATTAGCCTTATACTGTATGTAAAAGCTGTATGCCTTGGGTAAGCACAGCAAGAAACATGAATGATTATTTTATATCCTTGTCTGAGAGTTCACACAACATTTATATCTCAGTCTGAGGTCATTTTAAGGCAGGTCAAGTTAGTATTATGCACTTATTACCTCCATAAGCGGTTTCATATAAATATCTTTGACTGGGCAGTGTGAGGTGCCAGAGATCCATATAAGCACCATCTCCCCTTCTGTCTGACCCTTTGCCCCCATTATATAGAGTCTCCTCTTGTGTTTGACTTCCCACAATCCTTTTCTCCTCTTCATTACCTTCTCCACAGTTCGTCATTCTCTCTTTCTCTGGCTGCAGATTAAAATCAAACCTCTCTCCATCTTTTCCTCCCATTCGCCTGTTTATTTTGGCCTCTTCTTTTGTTAGGCCGCTGTCAACCGCTGCTGCCCCCCCCCCCTCCTGCCTTCCCTGTCGCCGTGGAGACAGAAGCGGGACCCTCGTCACCATGGACACGAGGCTTCAAGGGGGATGTTTATATGAGGAGAAAGTGGTGTCTGTGGAGATGCCTGTTGAGAAATCGCAGGCAAAGCGGAGGGCAGCTATGGTACATGCAGGCACCAGCGTCAGGTCCACATTGGTACATGAGGAGAAAGAGCCGCAGCGGTGGGATTACACGTGTTATTATAAATGAGAGAGGAAAGTGCAACGTCAGCGCTTTTGTCGCAATGATGACAGTGATGCATGGCAGAACTATACAATACAATACACTTACTATGGGCCTGCAATCAGTCATGGAATCGGAAGTTTATTTGTTTCTGTCATGCACTGCAGCAATTTGGTTTAAAAAAAATGCTTTCATACGCTAACAGCTTCTTTCAACCAACACTTAAATGATCTTGCACTGTTTTTGTTGATTGGCTTCACGGTGACACTTGTTTTATTTCATATTTTTGTCTGGTGCACATGTAAAGCCAAATACAAAATGCCATTACTGTGAATCTGAAACGGATCTGAATCATGACAATTTGGGGACGAGGAAAATGTAATGTGTAATGAAACAAAATAAATCCAAGGTAATGTCAAAACATAAAAACTCCAGAACTGAAAACAAGACAGGACAAATGTGGAAGAGACAATGGACGGACAATAAGTGAGGAAAGGCACAGGGTATAAATACACACAGGGACACACTGGTGGATCACATTAGGGCAGGACTAAAAGTCATCAGGACAGAGGAAGAAAACTACAAGAGAACAAATATATAGCAAAATAAAACCAGGTCAAAATGGTCAAAAATTCCACACCATGACACCACATGCTTGGTTTTTGCATGTTATGGCATCACATCCATTTAATCAATCAAGTTTAATTCAGCAGATCAGACCGGAGACCTGATCAAGAACAACTGTGTTTGGTTTCCTTGGTTTTGGATTTCAGTGTGGTTGAAATGGTGAGAGCGGCGAAACAGTCAAACAGAAGCAGCGGCTGTTCCGGACCTCATTCACATTCATTGCAGAACTCACTTCCTCCACAGCAGCAGAGCCCTGAAGAACATTCCAACAACCTAATGGCTAATGCATGATGCTAACAAACTGATTACGCAGATGGGAGACTGCACGTGCATGAACAAACATAGATGGATCTGAGACAAAGTCAAATAAGTCAAAGTAATGCAATACAAACAGAGATTATATTAATAAAATCTACTCAAGGCAGGGCTAATGAGGCCTGTCATGATAACTAGTTTTGATAGACAATAAATTTATTCTGGAAATGATTATGACGAACTATAATACAATATAATACATGTGTTAGTATGTGACTAAGGCTATCCCTACGCTACCCCTTGAGGGAGCTGTTTCGTTTTTGTTTTTTTTCCATAATCGAAAATTACCGGCTGCAATCACAGGCTTGCGATTGTAAAGAATGTTGTTTCATCTGAGACATTGCCAAAACTAGTTCAAGGCAAAACTGGTCTGAGTGTGATGTCATAGTCGTACAATGACATCATACTATTACAAGACTGAGACAGAAGGGGCGGAGCTACATGTTTATGACAGAAGCTACTGATGTTAGCGTGGATGGATCTAAAAACTACTCCAGGAGAAACATTGTCGAAACTTGGTTAAAAACTCAAAAACATTATGATAATTTGTCTCCTATGATTATATACAGACCCCTGTAGCTATGTTAATTAAGGAGTTATCTATGTGTTATTACATATATTTTTACATAGGGCTGTTGCTTATTATTACTATTGTTCGCTTTTGAAGAAACTTTTTTTATGCAAGTGGACACCTGATTTTCTATGGGGATCAATAAAGTATCTATCTATCTATCTATATTTTTCACACTCTCTAGGTCAAAAACTCAAAATCTTTCTTCTCTCTACAATCATCGTGCAATACACTGGGACAAAGCGGCTCATAGACAGTGTTTACAATAAATCCATTGTCTTCTGAATGAATAATTAAAACCTCCTTCTCTGTGTCTTATGAATGAACTTAAGTGGGTTACTATGACGACGTGCGGTTACCATTTACACATTCCTGCCCGCGTCAGAATGGAAATAAGGTCAATGTAAACGAATGTAAGTTTATTTTTAGGTCACCGAGCATCAAAACAATAGACTTCGAACTGTACATGTGTCTGCAATGGAAAAGTCTGTGTATATTTGGCATCATTTGTAATAATAATACAGGTTCAATTGGCTGGTGCCATTTTAAACATGTGTCATTCACACAGAGAGAGAGCTGACTCAGCCTCTTCTTGTGCCAGGAAAATCTCCACCAGAATACTGGGACCTCACTGTTTATTTCTCCAGTTATATTTCTCCAGTGCAGCTGTGCAGACCATGTGTGCTCGCATATGTACCATGTGTTTAATGTTATTGGAGAAACTTGTGTCAAACATACTGTATATACACGAACATAATGACATTTTAACAGGATAAATATGAAGTTTCATGTGTTCCCTTCATTGCCAGCAGGAGTACACACCCAGCTTTACTCAAATATTTCTATTATCAAGGGACTATTTTAGCCTGACTCTCGCAAGTTGAAGCACAGCGAACTACAAGGCTCTGGCGAGAGTCAGGTTTTGTGCTTATAATAAAATAAGTGTATTGAATTGGAGAGTGGGAGAGGCTGCAGTACCACTTTTGGCCATATTTGTACATACTGCTCCTTTAAGTCCCCCAGCTTTACCACTGTCAGAAAAACATAATCTAACAAATAACCTAGATTTTTATGAATGAACCGGAGACGGACTCCTCTCTGCTGCCGCTCTGTGACTGAATAAAGTCCATGTTATAATAGTGAACTTCTGTGACCTACATGCGTCTGCTCAGGCCTGAAGGAAGCGTCGGCTCTGGCCTCGTCTGTCAAACTCTCGTGATGCTAGCGACGTCCAGACCCCAGAAACGCTTCAGCGCTGACACAGAAACTCAACTACAATAAGTTTGACAGGGTCCGACATGAGCCCGCGCCCTGGTTCTGTCAGTCTGGTCCCGGACAATCTAAGACTATAGTAATAATGGAGAGTGGAGAAGGAATGAACTCTGCTAAATGTGAAATAAGCTTGTAAAATTGTTTTGAATAAAATCAAAACGCCATGTCAAAATAACTAGGGATAAGGGGACTGATTTATCTTTTTGCGGATTCAATAGGCCTATTTTGGCGTCGGTGTGCAGTCCAGATGTCATCAATTTTCTCTCATATTTGTCATCGTTGAAAGTTACCGGTGCACAGAGGCATTGGTAGCAGTCTCACTCCTCAGCAAAAATGTCCTGGGTTCGATTCCACTTCCAGAAATTATTCAGATTCATTCATTTTCAACCCCTTTATTAGTCCATTTCTAGGTCAGTGGGGTGGCAATGAGAGCTGCCAGTGCCACCCAATGCTCATAGCACCAGTCCCTCTGATCCTCTGCAGGTGGTGGGCTTCTTGACGCAGCCTTGTTCTTTCAGGAGGGGCTTCAGGCAACGTGGGGATACGTGTCTTGCCCAAGGACACAACGACAGTAGACATTTGTGGGAGCAGTTGGAGTAGGTCCCATGGTGGGCTCGAACCCACGACCTTCAGGCCCAAAGGCCAAGGCTCTACCAACCGAGCCACTGTCGCCCCTTGATTCAGATTCAGAAAAAGCTTATATGCCTTTTACAGTAAAACCACATTGGGATACATGTGCAAAAGTATCCCAGTACATGGATAAAACCAGATAAAAAGTACCAGAAATAAACAGTAACAGTGAAACCAATCACCAAAAGCAGTTTAAATGGTCTTTCTAAGTGCAGTTTGCATGTTCTCTCTGCCTAACACTATAATCATGAACAATTTCCAGGACTCGCCTGAAAACGAGATTCTGAAATCTCAGTGGGATTAATAAAAGTCAAGAGGAATACTGCCTCCATTCAGCCATATTAAGTCAAGCTAAACCCAATATTTATCAGAATCCTCTGATAAATTGTTAATCAGAAAAGCAGAATCTAAAGAAAAAATTATGCCTCACAATAGTAAGAAATACGTACACCTGCATAGCTGTCGCCATGGAAACTATTTGGACTAAAACTTCCCTGACGCACAGCTATTGTCACGTCTGCTTATTGCTGATTGGTTTGCTTCTCTGTCAATCTAAGCATGTTCGGCCCACCTCTTTAAAATGCTGCCGTGGCTGTTTTAGTCTAAATCATGACATCAATCCATGGGAAATACAAGAGAATTTAAGATCTGAATACAAACACTTTCAAATAGAGATTTCTGCATGGAGTCCAGTATAAGAAACCATAATCCTGTATAGATTGATGGGCGGGTGAGATAATCCTTTGGAGAAGCACATAACTTTAAGCTGATATCTGGATCTGCTGCTGTAATGCGTTGGATCCCATTGGCCCGTGACAGCTTCTGCCATCACGCAAACACATTACACTCGTAAAAGTAAATAAAGTGAGTGTCGAGAGTGACGCAAAGAGACGCATTAAATCCATTACACTGCATTTAGGAGGTCTGCAGTTTCTCTCCTCGGCTCGGAATCTAGGCTGAGACCAGAAATGACATTAGGAAGAGTAGAGGATGAGAGCCCAGTCCCTGGAGCTCAGTAACCTAAATAATGAAGCAGTGACTGTGAGGGCGAGGACGAAGAGATGAAAGAGGAGAAATTAAGTCACACCCCAGAGAAAGACTTCAATCAATCCATTTTCATCAACTTCATTGCAACAGTTTTAGCAGAGATACAGAGACTATCTATACCATCTGGATATAGATGGAAAATGCTAACCCGTTTGCTCAAAGAAGCCCAATAGGGAAGTGCTCATGGATGAAGTTTTGCATCAACTCCATCTGGCTCCTACTGACTTACAATGAAAAAGTACACTCCTGTAGCTCAGTAACCGTTTGTGTCTCAACATTTTGAAATAATCCATGGTTTAGCACTCTCTATGATCCTTTTTTTGTTCAACAAAAAATATTGTCTTAGAAAGTAGCTTGCTAAAGTTAGCAACCGTAGCTAACTACAACATTTGCATACATTTCCACTGAAATAGCCTGTTCGAGTGAGCTCTAATCTACCTCTTCTTTCTTAAAGATAACACCATGGGTGACGTCAACACTCGCTCAGTACTCTCCTAAAATATAAATATGATCTATGATCTATAAACGTCAACTGGTAAAACAACTTATCCTGTCATACTGTAGAAAATTGCATTGTTGAAAAACAATGAATCCAAGAAAAAAGTGGACTCTCCACCAGGATAGATGCTTGTATAATCTATGACTATGGTATATAATCTATGATCATAGATTGATTATAATCTATGATTATAGATGGATTATAATCTATGATTATAGATACATTATTTGGATCTACACTATCTGCCCAAAGTCAGTGAAAAAATGACTGCTCAAAGGAGAATTGCCCACATTCCACACATTCAGAAAAGAAAAATGGGCCAAAGCAGTGAGAAATCCAGTGAGCATGTTGTGTCCCCTTTAAGATCAAGATAACTAGACAACATTGTGAATTGTTTGCAGTTTGCTGGTTTAATAACAGTGACATTCAGAGATGGTACTCTCCGCTTCAAGAGCCTTTTGTGACGCAGTTCATCATCTGCAGTGAACAAATGTCAGATCAGAGAGAAGTTCAGGATCGAAGAGAAGAGCAGAACCACGAGAAACAGTCATCTGCAACAGTCTGTTTTAATCTAGCAGAAAATACAATGTTTACTCTATATTTCTGTTTATTCTGTATCTTGTTTTATTGTTTTCATGTATCTTGTTTTATTGTTTTCATGTATCTTGTTCATAGTTTCATTTTGCATTTGTTTGAAAAAGATGTTCTGCTACTTGAACACCTAAAATTGATTGCATTGATTAAAATGTGTTGACATTGAGGCCCCAGATTGAACAAGGCCTCTATCAATTTATCTTGTGTTAAAAATGAGAATGGGATATTATACTTTGCAATATTTTCCCTGGAGATAATTTATGTTTAAAAATCATATACTGTGGAAGATTGTAGTTAGAGGAATAACATTATACAATAATTCGTCACTGTAGTTTGAAAATCCATAAAACCATAAAAAGCATCAAATGAATGAAGCTCATGAACTTTAACCTGGCTCCAGCCGACCTTTAGCCCCGCCTCCATGGAAATTCAGCGGGCAGGTCGGTCTGGCATTTCTCAATTGAAAAACGATTATGCCCGGTACGAAACATACCGGGCCAGTCAGAGTATTTAACATTCTACAACATGTATGGACATCTATGTGTTCTATATTCTTTTTGTGTCTTAACTGTTGATTCTCTGATCTGTGTTGGTGATTTCAATGGTTTTGTTAAGTCTCTGCGATGATACTGTTGTGATTTAGGGCTATTCAAGAATAAATTGTATTGTATTGTATTGTATTGTATTAACACATCTATCCATCCATGTTCATCTGTTGCTGGGTTGCAGAGGCAGCAGTCTGAGCACACACACTTGAATAAATAATTTGCCAAGACAGATACAGATATACAAGAGTTGCATTCCTCTCACTACTATCTTTAATAAGTTATGTTATTGACAGAACATTTGAAAGATTTTGCGTAAGAAGAGGGGAACTCATTTAAAAAACTAATTGGTAAAGATCAAATTGTAAGCGTTCAAATATTGTTTTATAACGTGAATGTGAATGTAAAATGTAGTATGTGATTATTTTCCAGGGATTGATTCAAATTTAAATATGTTGTTTTTACGAATAAAACAAAGAACACAGAACCCACACGAGAGACGTCCTCAGATCCTGTTGCTACTGTACATCACAAAACCAATTTCTCCGATCAACGTTTCGCTTTGGTCCATCCCACTCTTACATTACAGTCATTAGTGCCGCTCAGCGCCACACACAGGGCCCTGGGTCTCAGCACCGACACTGACACTGTGGCATTTAGAGGAAAGACAAACGACTTCCAAACCAACAATTACTCCACAAAAGCAGGAAACAAGGCTGGAGTCGCAGCAGCTTGAGACAAAGAAAAAAAAGTATAATTGAAGGAGTAAGCCTAGGGATCAGCACCGCCTTCAGGAATGGTGTAACTTTAGTTTTCGGAGAGTCAAAAGCTGCTGAGTTTTGCATGTTTTTTCAGACCATCAGGCTGAAGATGAAAGGCCTCTTTAATGCTGCAGAAATTGACAGAATAAGAAGAATAATGAGGAAGATGAATTCAGGAGAAAATGGCACGCCTTTGACGATACATTTACTTAGAAGTGCCCATTTAATTAGAATGAAAATTTTTTATTTCAACAATAACCATAAAACTAGATAGAGAGGAGCATCTTAAGGGGAAAGAGAAATATGAGAAAAATATAATGTGTCTACAGGTGTGTGCGATCATATGTTTGTGTGTATGCTTGTGTGTATGTGTATGTATGTGTATGTTTTTGTATGTATGTGTATGCATGTACTGTATGTATGTGTGTATGTGTATGTATGTATGTGTATGTATGTATGTGTATGTACAGTATGTGTATGCATGTATGTGTATGTATGTGTATGCTTGTATGTGTATGTATGTGTATGCATGTACTGTATGTGTGTTTATGTATGCGAACTAATTATTGTATGGGTCCAAATGTAATGTTTTGCAAATCATTATGAGACCATGAAATTCTATACCAGGAAATCAGTATCCAATCGCGAACTCACTAGATAGATACATACAGTAGATACATGTAGATAGATCAGCTCTCTTGGACCAGATATGAAACCAGACAAAAAACTGAGCCACAAACAAACACAAAACCAACAGCACCAGAGGAATCCCCACAGCTCTGTCCCAAAGGCATAAATGATGTAGAAACCGGTCCTCACCTGCCACTCGCACCACGGCCCTCTCTGCCGGGTCCAGCACCGAGTCCTGGCTCTTCCTCTTGCGGCGCTCGTGTTTGGACAGGTTCCAGGGCAGCGTGTCTCCGGGGGGTCCCAGGTATCCAGAGACACAGGGGGACAGGGAGCCACCCGAACGCTCGCTCCTGAAGGACGGCTCACTCACACAGGAGCGCTCACTCAGGGTGTCGTCGTCCGAAGACTCCATGTGGAGGAGCTGAGGAGGAAGAGAAGAAGAGTGTTATCAGGGCACTAGGCTTCAAAAGGTGATGAAAAATAAGTCTTAAATGGCTCAAATTGGGCAAAATGTATTTTAATTTGAGCACATTTAACTGCCTTAAAACCAAACTTGCCAATGGGACAAAGCAAAATGATCTTGTTTTGAAAAGATACAAGAAATGCCTCTCTTGGAATGAGAAAATAAAGCAACATAAAGAACTAAATGGCTTTGTCCCATTGGAAAACCTAGTTATGAGTTATGTGCTAATTTTGAGGGGAGGAGGAGGAGCAGAGTTTTAACCGGGAAAAGGCTGGAGAGGGAGACTACAGTTGTAACAATAGACAAACGGGACAAGATTTCACCAAAATTAACACAAAAAAGACCTCATATTTGTTCATTTTTGGCTTGCTTGTAAATGATGAAAAGTGACTGTAAAGTGTTCAGTCAGGTGTAAAACTGCAGGTGCATTCTTCGTGGTTTATTTCTACCTCAATGTGAACATCACAAATCAGTTTGTTCCAATGTCAAGACACACAAACCCTTGATGAATAAAAATAAGTGTGCATGAAACCAAAAATCCATAAAGGACCAAACATGAGCGCTATAGTACTTGCTAAATCATGACCATACGTATAGATATGTACGACAAAAAAGCCAATATTATTACAGTGTCTAGGGACCAATTACAGTTAATGGGAGGAGCCTATGAGAAAGTGATTGAAGGTCAAGTAAGTAGTTCAGTTCAGATCAGATTGTTAATTTGAGCTCAGAGCAATATATACAGGTATGTACAGATCCAACATTCAAGGAGCAGGCAGCAGTAAAAAGTACTAATCGCAGACCCCTTCATAGTAGAGTTGTAGGCGAAGGCCGTTCATTGCCGCTTGCGTCTACAGTCCATTGTTATTATCTATTTTCTCTGGATTTTAATTAGAGTTCTCATTTGGTGACCTTTGAAAGTGTAACGTGAATAAAAGTGTATTGTTTCAGAGATGCTAACGTCAGTAGCATTACTAGCATAACATTGTGACTTGTATGAATGCCATGAATAAAACACATACATGGAGTAAAGTGGAGGAAGGGACGCAGTGAAACCAGGTCAAGAAGAAACGCAGGGAAAAGTCTTTATAAAAACTGCAGCGTGTCTATTATTCAACACCAGAACGTGGAGCAGCGTCAGACTTGCTGCTTCAGAAACTGTGGGCTTCTATTTTTGTAAAGTCACATATTCACATTTCCTGCACCCAACATTTGGCATCGGGTTTGGCATGTCCATAGGAGGGACTTTGAGATGACAAAGGTATTGATTTTTGCTGTTCTGTTTCACATTATATACCAAGACAAGACTAAAATACTACAGGTTTTCAACTTCCTGAAGCTTCTATTGATGTGACTCATTCAACACATTTCAATCAGGATTTAGGGTGACCCACAGCACAGAGACTGCTCTTTTAAAGATTTTAAATGATTTTAGATTAAATTATGATTCTAAAAAGGTGACTGTGTTGGTTCTACTGGATCTTAGCGCTGCCTTCGACACAGTAGACCACACCATTCTTTTATCCCGCCTGAAACACCTCGGCCTCTCTGGTGCTGTCCACAAATGGTTCACTTCTTATTTAACAGACAGATCCTTCATGGTAAGTTTGGATACCTGCTCCTCTCAGGTCCATAAAATCACATGTGGTGTGCCCCAGGGTTCCATTTTAGGTCCAGTCCTTTTTAACCTGTACATGCTCCCTCTTGGCGGTGTCATCAGGAGACATGGAATTAACTTCCACAGTTATGCAGATGATACACAGCTGTACATCTCCATGTCTCCTGATGACACCAGGCCAATGGATGCTCTTTTTAACTGCATTTTAGACCTGAAATCCTGGATGGCAGAAAACTTTCTCCAGCTTAACCAGGACAAAACTGAGGTTTTAGTCATCGGTCCTGAGGCCCAGAGAGAGAAACTTTTACCAAAACTCCAATCACACTCTTTTAATCCATCACCACATGTGAAAAACCTGGGCGTAATTTTTGACTCTGAGCTGACTTTTATTCCTCACATCAAGAACATCACAAAAATAGGTTTTTATCATTTAAAGAACATCGCCAGAGTCCGCCCCATTCTCTCTCGGGGCAACACGGAGACGCTGATGCATGCTTTTATCACCAGTCGCATTGACTACTGTAATGCCCTGCTCTCTGGTCTTCCCAAAAAGAACATTTCAGGTTTACAATTACTCCAAAACTCGGCCGCACGTGTCCTGACTAAGACCAGGGGGCGGGACCACATTACACCGGTTTTAAAATTGCTGCATTGGCTCCCCGTGTGTTTCAGGATTGATTTTAAGGTTCTTTTAATGGTTTTTAAATGTCTTAATGGTCTTGGGCCTTCTTATCTTTCAGAACTGCTTTTATCCTATGAACCCTCCCGGCCCCTGCGCTCCTCCGGCAGCAGACTCCTAACCATTCCAAAAGTCAGGACACACACTCACGGTGAGGCGTCTTTCCAACACTATGGCCCCCGTCTCTGGAACAGTCTGCCGGAGGAGCTCAGGGTCGCAGAGAACATTCATATTTTTAAAGCCAGGCTCAAGACACACCTTTTTAGATTAGCTTTTGATTAGTATTTATTAGTCCATTTTTATATATTCTATTTATCTTTTATTATTTATTACATTGCTATTGCTTTTATTCATGTTTTGTGTGATAGTTCCTTTCAGGCTCACATTTTAGTGTTTTACTTATTGTATTGTTTTTAAGTATCCCCAGTGTTTCCTCTGGAGGAGCCCTCTGCGCTGGGAGCGGTGGTTGGCTGTGGCTGTGGGGGTCGGACTCTTGGACCTGGTGGGGGCCCGGGGCCTCGGTTTTGGGTCCCCTCTGGGTCCTGTGTCGTCCCCTTTGGCTATGGGCGGCTCTCTGCTCCTGGCGCTGACGGCTCCTTGGATGGCGTTTCTTCAGCCGGTTGCATCTGAACCCTGCCAAGTCTCTTATCATCGTTTTATTGTTTTACCGGTGCGTGTGTGTGTGCGCGTGTGTGTGTGTGTGGGGGGGGGGGGGGGGGGGGGGGTTTGCTTGTGGTCTGGGGAGGGTCTGTTGGGCGGTCGGGGGGAGGGCATGGGCAGGATTGTTTTTTAGCCAAACTGTAAAGCACTTTGTGTTGCATCTGTTGTATGAAAAAGCGCTTTATAAATAAACTTTGATTGATTGATTGAACACAGTTATATAAGAAATATGGTGGAGTCAGTGTACATCGTCCTCTTACTGTAAAGCTGGGGAACCTAACTTTTTCCATAATAATACATTTTCTTATGAAATGTTTTGAACAAATCCAAACCACCTCATGCAGCCTCCGTCTTATTGCAGTACATGTTGTCTTTTTCATGCTTGTAAAAAACTATGCCTTGCTACGGTGAGTCACCATCTGATGCTTTGGAACAGTCTTCCTGAAAATGTGAGACAGGCTTCTACTCTGACAATGTCTCAATACAAATAGAAACGAAGCAAGAGCTGAATCACACCAGAGCTGAAGCCGAAGTCACATAGTCATAAAGAGACGACCATGTGGAGAACAGAGAGAGCAGAAGGTCAGCGAGAAAAAGTTGAAAATGATCTAAAACAGCAACATTTCTGTCTCTCTGACGCACACAGCCAGAGTAACACGTTAGGACACAGGAGTGGGACAGGACTGTACTTATTCAAGACATTTTGTTGTAAGGCAAGGCAAGTTTATTTGTATAGCACAATTCATACACAAGGCAACTCAAAGTGCTGAACAAAATAAGAAAGCATTAACATCATAAATAATCACAGTACATTAAAAAGAAAGATAAAAATATAAAATCCCTCAGTTGTAGCACAGCTGAACAGAACTGTTTTTAACCTGGTTTTAAACATTGTCAGAGAGGAGGCCTGTCTCACATCTTCAGGAAGATTGTTCCAGAATTGTATTGATGTATTGATTATTATTTTGTTCAGCATTACAGTCTTTGGCAGACATGTCAAACTCAGATCGAATCCGGGCCGTGAGACTATTTCTAGTGGCCCCTGAAATTATTTGCAATTATCACTATCACAGTAACTTGGGATTACTACGGAGTACTACAGGAATACTATGGCATGTTCAACTCAATTGTAAAGTTTATTTTCACAACATTATAAAAAAAGACAGTAGCTCAGTTGGTAGAGCATTGGCCTTCAGGCCTGAAGGTTGTGGGTTCAATTCCCACCTCTGCACCTTCTCCATCGACTCCCACTGATGACTGCTGTCGTTGTGTCCTTGGGCAAGACACTTAACCCCACTTTGCCCAAAAGCCCCCACTGAAAGATCAAGGCTATGCTCACACTCAAAGAGCAGCCGTCCTCCTGTGGACTCACCACCTGCAGAAGGTCAGTGAGGGGCTGGTGCTATGAGACTTGGGTGGCATCTCTGATTGCCACCCCCCTGACCCAGAAATGGATTAAAGGGTAGAAAATGGATGGATGGATATAAAAAAAGATGATCTAAAATGTTAACTAAAATGTAATTAGAAGGTGAGTTAGGCCCGAGACTTATATTCTTATCAAAAAAAACTGTGGTCCCGTTGTGGTTGAACCCATATCTACTGTGGTGGATTCTTCAGCCACCACTCTACAGCAGAGGAAGAGACAAGAGTGAAGTGCTGGAGGCGGAAGAGTCCACCAGTCCCAAGAATCAGAGGGGGGGGGAAAGGGACACTGCTTCAAATTATTTATATCAGTTTAGCAATTCCCCCCCTAATTTGGGTTACTCCACCTGTAGATAAGCCCAGAGTTCTGGGTGGTGGGGGTCTTCTTTTGGTTTCCTTGGTTTGGTTAGGTTGTTTACTTTAGTTGGCCACAAATATTTGTTATATCTTTTTGTACTTTTTGTCAAATTACATTTTTCCTTAATTAAATTAGAGATGATTTTACACCTGTTGTCCTTGCCTTATGTTTGGTCCATTACATCTACCATAAGATAATGTCCACACTCACAAAAATATGTTTTAAAAAAAGCACTTTTGGCCCCAACCAGCTCTTATGTTTCTAACTTGGCCCTTGAAAAAGCTACACATTTAAATGGTAAAATTCAACACAACTGCGACCTGAAAGCTCCATACTGCCGTTTTAAACAGTTTTCCAAACATGCTAATACTAACAGGTGTTTGAAGAGCTGCGGCTGAAGCCAGAGTCACATTCATAAAGAGGAGACTGTGTGAAGAACAGAGCGTGCAGAAGGTCAACCACCACCAGAACCAGTTTAAAATGAACTAAAACCTAAAACAGCAAGATTTCTGTCTCTCTGACGCACACAGACCCGTCAGTTTTGGAGACAGAGTGGGTTCAGTGAGTAACACGTCGGCACATCGGTGAGACAGCAGTGAGACGTCTCAAAGCGTGTGTCTAACGCTGCTATTTTTAAACAACAGTCGATTTGAAGCATCCAGCCTGGGTTCCTCTAACACGTTTTCATTAGTGTGTGATAGACGCTTGACTGGGCTGTTACTATGACGATAAATCAATAACTTCAACCTCCTCTCCCTGTGTCTATTCTTATTCTTTATGTTGATTAACGTTTCTAAATAATGTGTGAGTGTGTGCGTCCAAATAAAGAGAAAAAAAACAAAAACTTTGGAATAATTAGGAAAGTAGAGTCTTTGGGGATTATTAAAGTAGCAATATGTGAGATTTTCATGTCAAGTCATCATTAAAGGGCCCTAATCTGTCAAAAGGCATTAAAACATGTTTTTTTTTTTTTTTTTTACAATACTTGTTATTGTTTTCATTTCAATGTCCCGCCCTCCACTGTTTCAGCAATCAGAAACTTTGTAATCCGGGTTGCCAGAAGTCACCGCGTCGAGCTAAACTTACTGGTAAAGTAACATGTGGCCACAGAACTAAAAAAGGTCCGGTTATGATTCTTAAATCATTAACGACAAAACAAGGAATAAAACCAGGATTTCTATCTTTGTGAAAAAGTTGTTTGTTGTATATTTCTTTTTGATAAAACTCTTTTATGGTCCCAATTGGATTTATCTAATATATCTGGCAACCTGAGTCAGGGAGAGTGGTAGAGGTTGCAGTACCACTTTTGGCCAGATTTTGACATACTGCTCCTTTAAATTACAGCAGTAGTCAAAGGATGTATCTAATCATCAAAGCAATATTAGTGAGAATACAATGATAGGATTCTACAATTACAATATTCCATGTTTATGAGCTTAGATCTACTTCCTGGTCAATATAAGAATTTTTTTATATTATAATTCATAAACTGTGGCTTTATTTGAGACGTTTGCCCAGTTAAAACATGTCTTTATTACACTAAAAAAGTTTAGAAAAAATCAAAATAAAATAATAACTGATCATAAAAGCATCAGAGACCTGGGAAACTCTCATTCACCCTCTTCTTCTGTTGTTTTGTGTTAACATCTAATTCCTGAATCCATCCATTTTTTTCTGCTTTATCCATTGCCTGGTCTCAGAGGCAGCTGCAGAGACATCCAGACTAATCAGAAAGAGAAATGGCTGAATATATGATATAAAATAATCCTTAGTTCCAGCTTCTTTTACACTTGCTTTGGCTGCAGTTATAAGAGCTATAATGGTCCAGGTCCAGGGTCCAAGGTCACTGTGAGACTGTAATACAATCGTCACATTCTGAGGGACTCCAGGAGAAAGCGGATACGTCCGGACTCACTGAAGATGTCTACTACTACTACTACTATTAGCTAAGGTACTATAAGTGACTGACATTTCCCCACTGTGGGACAAATAAAACTCTCCTAATACTGAAATTTAGAGCAGAGAATATAGTCAGAGGATAATAAACCTGTCTGGCTACTACTGTCACTTTCAGAGGAAAATAATCAATATATTGGAACATGATACAATATGGTGCACTCTGTGTGGACAATATACACTTTTTTGTTTTGACAATACAAACAATGATACTAAAGAGCTGATCAAACATGACAATGGGGCAGCAAAGGTCTTTTAAAGTTAAAAAAGGGAAAACATAAAAGGACCATCTGTTTTTGCCGAACTGACAATTCCGTAAAGTCGTCCAAATTGTTTTGTTTTTGAGTACATCACGGAACAGGTACTGATTATCTCAACCACTCCTTACGTACTCATCTTTCTTAGACTTGTTATTTACTGACTTTGTTATTCATGTAAATATGAGATTTTCCTGGTTAAATTACTCTCTCCAAAACCCCTCTTTGTATGTTTCATCTTTCAGGCCTGGCTCCACTCGTTGAGAACCATTGACTCTGGTCTCTGCAGACAGAAGGCACACAGGGGTCAGATATAATGGAAGTTCATCATGTTGTGGCCTTCACCGAGCTGCGAACGGCAACACGGACCTTCACACATGTCGTTTACGAAGTTATATGTAGACTGTGAATGTGTTTGTTATATTTATTTATTAATTTTAGAATTTGTGTACATGCATTACACACATTTCACACACATTACACACACATGTACACATATTACACACACATTACCCACGTCATATAAAATCATACATAGTTTCAAGGAGTTGGACGAATTTGGCTCACATCTTTCTGACTCATTAAATCCAACCACAAAACACTCACAGATACACACACAGCGCACACACACACACACACACACACACACGCACACAATACATAAGAAACATCACATTATCTGAGGTGAACAAGCACTTAAGGTACAGCTGTAAAGTGGAGGCGATAAGTGCTTTGAAATTTGAACTGGACTCAAAATATTGTTACAGAGATAGACCCTTTTCACCATCCATCCATCCATCCATTTTCTTCCGCTTTATCTGTTGCCGTGTCGCGGGGGCAGCAGTCTAAGCAGAGACGCCCAGACTTCCCTATCCACACACACTTCCTCCAGCTCATCCGGGGGGACCCCAAGGCGTTCCCAGGCCAGCTGAGAGACATAGTCCCTCCAGCGTGTCCTAGGTCTTCCGCGGGGCCTCCTCCCGGTGGGACGTGCCCGGAACACCTCCCCAGTGAGGCGTCCAGGAGGCATCCGGAACAGATGCCCGAGCCACCTCAACTGGTTCCTCTCGACGTGGAGAAGCAGCGGCTCTACTCCGAGCTCCTCCCGTGTGACTGAGCTCCTCACCCTATCTCTAAGGGAGCGCCCAGCCACTCTGCGGAGGAAGCTCATTTCGACCGCTTGTATCCGCGATCTCGTTCTTTCGGTCATTACCCAAAGCTCATGACCATAGGTGAGGGAGGGAACAAAGATTGACCGGTAAATCGAGAGCTTTGCCTTTCGGCTCAGCTCCCTCTTTACCACAACGGTCCGATACAGCGACCGCATCACTGCGCACGCTGCACCGATCCGCCTGTCAATCTCACGCTCCATTCTTCCCTCACTCGTGAACAAGACCCCGAGATACTTGAACTCCTCCACTTGAGGAAGGACCTCTCCACCCACCTGTAGAGGGCAAGGCACCTTTTTCCGGTCGAGCACCATGGCCTCGGATTTGGAGGTGCTGATTCTCATCCCAGCCGCTTCACACTCGGCTGCATGCTGCAGGTCCTGGTTCGTTGGAGCCAACAGGACAACATCGTCCGCAAACAGCAGAGATGAAATCCTGTGGTCTCTGAACCGGACCCCCTCCGACCCCTGGCTGCGCCTAGAAATTCTGTCCATAAATACAGTGAACAGAACCGGTGACAAAGGGCAGCCCTGTCGGAGGCCAACATTCACCGGGAACAGGTCTGACTTACTGCCGGCAATGCGAACACAGCTCTGGCTCCGGTCATACAGGGATCGGATGGCCCTCAGCAGAGGACCCCCTACCCCGTACTCCCGGAGAACCCTCCGAAGGACACCCCGGGGAACACAGTCGAACGCCTTCTCCAAATCCACAAAGCACATGTGGACAGGTTGGGCGAACTCCCATGAACCCTCGAGTATCCGATGGAGAGTATAGAACTGGTCCAGTGTTCCTCGACCGGGACGAAAAACCACACTGCTCCTCCTGGATCCTAGATTCGACCATCGGCCGTAGCCTCCTCTCCAGTACCTTGGAGTAGACCTTACCGGGGAGGCTGAGGAATGTGATCCCACGATAATTGGAACACACCCTCCGGTCCCCCTTCTTGTAGAGAGGGACCACTACCCCGGTCTGCCACTCCATTGGCACCGCCCCCGATCGCCACGCAATGTTGCAGAGACGTGTCAGCCAAGACAGTCCCACAACATCCAGAGACTTTAGATAGTCAGGACGGATCTCCTCCACTCCCGGCGCCTTGCCACCATGGAGGCTGCCAACCACCTTGGTGACCTCAGCCAGGGAGATGGATGTATCCGCCCCAATATCCTCAGCCTCTGCCTCTGTAACAGAGGACGTGACGGGGGGATTGAGGAGAACCTCAAAGTATTCCTTCCACCGCCCGACAATATCCCCAGTCGAGGTCAGCAGCTCTCCACCCGCACCGTACATGGTGTTGGCAAAGAACTGCTTCCCCCTCCTGAGGCGCCGGATGGTTTGCCAGAATCTCTTCGAGGCCGACCGATAGTCATGCTCCATGGACTCTCCAAACTCCTCCCAGTCCCGGGTTTTTGCCTCTGCAACAGCCTTGCCTTACGCTTGGCCTGCCGGTACTGGACAGCTGCCTCAGGAGTCCCCCGAACCATCATGGCTCGATAGGACTCCTTCTTCAGCCTGACAGCATCCCTTACTGCCGGTGTCCACCACCGGGTTCGGGGGTTGCCGCCGGGACCAGCACCAGAGACCTTGCGACCACAGCTACGAGCCGCCGCATCGGCGATTGAGGCAGAGAACATGGTCCACTCGGACTCCATGTCCCCCTCCTCCGCCGGGACCTGGGAGAAACTCTCCCGGAGGTGTGAGTTGAAAGTCCGTCTGGCAGGGGGCTCAGCGAGACGTTCCCAGTCCAGTACCCCTCCCAAGGACTCCAAGAAGGCCGGGTACTCTGTACTGCTGTTAGGCCCGTAGGCCGTCACAACAATGAGAGACTTGTCCCCCACCCGGAGGCGGAGGGACGCGACCCTCTCATTCACCGGGGAGAACTCCAACACGTGGGGGCTGAGATGGGGGGCAATAAGAATGGCCACCCCAGCTCGCCGCCTCTCCCCGCGGGAAACTCCAGAAAAGTGGAGCGTCCAACCCCTCTCAAGGAGTTGGGTTCCGGAGCCCAAGCTGTGTGTGGAGGTGAGGCCGACTATCTCTAGTCGGTATCGCTCAACCTCCCCCACGAGCTCGGGCTCCTTCCCCCCCAGTGAGGTGATGTTCCACGTCCCAAGAGCCAGATGTTGTGTGTGCGGACTGGGTCGCCGAGGTCTCCGCCTTCGACTGCCGGCCAGTCCTCTCAGCACCGCGCCACCACGGACCCCTCTGCAGGTGGTGGGCCCACAGGAGGGACTGCCCACGTCATCCCTTCGGGCTGAGCCCGGCCGGGCCCCGTGGGCTAAGGCCCGGCCACCAGGCGCTCGCATGCGAGCCCCGACCCCAGGCCTGGCTCCAGGGTGGGGCCCCGGCTGCGCCATGCCGGGCGACGTCACTGTTCTATTTAACGTGCTGTCCATGGTGGTTTTTGGACCGCTCTTCGTCTGACTCGTCACCTGAGACCTGTCTGCCATGGGAGGCCCTACCAGGGGCATGAAGCCCCCAGACAGCATAGCTCCCAGGATCATCCGAGTACTCAAACGCCCCCACCACGTTAAGGTGGCAGTCCAGGGTGGACCCTTTTCACCATTTATACCATTATATATAAATTATATAATTATATAATCCGTCACATCCTGGTGATTCTGGTCATCACATATCCCACATCACTGAGGTGCTGTAAATATGATTGTTATAAATGTATGTTTTGAGGGGAATTTGTTATATATTTTATCTAACTTTGAAAATTACCAGAAGCTCAACCATGTGATTGTACAAAAATTACACTTTCACTTCAGAAATGTCCATTTTTTTGTAATCATGAAAGTCGATTATGCATATTATGTCTCTTATAAGGTAACCATCTTTGACAATAATTAGCTTCAAACTGATACGTAAATATTTATGACTTCAATCATTCATATTCTCAAGAAAATGCCAAAGAAATTATCAGTGAGTACAATTGTTCTGCTGCTGTTTAGATTTTGAGCTCCACAAAAATAAATGTATTTGTTTTGAAATATGACTCAGACGTCCTCCACACTCGTCTGCTTTTCTTTCACATCTGCCACATTCTCTCTGAGTCCGGACTGTACCGAGGAAGACCATCCACAGTCCGACTCACAAAAGCTGCATTCCCATTTGGCACAGACCCACTGCTGGCCCCTGACTTTTTTGTATCGCCACGGAAACGCAACCAGGAAGAGGTTAAAGTTTCCCAGAATGCTCGACGGTGCCCGGGTCCCTGCTGTTCAGCGCTGCTGCGAAAAGACAGGTTTTATAAATAGAGCCAGAACGCAGCTTCAAAGCCAAAATGTGTGATTATGGGGAAAGAGGAGGGAAAGAGACTGGGATGAGCTCACTTCCTGTTGGATCAGAAGAGAATATCTGAGTCATGTGTTACTCCCAAACACAAGTAAACCATTAGATGAGGAAGGTGTTGACAAATACTGTCTGAATGATGTGATGTCACCGGTTCTGTCTTTGCAAGGACAGCAGGAGGTTTTTCTATGATGAAGATTTTTTTTATTTCCAAATTGAGTTATTAGATTTTGGATGTGATACTTTATGATTTATCTTGTGTCTATGCATCAATTTTAAAACTGTTTAAATATATATATATATATATATACTGTATATATAAAGTGGAATAGTTTCCAGGGAAAATTTCTCAAACGATGCATTGACTACACTGTAAAATGAGTAGGTAGGCATGTAATGTTTATTTAAATAGCACATTTAACAGACCGAGATCACCCAAAGCGCTTTTCAATGTTCAGAAATCTGACATTTTTTCCATTCTCTCCATAAGCATTCTATGTTGTACTTTGTTATCTCCGTAGAGAAATATGTCCTCTGCATTTCCATCCATCATTGCCACCATGGCCTTTGTCAGGAGCACTGGTCGCCATAGACTGGGGTCCATCTTCAAATGTAGATGCTCGTTTGTCGGGACCAAAAATGTTTCCAAGTGTACATGTGTTTTAGTGGTCAGGGAAACCTCGAGACACGGGGAGAACATGCAAACTCTACTCAGAAAGGCCCTGTTTCAACCGGATTTGAACCCAGGACCTTCTTGCTGAGTGGCGAGAGTACTTATCACTTCTCAGTTGCTTTTCATCTAGAAATTGATTTTAAAAAATATCTTGAAATAGAATGGCATTTATTGAAGAACATTTTTAATATTAATAGAATCATTAATAACTAGATAATTAGAACTATAAAATGAGATAAAATGGTTAAACTTGCCTGGTTTTTGGTTTTTATCATTTTTTTCCCGAATAGTCTTTTCTCTGTGTTGAATGAATAATCATTGATTAACCAAAGCATTAACACTCTGGAAAAGATGATGTCATCACAGGAGACAGAGATGATGAAGTCAGAGTTTCTGTGAGAGCCACGTTTTAGAGGCAGGATTTATAATCGTGACTGATCGATTGTCGCTATTAGTATAAGTCAGAATGGAATATGTTTGCAATGATTTATTTTTCTCCACGTGGATGACACTCAATTAAATTAAATTCAACGTATTTTTGTATAGCCCTAAATCCCAACAGCAGTTATTTTGTTATAACTGCTCAGATCAGAGAATCGCCCTGTTTTAGTCATTGCAAACACAGGAAATGCAATTATTTAAAAAACACATAGAGTAGAGCCATTGGTCCATAAACGTCCATAAATGCCTATAAATTTCCTGGAGAGGATAGTGTCCTGGAGAGGATAGTGTCAGTTCAAACAACACGCCAACCTTTCCCACTGACGTCCTGGGTCAACACTATAAAACATCTTACAACATCATACAAAATCATACATCATCACACACAACAGTTTTAGATCAGAGGAAGTGGAAAAAAAGCATGTTTATGAGAATAGGAGAAGAGGAAGAAACAAGAGATATAATTAATTAATCAACTTTTATCTGTAGAGCATCTTTCCTACACAAGGCAACACAAAGTGCCTCACAACCCACATCACATAAATCATCAGACATTAAAATCTACATAAACATAACGACAACAAAAAGAAGAAGACGAGCGTTCCAACACATTATTCAAACCCTGGGTCACAAAGCAGCAGAATGATACAAACTTCTGTCCTCATAACAATATTCCTTCCTCCAGCAGCAGACAAACCACTTCTGTTACTACTCACAACACTCACAGTTGAGTAAACAGCTGCTCAAGTCATATAGAGCTGTGAATAAGCTCTATATAAGCTCTAAAGTTAGCTCTAAAGTGTATTATGACTGTGGTTTCTACGGAGACTGCAGCTGCTGTCGTAGAGAATAAGTGTGTTCTGTTTGTTCCATTATAGTCAGGCTTCTCCAGAGAAAACTCCAAGTCCAAGCTAAATATCTATGAATACAGGGTTTAGAGACATCAGGGGCTTCTAATCTAGTCTTCACCGCAATCATTTGGGAAGTTCTGTTGCTATAAAACATCTACAATGTATTTAATTTATGGACATTTATCAACATTTAAGGACAGTGGTCATCTTCCCCTGTGGACTATTGGCTCCATGTGTTTTGTACCATTGCATTTCTTTTGTTGATCGGTTTGATTCTCTGAGTTGTGTTGGCAAATTCAAAGGTTTTGTAGATAACTCCTGTTGTGATTTAGGGTGATACAAGAAAACATTGAATTGAATGGAATTGAACAAGAAAGAAAAAAAATACTTTGTCGCTTTTTCAAATCTATTTCATCTAAGTCTCGTCTTACAGTAAGAACCACTTTTACTTTTATCCTCTGGCTATTTATTTTTTATCTCTAATTATTGTAGAAGAATTTAGGCAAATCTATCTATCTATCGTGTCTATCTATCTATCTATCTATATGTATCTACTTGACCATTTCTTGAGATCTTCCAATGACCAACTTCATGACCTGATTTGTCCTGGAGAACTTCCCACTTTAAAATTGTGTAATTCCAGTCTGAAAACATAAACAGACGAGGCACAAGTGTCTCTGAACTACTGTATCTCAGAGAAGGACTGGTGTGTGTGTGTGTGCGCGTGTGTGTGTGTGCGTGCGTGCATGCGTGTGTGTGTATGTGTGTGCGTATCTGTGAGTGTGTGTGTGTGTTATGGTTCTGAAGTTCCTGGAGCTCTGCAGGGCGTCGTACCATGTGCTACTTTCTCCTGTTTGACCTCGACTGAGAGAGACCAAAACTGAGCGGAATATTACAGAACACTGCGAAGCTCCGAGAAGACGGGGATTCTAATAACGAGTGTAGATTCTGGGCGGATAGACACTAGAAAAACCATATTCTAAAATTACTCTTGACACAGCATGGAGTTTTGTAAAGGACAATGAAAAACAACCAGTGTATGTGCGTGTATATACAGTGGGGCAAAAAAGTATTTAGTCAGCCACCGATTGTGCTATTCTCCCACTTAAAATAATGACAGAGGTCTGTAATTTTCATCATAGGTACACTTCAACTGTGAGAGGCAGAATGTGAAAAAAAAATCCAGGAATTCACATTGTAGGATTTATTTGTAAATTATGGTGGAAAAAAAGTATTTGGTCAATAACAGAAATTCAACTCAATGGAAGGAGGTTTTGGCTCAAAATCTCACGATACATGTCCCCATTAATTCTTTCCTTAACACGGATCAGTCGTCCTGTCCCCTCAGCAGAAAAACAGCCCTAAAGCATGATGTTTCCACCCCCATGCTTCACAGTAGGTATGGTGTTCTTGGGATGCAACTCAGTATTCTTCTTCCTCCAAACACGACGAATTGAGTTTATACCAAACAGTTCTACTTTGGTTTCATCTGACCACATGACATTCTCCCAATCCTCTGCTGTATCATCCATGTGCTCTCTGGCAAACTTCAGACGGGCCTGGACATGCACTGGCTTCAGCAGGGGGACACGTCTGGCACTGCAGGCTTTGATTCCCTGTCGCTGTAGTGTGTTACTGATGGTAACCTTTGTTACTTTGGTCCCAGCTCTCTGCAGGTCATTCACCAGGTCCCCCCGTGTGGTTCTGGGATATTTGATCACCGTTCTCATGATAATTTTGACCCCACGGGATGAGATCTTGCGTGGAGCCCCAGATCGAGGGAGATTATCGGTGGTTGAAATATCGTTGTGGGCTACATCTGGGCTATCTTTTATACAGATAACGAGTTCAAACAGGTGCCATTAATACAGGAGTGGAGGACAGAAGAGCTTCTTAAAGAAGAAGTTACAGGTCTGTGAGAGCCAGAGATCTTTCTTGTTTGAACTGACCAAATACTTATTTTCCACCATAATTTACAAAAACATTGTTTAAAAATCCTACAATGTGAATTCCTGGATTTTTTTTCACATTCTGCCTCTCACAGTTGAAGTGAACCTATGATGAAAATTACAGACCTCTGTCATTATTTTAAGTGGGAGAACTAGCACAATCGGTGGCTGACTAAATACTTTTTTGCCCCACTGTATGTGTGTGTGTGTGTGTGTGTGTATGTGTGTGCATGTATATAGAGTATGTGTGTGTGTGTTTTGAGATTGTGGGTGTTTAGTGTGTGTCCGTGTATGTGCACGTGTGTGTTTTGAGTTTGTGTGTGTGCGTCTGTGTGTATGTGTATGTAGTGTATATGGGCTTAGTGTACATGTCTGTGTTAATGTATGTTTATGTGTTTTATGTATGCATATGTGTCTATGTCTAGTGTATAGTGCGTATGTGTGTGTGTTTTTAGTGTATGGGTGTTTCGAGTTTGAGTTTGTGTGTGTGTGTGTGTGTGAGTGTGTGTGCGTGTGTGTATGTATATAAAGTATGTGTGTGTGTGTTTTGAGATTGTGGGTGTTTAGTGTGTGTCCGTGTATGTGCACGTGTGTGTTTTGAGTTTGTGTGTGTGTGTGTGTGAGTGTGTGTGCATGTGCGTGTGCGTGCTTAGTCTGTATATATTTAGTGTGTGCGTTATAAATGCCTGTTAAGACCATCTGAGCAGTAACACAGTGACTCAGAGGGACATGATCCAGTGACTCTTTGTAAAAACAGCTCAGAGCAAAAACGAGTCTCGCCGAGTCTCCAACACTGACGAGACTGACGAGATCAAACTCGGTCCAACACTGACGAGACTGACGAGATCAAACTCGGTCCAACACTGACGAGACTGAGGAGATCAAACTCGGTCCAACACTGACGAGACTGACGAGATCAAACTCGGTCCAACACTGACAAGACTGACGAGATCAAACTCGGTCCAACACTGACGAGACTGACGAGATCAAACTCAGTCCAACACTGACGAGACTGACGAGATAAAACTCGGTCCAACACTGACGAGACTGACGAGATCAAACTCGGTCCAACACTGACGAGACTGACGAGATCAAACTCGGTCCAACACTGACGAGACTGACGAGATCAAACTCGGTCCAACACTGACGAGACTGACGAGATCAAACTCGGTCCAACACTGACGAGATCAAACTCGGTCCAACGCTGACGAGACTGACGAGATCAAACTCGGTCCAACACTGACGAGACTGACGAGATCAAACTCGGTCCAACACTGACGAGACTGACGAGATCAAACTCGGTCCAACACTGACGAGACTGACGAGATAAAACTCGGTCCAACACTGACGAGACTGACGAGATCAAACTCGGTCCAACGCTGAAAAAAATTGTCACAGACCTCAGCACTAACTCCGAGAAGGGGTTAACAGAAAAATGTTAGTGTGTTGCTTCTCTGGCCGCACACAGACATCGATCTTTCTCTCACACCACTTCATAAGAATTAAGGACAGACAACACTGGAAGAAATCCCTTCAGTAAAATGAGAAAAAATATTAGAAAATATGTAAAATACTACTTAAAATAATAAAAAAAATTATCTGCCAATAGAACAAGAAAATGTGACTTGATATGATTTACGAAAATAAGAAAATAATACTGGCCCCAAATGACTTGATTCTAGTTTAAAATCGTACATTGCAAGTATTTTTTACTTGAACTTACTTGTTTACTTAAATATAGCAGGACATACATATTTGATCCAAACAACAAGAAAGGTTGTAAGAAATAAGAAAACATACTTAAAACAAGCTTAAAAACTCAGACATTTTTCTCTAATAAGATTATGAAGTATTATTATCTTAAAACTATAGTTTAAGACATGACAAACTGCATTCAATAAAAATAAAAATAAAACTTGCCATTTAAAAAATAACCATAATTTATGTTATTTTTAGTAAATAAATCTTACCAAGATTGTATCTGTGTTTTTAATGTGCTCTTCTGAAGCATTTGCCTCACACAACTCACCAATTTGAGGCTATAGTTGATAATACAGACACTCGGAAGAATATATTTATTATATTAAGAATATAATACTCCTGCTGCTACCACCACTACTCCTACTCCTGCTACTGCTACTACTACTCCTGCTACTGCTACTGCTACTCCTGCTACTGCTACTACTACTCCTGCTACTGCTACTCCTGCTACTACTACTCCTGCTACTGCTACTCCTACTCCTGCTACTCCTACTCCTGCTACTGCTACTCCTACTACTGCTACTCCTACTCCTGCTACTGCTACTACTACTCCTGCTACTGCTACTCCTACTCCTGCTACTCCTACTCCTGCTACTGCTACTACTACTCCTGCTACTACTACTCCTGCTACTGCTACTCCTACTCCTGCTACTCCTACTCCTGCTACTGCTACTCCTACTACTGCTACTCCTACTCCTGCTACTGCTACTCCTACTCCTGCTACTGCTACTCCTACTCCTGCTACTCCTGCTACTGGTACTACTACTCCTGCTACTACTACTCCTGCTACTGCTACTACTCCTGCTACTACTCCTGCTACTGCTACTACTACTCCTGCTACTGCTACTACTACTCCTGCTACTACTCCTGCTACTGCTACTACTACTCCTGCTACTACTCCTGCTACTACTACTACTCCTGCTACTGCTACTACTACTCCTGCTACTATTCCTGCTACTACTACTACTACTACTCCTGCTACTACTCCTGCTACTGCTACTACTACTCCTGCTACTATTCCTGCTACTACTACTACTACTACTACTAAAAAAACTACTAACATTTTCAGAGTTTCACATGTATAAATTGACTGCATGCTGCCCGATACCAATAGTGATTCTCGTCCTAAAAGATGCTGCTGTTGTTTATAAATTCTTAATAACTGCTTATGCTTTCTCCATTTTTCTTACAGTGCATTTTTGAGCAGAGAGCGATGTAATGTTTTCGATCAGAACTTCAAAGCAGCTGATTCACACATCACCGTCTAAAGGTCCAAAGTCGCAGAGTTCAGGATCGATAGCAGCGGAAGAAGACATCAGACTGAAGCAATGGGGTTTTGTGGACGTGTTTTTAGCCCAGTCATAAACACATATTCAAGAGTGGGAGCAGAAAATTATAGCAAACTCATAACTGTAATACTATAATACTATTACTATTAAGCATACCTGTTGGAGCTTTTTGTCCATATTTATTTATTGTTCTGAGAATCTAATTAAGTTCTCATATATTTGGCTATTTGTTTGAGATCAATTTGCTTTTATTATTGATTTAAAGATGCAGTCAGTGATTTTTTCCAGACGCATTTTTTTTTTAAATAATGTGGGAAAACGTCCTTAAACCATAAAAGTATCAAGTTATCGTTGACCAGATGTCTATAGTCTCTAAAAATTAATAAAACATATTTTGGAGCGGACCAATAAAAATGAACCAATGGGATGTGTTTACCCCCTTCACCTTCTTCCTGTTTCTCGCGAGTGCACCTGAGTTGTCGGATTATTTTCGAAACCTTTAAAGGGTTGAACAGAAAATGCCAATTTCACGTTTGCTGCCCATTCTCCCTGTTGTGACAAATGAAAAAACAATGCTGGATGTTTGGTTTGGTGGAGAGGCGAGGGGAGGGGAGGGGGAGTGGTTTCCATTTGGTGCTATGGCTAAGCTAACAAAGTCGCTTACTGCACCTTTAATGTAATTTTTTTCATAGGGTTAAATGTGCCTTTGGTTTGAGGGAAGGCGATTTGGAGATATTAGGGAGATTGCTTCCTTATTATGCTAAAGCTAAAGCTATAGATGTTATACTATTTTATTTAGTATAGAGTTATTGTTCATTCATCTTGTGCTGTGTGCTCCTCATACAGGTCTGTAACTGGTGATGCAACACTGACATTTTCCCACTGTGGGACCTATGAATGATCTTTTAATCTTAATATAATATAATCTAATATGTTTTTTTTTTACTAGGATGGGAGAGGCTGTGGATTGTATGTTTACCATTGCTGCTTTCATAATAAACACCTAAAATGCACTTTCTAAATAAATATAAAGCCAACCTGAAAAACTTCTAACCTGGTTTTTGATTTGTTTTGGTTGAAGTTGGCCATCTTTTTAATGTAACTGCACATTGTCCTCAAATAAACTAAACTAAACTTAGACAGAGGGCTGCTGGAAGCCATTGTTACCAAGAAATGACCAAGAATAAATCATTACGATTCCTGGATACTGGTTTGTTGTGGGTAGGTTGCTAGGATAAGGTACCAGATACTAAAACGTAATGGAAACGCAACCAGGAGTACAGCTAGTAGAGCAGTAAGTAAGTAAGTAAAGTTTATTTGTATAGCGCATTTCACAGACCAGGATCACAAAGCGCTTCACACGTTAAAACACATAAAATACACATACAAGTCAGAATAAAAATAAAAAGTCAGATTAAAAACACACAAGTCAGTGCCTAAAAGTGTATTTGCATTTCATTGAATGCTTTTAAATCCAGACTGAGAGGACTTTAGACATCCTCATTGACATGCAACTGTTTTTATAATCCGTATTTTTATTAAATTGTGTGTAACCATTTTTAGAATCTTTAATTTTCTGTAACTGTGTGTAACTTTTGTTCAGGACTCCCTTGAAAAAGAGGTTCTTTTAATCTCAATGGGACAGAAAATAGGGCCTTTCCCAGAGAAGGATCACAAAGTACATTTAAAACATACAATGAAACAATACACATAGAAGTAGATTATACAAACAGTAGGGCTGGTGGAAACGGGGCTGTAGATCCGAATCAGAAATCAATCAAAACCTATTCTATTTAATCAGCACAAAATCTTCTCGTGACCCAGTGTGGCTTGTTTGTTTCTCTCCTCACAAATCACGATAAGCCATGCCACTGTAACGCATCACCTGATTCTGTCTCCAAATACGGTCATCTACAAAACCACACACGTGACTCCTAATCTAATAAATATATGCAGTATAAATATGACCCAGTGAATGCGTTTGGCTCAATATGAGGAGCTGAGAACCACACTCTACACGGGGAGACCATCTGCTCCAGGCCTGCAGGAGGGAACCCCGACTACAAACATGATTTTTTTTTTCTCTTCCCCCTTGTTGCTTGAGTCTCTGCTACAAGGATTCTAAACACCCATAGGCCAAGCGTATTACCATTCAGACAGACGGGCAGCGGTGAAGACTCCTCCGGGATGCATTTTAAAACAAGTGGAGGTGATGACAATAGAAAAGACCTCTTATATTTAATCGCCTGGAGCTCAAATCGATACGAATGCTGCTGTGTTGGAGTGCCTCGCCATGTGCGTAACGCTGGCACGCTTTGGCTGTGTTTCTATTGAATTGGATGGTAGGAATGTGTCTGCATGCATGAGCACTAGTCACCACCAGTTCGGCTTTTTGAGCTTTTGCAGACGGCCAGCACACTTCATCTGCCTCTTTGTTCAACTGTGGTTCCACTGCATTGGGCATGGGCTGGGGATTCTTTACCTCACTGCTGCAAACTAATCACATTTATCCATTTGGGAAAGTAGAGTATATGCTGTATACAGACTATACTCAGTGCAGCTCATTCACGACCTATAAATCTTGTTAATTTAGGTCTAACTCACTAAAACACTTACACATGTCATGTCTTGGTGTTGATCTCGTACTTAAAAAATGCCTTTACATTGTAGAGATAACATATGGCAGGTTATGGAAGTCGCCTGCATCTGTTCTGAATATTCTAACCCACAGCTTGTTTGTCAATATTGTCAACCCATGTATCCAAGCTGTCGTTTTGATAGTAAACACACGCATGACACAGGCTACTCCACAGGTTTTTTGTTATCTCTGATTATGCAAAAAACGGTGATATGATGTGGAAATCCAACAGCGCTTCTCTCACCTCCTTGTGTCCGGGCGCAGAGCGTGAGAGGCCGGGGAGATGCTGTTGCTTCCACCGCCGCCGCTATGCCTCCCCTCCTGGATGAAATCACGCTCCAAACGTCAGGCTTATAGTCCACGATGTCCTGCCATGAGACGGCACGGGATGAGAGAAGGAAAAGGCGAGGCGAAAACCAGCCTTTTCAAGCCGAAATTGGAAGCAGCCAGTGCGATGGAATACGGCGTGTACTAGAAATGGTTCTTCCAGCGTCTCTCTCTCTCTCTGTGTCTCCCTCTCTCCCTCTCCAACCCCCACCGGCCCGATGTCCACCCTCCTCCCTTTCCCTGACCCTTTTCTCCCTCTTTCTTTCACACTTTCTTTAGCGTTGAAAAGATCCCACGCTGCATTATTAACCCAAGTCTGAAGCAGCGACGTTTCAAAGTGGATTCTCCCATTGGGGTTTTACGACATTTTTGTGGCATTGAATTCAGGGCGTTCACGTGGTTTTTCTTTTTTTTCTAGTCATTCATTTATTCCACAGAGGGAACGTGCTGCTGGATGTAACGCTGGTCGTTTACGTAACCAGCAGCAGTGAGGAGTTGATGGTGTAATGTCCCAGTAATCTGTAAAACGCGCTCTCTCTCTCTCCTCCTACTCCTCCTCCTCCTCCCCGGGAACAGCTGGGGGAAAAAGACGTCACATCTGGGGGTTTGACAGTTGCCTGGACTGGGAGAGGCAAAAAGGCAGGAGGTCAATGCCTTATCATGTGGTAGAAGAGAGATATATACATTTATATGCCAATAAAATAAGTTATAAATGAACAATTGGAACAAAACGATTGGAATGTATGGAGGAATGTTGGTTACATAAGAAACAGCACAAGGCTAAAAAACTAGTATAGAACTTATTTTGTGCTGAATGTACAAACCTTTTGCTGCAGTGTGTGTTGCTGCAGCTGCCCTGGGGCCGAATGAAAGAAATGTGGCGACCCTTCAGTGAACAGTTGTCAATTTGCCAACAACAGAACCGAGAATAAAAAGGTTGAACAACCGGAAATTCAATAATAACAAACACACAGAAGCAGTTGGTTCATAGAGAGCGGGATGACCACTGCCCATGTCCATAAATGTCCATTAATGTAAAAAATAAAAGAAATAGGACAGGTTATAGATCCAGGACTGAGGCTGTAGACCCAGGACTGAGGCTGTAGATCCAGGACTGAGGCTGTAGACCCAGGACTGAGGCTGTAGATCCAGGACTGAGGCTGTAGATCCAGGACTGAGGCTGTAGACCCAGGACTGAGACTGTAGATCCAGGACTGAGGCTGTAGACCCAGGACTGAGACTGTAGATCCAGGACTGAGGCTGTAGATCCAGGACTGAGGCTGTAGACCCAGGACTGAGACTGTAGATCCAGGACTGAGGCTGTAGACCCAGGACTGAGACTGTAGATCCAGGACTGAGGCTGTAGATCCAGGACTGAGGCTGTAGACCCAGGACTGAGGCTGTAGACCCAGGACTGAGACTGTAGACCCAGGACTGACTGCAGACCCAGGACTGAGGCTGTAGACCCAGGACTGAGGCTCATTGCCTCATCCATGTCTCTTAATGTGCTCTATTGTTTTCTGTCGTAGTTTAATTAACTTTTTTTTTTACAGATCTCCCAGTGGCTTCACCTGTTTTGGTTCTTTTTGCGCCCCCTGAGGAGCGGAGGGGGCACCAGGTCTGGTCCTCACCAAAGTCCAGTTGTGTAGGATTATGGGGGATTTATTGTCACAGCAGCTAATGGTGATGAGTGAGGTCAGCAAACACAAGCAATAGGTCATTTCAGACGGTACAGGGGATTAGAGTTAGCATTTGTGTTAATTATTTTTCACAAACAAAAGCACCCACACACACACACACACACACACGATCCTAACAATTTGAATGGACTTTGAGGGATTTCCATTTACCAGCAGCAGGCGAAGACTCTTGTCTCATCCCAATTTCATGTTTAATTTGGATGTTTTTATTCCTGACATTGAGAGCCATAAAACACTTCTCTCACTGTCAAACAACACCTCAGGAGAAAGCTTTAATAGAAGCCACTTTTAGAATCATAGTTGCTATAACTGAAGCAAAGGAACTCAGACTTAAAAAATATTTATCTTTACATGTATTTGATGGTAGACACGTCCCTGGAAAATGATATGTGCAATTCAGGCCTAGCAAGAATGTGGCAATTAAAGCTGGGGTACTTCACTTTTTGGTTCATGAAACAAATGCATGTTTTATTTATAAAAGGAGCTATACCCGTTTCTGCAAGGTTCGAATGTTTGGCACCGCCCCCAACTCGCTCACAGGATTCTCTTTTCCCCTACGCTCTCATTCCACGGAGCCATCTAGTTTTATTTGCAATCTAATACATATGCAAACCAGTGGGGGCGGGTCCCGGCTCAAAAGTGGCCAAAATGACATGCTGCAATACCACCCCGGGCCGATGGGGGTGGACCCAGAAGTAGAATTAGCCAATGCTAACATATAGCATTGGCAGACCTCTCAAAAACGTCTTTACAGGATGGACCAAAGGTCGCTCTTGGCCCAAAGCTCCGTTCCACATGTGTGTCAATGCTGAGGGGGGTGGATTTTTTTGGACCACTCTAGTTTAGTCGCTATGAATTTTTTAAGTCTCTCGTTCAAATGAATGGAGCTTTCGCCGGCTGACAAATGCGCAGCTGCGTTTTTTCACAATTTTCCTGTGAGCGGGACCACTCGCAGCCATTTTGGATAGCTCCAGTAAAAAGCAAAATTTTTTGCCCATTAGTTAGAACGGTGGAGATAGGCATGACTACGTCCGTTAATATATACAGTCTATGATGCAAACATTAGCATTAGCGCAACTTAAGCTGTACAACAATCACTGATGAAATGGTACAAACAAAATATATAACTGAAAGATTACCGCTAGTTTTGTGTCCAAATGTAGTCCGAGCGTAGATAGTCCGAGCGTGGATAGTCCAAGTCCGAGCATAGGTAGTCCGAGGCGGTCCCGCAGATCTCTCCCATAGACAAGTCTCTCCAGAGGATACGATGTAAGCTAGCTCTGTTCAGGGCTTGATTTCTTCTTTGATCATTTTTTGGCTTTAGTTCCTTCTTCTCTTCTTCACTGTTGTGTGGTTTGGGCTGTTTTGCTGTGTCTGCAGTTACAGCCAGAGGAGTTATAGCCACTTATGCTAACATGCTACTGTGTTTAGCAGCGCTGTAGAGGCTAGAGGACGCAGCCTCGTTCTGTGATTGGAGGAGAGCGGGCGTCACGCTAAAGTCTCTACTTCATACATTCATACACAGCTGAATCAATGAGCTCAAGTTTTCAATTCAATTACGGATTATAATACAACTCGTATGTAGTAATAAGCATTTTTATGAACTCATAAGAAAATAAATCGGGTATAGCTTCTTTAACTTGCCTGTAACTTAACTTGCTTATAATCTTTCGCATACTTGCAGTCTCTCATAAACATAACATAGAGCCTTGTGAGTCACTTGCTGAGAGCTGATTGGCCGACTGCGGAGGGTCCTCTCTTTCTCACTTGTCTGTTTGGAAATAGCTTGTGTAAAGCTGTGAGAGAGGCCACAAAAACATGAATGAGAGACGAGTTATACATTGGTTATAAAACTGTTTTGAAAGTAAAAATTTGATAGTTGTTCTATTTTCGGTATTTTGAAAGTTAGGTACCCCAGCTTTAAGCACCAACCACAACCTCTGCATCTTTTATCTTACATGGGGAGTAGCAGAATACATGTAATCTCATCACATAATCGGAATACTTTTTCTGAGTAAGTGTATTCCCTTAGGGTTACTATACTTTAAAGTCTAGTATATAGATTACAGTTACTCTCTGAAAATCACGGGAATAGATAATTTCTCACATAACATTTTAAAGTTAAATATTGGGTATTTCAGCTGTTGAAGCACTTCGACTTGTTTTACTAAATTACCAAATAATTACAGATTGTTTTGTGGTTTTAAATATTTTTGATATGTGCCTTTGTACGTTTTGTAAATAAACATTAATTTACAATAAATAACATTTTTATATTTTTTTTATTTTTATAAATAACACAAAAACAATAATTAAAAGTATAAATCAAAGTATTCGAAATGCAGGTACTACTTTTTCCAAAGCAACGAAAAACTTTACAAAACATATTTTAGATCTGAACCACCCAACAGTGATTATACATATCTTCACATGCCCTTCAGCTTTTCAGGAATGTTCTTTTTGCCTTCTCCCATTGCTTTGGTCGAGGTTATGGCGCCACCTTGAGGTCGAGGATATTCCCATCGCACTTCACTAAATCCAGGTTATTGACTTGAAGACGTCAAAAGGGTCCGTCCCTCTGTCTCTCCTCAGTGTGGTCCTGCAGTGTCTCCTGGGAGCCTTTATCCAGATTCCCACGGTTCACTGAGCTCAGGTCGGTGGGTTAGTAGTTTATTGATCATTCTAGACTGAGACAGAAGGAGACCATGGAGATTGAATCCTCCATGTCTATTCTGAGTTTACCCAAATATAAAGAAATACCACATATATCATAAGGGAAAGAGTCACAAATGTTAAAAACAAATTATTATTCAACTTCTGGGGTGGTCTGTTTTGTAGTTTCAACTCAAGGTTTACATTTTTAAGTTAATCATGGTTCAATAATAAAATGTTTTACCCATTATAAGATTTAAGATAAGATATGCCTTCATTCGTTGCGCACATTACAAACAGGGTCTATTATGTAAGATAATAGGTAATAAAATATGAAGTAAGATGACAAAATAGAATAAAATAAAACTATACCTATATAGCTATAATTACAACATACACCTAACATCTCTGTTGATATTATGCTTAATAAGTCAGAGATTTTGTAAGTCTTGCTTCCTCTTCCTAAAGTGGAAGATTTTAGACGTCCTTCCTTATCGTGCTAAAAATAGAGATTGTAGACGGCTTCTTTTTATGCTTGAGTCAGAGATTTTATTTTATTTTTATTCTTCACCTTATGTTGTGTGCTCTCTGTCCAGTATATCCGCTGCGTTTCCCGACTGTTGGGAACAATAAAGGTTCTCTTATCTTACATTAACACACTCTCGACACGTTTGTCTAATGAGCCTATTACAATAACTATATAATCACAGAAACACATCGTTGGTAGATAGAGATAGAACATTTATTTGCAGAGAAAAGCGATGGGCAGTGAATGATTATTACTATACAGAGGAGCAGGGGCCTGGAGTCACTCGTCTCCGGCTCCTGAGTGACACGGAGGAGGCGTGTAGGTTCCTTCTTTCACCATCTTGTCTCGCTGCTGGCGGATCGTGTACAGTCTTTGAAACTGCGGAGCAAAGGCACAGGGACGATTGTCAAAACAAAAATCATATACAGTTTGGGAAAGGTGAAATTGAGGGACGTATTGGAGATGTTTATGTACAGAAGAAGTGAGCATTGGGTGAGGATCAGCTGCCATATATGCAAGGAGGACGACATGAATAAATATGTAAAAACAACAGGTAAAAGTCTCACTCTTAGATTTTTAGCTTGTGTGTCTGTCTAAACGTGTGTGTTTGTGTCATGAATTTGTGAAGCGTCTTTGAGTCCTTGAAAAAGCGCTATATAAAACTGATGTATTATTATTATTATTATTATTATTAAAAGTCGATCTATGCAGTATTCTTCCACTTCTCAAAGCTTGGTCTTGATCCTTCGATGGGTTAGGGTTAGGGTTCCTCAGAGTCCCAGCAGGAGGCCATTCCCTGTGCTCCTCAGAGTCCCAGCAGGAGGCCATTCCCTGTGCTCCTCAGAGTCCCAGCAGGAGGCCATTCCCTGTGCTCCTCAGAGTCCCAGCAGGAGGCCATTCCCTGTGCTCCTCAGAGTCCCAGCAGGAGGCCAGTCCCTGTGCTCCTCAGAGTCCCAGCAGGAGGCCATTCCCTGTGCTCCTCAGAGTCCCAGCAGGAGGCCATTCCCTGTGCTCCTCAGAGTCCCAGCAGGAGGCCATTCCCTGTGCTCCTCAGAGTCCCAGCAGGAGGCCAGTCCCTGTGCTCCTCAGAGTCCCAGCAGGAGGCCAGTCCCTGTGCTCCTCAGAGTCCCAGCAGGAGGCCAGTCCCTGTGCTCCTCAGAGTCCCAGCAGGAGGCCAGTCCCTGTGCTCCTCAGAGTCCCAGCAGGAGGCCAGTCCCTGTGCTCCTCAGAGTCCCAGCAGGAGGCCATTCCCTGTGCTCCTCAGAGTCCCAGCAGGAGGCCATTCCCTGTGCTCCTCAGAGTCCCAGCAGGAGGCCATTCCCTGTGCTCCTCAGAGTCCCAGCAGGAGGCCAGTCCCTGTGCTCCTCAGAGTCCCAGCAGGAGGCCAGTCCCTGTGCTCCTCAGAGTCCCAGCAGGAGGCCATTCCCTGTGCTCCTCAGAGTCTCAGCAGGAGGCCAGTCCCTGTGCTCCTCAGAATCCCAGCAGGGGGCCAGTCCCTGTGCTCCTCAGAGTCCCAGCAGGAGGCCAGTCCCTGTGCTCCTCAGAGTCTCAGCAGGAGGCCAGTCCCTGTGCTCCTCAGAGTCCCAGCAGGAGGCCAGTCCCTGTGCTCCTCAGAGTCTCAGCAGGAGGCCAGTCCCTGTGCTCCTCAGAGTCTCAGCAGGAGGCCAGTCCCTGTGCTCCTCAGAGTCCCAGCAGGAGGGCTAGGCGATTAGGGTCAGAAGTTTGGGAAAGGTGAAATTGAGGGACGTATTGGAGATGTTTATGTACAGAAGAAGTGAGCATTGGGAGAGGATCAGCTGCCATATATGCAAGGAGGACGACATGAATAAATATGTAAAAACAACAGGTAAAAGTCGATCTATGCAGTATTCTTCCACTTCTCAAAACTTGATGGGCTGTAGTGATAATGATGATGGTGAATAACAGTAATACGGTAATAAAATGGGTATAGGAAACAAAATTATAAACTTGTTATAAAGTGTAACATACTATGAATGTTGACTTAATCTGTAAATATGTAACCAACTTCATTGTTTTGTAAGATACTAAGAACTAAACATTGTTACTGTTGCAACCACATTATTATTTAAGTTTACGAACAGGGGTGGGAGTCAATAAGCTTGTCTTCTTCCCACTCCTTTTCGAGCTAGAATGTTAATTATTTTTCGTTTATTTTTTCTGACTTTTGTGCCTGTGTTGTGTGTTGTGTAGCTCGAAATAAAAAAATCAATCAATCAATCAATCCTTCGATGTCAGCTCTTCCTGTCGTTGTGAAGCAGAATTCACCAAGCGTTGGATCGGACCCACTAATGGGGAACGTGAGCCGGGTTTAGACCGTCGTGAGACCGTCATGTTTCCACCAGGAGGAAACACGTGCAGACATGGGGAGAACAGACAAAATGCACTCAGAAAGGCCCTGTTCTGATCGGGATTCGAACCCAGGACCTTTTTGGTGAGAGCCGAGAGTGCTAACCACATCCGTTTAACATCAAAGAAAATACACCAAAAAAAAAAATCACACTCCACTGTCAATAAGGCAAAAACAATTATATTTTTGAGGAATAAGTCATGTCTCAGGTTTAGGCCGCTAAATTACAGAACAGTCTTCCTGAAATTGTGAGACAGGCCTCTACTCTGGCAGTGTTCAAATCCAGGTTAAAAACAGTAGTTGATGCTGTGTCCTTGGGTATGAACTGTGCTATACAAAAATAAACTTCCAAAAAAACATATTACTAATTTATTTTTATCTCGTTCTCTAATTCTCTGGCGGAGAGGGCAGAATATGGCATTCTATATATTCAATCATTCATTCTTTAAAAGATCAGGACAAAAACTGAAAAAAAAACGGAAAATATAACATATATAAATATAACATTAAATAAAAAAATATTACTGATTCTCTAACTTTTGTCCATCTTTACCATTTGAGACATGAGTTCAAATCTCTAAATACTACATTATATAACAACTGGTGGCGATAAAGCAGCTCGCGGATGAGAGTTTGGTCCTGCTGCGAAATGGACTTCCTCATCAATAAAACTCTGTAGGGAACGATCAATGCCACGTCACAGAGAGGAGAGCGTCCGTTTGGTGCTTTACTAAAACACAAATGTAAACATGAAACTGGAAACTCTTTATAGAAGATTTCAGCAGCTTTTTAAATATTGGGATAATAGCTGAGTTAAAAGATGCGAGTTTGCAGCTGAGTTAAAAGATCGATATTTGTCAGAGTAGATTAGGAAGGGGGTGGTAATCAAGGATCCATTGATTGAGCCAGGGGTAGTTTCCAGGCACTAACCCAGAATCTCTCCCAAACACTCTCTCTTTGGCTCTGGGGTCAGCAGTATGCAGACTTCAGCTAGAAACACAGGTGAACCCGCTGCTCAGTTTGCAAGATTCCACAAGGCCTTCTCAAGGTGCTGGTGATTTTTATGATTGTATTATTGCAATTCATCAAGGAGAAACTTTTTAAAACTGGGTCGGGGGGTGGCAATCCGAGCTGCACCCAAGTCTCAAAGCACCAGTCCCTCGCTGATCCTCCTGCAGGTGGTGGGTCCACAGGATGATGGCTTCTCCGTCATCAAAGATAGGGCCTTGGTCTTTCAGCGGGGGCTTCAGGCAAAGTGGGGTTAAGTGTCGAGAGCAGACGTCAGTGGGAGCAGGTGACATGGGTTGTGGGGGGATCGAACCCACGAGTATTAGGTCCAACCATCAATGCTCTGTATGGAGTTTCTATCTTGTTGTATTGAGCACTCTGAGTTTCCTTGTGTATGAACGTGCTATACATAAAACCTTGGTTGTATTCTGGCTCTGGGTGCGTTGACCTACCGTCTTTTGCCGGTGCATGCACTCATAGAAGTCCTCAAACTCCATCTGACACTCCTTCTTGGCTCGCGTCTGTCCGATGCCGTGCGCACACTCGATCCACTCCTTCTCGAAGGCGTGGCAGCGTGCCGGGCGCTTGTTGGGCTGAGCTCCACTCTGCTGCAGGATCCACTGGTCCAGGTTTATACCCAGCCGAGACTGCAGGTCCAAGAACGGCATGGTGCTGAAACACACAAGAAACAAGTGTTTGGTTTTCAAGTGCAAAGCTAATTAAATGCATATTGATTTACTACGAACAGGAGCTAAAGTACATTTCCAAACCTTCAGTTATGCTAACACTGTGTTTTTCTATCAGTCCTCCCCCCACATACACTGCCTTTTAGGACTTTGGTGTTACTTGCTCGTCTGGATCCTACCGACAACAGCTCATGTGAAGAAGGAGCTGGGCCCTGGTGCAGTCTTAAATGCATGTGTCTCTGCTATAATTATCAACTTTCTTTAATAATTGTCAACTATTCTATAACCTAACTGCTCTATACAAAGACTCCAAAATGTGATTCGAAGACACTTACAGAGCAGTACACCGACTTAAGGACAGTGAAGATCTGGGGCATTTATAATTGCATTTCCTGTGTTCAAACTGTTTTGATTCTCTAATCTGTTATTGGTGAATTCAAACTTTGTAAAGTCCTCCAAGACGAAAGCTGTTGTGATTTATCTGTTTTTCCAGTTCTTAGGGAAGAATATCATTAAATTTGAGAAAAAATCTAATAATAATTGACAGAAAATTCACACCTAGAAATGAATGATGACAGCAGCCTATCACAAATGTCATACGGTGAACGAAAGGCTTGTCAACAGCTAATATACTTGTCACAATTTTAAAGAAAATATATGCGTAAGGAAACAGGTTGATTTGATACCTAGTAAGAATGACACTTAATTATTGTGAATGACAGTAATTATTGACTTGTAAATGCTATTACTCAACCATAATAACGCGTAATACATATGCCTTAGAGAATATTCCAGACACCAATTTGTATAAATGTGAAAAATGACGACTAATAACAAGAAAAAAAAATATTTAATGAAAGTATGCTCCTAATCCTACATTCGGCTAATGGTAATGCTAACATGAAGCTATCGGACAATCCCACGTAAGTAGCGTTACATCTGCTCATGATGAGTCTTTGTGACAGAGTTGGAGAGATGCACGTCGGGAAGTGAAAATTCATACACAAATGTAACATATCTACTAAATCCGTGCATTTATTTACCGTGTTTGTTTGAAGTCACTTTAACCTTCTGCGGACCGTAGCGTTCTTCTTTACGGCAGTTCAAAACACAGCCGTAAAGCGACAGTAGCTGTCGTGAAGTTTTCGATGTGACGCCACTGCCCTCTAGCGATCATGCTATGGAACTACATCAAAAACACAAATTGTTTCGGATACAAAGCAAATGTTTAAATGCGTTTGTATTGTCAACAAAGTTAAAAAGCCATCAAGCCACACATAAACCAATAAAAGATAAAAAATAAGTTATTTATTTTGTTTTCCAGTGGAGTAATTTGTGTTTTATAACAAACACTCAAAAACTATACACGGCTTTAAAACATACACGGCTTAAAACATGTAAACAATACTCCAGTCTTTTTTTTTTTGCTTGAAACGATACATACACTGCAATTACAGATCGACCTATTCTATCAATAATGCCAAAAGGGATTTCTCTGAAACTAAAAGGGCTATGATGATATCCCCCCTGAAATATTCACATCTAACCAGAATCTGTGTGTAAAGTCCGTTTACTTTTAACATGTTTGCGCACTTATGTATTTTTGCACAATCTGAGTGATTCTATGCCAAACGTGACATGTACATTTCTCCAGTGTGAGATTAATAAAGTCTATCTTATCTCATCTTTACAGTCTATTTTTGACATATATCCAAATTATGATCCAAGTCCTTCTCCCCTGAGTCGTACTAAATTTCACCAGTAGAGGGCAGCATCCGTAGTCTTCAGTCTCCACGGCTCAAACAGGAAACCGCCTGCTCTTGCACATGCGCAGAACGCGTCAGGCTGCTAGCACAGATCTGGTAGCGCGTTAGCTTAAATCATGGACAATTTCACTTTTTATCGATATTTACAATATTATCAACTGCACGGAAAGATGCATTTAAACTTGGACCGCAGGTTTAGAAGCAAAATCAGGAGAGCATCGCCCAATTTTGTTCTTAAAGGTAAAGACGACTAAACTTTGAGAATGAACAGATTTCTGGTTTGTTTGTGGCATTGGGTGTGTTTATAAACAATATAAATAGATACTTTATAATCGATTGGCCATACACATTGTAAATAAATACGATTCCCTTTCCTTTACCAAATAGTAAATAACTGGAAGCAACAATTTGAACATATTTAACATTATACACGTATTTTAATAGAAAATGTTTAGATACATTGGTCCTTCCCTGTCATTGCATTGATTGATTGATGCGTGTGTATTTATCATAGGATGTTATATATTACACTTTAATGGCTCTCCATGTGTCATAGATTAAAAAGAATACAACAACCCAAAAAACAGTATAATTGTCAGTGGGGGTTAAAAAAAGCGAATTTCAACCTGAGTTTAGGTTTTAAAGGTGACGCAACTATACAACACTAAAACTCAATTTGTTTTAGGAGTAACTGATTGGACTCTTTGTGAGGCTGGGTCTCTGGTTACTCATTTATTCTCTTCTTTATACTTTTTTCTTGGGTTAAAAAAGATAAGTGTGTGTGTCTGAGTGCGTTTCATAGCTGAGGCAAACTTGATTGACAATGAAATTTAAGGACCTGTAATGAAACAAAACAAAAAATTCTAAATATTGAGCAGAAATAAGAGCAAGTGATGCTATTAATGATTTAGTAACAGTGCAAGGGCCTGAAGAGCAGGTAAACACTTATTTTGATGATAAATTAGGGCGGCACGGTGGCTGAGTGGATAGCACTCTCGCCTCTCAGCAAGAAGGTCCTGGGTTTGAATCCCGGCCGGACCAGGGCCTTTCTGAGTGGAGTTTGCATGTTCTCCCTGTGTCTGCGTAGGTTTCCTCCGGGTACTCCGGTTTCCCCTGCCACTAAAAATATGTACAATAGGTCTGGCATGCGCCTCCTGTTCGGCGACCCCGCTCCCATCTCTGTGTGGAGTGAGAGACAAATGTCCAAAAAATAACAATTGTAAACCGCTTTGTGACTCTGGTCTGTGAAAGGCGGTATATAAATAAAGCTTACTTACTTACTTACTAAATTATTAGTTGGGAGGAGTGAGTTTTTACCTCATCATTCACTGTGATTCTCCTAAATTATATGCAGTTAAAAAGTTTTGCTATTGGAAGTTTGTTTGTGTCATACCTGTTTATTTAGTATTTTTTAAGCATACAGGCTACACAAAAATACATTGTATCGACTTGATGAATTGAGATCTTTCAATACTTGGCGGAAACATATCATGATTCATTATTGTCTCGGATCTCTCAGACGTGGAGTGTGTTTTCTCATCTTTTCCGTGACTGTTTTTTGTTCTGTTCCTTTGTTGAAAACAGACCGCAGACTCTTCTACACGGGGCCGAGCCGAGCCTTCATGCGGCTGGTGGTTTTGTCTGATGACGAGCGGCGGTTGGCCCTCACGGAGAGCCACGTGGACACCGGGACCGGGACTCACATGGGCAACAGAAGCACCAGGGACCGCGTTGTCTCCGGATACTACTGGAGCACCATCAACAAGGACGTAGTCGACTGGGTACAAGATGGATCCATAAGATAGATAGATAGATACTTTATTGATTCCTGTAAGAGACATTCAGGTGTCCAGCAGCAGTAGAAACACATCCATCCATACAAACAAAACAAATAAATCCATAATTAAAATGTATTTATTCATCTTATTTATTATTATATAGCTAACATTAGTAATAAAATGCAGCAGCACTAAGGTCACAGCAGAGGAGGTGTAGCTGCTGGTATTGAGCTGCTTCCTCTGGGTGATGTTTGGAGAGTTGGCTTGGTTCAGAACATTTTCTCTGCTCTGGTTCAGAGTGAAATTATGAATGCGTTATTAGCATTTAGCATTTTTCCAGTGGATTTACGCTTGGTCTGCTTGGTTGGGACCATGAATCCTCTGCTCTGGTAGTGTAAAACCAAGAACACACTACTGCAACAACATGGACAGGTATAAAAAAATCAAGAAAAATAATGATTATGAAACTAAAAACAACAACTGTTTCAGAGCTTGAACTTTGGACTTGCTGGCGTTTCCAGAGCATTCAAAAGTTAATAACTACTAATGACAACATACATTCACAATAATAACACAATCCTGAGTGTAATGTCGAAAACCTGAGCCATCTTCTCTCGTCTCCAGGTGAAGTCTTGTCATCAATGTCAACTGAGGAACGCAGTGAAGAGCGTGCGTCCAGTCTTACCTGTGATTAAGGTAACAATCGTGTTTGTCTCTCCCCATTTATAAAAATCTATTCATTATGGCCTTAACTTTTCTCATGAATTGGTATATGTTTTTGTCCCACCAGAAAGACTCTTGTAAAAGTAAAATGTTGTGAACAAATCAGACCAGGACATGTCTTTGTCTTATTATAAATCATGATATATTTTGCAGACTTGTTTGAAAGAGTCCTGTGAGTCACTATTTATGTGTTTATTGTTTATTTGGTTGGGACAGAGCATGTTAATGAACACACCTCTCACAACCACTCACTCACTCACCCTGAACTATTTTTTCAGTGGTAGGGGAAACCGGAGTACACAGAGGAAAACTATGCATTTATATTAATTGTTATAGAAATGTAATAACATGCACATTCTAGACTTAATCTCTACTTTTTTACTTTCCACAAAATGTATTAGGGTTGTAACTCCCTTTTACGCCAGTAGATGCCAGCTCTGAGCTTATACGGCTGTGGAGATTTTTAGAGAGACTTGACTTACTTTATTGATCCACAAGGGAAATTGGTTGTCACAGTAGCTCGCAAAGTATTCCACACTAAAGTAGCAATCTGAAAATAAGAATAATTATAAGATAATATTGTGAGAATAGCATAATGGGGATTTAGGTAATCAGGAATATACACATCTGTGAATATGTACAAATACTTTCACTATATATATATAATTTTCACTATATTTTCAGTAGACATGAACCCTCCAATGTTTTTATGTAATCCGTGTGTGTCTCAGGTGAAGGAGGCCTGGGAGGTGCTGGGGCTGTATCTGATCGGACCGCTCCCTGAAACCAGCCGTCTGAACAAATTCGCCCTGACGCTGACGGACCTTCACACCAAGTACGTCATCGCCGAAGCTCTGCCCAACAAATCCGCAGCTGAAGTGTCGGCCACGGTCATCAACAAGCTCTACTCGTTTGGACTCGTCAGAAAGATCATCACCGACCAGGGCCAGGAGTTTGTGAACCAGGTAACTGTCGGCGTAACCATAGAGAAAAATAAATCATTCACTTCGATCGCTACGGATTAGACCGAATACGTGAGGCTCAGTGTTAGCCTAGCTCTGCAGGTTAGCGCGTTGATAATTAGTAGTAGTCTTTAGTAGTCTTTATTTATATACCGCCTTTTCACTGCAGATCTGAGTCTCAAAGCGGTTTACAATTGTTAATTTTTGGGCATTTGTCTCTCACTCCACACAGAGATGGGAGCGGGGTCGCCAGGAGGAGGAGGCGCATGCCAGAACTATTGGACATATTTTTAGTGGTAGGGGAAACCGGAGTACCCGGAGGAAACCTACGCAGACACGGGGAGAACATGCAAACTCCACTCAGAAAGGCCCTGGTCCGACCGGGATTCGAACCCAGGACCTTCTTGCTGAGAGGCGAGAGTGCTATCCACTCAGCCACCGTGCCGCCCGGTGTAATTATTTGATTGATTAAGCGCAAGGGTGAGAATTGGGACGGTGAATTCTGTCACTGTGTGTCATTCATTTACATTTCAGTGCTAACGTGTCACATGACCAAGACCAGAGGAGAGAATCCGGTTGATTTAAAAAAAATAAAGGATTGGTTAGACTCGGATAATAAATACAAAAAGGAATGATTCTTTCCTTGCTCTGGTTTGAATGTCCCACGCGGGGTTGGGGACTACTGGGTTAAAGGTTCTATGGATGATGGTTTGGTGTAGTCTCCCGTCTGTCTGTTTTTACTCTAAAACTACTACTCTTAAACTGCACCTTAAGCAGAAGCATTTTTTTAGTTTATACCTTTGATTGGCTTAAATATGATGCAGGTAAAAACAGAGATAAACAATTTTAGTCATGCCATTTATTTGTTTTTAATTGAAGTATTCAAGACAAAAGAAATCATAGGGTCACAGGGACATTTAACGACAATTATTAACATTTATGGACATTGGTCATCTGCCCAAATGGCAATAAATACTATTGGAGTTGAGCTTAAGCTAGCAACGCATGACCCAGATATAATAATAGATCTATGTTTACGACCTGAAGGACTGCTGATAAAAGCGCTCCATATGGGTTTTGTTTGCTTGGTTTTTCTCTCAGAGAGGATGTGGGGAACTCAGTCACACCAGAGGATCTTGATGTAGAGCCGCTGCTCCCTCACGTTGAGAAGAACCAGGGAACATGTCGAGATCTATCTGCTGTTATTTTTACTGTTTGCATTTTTTCCCATTATTTTATGCTTTTTCCATTGTGACAAAGGCAGCACAATGTTGCAGTGGTTAGCATTCCACCTCCAGCTCTTCCTGTGTGGAGTTTGCATGTTCTCCCTGTGTCTGTGTAGGTTTCCTCCGAGTGCTCCTGTTTCCCCCACCACTAGAGACATGTACAATAGTGCCTCCTGTTTGGCCACCCTCCCTCACAGACTGTTGGTAGTGACTTCTTCTTGACTACAACATGTATTTACAGCTGAACGAATGCATCTCATCAACTTTGAACATTAAGAACTCGGTCTCCATCGCTCACCCGAACCAAACCAAACGACAGGTGAGATTTCAATACAAGGATTTTGAAAAGGTGTGGATTAGTGTATGAGTATATTCTGTTTTAAGGACGAGAGGACGTGTAAAAACATCAAACGAGCTCTCAGGGACTACATCAAAGAGGGACACTCGGACTGGGACCTGTACCTGCCCGCTGTGGTCTACGGACACAACATCACGAAACAGGTGATGTCACATGAAGGCAGCCTCCTACACTGATACAATGACAACACTGTTCCTCTGCTCCTGTGCATTTGGATGTTTGTGTTTTCCTCTCAAAATGTGTTTTTGTGCCGGTCAAAAAGTCTTCAAACAATCTTTTAATACCCATAATTCCAGCCTCAAACTCACGTGATCTTCTCTGTTTGGTCAGCGTTCGACAAGACAGACGCCGTACTTCCTGCTGTTCAATCGAAACCCGCGTCAGCCCGAGGTCATGAACGCCTGCCCCATGGGAGACGACTTCGTGGTGGCCGGGTCGGAGGACGAGGAGGAGAAGGTCAGAACTGGCTCCTACTCAAAGACAGGGACAAACCAAGATGGACTGGGAATTTTTGGTTATAAAGTCGAGGCACATTGTCAACCGGTGATGGTCCAGAACATTCAACATTTACGGATATTTATCTGCTCCTTATGGACCAATGGCTCTATGGGTTTTTTATCATTGCATTTCTTGTAAACGTGGTCCTCTCCTTGTCACTTTTCTGTCTGGAAAAGCTGATCTAAAGCTGTGACAGAGGACAAAAATACATGTGAAAACTAGTGACAAAATCAAACTGTTTTAGAGGGAGGAACTATTAGATGGATTGGATTAACGATGCATAGTTTATTTTTGGTTGTTTGAAAGTATAATGACCCAAACTCACTCAAATCTCCCTGGTACCGACTTGTAGTGTGTACCAGACAAATGAAAATAACTATAACTGGGTCAAAAGCTGTATAAAGAAAAATAATTTCACATGATATTTTCCCCTCAAGCATCTAAATATATACTGGATGTGTTGTGAAGTTACTGCTTACTATTTTTGCATCCTTTTTGGCTATTTTTTAACATCTGTGTTTATAGTTGCAGGGTGACAAGGTCGAAGCTTTGCAAGAATCCATCATCGAAGACCACGACTACTGCATGAGCGTCGGAGGAGAGGTCATGAGGCTGGTTGTCATCTGAAAACATGCAAAATAGAACAACAATAGACTTTACAAAGCGAGGTTGGAGGCCTTAACGAAAGAGACTGAGATGCCTTTGAGAATATATGGACAAGAAAGTAGCAGATGGAGGGGCTAGTGGGTGTCTCCAGGCCAGCGATGCTCTCTCTGGCGTTAAAGTGTTTGCTTCAGCTGCCCAGCGTCAAAGCAGGACTAAGAATGTGGATTTTTATACTTTGAATCATGTCATTAAGGCTTTAGCTTGAGTTCATTATGAGTTTCTTTAAATTGCCAATCAAACTGTTGTGTTTTTGTAAAGTATGTCAGTGTTTCCCACAGGTTTGAAGGCAATGTGTGGTGGTCGTCGGCGGGGGGGGGGGGGGGGAGTGGGGTACAGTGCTAGAGGAAAATCTTGAGATCGTGAATCCAGTGAAATTAGTCGCACACCTTTTTACAGTAAAAAGTTACAGTAGATCAAAAGTGACATGTTTTGACTATTTTGGAGGTATTTTGGACCAAAATGGCTACTTTACCTCAATATTTCTCAATATTTCTACAGTAAAAGTGTCTGGTCTTTGGTACAGTGGTAGAAGGCAATGTTGAGGTCATGAATCCAGTGAAATCAGTTGCACACCTTTTTACAGTGAAAAGTTACAGTAGATCAAATGTGACATGTTTTGACCATTTTTAGGCTATTTTGGACCAAAATGGCTACTTTAAATCAATATTTCTCAATATTTCTACAGTAAAAGTGTCTGGTCTTTGGTACAGTGGTAGAGGACAATCTTGAGGTCATGAATCCAGTGAAATTAGTCGCACACCTTTTTACAGTAAAAAGTTACAGTAGATCAAAAGTGACATGTTTTGACTATTTTGGAGGTATTTTGGACCAAAATGGCTACTTTACCTCAATATTTCTCAATATTTCTACAGTAAAAGTTTCTGGTCTTTGGTACAGTGGCAGAGGGCAATAATAAGGTCATGAGTCAAGTGAAATTAGTCGCACACCTTATTCCAGTAAATAGTTACAATACTTGAAAATTGCACTAGCGGACCAAATTGTGTACTTTATACATGTAAACAATAGAGTGGCTATCCTCCTGAGGACTCACAATCTGCCGGAGGAATCGTAGGGGGCTGGTGCTATGTGTGCCGGGTGGCATCTCTATAAGGTTTTAATCACAAAAACGTGTCTTCCTGACCCCAGCGCGCTTTCTGTTCGATAAAAATGGGTGACTCCGAAAGGACGTTCCGCTGTTACCGTAAGTTCTCAACAAAACGCGCACCGTCTTTTCCCCGATGCGGGCCGCATGTTCATAGAGCTGAAAGATGCGGGCCACTTTACCGCGGTAAATTAATAGACACAGCTGCTTACAGCGATGATCGCTGATGGAGACGGAGACACGCGGTGTGCACGAAGGGGAGGGGCTGTGTGTGTGTAGGTCTCTGTATGTGGGAGAGACGCGTAGCTTGAGTGAGAGTTACGAAGGGCCGCCACATTTTAAACCCCCCTCCCCGCTGTCAAATTGACCGCTGCGGCGGCACTAGACGATGCATGTTTTAAATAGCGTAACAAAAAAAATATATATATAATAATACGAAACGCAATTTGTGGCGGGCGGTCTCTAATCTGTGGCGGTGCGCCACAGATTAGTCTATGTGTGGGAAACACTGTATGTTTCACTGGCAAATCATGGCCAATTTTATAAATGCATGAGAGCGTATAAAACATGGTCTTATTTAAGTAGAACCACTGCACACCTTCGGCACAAGACCAGGAGAGCCAGAGCTGGTCACTTCTGCTCGGGAAGGGATGTCACAGAAACTATTTATCTGAACGGACAGACATCTGGGGATTGGGTGGAAATAGATTTATGAAAAGTGTGTACAAATGAAAGCTCTATGTGATCGTGATGCTTTGTGCTGTGGATGTAGCTGCGTGGAGCTGTCTGTACTGCTGGAACTCAGTAAAAGATTTTGTCGCTTGGTTGAAGAAAGGCATTTGATATTCTCGCTAAATAAAAACATACAATAATGTGATAGTTCTGTAATAAAGTGAATAATGTTATTTATTGTCATTGGATAAAACTAAAGCTGTATTGAAGGGGGGCTATGAATGCTGCATTTTTCTCAGTTCTTGTAATATATATTTTGCCAATACAAAGTCTAATAATAAAACACAATATTTTGTCTCTTTCAAACTGTTGTGACTGAGTTCGTTCTGTCCTCAACTTTGAAATGGTAAGATACGTCCATAATATTGATTCACACCGGATACAAAATGTCTGTTAAATATATCATATAGGAGACAAACACAGTGATATTTGAGGTGTGAGATAAAGTTTGTATTATTTAGAGAAATTGTGCAAATACAAATTAAACCAAATTAGGCATGTGCATAAAATGAAAATTAACTCAATATTTTGTACATCCTCCTTCGCAGAAGTCACAACCTCTAAACCAGGGGAGTCAAACTCATTTTGGTCATGGGTCAAATTGGGCCAGAAGAAAAAGTAAACGTTTTTGACGAATTAAGTGTATTTGATTGAAGTTTGGATGTTAGTTTGGGTTAGTAGTTTTGGATTCTACCACAACTGGGCAAAATGTAATATCTTAGGTGAGCATTGGAAGACTGCTACATAAAACTGCACAATGACTTCTAATACAATTTTAGCTACCATTTTAGAACAGATATTCCTGAGACAATAGGTTTTAAAATTAAGTATAACATGCCATGGTAGTCCCTTATCATTAATGCTACAAGTTAGTGCGATAAAGACAATTTAAAGTCATTTCAGGGGCCACTTAAAATGGTCTTGCGGCCCGGATTTGGCTCACAGGCCTGCTCTGAAGGCTCAAGGCAAAACATGAGTCTGGATTCTGGTGGAAGGTATTTTGGACCATTCTTCTTTGCAGATCATCTCTAGTTCAATCAGGTTTGATGGGTTTTAGATCACAAATGTTCAGTAATATTCAGGCCTAGAGACTGAGACGGCCATCGGTGTGTGTTGTGTTTTGGTTTCTGACTTTCACGATGAGTCCTGTTCGTTTCAAGGCATTTTCATCTTAGTTTTATTGGCAACAAATATGTACAAGAACTATCTAATAAGAAAACACACAATATTTTGGTGCAACATTGGATTATTTTTTATTTTTCTTTCTAAAAAACTCACATTTCACATTTCCGCATTGCCACACCGTCGTACAGTAACACCAGTATTGCTATCTATAAACTCTCATTAAAGTATGACAGGCCAGAACACCAGCCGAGTTCTCAATAGACATTTCACCGACAACTTCTCTGTGTGCGGTACATTCGTTCGCGTGTTGAAGGCTAAGAACAAGCAGTGGAAATGAGAAAGATCCCCTACAGACAGCTCAAAGTATAGATCCAAACAAAATCATGAATGGGTAATTGATTCATGTTGGAGAATTGTATTTCAATAGGAAAGAAGGGGATAATAAAACGATGGGAAATAAGAATCTAGTTTTGTAGAGCCCAAAATCAACAGCATTCGTCTCAGAGATCTTTACAAGGTTGTCCATTCCTCAACAGATCAGAGAATCAAAAATAAGCTATTTGTCTGTTTTTAGATGTTTGTCCAAGCTAATTTTGTTAGGTAAATTCTTTTATGATCATTTTGTGGGTTTTTTCGGCGAACAACCTCTATGTGTTAACAGGTGAGAAGTGGAAAAGGCCCAGGGGTCGACCCTTGGGGGACACCACACTCAGGATGCAGCCGTTTCCACACATGGAAAAAGCATGGACTGAAGGTAAAGGTTGCAACTTTCTACTGTTGAATCAATCCACTTATACTTTTTCACTGTCCATAGGGGGCGCTAAACCTGGTGAAACCTTTAAAAACAGAAGCACAGAGGTGTAGAAAGCTAAAGCCAAGAGCATTGGTGACTGTGGCACGAGTAACCGAAGCAATAAACAACAAATCAAAGAGAATCGGACCATAAAACGTACGTACAGTATACATCGTCTGGTATATAATCAGTTTGGTTAAGGCCACAAACTAAAGTGATAGTTCTCCGTTATGAGGATTGGATTCATGTAACAGCTTTAAGTTCACATCTACAGCTCTGAAAACAGGAGAGGACAGAACAGTTTTTGTAGAAGTGGTGTTGAAGTTTTACAAGCAAGCGGATGGATTGTCCTTGTGTTTATCATATAGCGTTAGCATCCCCAGAGCTATCGTGTCTTCCAGGTGTCTCCAACCTTTTCCACCCAGAGAGCTACTTTCCCGGGGACGATAAAGGCAGAGAGCTACTCCTTTAAGCGGCACTGGGAAAAATGTGGTGATAAATTGGTGAGAACTAGCCTGATGTTGGGTACAGACATTATTTATCATCCCATATTTGTTACTAATGACAAAGTAAGAGCATTCACAATAATACATAATAATGATAAATATAATCTGAAATATTATATTATTATATTCTGTGATTCGTTCATCTCTAAATCCTTTGGTGAGCTACCTGGAAGGGGGTGGCGAGCTACTGGTGGCTCTTGAGCTACAGGTTGGAGACGCCTGGTGTATTTGGTTGCACTTTACTGCTATTTCACACGTGTTTAGAAAATAGATAATAGCATTTATAGCCAACTATTGTACACTCTAATATTCTTAGGGTGTCAAACTCATTTTGGTCAGGGGCCGATTAAAAAAATTGGAACTTGTCAGGGGCCGACAATGAAGGTATTTTAACATGACTTTAAAGTGACATGAGTTTCATTGTTGATTTTTCTGAAAACAAAATACGTTTATTGTTTAGATTGAACCAAAACTGGATCAAATATAAAGTTAAACAAATTTTATTTTGAACTATTTGAACTGTTTCACTTCTGTTGATGTGTTATAATGTTAGAATACATAAAATGTGGTTGTTTTGCTGAGAAAAATTGTCTTGACTTTGACATGGTCTAAACTGTATTTGGTTTCATAAGTGTAAGTAAGTAATCTTTATCTATTTGGCACTTTTCATAGAGTTCTACTTCTACTACCACCACTACTACAGTATTAGTATTTGAGTATTCTGTGACCAGTGTCTGTGCTTCTCGAGTAAAGTGCAACCAAACCCAAAGTATGAAAGTTGATTGTAAATGACTAATCACTTTACCAAACTAAAACTGTTACATGTAAATAGTCGATAAAAGGCTAGCGGTGGTATAATAGTTTTTGGTCGTAACCACGGAAACGATCGGACGAAGCAACATCACAGCAGCAACATAAAAATTCAAGAAAAGTTTTTTGATAAAGTGCAAGTGCTCGTTTAAAAAAAAAAAAAAAAAAAAAACTGAACCGGGACAGAAATACATTCAAAAACAAGCAGTGCGTTTGTATGCGCAGAGAGAACCACGGTCGTCTTTTGGCTCTGGTTTGAACCGAAGGGCCACCGTACAAACAGGCTGTATATTAGGAACGGACTGACCTCACCATAGTGTTAGCCGAATGCGACCGAGAGGCTAATTTGAACGTAAGCTAGCTGGAGCCAATTTATTTATACAGGCATTTCTTTTTCAACTGCGTTAGCTTTGTGCCGAATCAGGGGCAGACGTGTTGCTAAGACGGTTGCTAAGGCAAGCTGGCATTTCAAATGTTGGTATCTGATTCGTTTATTCTTATATGGTTCGTTTACAAACATAAACACCAGGATCATAAAACGACGCTAAACAAACGATTTTTAAAGCCAAAAATGAGTGATAAAAAAACGGTTACTGAGCTGGAGGAGTTTACTTTTCAATGCAAGTCAATAGGAGCCAGGGTTGGTGCAAAACTTCGTCCATGAGCACTTCCCAATTGGGCTTCATTGAGCTAGCGGGTTAGCATCGTCCATTTGTGTACAGTCTATGGTTGTATAAGTGTAATTTCACATCATTCTAAGTCTGCAGATGATCCACAATTAGCATTAGCCTTTACTGTATGCCTCTGCTATGTCTAATGTCCATAATCTGAACTGTAAAAGCAAAACTTTGTCCTTGAGCACTTCCCTATTGGGTTTCATTGAGCTAGCTGGTTAGCATCTTCCATCTACATACAGTCTATGGTTGTACCTTGCGCATGTGAACGCATTTCTCCACTTGTTTTGTCTTTCATTCACACTTAGCAAACTAAAAACGAGATTGTAAACACAGACGTCGTCAAAACAAAAAGAAAAACTGCACATTCAACATAGAATTCAAGTGAAAATAAAGCATTAAAATGAATTTACAGGCTTTAGGGGGATAAAAGACTGGTCTCGAGGCACGCGAGAGCCAATCAGAGGAGAGATCTGATAATGACCAGGAAGTAAAGAAATTCAACACGGCACTTTCATGTTTCTTAAGAAAAATTAAAGCTGGGGTTCCTAATTTTTGTCATAACTATTAATTCATGTTTTGCCCATCAGAACACACATATTGAAAAAGTAAAATGATTCGGGCTGTGGGCTCATTTTCACTTTTCTGTCTGGAAAATCTGATAATAGTAAGAGAGAGCAAAAATACATGTGAAAACTAGTGATGGAACCACAATTCTGAGAGTGAGGAAGTAGTACATTTTATCTCGCATTTCCATTGTCTGAGGTTTGAAAAAAAGGCAGAATTTGACCAGATATTGTTTTATATCAGAGTGGATAGAGTTAAAAACCGCTGCTTAAAAAACGCTATTCGTAAATGTCCTTTTATGTGTGTTTCACAGTGTTTTAATGATATGATTATAGGCTTCACATGTTGAGAAAGCACTTTGTACGAGCCGTGCTATACATATAAATATTGACTGACTGAATTATGTCGGAACATGGTAAAAACTTGAAGCAATCATTAATATTCTGACAATGTGTTAATATCCTGTCTGATCTCGCTCTAAGTCACAGCGACTTTCTTCCCGGTCATTGTCAAAGCTCCTCTTTCGTAATAAGTATATTTCTGCCCATCCCTCTCTCCCCACTCCCTTCATGCAGACTCATGCTTGCAGCTAACACATCGCGAGGTCATTTCAATTATAAATAAGAATGAAAAAATAGAAAGTAAAGTGTGTACAAACCCACTCTCACACTCAGATCTGTCTTACACCATCACTGTGCTTGAGAATTAACAAACTACCTCTATTTCTTCTGTGTTTTTGCTTAAAGAGCCAAGGCATTTTCGCACCGAGAAGTAAACTTAGAAACTTCAGAGGTAGAGGCCATTTCTTTTGTACAAGTAAACAATTTACAATGTCTTTCTTTTCCTTTTTTTTTCTAAATAAAGCAGTTCCCTAAACAAAAGCTTGAATCTTGGGTATGAGTCACATGTGCAAAAAGTATGTATCCACAGCAGGTCCAGTGACTTCAATTCAGACTCGACCTCACAACGATCTCATTACAGCTGTTGTATATTGGTCTGGGGCAGTGCGTTTACTGAACACACACCTCCAGCAGTTTGGCTCATTCCCACGCCTTACAAGTGCAAGATGGGAAAGCAATACCTAAATCTTTTCAAACAACTTGCTCTGACTCTGTCTAAAAACTTGTGATTTTGGACTTTTGGACTTGTATGTTTTTAATGCTTTTCGCTCTTGTTTGTATGAAGCACTTTGAGTTGCCTTGCGTACAAATTGAGCTATACATATAAACTTGTGCTGAAATGCATGTAAGTCTCACATTAGTCTAGTTAAGTCAATGTGTTTTTGTTTTCTCTGTAGGGCTGATCTAAAGAAACCAGTAGTAGTTGGTGGCCATATTATAAAACGCCCATTGAGCTTTCAAAGTACTTTTTTTTTTTGATAATAAATGTGGATATTTGGATTAGTCCAGTCGCCAGGTCTCTGCTCTGGCTTCTTGTGGCTCAGACTCTCTATGGTCTGTGACATGTTAGTGCCATATGAACTAGACTCAGGGAATGGCCTCCTGCTGGGACTCTGAGGAGCACAGGGACTGGCCTCCTGCTGGGACTCTGAGGAGCACAGGGACTGGCCTCCTGCTGAGACTCTGAGGAGCACAGGGACTGGCCTCCTGCTGAGACTCTGAGGAGCACAGGGACTGGCCTCCTGCTGGGACTCTGAGGAGCACAGGGAATGGCCTCCTGCTGGGACTCTGAGGAGCACAGGGACTGGCCTCCTGCTGGGACTCTGAGGAGCACAGGGACTGGCCTCCTGCTGGGACTCTGAGGAGCACAGGGACTGGTCTCCTGCTGGTCCCAGAGTCATGACTAAACATGGGGAGGCAGCATTTCAGATTCATGCAGCTAAAACATATGACATGTTTTAGCCCTAAAATGTAATGTCTGCCCTAAATTGTGAGCCAGGTTTCTACTATGACAACGTTCAAATCCAGGTTAAAAACTTTTTAATGAACTGTTGTTATTGATGATTTCAATGATTATTTCTGTATTATTTTGTTCAGCACTTTGAGTTACCATGAGTACGTACTGTGCTATACAAACTTCCCATCTTTTTTCCATATCCACATCTGTGCAATTACTTTAAGACCTACAACTTTGGATTCAAGACTTTTTAAGGCTTTAAATTCCATCTTCTCCAAAGCTAACGACCAAAGCGTTCCGAGTTCTGAGTTGAAGTCATGCTAGCCCGTGCGGCCCCCCCTCACACATACAGGATCAGGTTGTCGGGACAGGGGTGCAGGTGGTCGCGGCAGGACGGGGCGCAGCTTTTGGGCCGCGGCGAATCACAGTCGTCGGACGTGAGCTCGGCGATATCGTCCGACTGCGTGTCCGACAGCTCCAGGTCGCTGCGGATGCTCTCGGGTTGAGCCAGAGTCACGTCGCGGAGAGAAGCCCCGGGGGACAGGCCCAGGGCGACTCCTCCCCGACGAGAGCTGCAGTCCTGGGGCTCGTCTGGGCCGGCGGGCAGGGCGGGCAGGGCGGACGCGGTGGCTGCAGGGGTCAGGTCCTCCTCGCTGGTCAGACAGAGGTGGCTGGGCTTGGTCTCGATGTCCACTTGGATCTCCAGGTTTGTGCACTCCCTACACACAGACGGAACATTAGGATTAGATTCAGATTCAGTTTATTTGACATTTGCAGTAAAACCACATTGGAATACATGTGCAAGAGTCACCAAGTGTGCACCAGACAAGTACAGAAATAAAACAAAATATAAAAATTACAAAGAACAATCACTATTTAAATAAAAAGCGCAAGATATTTTAAAGGTACACTGTGTAGTTTTTACTCCCATCTAGCATTGAGATCATATATTGTAATCTACGGTATTACGGTTTCTTCGTAGGACAATATATCGTGGTCCCCAACTCCCGGTCAAACTCCTTTTTGTCCCTCATCAACCACAGTATTTCAATATGGCGCATTGACCTCCAGCCTCATGGACATTTATAAGTCAAAATCTAAGTCTATGACAACCATTCAAAAACATGGTGGCGGTAAATATTCTTTATTGGTTAACATGTTTTTTCATTTGGAGCAACTGTAAATATTACACAGAGCACCTTTAAAGTGCATTGTTGGAACAGCTGACGACATTATTACAAATGCCATTAATTTGTTATGATAATGCACTTTACCTGCTGCTATTATTACTATAGTTTATCTCGTCATATTCTCTGTTGCTAAAGTACAACTCCAGGTGGAGGAGGAGCAGGGTGTGTGGGCAGGAGTGGCAGGGTGGAGGAGGAATGGAGTGTGCGGGGGGGAGTGGCAGGGTGGAGGAGGAGCGGGGTGTGTGGGCAGGAGTGGCAGGGTGGGGGAGGACGGGGTGTGCGGGCAGGAGTGGCAGGGTGGAGGAGGAATGAAGTGTGCGGGGGGGAGTGGCAGGGTGGAGGAGGAGCGGAGTGTGCGGGCAGGAGTGGCAGGGTGGAGGAGGAATGAAGTGTGCGGGGGGGAGTGGCAGGGTGGAGGAGGAATGAGTGTGCGGGGGGGAGTGGCAGGGTGGAGGAGGAGCGGGGTGTGTGGGCAGGAGTGGCAGGGTGGAGGAGGAGCGGGGTGTGCTGGCAGGAGTAGCAGGGTGGAGGAGGAATGGAGTGTGCGGGGGGAGTGGCAGGGTGGAGGAGGAGCGGGGTGTGCTGGCAGGAGTAGCAGGGTGGAGGAGGAATGGAGTGTGCGGGGGGAGTGGCAGGGTGGAGGAGATAAGTCCGGGGGTTGCAGTGGTGTGAGTGGTCACCTGTCGGGCAGAGTGTAGGAGGAGATGATGGATCCGGCCATGCCTCTGGTGCTGGCACAGTCGCTCCCTGCCCCCAGACTCTCTCTCTCCCTCTGGGTCGGCTCCTTCAGCTCCGCGGCCTGAACATCCAGCCTGCAACACACAACACAACACACACACACACACTGTCACTATGGAATCACGTATGAAGGTCAGGCCAGTCTATAAACAGTGGTCTCTCTGCTACATTTCAACAAAAAAACCTTATATTCAAGTGAGGCCTATATGTGGACAACATTGATTTAATTTAAAATTTTGGTTGTGCGGCTTATAACAGGTGCGCCTTATAGGTCAGAAAGCACAGACACATTATCTCTATATATTTTATTTTATATTCCCACATGTGATAACTGTTTATACAAAATAAAAACACATAAATGTCAGACAATATCATCATGTCGCTTATGTTATTGTTTGACATAACCTGTGCTTTTTGATGTGTTCTAATCCTCTATAGCTGCTCAAACAAATGGGATAAATGAATGGGATAAATAAATGTGTATTTTTTATTAAAACCTTATATCCCATCTTTGACAAATTCCCACAATTGTAAATAAAGATTCCTTACTTATTGAGGCAACGATGTCAGAGCAGAGTTAACTATTAAGTGTTAGTCAAAAATCAGTCGTCTCTCTGCTACATTACGACATAAGTGCGGCCTATATGCGAACAACATTGATTATATTTTAAAATGCAGGTGGTGTGGCTTTTATCCAGGTGGTGCGCCTTAAAAGTCCAGAAAGTACGTTTAGTCCAGAATCTGAATCCGTACCTGCTGTATTTGCCCGTGCGTGTGCCCAGAGCGCCCCCTGCCAGCGTGTTGAAGTGTGGCGCGTCGCTGAGGGGTCCAGGGGCCACAGAGGCGGCTTCACTGGGGGTCGTGGTGCTCATCCCACTCACGGCTCCGTCCAGGCTGCTGTCCCCCAGACTGGGAGACTTCAGGGCCCTCCAGGCATCAGCCACTGCACACACCATTTAAGTATAGATATTCAATAATATGGATACTATGTTGAGTCTTTTAATTTAAAACTGGAAGCAATAACTGAAAAGGTTGCGTCCATGCTCTAGATGACCTGCACTCGGACTGAAAACTTGCACTGCTATAGTCACTTTCACATAAAATAACTTTATCCTCACTTTTTGAACACACACGTCTTTTTGGACTGATCTCAAATGTAACATGTAAATTCCTCCATTGTGAGAACAAGAGCAATGTCCTAGTTTGTGACTTCTTGTTGCTCACATGGTAACACAAATAATTCTGATTCTGGATAAAGTTTTCATCTTATCTGAGATTTCTACTTCAGTATTTCAGGCTGGTGTCAATACAACTCAATGAGAAACTGAAACAATAGGCTCTTTGGAATGCTGTGATGTCACATGAAACCCGCCTTTTGATTCTGACTCCTAACAGTGACCTCTTGGAGCCACTGGGACTAACTAACATCAATAATATACTACATGTTTTTGCTCATACAGAGAAAGCTCACGCCTCATTCACTTTGTTTTAAACTCAAGTCTATCTCCTGCTTCGTTGTTGAACCAGTGTGTGTTTTCTGACCTGTGATCGGTCCATCGTCCTCGTCGAAGTCGATGCGAACGCCCCTGCCCTTCCCCCGGCTCACCCCGCAGCCTCCCCCTCTGCACAGGGAGATGGGCACCACCCCGTACACGTAGGCCAACATGATGGGGACTCCGATGCCTGCGACGGGGAGCACACATGATCAACATTTGTGGAAGACATTACGATCAGATTAGTAAGTAGTAAGTAAGTAAGTTTTTATTTATATACCGCCTTTTCACTGCAGATCTGAGTCTCAAAGCGGTTTACAATTGTTAATTTTTGGGCATTTGTCTCTCACTCCACACAGAGATGGGAGCGGGGCCAGTACAGGAGGCGCATGCCAGAACTATTGGACATATTTTTAGTGGTAGGGGAAACCGGAGTACCCGGAGGAAACCTACGCAGACACGGGGAGAACATGCAAACTCCACTCAGAAAGGCCCTGGTCCAACCGGGATTCGAACCCAGGACCTTCTTGCTGAGAGGCAAGAGTGCTAACCACTCAGCCACCGTGCCGCCCAGATTACAGCTGAAAACAGAAACATTAGACCTATATGTGACTGTAGGAGCCAGCAGCGCTTTGAGGCCCTCTAGAACAGTGTCCCCCAACCTTTTTGACCGAGGCACACCTTCTCCATTTAAAACAATCACATGGCACAACACCAGCTGAAACTGATGTGAACTGGTGTAACTCTGCAGCCTTTTTTTACAGAACAAAGTCATAATCATCAAAGTGTATAATATAGACAATCAAAGAAGCTCAAAGAAGTATTTATTATCTTCTTATTATTATTTTCCACATTATTTTGACCAAGTAGGTGAAATGGGATCTTTTTCCGAGGCACACCTAATAACATCTCAAGGCACACTAACGAACCAGGGCCCACTGGTTGAAAAACACTGCTCTAGAGGTCATCCTGGGAGGGTGGCAGCATAGGCCCCATTGCACCTGTTTGGTCTGAGGAACAGTCCTTTATGTTGTTGATTTTATGGAATTAAATTGACTATTTTAGATTTGTAATAAATAAAGAAATGCTTTTAACTACACCAGATTGCCTCAGCTCAGTTGGTAGAGCATTGGCCTTAAGCCCAGAAGGTCGTTGGTTCAATTCCCACCTCTGCACCTTCTCCATCGACTCCCACTGATGACTGCTGTCGTTGTGTCCTTGGGCAAGACACTTAACCCCACTTTGCCCAAAAAGCCCCCACTGAAAGATCAAGGCTATGCTCACACTCAGAGAGCAGCCGTCCTCCTGTGGACTCACCACCTGCAGAGGGTCAGTGAGGGGCTGGTGCTATGAGACTTGGGTGGCATCTCTGACTGCCACCCCCCTGACCCAGAAATGGATTAAAGGGTAGAAAATGGATGGATGGAGATTGCCTCAGAGACCTTTGTTAAGCAGGACAGGAGGCTCAGGTCAGTATTAGCTGCTACAGTGACTAATAATGTATAAGAAACTGACTCGATAACGCATATATACTTATTGAAGTGGGCAGCAGCCTGACTCAAGGGCTCAAAGAAAATCCAATAGAATCAAATATTACTCAAGAACCCAGCCAAACGATAGAGCAGTGCAGACAGTCACCAGCAGAGGGCGCAGCTTTGAACCACATTTTAATGACGCTAATAGTGTTGACAGAATGTTTTATTAGCTGCACACACAGGTCTTGTATAAACAACAGGAGGAGAGATAACACATATAAAGATGATGAAGGATATATGGCTCCTAATTACTTGTGTAAGATATGGACTAAATGAGGTTTATAACTATTATGTATTTAGAAAAATCAATATTTGGTATCAGGAAAATGAATCACAACTGGGGAAATGTTTATATATGTGTCCTTTTGTTAATAAGTCGGACCAAACACACTCTCTCATTCAGATTAACAAAGAGATTATGAACCAGACGTATTTTTTAAAGTGCTGCTACAGTAATTTATAATGTAAAAGAAACTGACTTTATAACGTGTATATACTTTTTTGAAGCTGTCACACTCACCCACACTGACGGCGGCGATGACCGGAGCGGTGATGATGGACAGAGCCACGCCTCCTGTGATCGCCAGGTTTCTACGGTGACGAGAGGATTTCTTCAGTTCGTAATGAGCGTGGATCTACAGAGGGAGACACTTTTAGGAATTCATCACTTATACGAGCTAGCGCAGTCTGTTAGCATGGATTTGTATTTACCAAATGGTTATAAATGACATATTCACCACAAAATATGATTCTTAAAGGTAAAGTTTTTACATCATGCCTCTCTGCTTTAACAAATGTGGTGTTTGCTAGACTCTCACCATGTCTGATCTAGGACCCCACTGTTATTGTAAAGAATATGTTGCTTCTGCGCCTCCTCCCAAATGGAAGCCTGGGGGCGGATCCTTCTCTAAATGTGGGTCTCCCCGAGGTTTCCCACTTTTTTCCCGCTGGGTTTTTCCTGAGTCGTTCCTGACCGAAGCAGGAGAGTCTAAGGACAATGGTGATCCGGGACATTCATGAACATTTCTGGACAGTGGTCATCCCGCTCCCTATGGACCAATGACTCCTTTGTGTTTGTTAATACTGCATTTCAAACTTTTGGATTCTCTGGTTTGTTGTTGGTAAATCGACAACTTTTTATGGCTCCTGCTGTTGCGATTTAGGGTTACACACAAATACATTTCATTAAGCTGCATTAAGACTGCTGTCAACTAAGTCTCCAGTCTGATAGTCCTTGCTACATTGATTCTTTTCCTATGCACCTTATTCAGGATTCAAGAATGTATTTGCCATTTGCAGTACAACCACATTGGAAAATCTGTGCAAGACCTACCCCAGTGTGCACCAGAGAGTACACACCAGAGCTCTTGCCACATACGTATCTATTTTACGTAACTTACTGTCCAACTACAATGTGGCTTTGAAAATGTGCATAGAGCCTAATTTCATTCATATCAAAGTAGAGTTTGAAAAGTAATCATTGTGACAGTAAACTTAATAAAAGTCGTCAGCTGTGAAATTCCACACATAAACATAACAATATATTTGTCGTGTTTGAAGGCGAGTTCAAAAGCTAAAGCCAAATTGCTACCTATAAAAGAAAGAAAGAAAAAAAGAGAGAGAAACAGATGTCTATTGAGCCTTTTCTCAAAGAAGCAAAAACTTGTCTTTGCAAAAAAATGAGTAAAAACGGCGTATGGTGCGTGGACAGTTTTCTAGTATTAATCTGTGAAAGAGGACGACAGATCCTCGAACATTTGGAAAGATTAAAACTAAAGCAGACAAACAGTGAGTGGGCAGCAGCCTGACTCAAAGGCTCAGGGAAAATCCAATAAAATCTAATATTACACAAGAACGCAGCCAAACGATAGAGCAGTGCAGACAGTCACCAGCAGAGGGCGCCGCTTTGAACCACATTCATGAAGTGACGCTAATAAAGTGGACTGAAAGTTTTATCAGTTACACACAGCTCTTGTAAAAACAACAGGAGAGAGAACACATATAAAGTAATTGTCTGCTTAAGATATGAATATGGACTAAATGAGTGTTAGGACCAAACACACTTTCTCAATCAGAATAACAAAGACATGTATGAACCAACAGTAACGCAGGGAGTTCAGCTTCCTGATGGCCTTGTGAATGAAACTGTTTTTAAGTCGACTGGAACTGTTCCGTAAATTCTGCAGTCTCCTCCCTGAAGGCATTACCCTGAAGAGCCTGTGTGATGGGTGCGTAGGGTCCCTGGTGATTCTGACGGCTTTGCGGGTGAGACGGGTGGAGTACATGTCCTTAATGGTGGGGAGAGGGGCTCCACAGATCTTCTCTGCTGCTCTCACGATGCGCTGGAGGCTCCTTCGGCAGGAGGCAGTGCTGGTGCCGTGCCACCCCGTGATGGAGCTGGTCAGGATGCTCTCTACAGTCCCTCTGTAGAAGTTGCACACAACGGAGGCCGGGACTCCTGTAGCGCCTCTTGTGACGCCTCCACTGTGCTGCAGATGCGTGGGGCCCTCGGTGACCTGTCAGCGCTTCAGAAGATGATATCTCTGGATTTGTAGGTCTTAAATACTGCTCAAAAAGCCTTTAGCTCAGATGCTAACTGTGTGTTTACTTTTAAAAACACATCCTCTGTTCATTGCTAGCAAAGAGCTTTGGCAGTAAAAAATCCGCTGAACTCCACAAAAACATGGCAAAGATGTACAACAACATCTTGCAAAACAATGCGGATCACAAAAACTGAAAATGCAGTTTGCAGAAAAGGGTAGAAACGTCACCTTGTCAAGAGCGAGAGAAGCTGCAGCACGTTCATGCGCCGCCATGGATTCATTCACTCCAGAGAATGAAGGCATCTGATTGGTCAATACTGATGGTTCTTTTAAGTCAGTGAGTAAAACACCAGGAGCACAGAGAGCGCTAAACCAGAAACCGTTTTTTTTAAGCCCAAAATGATGAGTGTGACATAGACGGTAATGGAGCTAGAGGAGTTTACTATTTAATGTAAGTCAATAGGAGCCAGAGAGTTGGTGTAAAACTTCATCCATGAGCACTTCCCAATTGGTTTTCATTGAGCTAATGGGTTAACATTGTCCATCTGTATACAGGAAATGGTTATAACGTGTAATTGAACATTGATCTAACTCTGTAAAATTATTATTAGCCTTTACCGGTATGTCTGCTTCCATAATGCGACAGATAAACTTCAGAAGAACTGAATTACCCTTTTATCTCGTGGTTATGACCTCACGCAAAGATAACAATGTGTCAACCGCAAACTTGATCAGCAATCATGTATTCCGGTTTCAGTCTCTCCTGGTAAGTCCCTTCAGTTTCAATGAAAAAAAAAAAAGTACTAATGGTGGCAACCCAATACCAAAACGCCAGAAGAAAAGTAAAAGTAAAAACTAAATCTAAGGTGTTACTTGTGCGAGAGTATACAAAGGATAATGAAACAGTGAGATTGCAGCCACTGAAATGAGAGATATTTAAATCCAAGTTTACAAATGTAACTGGTCTTTCCTGAAAAACTTATTTAAGGTTACATTCACTTAAATGTACTTTTTTTTAGCTCAAAATCACAACAGCAGTTGAGACAGAGGACTTTACAAAGTTGTGGATTTGCCAAAAACACATCAGAGAATCAAACAGTTCAAAATCAGGAAGTGCAATAATAAAACCAAACACAGGGGGTGCCGAGGGAGCATCTATAATTGTCCTTAAATGTCCATAAATGTCCTTAAATGTCCCTTACCATTACACTTAGTAAAACATTAGCAATGTCACCAATCACAACGAGGAGGTGAAATTATAAATATAAAAACAGCAAAAATCTACACTGCAGAAAATGATAAAATATGAGCTTAATCTGAGCACATTCTTAACTGTCGTAAAACCAGATTCTCCAACGGGACAAAGTCATTTAGTCTCATTTGAAGAACTGCTGCTTTATTTTCTCCTTCCAAAGGAGACATTTCTTGAATCTTTTTAAAACAACATCATTTTGCTTTGTCCCATTCGAAAATCTGGTTTGAAGAATGTTCTCAAATGAAGATACATTTTGCCATATTTGACACATTTTTAACTTATTTTTCATAACTTTTTGCAGTGTAGAAACCTCTGATGAGCAAAGTCATAATTGTCTGATGTTTTTTGTGAGTTACTGTGATATTGACAGAGTGGACCTTTCATTAGGCAGTTTTTCAGGTCAATACTTGAACATATAAGTGAAGCCTGGGTACCTTTCGGCCCACGTAGACCGGGATTCCGATGACCATGGCTGGGACCGCGATCCCGGCGATGAGCGTGATCCCGACCGGAGCTCCGATCAGAGTCCCCAGCTGCCACAGGATCTTCTTCTTCCGGCTCCACGGCTTCTTTCCCCAAAACGTGCATCCGGACGGACTGGAGACATGACAGGACACAGTGTCAGACCTCAGAGGATAAGCAGGGTAGGGCCTGGTTAGTACTGTGATGGGAGCTAGAATGTGAACTATATTTATCTTACACATGTGCCCTGAGGAGTGACAAACTCAAACAGCGCTAATTAAAGAGAAATAAAAAAATGTATTAACAGCTTGTTAAAGTGTCATGTTTCCAGTGGGATATAGGATGTGATCCAATCTAGAACATAGAATACTTTGTAGCGCTACAAAAAAGGTTGGTCTAGATTTCTGGGAGTCTACAGGCCAAAGCTGGAGAAAACGGCCTGGTATTCAATGAGTTAACAAATCTTATCAAGTCTAATTCGTAAAGTTTCTATTACACACATTATACGATAGTTTACAGCACTTAATATATATAATGTACTGTATGTAGTATATAGTAGTAGTTTAAGGAGTAAAAAATAATCTTCACTACATTTTGACAGTCTTAAAGCAAGATTTGGACCTTGCAAAATGTCTTATTTGGAAGGCCTTTTTCCTTAATTCCAAGTGATCATTTGCTTGTCTCGAAAAAGGACATTTTTGTTTGTCCTAATGGAGAATCTAGTTTTAAGAGCAGTGAAGGAGTAACATAGGAACAACAAACTAATAAGATTGAACTGTTTCTGGGGAATGAGAAAGAGACGGTATAGTCATGGTGAGAGGATCAGATCTCAGCCCAAAGCATCAAATAGTGACTCTCAGGGCTCTTAGAAAATGTTAAAAACATACAATGTTTTCTAATGAGGTAAAGACCCCCATCCGTTTACAGGATTTTTTTTTTTTGGGACAAATAAAATGAAAAAAAAAAAGTTAGGTTTAGCTTTAAAGTAGCAATATGTACGATTTTCCTGTAAAGTCATCATTAAAGGGCCCTAATCTGTCAAAAGGCATTAATAAAACCTGCTCTTTTCAATACTTCTTTAACTGATATCAGTAGTTCAGCCGAATTACAGCCCCTAAATCTTGTTATTGTTTTCATTTCTACCCTCCACCGTTTTACTAATCAGTAAGTCCGTGATCCGGGTTGCCAGAACTCACCGCGTCGAGCTAATCTCACTGGTAAAGCACCATGCGGCCGCGGAACTAAAAACAGATCTTGTTATGATTCTCAAATTATTAACAACAAAACAAGGAATAAAACCAGGATTTGGTGTTGGTTTTAGATTTGCTGTTGACAAAACTCTTGTCTATTCAGATATTATGGTCCCAGCTGGATTCGTCTGCATATCTGGCAACCTTAGTCAGGGAGAGTGGGAGAGGCTACAGGACTACGTTTGGCCAGATTTTCACATACTGCCCCTTTAAATGTTCGTGTTTTCCAATCCCACATGACTTGATAGTAAACGTGTCACTGTCACACTATACAAACGTCGATCCACACGTGCAGCCGTTGTGTATAGACTTACGGGAACTAACCGGTCCCTATAACCACATTCACCTGAGGTAGTGCAGGTCCGAGATCTCCTTCATGCAGAGCCAGCAGAACTCACAGCCACAGACGGCGCAGGTCATGTGGTTACAGCTGCCGTCGTTCATCTTGATGATGTAAGCGCCGCAGCGAGGACATGGTTTGATGTCATCGGCTGGAGACGAGAGACAGAGAGTGTGAACGTGTGAACTCAGATTAGTTTGCCGTAAAACCACAATGGAATACATGTGGAAAAGTCCCTCAGTGAGCACTAGACAAGTACATAAATATAACAAGATAAAAAGTACAATAAACATATGTCACTGTGAAACCAATCAACAAAAACAGTTTAATTAGTGCTTTGTTCAATCTGAAAACAGCTTGTGGGACGTAATATTTGATCCAAGGCTCCAATGTGTATGAAGTAAGATCTGAAACGATGAGTATTATAGCAACATTTATAACGGCTGCAGACAGGACACAGATTGCTGCTGTCGAGAGGAAAAGGACAAGAAAATAAAGTGTACACAAAGAAAAGTTAAAAATAGATCTTTTTCGCTTGGCAGGCCCAGGTTTTCCCTGCGGTGCCTCCGGTGAAATGCTGCGAGGAGTTTGGATTTGACAGACGACAGGTGTGAGAGAGAAAGAAGTGTGGAAAAACACAAGAGAAAAACAGGAGCGGAGTCTATATGAATACAAGTCAAGTCTATGGTAAGGGATTCTCAAGAAAACTGGAATAAGCAACTTCAATTCTATATTTATGACTATGGGACACAGTAAGTAACCGTAATGTATTTCAAATAGCCCCTCCCATTGGCGTAACTACGACCAGTAAGATTCGATGGAGGAGAATAGTTCAACCAATCACAAGAGGCTGCAAAGATTGGAATTTATTTTGACCAATCAGGAAGCTTTTTTGTGTCGTTGATCATTTCTGGACAGTGGTCATCCCGCTCTCTATGTATTTGTTTTTACTGATTTACTGATTTGATTCTCTGATCTGTTATTGGTGGATTGATGACGGCTGTTTTGATTTAGAGCTGTACACAAATACATTGAATTAGATCACTTGAAAAGAAATCAATCTATCAATTTAGTTGTGTTTATTGTGTTGTGTAAATCATTATTTTGTGTCAATGGGCAGACACTTCAAAAGTCCAGTCCCACTATACTGTATCCTTAAAGTAGCAATACTGTATGTAAGATTTTAATGTCAAGTCATCATTAAAGGGCCCTAATCTGTCAAAAGGCATTAATAAAACATGGTCTTTTCCAATACTTCTTTAACGGATCACAGTAGTTTAGAGATATTTGAATTTCTAAATGAGTTTCACTGCCCCTAAATTGTTATTGTTTTCATTCCTATGTCCCGCCCTCCACCGTATTACCAATCAGAAAGTCTGTGATCTGGGCGCCAGAACTCCCCACGTTGAGCTAATCTCACTGGTAAAGTACCATGTGGCACAGAACTAAAAAAGGTCTTGTTATGATGATGAAAAAGGTGTTGGTTATAGATTTGTTGTTGACAAAACTCTTGTTTATTCGGTTATTATTATTATGGTCCCAGCTAGAATGGTCTGCATATCTGGCAACCTGAGTCAGGGAGAGTGCAGTGCCTCTTTTGGCCAGATTTTTACATACTGCTTCTTTAACGGGGTGAATTCACTGTTTTATACAATGTAAAGTTTTATTATGTTTCTTTGAATTGCGTTGTGTATGATGTGTGCTATACAAAAACCTGCCTTCTCTCACTACAAACCCAGACCCCTGCTCTATGGCTCTTACCTGGGCCCTGTTCCTGGGTGTAGCTGGGCGAGTGGTTACTGTGCGTGTGGAGAGACTGCGCCCTCTGCTGGCGGGCGGAGTCGCAAGTCTGGTTGGGATGCCAGGTCTGTTTACAGTGGTAACAGAACTCAGCGCCGCAGCCCTCTCGCCGACACACCAGTCGCGGACAGCTAGCGCATCCCGACGCAATCACTGCAAACCTGCAACACACAGCAACGCAATTCACAGAGGCTGGTCCATGTGTCGGAGTGAAATTAGTTAAAGTTGGGATAATTCAATTCCATTCATATTTGTATAGCCCTAATTCACAAGAGTAGTTATCTCTGAGGACTTTACACAGCTGTCAATTTGCCAACACAGATCAGCAAGCAGTTCTAACACAGAAAATACACATATAAAAACGCATAGGGTCATTATATAATGGGGATGACTAATGTCCATTAATGCTATTAGTTGTATGTATGTACGTATGGAAGTGGAAAGAAATTTCAGTGTTGCATCACCAGAACAGTAGGAATAAGGAGCACACAACACACAATAAGGGAATAACTCAAGTAAGTATAGCAAGTATAACATCTCTAGCTTTAGCATAATAAGGAAGCAAATAGTAAAATCTCCAGCTTTAGCATAATAAAGATGTACGATAAAAACTATAGCTTTAGCATAATAAGGTAGCAAGTAAAAATGTACTGGCTTCAGCATAATAAAGAAGGAAGTATGAAATATCCATGGATCTATAATAATAACTGTATAGGGTATTACTAGCTTAAAGCTGTCCCACCCATGGGCACAGGGGGCGCTGTGGTACTGCAGACTAAATTCACAAGGGCTACACAGAAAAATGTCCCATAGAACTCAATGTAAATTAAAACAGCTCGACTTCAGCTGACAGAGAACCTGACAGAGAACCTACAGCTTTAATAAAGATTGTATTTTGTGTGGATTTTAGTGTCCCTTGTCATCCTGAACTTTTTTTCTTCTTAAATCCTTCGGTTTTCTTTAAATCCACACTTTACTGCCACAAACCCTGCTCCTTTCCTTCCCACTCTGACTCCTCTCTGCCGCTACTCTACTCAGCAGCTCTGATTGGTCAGAGCGCGGCCGAGCCCCTCTGTGCCCGTGCATGAGACCCACACACACGTATTTGGCGCAAAGCATCATGGGAGCTCGTCCACTGCGCAGAACCGGGAGGACCAGACGATGCCCAAATACAGGCGAGTTCTGCTAATCTCCCGGTCTCCGTGAAGTCCCATGTGCTACTGAGCACGAGCCATTCATTTGAATAGGGCGCCATCTTGGATCACCGGGGCTTGGAAATATCTAGCTTTAGCATAATCCACTAATTGAGTTCATAAATAAATCACAGGAAGCCATAGAGCAGAGACAGTAACACCCTGATGCCTCCTGCTGTGGTTAAAGCAGCAGAGGCCGGAGAGCTGCGCACCAAAATACATTAGTGACATGTTAGTCCCATATGAACCAGCCCGGACTCTGAGGAGCACAGGGACTGGACTCCTGTTAGTGCCCAGAGTCAGAACTAAACATGGGGAGGCTGCTTTTCAGATTCATGCTGCTAAAATCTGGAACAGTCTTCCTGAAGATGTGAGACAGGCCTCCTCTCTGACAATGTTTAAAACCAGGTTAAAGACAGTTCTGTTTAGCTGTGCATACAACTGAGGGATTTTATATTTGTATCTTTCTTTTTAATGTTCTGTGATTATTTATGATTTTAGTGCTTTCTTGTTTTGTTCAGCACTTTGAATTGCCTTGTGTATGAATTGTGCTATATAAATAAACTTGCCTTGCCTTGCCGAGATGGAGAGAGTTCTCAGTGGAGGATAATTGGATCAATGCTGTGAATGTTTCTTTGGGGGCAGAGCACAGAGCGGGACGGGGTCAGTCGATGCAGATCTGACGTCTTGGATTTCAGCGAGACCGTTTCATAATGAGGTTAACTGTGTCTGCGAACAGAAGCCGCCCCTTTCTGAAGAAGCAGTCTCCCTTCTGCAGTAGCCATGAAGAGTGACTATTGCTACATTAACTAGAAAGAAGAGGTAAGATAATAATGGTAGTTGAAGGAGAGCTGGAGTTGTGTTTAGCTCCATCCATGCTAGTATCCTTTTCCCCTCTGTCTAAACACATGCCTTCATCCAGTAGATTTAACTGCAGACAATGTATTGATTAATTGTACCAAGTGTGTAAAAGACCATTGAAGCTAAGCAGGACAGGGTCTAGTTAGCACTGTGATGGGAGACCTCTGGGAACACCGTGCACCACAGTGGGGCGGCTGCGGCTGTAATCTACCAAACTGCTGTTGTGTCCTTAGGCAAGACACTTCACCCACATTGCCTAGCATGAGTCTGGTGTGTGTGTGTGTGAATGGTTGGTGGTGATCGGAGCGGCTGAAGGCACATACTGGTTGCCTCGCTTCTGTCAGTGTGCCCCAAGGCAGCTGTGGCAGTCATGTAAAGCGTCTTTGAATGTCCAAAGAAAAGCACGCAATAAAACTGATGAATTATTATTAAAAATGCTAATTTATTTGAACTAATCTATCTTTAATGCTTGTAACAGTTCAGTGCTTGCAAATGTTTCCAATGTTTTATTATGTTAAAATATAATTATTGCTTTGCACAGAATACAGTACATTTATACACTGTGGTACTGCTACTACTACTACTACTACTACTACAGAATACAGTACATTTATACACTGTGGTACTGGTACTACTACTACTACTACTACTACAGAATACAGTACATTTATACACTGTGGTACTGCTAGTACTACTACTACTACTACTACAGAATACAGTACATTTATACACTGTGGTACTGCTACTACTACTACTACTACAGAATACAGTACATTTATATACTGTGGTGCTGCTACTACTACTACTACTACTACAACAGAATACAGTACATTTATACACTGTGGTACTGCTAGTACTACTACTACTACTACTACAGAATACAGTACATTTATACACTGTGGTACTGCTACTACTACTACTACTACAGAATACAGTACATTTATATACTGTGGTACTGCTACTACGACGACGACTACTACTACTACTACTACTACCAATTACTACTGGTTCTGCTGCTACTTCTGATCTAAAACATGGAACCCAGAGAAAAAACACTCTTCAAACCCTACAGTTGTTTTTAAATATTGTATTTCTTCTCCGAGCTTACAGCAATACATATTTAATCTGTCTTGGTGAATTAAGGTCACATATTTCCATTCTGAAACACACTCAAATAGACTAATTGTTTCTAAATGCCACAATCCCAGCTGCAATTAGCTACAGAAAGGCATCACAATCTGGTTAAAGTCGCTGTCACTCAAAAGACAACGAAAAGCTTGTGCAAAAATTGCCAGAAACATAATAAGTGGGGGCTGCGAGTGTTGTGGGAGTGAAAAACAAAATGACAACTTGTTTCCAATGACCACAAAACTAAAAGATGCAAAGTGTGGAACAGGCTTCATTTGACATCGTGGTAATTACTGCAGTTTAGATTAAGATTAAGAGATTCTATATTAACAATTAACAATTGTAAACCGCTTTGAGACTCTGATCTGCAGTGAAAAGGCGGTATATAAATAAAATAAAGATAAAGAAGATATATTCGTCCCACAGTGGGGAAATTTCAGTGTTGCATCATAAGTTACAGAACGGTAGGAATGAAGAGCATGCAGCACAAGATATGAATAGCTCTATACTGAAACATTACAAAGAAGGTAAGGCAAAGGTGCACTTTATTGATCCCCGTAGGGCAATTCATCCTCTGCATTTGACCCATCCTGATGCCACTAAGGCTTACATCAGGAGCAGTGGTCGCCGTAGTAACAGCGCCCGGGAACCCATCTCCACTTTAACCTAGTGGTAACATCCTCCTAGTAATTAAATCTCTAGCTTTAGCATAATAAATAAATGAATAATACCTCTATACTAAACTAAATCTCTGACTCTAGCAAAAAAAAGCAGTACAAAATCTCTATCTTTAGCATAACAAGGAAAGAAGTCACAAAAACTCCAGACTTCAGAAAAATAAGGAGCAACAATAAAATGCTGTCATGGTTTGGGTTTTATTTTGTATTTTGTTACTCCCTGTGTCTTTAGTTGTGCTTTCTTTTGTCTGATTACCCGCGCTGCCCTCATGTGTATCTCCTGTGTCTCTTTAGCCATGTATTCAAGTATTTAAGTATGTATGTGTTCCTTCACTCCCTGTTCATTTTCAGTTCTTGTCCTTGTTCCTGGTTTGGTAACTTTTTGTGGAGTTTTATCTAGATCTTAATTTTGTATGACTTTTTATCATTTAATTTAATTATTCTGCTGTTTTGCATTTTGGATCTTCTTGTTTGACACCCTTGAGACAAATGCTGTATATTCTAGTGCAAGTAACATACATATGTATCGGTTCATCGGTCTCAAATTACACCAAGAAAGCAAGACGTCTCTCTCCCGGACCTGGAATAAATGAATCATACGGAACTCCAGGCGCCTGACGCGAAACAAGCCGAGACAAGAAGAAGAGGCATTCCTGAGAAGGCATAAGTTGTTCTTGAGAAACAGCTGCTAAATGCCCTGTCAGCGTTTGAGCCTGCTCCAGTTAAAACCAAAGAGACATGGGTAGGATCATGTTAGACTGGCTTTTTTTTTTTACAATGTAGTCTGTCAGATTTTCCATGAAGCTTTTTAATTCCCGGTTAGACAAGCAGAGAATAGGTTTGACATAGAGGTAGTTAGTAGTTTTTATTGTGATTGATCGCTATTGTGATTGATCGCTATAGCAACTATTCTGTAAACAAGAGCAAAAGCTAGTCCAATCCATGCAGCGAAAAGCCTTCTTTATAATGGGTGCATCCTATATTGTGTGTATCCCTAATTAACAATAAAAATGCATTGTGGCAGGCTTCTTCTCTGACAATGTCCAAATCCCAGGTTAAAAACGGTCCTATAGGGCAGGAGAATAAGTAGATGATGTTAAGTGACGTCAGTTCTGAAGTTGCAGTATTTACTTATTTACGGATGAATTTGGTTATATAGTTCCATATATTGTGACCGTATCGAGTTGGACAATGCTAACCCACTAGCTCAATGAACCCCATTCAGGAAGTGAATTGCTCATGAACCACATTTTTACTTCAACTCGATCTGACTCGTATCCATTTACATTGAAAAGTTAGTTTAGGTTAAAAGAGCAATATGTATAAATCTGGCCAAAAGTGGTACTGCAACCTCTCCCACTCTCCCACAAACCCAAAAATGAGCCATAACTATTGACCAATCAGATGTCTTTATTTGTACGGGAAACTCCAGAATGCCTTAGCAACCATCTTAGCAACCCATCTACCCTTGTCACAGCGCAAAGCTAACCCTGCCAAGACAAATGCCCAAATAAGGATATTGGCTCCAGCTATCTTATGTTCAAATTGGTGTCTTTCGCATTTGACAAACACTATGGTGACATGAGTATCCAGGCAGTCCACTCCAATTATACAGTCTGTAATTGTGGTTTGATAGTTAGGTACCCCAGCTTTAATATCAGCCAATAAATAGATTTGCATCAATTAAAAAGCCAGATCAGGATATCTTGCCATCAGACCTTATAGTATCAGCAAGGCAGGTCAAATGCTGGCTTATTCAATTAACTAAAGGTGCTATAGTTATTATTATTATTG